>JAHWGI010001134.1:1200000-1800000 GCA_029379305.1 Frankliniella fusca | reverse complement strand
GTGTTTTGAGATCCTCGAAGTGCAGATGCAAGCCACTTTTAAAAACATTTATATTTTATGGACGCCCCCTCCTATGAGATAGGGTTTGGCCTTTATGGTTCTGCTTGTGTTTTTGTGTGCGGAGTTTTGGATTCACTGATACATGTGATGTTTTAATTTCTTCTCTACTCAATCATATTATCACTGATTTAGTCCCTATACATTATTGATGTAGACGAAATGAAAGTGATAGCGGGTGATAGTAGTTTGTATTCTTGTTGCTGAAGAAAGATTAAAAGCATTTCTTTATTAATTTATTTATTTATTAAGTAATTTGTGTCGATTATTATTCAGTTACTCAACTTCCAAGCTATTCACTGGAACAGCAATATATTCATTATTTTCAACAGGGAGATAATAACATGGTCTCCTAATGCAATCTACAGTAAATACAGATAAATCATTGGTGGGAGACACTTTAGCAAGATGAGACACATCATGGCCATTCTCATGCAGTTCCCATAACACTCTATCATAACATGTTACAATGCAAACAAAAAGATTCCCACACTCATTACACACATCTGGACACTCATCCCCACATGCAGACCACTTGATAAACGATTTTATCCTGCATAAATAAGGAATCCCATCATGGATTACTTCTACATAACACGACAACCTAGTTTTTGAGCGCAGATAACTCTCAGAACAGTAGACAACACCCTTTTTCACAAGCCTGAAAAAATATTTACATTTACCACCAACAATATTTAATTTATTTTCTAACAACCTTGAAATTCTTAGAGGAACAGGGTTACATTGCCTGTATTTTCCTGCAACACCTGTAACATCATCTATCCTTTCAGTAACTTTCTGATTGTTTCCTGAAGACAGAAATTTCATACACAGGACTTTAGCTTCACAATCTTCCATGCCATTTATCAAAACAGGAAGATTCATGAGAACTGAGCACGATGCACTAATCTGCAGTGCTGTGTGCCTAGTTCCATGGACCAACTTTGTCAAATCTCCATTCAGGCTTTCATAAAAGAAGCAGGAATATACCCACAATGGGCCCAGATTTCGAACTATTTGGGCCAGATGAAGCAGCTGGTGGACATTCAAACCAACATATCGAATGCCATACAACTGCTGGAAGTCATGGACGTAACTGTGAAACAGCTCTTCAGCCACATCGATTTGATCATGAGAAACACTCTCCTGACTCAATAATGATATAGCTGACACTAGCTTACAATGGTGCTCCCAATAGACAGCTGGAAGAATTCCCAGTAAGACAGGAAGTGAATAAACTAACATGAACAATTTGTAATCTGCTGCTTTGAATAGACCTATCTCTTTCTTGATGCTGCGAGGTACCTTTGTACAGGACTGAGGGGGTTTGATTTTTTTAAGCCTAGCATCGACAAGGTTAACACTAGCAGATATATTGTAAGGATTACCAGCATGCTCACTGCTAAACCACAGCTCCATCTTGGTTTTCATTATGCCCAAAAATGTTCCATGCATCACATCTGATCCCATACAATTTATCAAGTTTGGCAACAAGGCATACATAAGAGTTGGACCCTTAACACCATAAACAGTTGCATCTGGGTCTTGTTGTCGAGCAACAACTGCCATATTAGCAAAGTCTACCATATCCTCATTCCTTCTGAGTTCAAAATTTCTTGTATAAGGATAAACCTGAATCGTATTCCCACCAAGATTATAACGGGCTCCACTAGACATACAGTTGGAACACGAATGGATGCCATTAAATTGGACTATTCGCATGAATAAAGCCTTTGCAGGCAAGTCAGCAACAGCACCGATAATCTTACCCCTGACTCTAACACTTCCATTATTAGGTAGACGAAAGTCTACACCTTCATTCTCAAAATTACTCATTTCTTGAACAAGAGGACTTAAAAACAAATTCCGATTTGGCTTTGTATTGCCAAACCACAGACCTGATAGTACAATGTTTTCCTTCTTTACTCTATCTTTATATCTTAACTCATTTATGGACAAATACAATGGCCAGATGGAAAATTTGGAGTTCTTAAAAATAGCAACGCCGTCAAAGTACATGAAAAAGCTTATGTTGTCTGGATCAGCAAGGAAACCATTAATTACTTGCTCCTGATAAACAGCTGCATCATATATATCTTCAATATTATTAACATTTTTTTTTACTCTATTTGTTTTAAACTGCAAACCTTCCTTGAAACCAGGTCTCAAGTACATACTTTGTAACTGACTTAGGAATGGAAAAGCTACAAAATATCCTGTGGGATGTTGACCATTACATTGCTCACAAACAGAATCTTCACTGGCTAAAGGAACTTCACAAACAGAACAATAATAATGGCAAGTCACATTTTCTTTCCCTATCATGGAAAAATATGTCTTAAACTTATAAAGTGTCCTTAAAGCAACATTATCTCTTGCACAATGCAGTTCAATGACAGACAACAAATCTGCTACACACACACCAGTTAATTTATGCTTAAATGCTAGGCTTAAAACAGTTAAAAGACTTTGCCTGAAAGTGACTCTAGCAGAAAGAAGCTCATCATCTAGATTGCCAACATTTGGTTCGTCATCCTCTTCTTCGGATTCTGATGAACCACCACGTTCAGAGCCACTCTCTGCATCGATGCCTAAATTTCTTGGTCCAACCCCTAAATTTATCTCCTGTTCACGGTCTTCAAGGTCAGAGCCACCCAGTGATGCATTATCAAAATTTATTCCTTCCTCTTCATTCACCAATTCTATTTCCTCCTCTTCATGTTCCTCGTCAGTTGCATTCAAATCTTCAGATCCTTCATCCATAGCATTAACTTCTTCATTCACTTCAAGATGTTCCTCGCCTTCTCCAAATTCTGGGCATACATAAAGAAAAAATATTACTTACAATAAAATAAAATAGTAACATTTTATGTAACAAGAGTAGTTTGTGTAAGCTTACCATTTAAGTTGATATTGTTTTCGTCACTATGATCTGACTGTGGATCAACATTCTCCATTTCCTCATCTCCATCTTCTATCGCATCCGTACCTTCAGATCCTTCGCTGCCAATACCATGAACTTCTTCATTCACTTCCGGATCTCCCTCACCCTCTTCAAATTCTGGACGTACGTAAAGATAAGATATTAATAACACTAAAATAAAAAAGTGTAATTTCATCTAAAAAAAAAATGTTAGTGTGAACTTACCATTCAAGTTGACATAGTTGTCATCATTATTTTCTGGCTGTGGGTGAAGATTGTCGTGATGGTTCTCTACATCATTTCCCTCAATTGGGTTCCCTTCATTTGATCCTGTAAAAAGAAATGCAAAGAAAAGTGTAAGCAAAACAAATTGTAGCACTTGGCAGAACCACACTTGTGCAAATATAATTGTCTGGCTGCTGTTGTGTAAAACCAGTTTTATTGTGGAGTGGAAATTGATTTTGAGAAGCTAAAAAAATATTTAAGCAGCCTGAAGAATTATAAATGTAAACCTCAGCTGCTATCCCAAATACTCTTTTTAAAAATCTGTTCATTCGGTCCCAGAAGGGCTCTTCCTCAAAGCACACAAACACTTGGTTCGTGCTACGCTCACTCAATACATACTAACAAACAATTTAGCATAAGTTCACTGGACATGAATATTCTTAGAGAAGTTGTTCTTCTGTAATATATTTGTGTTCTGCGAACTTATGCCTCTTTCTTCAAGTACGAATGAACTCACCTTGAGAATCGTGCATCTCAGCATCTGATTCAGCTGCAGTACCATCACTGTTCTCTGACTCGAAAGAATGACTGTCATTGGAACCTGAAATCAATTAATCCATGAAAATGTTGAGGAGTGTATCGCCAGGGACGTATAAAGAATCCATGAACAAATCAAAATGATCAATATCCATCAACGCAAAATTAGACATGAATCATGAACAGCAGTAAATCAGTAAATGCTAACCTTCACTTTCAACTTCAGACTCGTCTGAAACGTCATCACGATCATCAACGCCACCTTTCCTCTGAGTCCTTCTATACCACCGTTGATACCGACTTTCCTTTTGGTCGTTCGGGTCCATTATTCCAGATCGAATGATAACCAAAGCATGTCCAGGCACGATACACAATAACACACAGCTCCTATGGGTCTATGATACTGCCGGACGACAGCCGACAGCCGACCGAACCAAAACAGAAGGGGAGGAGGGAGGGAGAAGGACAGGAGGGGGGGGGGAATGACTCAAAAGTTTGGTCCTAGATTTCTTCTTTTCGAAGTGATATATAATACATTAAATATGATAATGCAAGTGGATAGAAATAAAAATAAAATCCTACCGCACAAACAAAACTCCTTTTATACGGTTATTTCAAAGATTTAAAAATCATGCCTGTGACGTCATCAGACACTCGTCTCGTCAAAAGTATTTCCACTCAACCAAAATTTTACTCTTGTTGAGGAACAATAGATTTATTAAAATAACATATTGATTCCAAACATCTATTTATTTAAGTTTTTAAAAGAACCGTGACAGATATTTATACAAATTGTAAATTGTTGAAATGACTCAAGATGTGTTTTGACTTCAGCCGCCATGACCGTCCCCTCCCCCTCCCTTCTTGACCCAGCCAGCCCAACTGAAGTGTAACGGCCGCCGGTTCGGAGGACGAGAGCCAAACTTGCTGTGTCGTTTTCGTTTCATTTTGTGTTTCTGACTCTACTCTAGTAACAATGTCACTTAAAAGACATAAAGCATTAGTGTTCTGGGAAAAAGAGAAGAAAACTGGCATTGAGCCCATTACCAGTGTGCCGGAAAGCTCGAGATTCGTCGGTGCGGCTACACCTGTCCTGTTCAGTGGTAACAAGAAGTTTTACCCAGCCAAAATTCTTATGTTGAGTGGTAAGTTTTATGTTTGAAAATCATTAAATTCATCGTATTTTTCTTCTTTCGAGTCATTCGCCGTAATCTTGTCATAACCTTATTCCTAACCTGGGTGAGAGTGCCATGGTCAGCATATGTTCTAAGACATTTCAAGTCTAGGACATTGAATTGTTTTCTGAAATTCCCACTGATCTTCAGATGGCTCTTCTTTTTCTGATTTGTTTTTACTTTACTTCGAAAAAGAGACGAAATTGCTGAGGTTCCAATTGGAAAAAATAAAGCCTTCGAAAGAGTCACGAAGGCTTTATTTTAAAGCTATTTGCCTACCACAGTTTCAGGACCAAACCTACTGCATGCATCATTGCGGTGTTTGAGTTTGAGACTAGAGTTGCTTTTCGCTTGAAGTCACGGCTAGACATATGCTGTCCAAACAAACGCTTCCACGAAGATAAACTGAAACACTACTATGTAAAAATACCAGTGTTTTCCTGTGTATATTAGGTGACTCAATTTCATTTCTGAGAAGCATCTCTTCATTAGTAACAATCTTGTTTTGGTTCACAGATGATGACAAAGCTTTAGAAGAAAAAGCTAATGCTGTTGCTATGGACCTCATGAAAAAGTCAGATGTGAGCAAGAAAAATCCTGTCAAGAAGAGATCGGGGAAGAAAATTTCGAAGGCTGGTTCAGCTTCAGATCGGGATATTGCTTTGGCTCTTGGTAAAAAGGCCCCAGTTCCAAAGCTGCTAGAAGAACAGGCAAACGCATCAAAGAAAGCAGTGAAAAGTGTTAAAGTGTCCAAAGCAAAAGGCCAAAACCAGCTTGATGCTCAAGTGATGAGTACTATTAAACGATCACTTTTTCAAAATGTAGAGAAAGGTATTGGCAGTCTTCCTTTACTTTGAAGTGTTACTTTATTATGAGTTTAACCAAGTCATTCATTGTGTCCTACAGATAATGGTGTTGAGGAAGAAAATGATTGTGGCAATGTCAGTGAAGACGATTCAACTGTGGATGCAGGCAATGATCAGTCGGATGAAAATGAAGAGGAGGTTGCTGGCCCTTCCGACAATTCTTCTGAGTGGTTGAAAATCCTTCACAAATATGGTAACTTTCATTATAAATTTTTATCTCTTTTCTTAGCACTATCTAGACAATTTGCATTTGAAACTCTTCTCAACATTAAATAATTTACTATACATTTCTCCACTGCAGTTGATTAATTGCTGTTGTAGAGAAATAATTTATTGATATGACTTCACATGATCTTACAAGACCAGTGAATTTTATTTTTATTATTTCAAGCTTATTATGATGCATGCTATTAGAACTACCTCAAAACTTGAATTGATTCCATTCACTATTAGTGGGGCTTATGTTTTTAATAGAATGTTATGCAACCACAAACTCTTGATCTGACAAAATACTGTGACCATTCTTTTAACATATAGCATGCATCACTATCTGATTTGTTGCCACTTCTGTGAGGAAAAGACTTAGTTTGGGTTGACCTGGGACTGAAGTTTTTCTCTCAAATCACAAGTGAATTCTCCACAGAAGTTTCCTTATTTTGCCCTTTTAATTTAGTGTTTAGTTGTTGAACTTAACCATAGCTTTTTGTTGCAGATCTCTCCATGTGTCGCAATTTCTTGTCTGATGTTATTGGCCTAATTGATAGCCAAGCTGGGCCACGGGATGAATCCAAGCAGATCCTGAAGCTACTTCCCATTCCTGATAAAGTCAAATCTGTAATATTTCTATCTACTGTATGGTGTGCTTTAGGTGCCATGAGAAAATGTAAGATTCTAATTATGGTTTTATATTTTTATGTCCAGGTTGAACTTACCATGGGATCACAAATATTTATTCCACTGTCTATCAAGGAACAGCTAAAGGTGGATTTTAAAAACAGGCCCAATCTGCTTGCAAAGAATACATTTTCGCACTGTATGGCTCTGATACCTTTCGCACACACAAAGTGACAGGCCGAGGCAACACTCCAGGAACTTTCACCATAGCAAATGATGTGCTTGTTACAGTTTTAAGTAAGTGCCTCAATTTTGAATTTATTTTCATCTAGTATAAGTTGCAGTGTTTTTGACAATACCCCCTGAAATGTTTCCATCTTGAATCAAGTCGTTTTGCATTCTCTCATTTTTAGTGTATTTCCTTGCAAGTCTTTTTGGTTCACTTGGAAAATATTTCAGTTGGGCCTGGCAATCTTGGACATCAATTGTCCTTATGGCTGGTTAAATTATTAATGATTTATTTAATTTTCAGATTTTGTGAACCGCCATGTCTCAAAGGAAAATCAGATGAAACAGTCTGATCTAATTGGCATGATCAATAAAAGAGCAAGGGAATGGAGGACTCCCCCGAAAAGAAAATCCAACCAGCAGGCCAAGACCAACCAACAGGCCAAGACCAACCAACAGGCCAAGAAATGCAAGACTAAGGACAAGGACATTTTTGATGATTTGGTATGTTGAACTTAAAGGGCTCACAATAATTTTTTTTAAAAAATATACAAAAATTATTATTATTATTTTTATTTCCAACAGGTTAAATCTACATCACCATTTAAGGTACTTCCACTGAAGCCACTCAGCCAAGGGGAGTCCAGCTCATCGGAGGACGAGGAAGCGACCTCAGGGGTCACTTCCCCGGTCAAAACTCAAGCTGCTCCAGCTCCAGCGGTGACCGAAGCTGCTCCAGTTCCAGCGTTGACCCAAGCTACTCCAGTTCCAGCAATTACTCAAGTTGCTCCAGGTCCAGCAACACCATCTGTTCCAGCCGCAGAGCCATCACCGTCTCCCTCAGGCCCTACTTGGACAGAATACCAGCACCAGCAGCAATCATGGGCACACCAGCAGACCGCCCCCTCCTACTCCTGGGGTTGGGGACCCAACGGCGCCTGGGCGCCTTCGGGAGCTCCTGCTGCTTCATCTGGATGGTGGCATCAGGCAACAGCACCAGCTGACCAGGGGGACCAGCACCACCAGTACACAACCTTGTAATCATCCAACTCTACTAGTGGTCTGATATTGTAACATTTCTTGACTTCTTTTTTATTGTTTAACCTTGTACAAATGTACTTTTTATTTGTTTTGAATACAACACACTATTAATTTGAAATATGACATTTAATTTTGACTCTCTCCTTTTCCCTTATCATACGCCGCTCATTTTTGGGGGTGGGGGTGGGGTGGGAGCAAGGTGTGCAGTGAAGGGGAGAGAAAGACCCCGCCCTCCTGGGAGAGGAGGGGGAAGGGGATGGGGGAGAAGGGGGGGATTTCGGACGAAAGTCGGGCAACCCGATTGGTCATCCGGGTCATTTCAGGAACAAACCGACAACCATTTCGGGCATGCTTAGGGTGCCCTTTCGGGCACAATCCGGACCAGGCCCGGGCGACTCTGATTCCGGGCACCCCGGATCTCCATCCAAATATCAAACAATCCGTAGCTCTTTTAGGGGTGCCCGAGAAGCCTAGGACCGGGCTACTTTCGGCAAGCTCGCTGCCCAGGGCTTTTGCCGGACGTGTCCATTTTCATGCGGGGAGAGAGAGAGAGGGGGGCGGAGGTGTAGAGGAGAAGTTGCCCTGATCAAGTGCCGCGCACCGGGCCTGCCTTGCCGAGTTGGTTCAGTCTGGTCTGGTCCTGTTGCCAACGAACTCGCCAAAACTTACTTTGCATGAAAAACTGCAGATCTAAACAAAAATGAATGTTCTCAGCTTGTACAATCGATATGAAACAGTTTAAACGCATCACAATGCAAAAATTTGTTGGAAAAAATAAAAACAGTAATAAAACGGTAAACCTGTAATTTCCTGTAATTTGGGGAAAAAATTAGTATTTAGTATTGATAACAAGAAAAATCGCAAAACAACAGATAAAATTTGCAAAGTCACGGAATTATCTCGTAAAGTTACAGAAATTTTGCGCAAATGAACACGAAGGAAAAGTGAATTCACAGTCAGGTCGTTTAACAAATTCACTTATATCTCCTGTTAATTTACGAACTGTTTTATTTTTCTTCTTTTTGCTTTTTTTTTACAGTGCAGTGACGTCTATTTTTTTTTCTGAAGGAAAAATTAAGATCCGCGAGTGACAGAGCCTTTTGATTGACTTCTCAGCGGCTGTAAGGTACGGGGTAGGCAAACCCGCCGCACAACGCCACCTGATCTAGTTCGACTGGTGTTCACTATCTGACATGGCCTCAGACCCCTCGATGGATAGTCAGAGTGAGAAGGGGGAGGGGGAAGTGATTGAGTGAGGCGTTTGTCTAGCCTTGGACGACGGCATTCCTACAGGCAGATGGTCACGCGAACACGCAGCAACACACACTCACCTCTCACAGAAAATTTAGGCAGAAATATTCTTTCCATAAAAATTTATCCACCCCACAGAGCAGCTCACTATAGCAGCATCCCATATGGCTTATGGCTTCATAGTGGGCGAAGGTTTAAATACTTAGGTGGTTAAGTGTCGCGTCTCGCGGTTGTCTGTGTTTGCGCCTTGCTGTACTCAAGCCTCCACACCCTAAACGTTTCCATTTCATGCGATCAGTTTCGTCTGGAGTGCAACAGGCGCCCGCATTTCAAGTCGCAGCCACGGGATTTTCAGAAGAAGTTCAGGGCGTTATCAGTTTCTGGTTTTTGGAAATCGTTCCGACGGTTTTACAGGGGCTGGGCAAGGTTCAGGTCGGGAGGGGGGAGGGGGGCCTTCTTACCGCTCCTTACCGCTCCGCTCCCAGCGCCCAGCCCGCCGCGCACAGAGCCGTGTGTAGAGGGCGGTGGCTCGCAACACAATGCGAAATAGGTTAAAGAGTGACTACGATGGGGTTCCTGGATGTGCACCTGCTCTCCCGCACACCCGAGCGCGAACAGAGAGAGAGAGAGAGAGAGAGAGAGAGAGAGAGAGAGAGAGAGAGAGAGAGAGAGAGAGAGAGAGAGAGAGAGAGACGTAACGCCGTGCAGTACCACAGCTTGGGCAGGAGCCACACACTTGCAACAGAAAGGCTCAAGTTGCTCGAGCATAAAACCTCCGCGGTGGCAGGGCGCGGCACGGCGCGCGTGGAGAACGAATCATATACACCGTCGCACGGCCGCAAGTATCCAATCAAACTATAACCCAATTAACAGCTCGCTGTGACTGGGTTGAAGGGAGAAGGGGGAGGGGGGTTGCAGTAGTGCTCTAATGTGTGCTCTTTACGACCAGTGTTACGCATTCCAGAGATTATCGTTTGCAATCATAAATGATTCGCGAGTCCGAAACGATACGATTGGTAGGTCGCGGCTGGTCGTCCAGGCGGGTGGTGGCGGAGAGTCTCGTTGTTGTGGCCTGCACCTCCGCTATGCCACGCCACGCCACTCTAGGAGAGTCCCGTCCCCGGAGCCCCGGCGGCCAGGCCCGCCTCGTGACCAGAGAGCTCCCCTTCCTACGTGTGGAAACTCCTGAGATGGGCGCGCGACGGCGTCCCCGCGCCGAGCCGAGCAATACTCAGCATAACGGCACGACACGCTGCAGCGGCGCGGCGAGCCTCCCCAGGGGCGCTTCCGCGTGGGGCCCCACAGGCCCGGCCCGGCCCGGCCCAGAGGTAAGGAGCGAAAATAGCGCAAAGCGTGCACGAGACGTGCGGATCACAGTGTAAGGAAACACACAAAAAAAGAAAGAAAAAAACCGGACTCTCTCAATATATTGAAATATTGCGAGGGAGGGGGGGGGGCAGAGCTCCCCTCCTCAAAAGAAAACAATAAATACAATTCATTTGAAAATTAAAAAATAAAACATCAAAAAAATGAAATAAAATCAAAAAGAAAGATACAGAAAAGCGAGAACAAATTAGCAAAAAACTGGGGGGAAAAGGGAAAAAGCCAGAAATGAAGGGAAAAGATCAAAATTTATAAAAAATGACATAAATTTTACTTAAAAATCAATAAAAAGTTCATTAACACAGGAAATATAAAGAAAAAATCAAAAAAAAAAATCAAAAGGCAAAAATGTGATTGTACACATTTTGTATGAGTGATCCCCCCTCGGAATTTTCGAGTTCTGCCTACCTCACAAAAAGCAGTCGTCGGCAACCAACTCCTCCACTCCATCCGGAGTGGTTTCATTTTCATGTCTTATTCGTACTTCGTGCTCCTGAAATGGCACTCTAGGGGTACCCGTTTTAAACAAGAGAGCAACAGTATACGAAAACCATCTCGACAGGGCTATAAACCGGATCCCACGGTGCGATTGGCTAGACGAGACACAACCTGGCCATTGAGTGTGTGTGTGTGTGTGTGTGTGTGTGACAAGACTCGTGCATTATTTATGTTGGCAGTAGTGATAATGCCGATGAAGTGCATTTCGTCAGTAGCAAGCAGCACAGCGTTTGTACGCACTGCTCTCTCTCTCTCTCTCTCCCTCTCTCTCTCTCTCTCCCTCTCTCTTTCAGACACACACTCACACACACTGGTGTAGGACCTGATCGCCTTGAGCAGCACGCTGGCTCCACCTCGGTGTGCCGTCTATTCGTGCGGTCAATTTTGTCTTTTTGACAGAACGTTTCCTCACCACCGAAATTCTTCACCCATACTCTGTCTTTTGATTGATCATGATCTGCTATCCAAACTTGACAAGGGGCAAGCGAAGAATGTAATTAGGCGAAATAGGCAGTTAAGTGTGGATAGACAATTGAACACTGGAGAAAAAAATGTGGGATCGGCTCAAGGACATAATCGGTTTTTCCTCTTTAGGACTATAGTAAAGACCTACGAACTTGAGGAGAGAACAAGTATAACTTTTTTTTTATTTTAATCATAAGCTATTTTACACTAAATCCGCATACTTTTGGGCTGTGAAGAAGGAAAAGATAGCTGGCCGAAAACTTGTTGCTCGTTCTCCAGCAAAGAAGAAAGAAGATGTCGGATAGAGGGGGTAAAAAGGAAAAGAAACACAAAAGTCGTCGGTTTGACCTTGTGCTGAATTTGCCACTCCGACCCCCGCAAGCTGCAGCTTAAGCTTAAGCAACTCTTTTAGAGCGTAAATTTGGTCCGAGGTTAACAGTAGAATAAGGATCTTATAAAAACTAGAACTGGGACGAATACATTAGCAGTTCTCTCCTGTTTAACTTGTGGATAGGTGATGGCAAAAGCAGCGCCAGCATTCTGGTCTCGCTCCAGCGTTCAGGTCTCCAGGCAAGGAATCCCCCGCACGGCACTTAAAAGGTACAAGTCTAGGACTCTATTTGTAGACAGGGGCTGTTTTCTGGGTAATTAATGAACTTAAAAGCGGACGGTGTGAATTTTTGCAGACACTTTAAAGAACACATGACGGCAAATTTGTTATCAACTCCGGACGTGCACAAAATTGTTGATAGCTGTCTACAGAAAATGTGTTCACACCAGAGAGAGAGAGAGAGAGAGAGAGAGAGAGAGAGAGAGAGAGAGAGAGAGAGAGAGAGAGAGAGAGAGAGAGAGAGAGAGAGAGAGAGAGAATGAGAGAGAGGGGGGGGAGGGAGGAGAGGGGAGCTCAGGAGTCGGGTCTGTGACATTCAGAGCGTGCATACTCTACACGACGGAGACGAGCGATGAGGGAAAGGGGGAGGGTTCCCCTGTCCCCTTGTACACTGCTTTGCTACATGCTATCAAATGAATGCGGAGCATGATTCTCCTTCTTGTCTCAAATAAATTTTGTGTAAAATTTATAATTTGAGTTATAAAATTTAATTATAAAGTAATTTTTAAAAAAGTACACTGTTAAAAATGTTGGAAATTCACAGCACCTCCGTTGTGAAAAAAGTTGCCAGAACTCTTCGTTAAATTACAACAGTCCTCTGTATTTAAACCAGAACTCCTCGGAAAATCACAACTGTCTTCTGTATTTAAACCAAAAATCTTCGGGAAATTACAAGTGTCCTCTGTATTTTAAACAGAACTCTTCGGGAAATTACGAAAGGCCTCTGTATTTTAATCACAATTTTTCAGGAAATTCCAACGGCCCTCTGTATTTCAAATAGAGAAGCTTCAAAAATATGGTCAACTGGCCGACAAAATATTTCACTTTGAGGCAGCTAGAGGGTCATTTTCTGATTACGGAGAAGTGTTGGGGTTTCACAATCGTTCCGTATCGAGGAAGTGCTGGGAAATCACAATAATTTTTTAGCAGTGTACATCAAGGAAGCGTTCGCTTATACTAGTTTGTATCTTCTATGTGTCACACCAAGCACGTGAATCCTACAGGAGAAAAAGGGTCATCTAGTGTTCGGCCCTACCAAAAAAACGACCCCAAAAAAATGGCAATGATATAAGCGGGTGCGTAATGCTGCTGGAGGTGCCGACTAACAGAAAAACTAAAGCGCCTCCGAACGGCTTTAATTTTCCTGTTGAGCAGGCAGAACCCGTTGCACTTTTTGCCCTCTCTTCCTTTCTCTCTCCCCGCACCTTCTACCTTGTTTGGGCCGTGAAAGAGACGTCCACAACAAGGGGAAGGCGTTATGCTCGCCTGAGGCGTACACGAGACTGTGATTGCGATTCATTTTGCAAGATAGGATGGCAAGAACAAGACTGGCGTACTGCGTGATCCGTTGAAAGCAAATGCGCTTTTATCATCATTGTCTATTGACAAATAATCTGGTCGAAATTTCAGAAATACCGAATTATGAATAAATTTAAAAAAATAAAAACGTGCTTTTTGTATGCATAAGTTAGGCCTCTAGGTGATCAGAATCTTTCAGAGCGCAGCATTTGCCGAGCACACGCAAATTGTGAAACAGGTCCCATTGCCCCTCTTTCAGCGCGTTCAGGTACTGAGAAGAGACGTGTGCATTGCAACCATAAATGTCTCGTCTCTATTTAACTTTCCCAGTCTCTCGCACAGAAAACAGGCGCGCGCATTTTTCCTCGCTGTTTGACGGCTAACCAGCCCGCCGGCGGGGCGCGGCGTGCAGACGCACGGACCAGACGGACAGCACGCCGCCTGTTCGTCCACTTTCTTTGACACTCGGACAGTCTGCTCTCCGCGCCTCCCGCCTGTATTGTGCCGCGAATATAAAACCCCCGGACTAAAATTATATCCTGCTGCTGCTGCTCCCGGATCCCTCTGGCAGGACACTGCTGCGCGGCCACGCCCACGACGGCCGTCCTCGTCGCACGGCGGCCGGGCGGCGGACACGGCACAGGAGAGAGAGAGAGAGAGAGAGAGAGAGAGAGAGAGAGAGAGAGAGAGAGAGAGAGAGAGAGAGAGAGAGAGAGAGAGAGAGAGAGAGAGAGAGAGAGAGAGAACGAAACTTGAGGCGGCAAAGAGAAATTCGAGAAGACGCACATCTCGGCGGCAAGTGATTGGCCAGCCCGAACGGGGCGAAGCCGCGCGCTGATTGGCGAGTCTATTATCGTGATCAAGGGCGTCATTATGGTCATTATGGATTGTGTGAGTTATTTAATTAGCAGGGTAGCAGTCGCGCTCTTCACTTTCCATCCCGAGTGGACCGCACTGCCACCGCGACCCGTCCGACCACTCCAAGCGGTGCATCACCTGTCAAAACGGCCAAACCCCGTGCACCCGGCAGGGGAGGGGGAGGAGAGGGGGTTGGAATAAAAGTACAAACTCACCATTAACAGCCAGCAGCACGAGGAGGCCGACGGCGCTCCACAAGCGGTGGTGATCCATTCCCATTTTTTGTTACTCTTGTTATGGCGAATAAATTAAATAAAATTAAATAAAGTCAATACTGTAACAAAACGAAAGAAAAAAAAATGACACAGAATCACTTTTTGCAACACTTATTGCACATTGCACCGAGGGGTGCTATGTGAATCACATAAAACCGCGACGGTAGCGATTGGGGGATCACACGAACAGACCGCACGGATCACACTCACACACACACTAGCACACGAACGAACGAACGAACGAACGAGCGTGCAGGCAGGCAGGCACGCACGCACGCACGCACGAACTCTCTCTCTCTCTCTCTCTTTCTCTCTCACACACACACCACTAGTAATCCAGTGTATCGGGCCGCAATCGATCGAACACACACCTCCCGCACCGCTAGAACCACCGCCCCTCTCGCGGTCTCGCGTCGGACTGAGCGAGAACTGCTCCGCGGTCCGCGGCCTCCCCCGGGCCCCCCTCCCTCTGCCGCCGCTACCCCCTCCACGCGCCCCTCTCCTCTCTCACTCGCACACATTCGCGCGCTTTGCCTCCCGTTCTCCTTTCTCCTCCATCACTCTCCCTTTCGCAGCTGCATCGCAGTGCCCCCGCCTCTCCTCTCTTCTCCCTCTCTCTGACTCCCGCTCTTGCGATCTCTTTTCGCCCTTCGTTCTTACTTCCCCCCTCTTCATATTCTCTCTGATTTTGTTCACTCCTGAGGGCAAATCTATTCACTTGACAGTACCAGAGAGTATCCACGAGTTTTAAAGACCGTGCATTACAAATTGGGCAGAAGAGTCTTTACAAAATTATTGTTTGATAGGTGCCAAGAAATCGAAGCAAGAACCAAAAAGCTAGCTAAATGTAGTTCCCCTCCAAAATTTCGCATTTTCCTGTCAGCGGAGCCAAAAGAGAAGAATATATTTTTCCCTGTTAACTCATTTACCGACTGATTTAATTTTACAACATATTTTTGTGCTGATCCAGTCAATGAAGTGTCCCGTGGCCACCGCGCATCGGTCTCGTCTACGCATCGAGGCGGCGAGGCGGCGGCAGTGAAAGTCCAAAGTCGAACACAAAGTGACCGCAGATCGAAACACGTTCCGTTAACAAGGTCACTTGAGCAGCAGCCCAGCCGGGCAACCGAACCCAAACGAGCCACGAAAACAGTTTGGGACACATTTCAACTCCCCACAGTGAGCAGCCAAACTCACCTCCGGCCAAGCAAGGCCTTGGCTCCGCTACGTCCAGTCCGGATATGCCACCGGGAAAAGCACGAAAGCCTGGAATCACAGCCTCAGCTGTTCACTGCGTACTTTCAGGACAAACCGAGAGGCAGAGGCTGTTGGCCAAAGAGTACGCGCGGCAAGCACGTAGAAGCTGGACGAAGCTAACGATATCGTAATAAAAAAAGAACGGTTACAACCATACCGCCGTAACCCGAGAGCACGATATCAGGGCAAGTATTTATGCATGGTCAGGCTAACCAGGGCTTCATACAGACAGAAGGGAGCGTTAATACACAGGCAGCCAGACCAGCAAGTGAAGGGATTCGGAATATTTTCAGTAACGTTTCCCTTTACCCCAGATCATTTAGTTTCAATTCAGATTCAGATTTCTATTTCAATCAGTCTCTCTAAAACGTTGAAATATTACGAAAGAATAGTAATATCATCATTGAAATTGTACAAAAGTTTTGAAGTTTTATAATTTTATTCTTCAGTCAATTCTTTATTGAAATAAAAATACACCTTTATTTTTTGAAGGTGCTTAGTCTTTGGAAATTATACATATTGCGGATTAAAGATAAACTTCTACTTTGTCATTAAATTAAATCTTCCTCGTGCGACCCCCACCCCGACAGCGCTAGTCGCAGCCCGCGGCGGTGCATTAGACTTGCATTAGACTCGCTAGAGCTGCAGGGCCGGCAGGGCCGCACCGCACGAACAGTTTCGATTAGAGGAGCGCGATTCCACCTGCCTTGTGCAAATGTGATGAAACAACGCAGCTACGCTGATCGATACATGAGAGAAGGAGCTGGAAAATTCAATTTCACTGCTAGTCGCGGCCCGGCGGCGGCTCGCCCAGGCATTTGAATAACGGACCGTTTTAGAGAAGTGCAGCTATGTGGGCGACGCCGTCTCGCTGCTAGAGGGGCCTGCCAACGTAATAATAGTTTTAGCACATGTCTCGGTGTACTTTGTACAGAAAATGTTTTTTCCTCTCTTATTGTATAATCGAAACTTTAGTTTCGCAGTTAGAACTGCAAAACTCACGAGTTCGTCAGTTTAAACTGCAAAACAGTTTCACGGTTTAAACTGACGAACTCGGGAGTTTTGCAGTTTAAACTGACGAACTCGGGAGTTTTCACAGTTTGAACTGACATGTAGTATGGCACCTAGATTTGCAGAGTATTGATTTCAACGAATATGTATACACTGGTAATAGTCTACGAAGCATTGCTTCGTATTAAGAAGAAAACGCAGCCATTGTAATACAAAGCGAAATTTCTTCGTAATTACAAAGCATTTCTTCGTACGCTACAATGGCTCAGTTTTGTAGGTTGCGAAGCAATGCTGCTTAGACTTTTAACAGAGTAATGTCTGTTTCAACCATATCAGCTTCTTTAAATTTCAAAGAATTACACATCGATCAAACTTTTTTAATGAAGTAGGCGCATCGATTTAGGAGCACGTAGACTGTTTAGCGATCACTTGAAGCAAACGTCGATGACCCGGCAGGCTGGCGAGTCGGCATACGCCACGACCGCAGACGATAACGATATCACGGAACGGCCCCCAGCTGACGACCACCTTGAAGGCACTGCCGGGAATAGAAACAAAAGAAAATGTGCCTGGTACCTCCCCTCTTTTCGAAAACCTCGTCTATTCACGACTCCCTGAGCTCTGTTATATCTAGAATCGGCTGCTTGTCATCTGCCTTCTGAAGAAGAAAATATATTCAAGGAAATGTTTAAACCCCGTTTGGGGTCTGGCTTAGTTCAGCAGACGAAGCTCGTCCGCCGTCAACGCAAAATACCACTACTGGCGTGGCGTGACGTGACCTTTGCGCCAATGCCAGGCAAGTATCGTGAGCCATACGACGCACGGCAGGGCGGGTTTCGGTCTCTTTTTTCTCCCCAACCCCCCCCCCCCCCTCTCTCTTGGAAATTCACTACGGCCAAATCCTCACAACAAAAGATACACCTTTTCACACCTCGACAAAAATTACTTGATTGAACGAGTCACTGTTTTTACTGAGATTCACACAAATAGCTATTACTTAAAAGGAGTGCAAAAAAAAATATCGCCCTTTTTCGATGCGACATCTGACTCTAGCTTTGCAGTGTTCGGCTTTGGCACCTTACACATTGCCGAGGCTGGAGCTAGAGCCGCCACATTCTCACCAAGGGTACGGTATCACAACTTCACCGACAATACCGTCCCCGTTGTTCCGCCAGAGCGAGCCGGTGTGCGCGGGGCAGCGCGGGGCACAGCGGGGCGGGGCGACCCCGCCGGGCCCCAGTTTCATTACGGGGACAGCTGGCGCCGTGGCGTGGCGAGGCGTAGCGGGGCATATCTGTGCAGCGACGCGAGGCAAAGATCGTTATGCTAATTGATCCATGGCTTGTGCCCCTAGGAGGTGAGGTGAGGTGAGGGGCCCCCGGCGCGGCGGATGGCTGCGTTTGGTCTGCGCGCGCGGGGCTGCGGGACTACCCGCAGAGCGCCGCACGGGGCAGGGTCAGCGTGCCGAGGGCATCGGGGGACCTGACCACCCGGCACCCAGCCGGGAGGCGCCGCGGGGCCGAAGCAGGGCACCAGCGCGACGGGAGAAAAGAAACATATGGGACAGCGAACCATCCGCATATAGCCCTCTCAGCTGACTTTTCGCTCTGCATCTGAGTTGCCCTTAACATGATACCCTTAACATGACGTTTTCGGATATTTGGGTCGTTGATGTGGCTGTATAGCCGAAGCGGTAAGAGATAGAGCGAAACGGACGAAATTTCAGCCCAACAGAACCTAAATCGACGAGATATCACATACGAAACCATAAAGTTGTTTTTTTTCAAGGCCTTAATGGGGATCGGCAGGATTTGCACTAGGCGTTTCGGTGTCCAAGATCCCCTAAGATCCCAAGGAAATTTCAACTCTCTAGCTCAACTCCTTCGAGTGGAGACAGACAGACAGACAGACAGACAGACAGACAGACAGACAGACAGACAGACAGACAGACAGACAGACAGACAGACACCAGATCTATTGCAGATAAGCCCGCTCTTAAGCTTTTTCAAAGCAAAAGGGCGGGCTAAAAGCAAAAAAATTGAAAAAAGGTTAAAAAAATCATTTTACACATTTTTTATGAGTGATCCCCTCCCTCCTCTTTCCCCTTTAAGACAAGTGTGAAGAACGTTGCATGCCCCCGCCACGTGACTCCAGAGGATTGTGTCAGGAGAAGACGATGCGTACAAACGCTGCGACACCGGCCCGACCACCAAGCAACGCGCGGGGACGAGCCGAGCGCTTCCCACCCCGACGGTCGACCATATTTCAGAACAGTGATAATTTCGCACAATTCGTCGCCCGCGGTGGCGTTTGCTGCTGCGTCCCGCGCGAAAACCGCAGAGCCTATGTGCAAGCGCCGCTCCACACAACGCCACGCCACGGCGCGCCATGTCAGGTCACGGTCTCGCTGTAAGCGCTCTACACACAGCTCCACAGGATAATGGGACCCAGCGGGGAAACAGATACATGTGGGGCTCAAGTTCAGCGAAAGGATACAGGGAGGTTGTGAGAGGAAGAGAGACGGGCGCCACGAGAGGAAAAGGGAGGGTGAGAGAGAGAGAGAGAGAGAGAGAGAGAGAGAGAGAGAGAGAGAGAGAGAGAGAGAGAGAGAGAGAGAGAACAGGCGCCTTCAAGGACGTACAAGGACCACCACCACCACGGACCTAAAGCTTATGCAGCTTGTATAACAGGTGCCACGCGGGCGCTACACAGACGGCACTTCCTTTCTACCTACATGCAACGATATTATTCAGCCACGCGGAGTGCTCGGTGCTGTGATGACTTCTTATTTCATGCGGGCGGGGCGGCCCTCACTACGGGCATGTCTGCGTGAGCACGTGCTCGGGGCGCGAGAGTGCTAATGTCGCTCACTATGGACGGGATTGAAACGAACGGCCCGCCGCAAGAAAGAGAGGAAAAAAACAGACTGGACACGCCGGGCAAAAGCGATCGAGCGGCGAGATATCGAAGCTCGCGGGTTGCACCACGTTATTGTTCCGCCAGAGAGCGGGGCGGGGCGGGGCGGGGCGGGGCGGGGCGGGGCGGGGCGGGGCGGGGACGGAGCGCGCCGCCGGTCCTCACGCAGCCAGCGCCTTCCTCCCCTCAGAGCCGTGTGCAGCTCGGAGCCTTCTGATAATTGCTAATTAAACAGCCGCGGGCTGATAAGACTGAATATATACTAACTCCCCTCACTTCCCCGCCTCGCCCGGCGGGCGGACCTTCGGCATCCTTGGTCGGACACCGGGCCGTGCCGGGCCAGGGGCGGGGAGGGAATGAAAAGGACGGGGGTAGGGGAGGGGAGGGGGTCTTGTGCCCCGCGGGCGACCTTGCCGCCGCGCCAAGAGTAAAGTAACGCGAGTCTATGAGAAATGACGCGGGGCAGAGTGTGGTAGCGGAAGGGTGGGGAGGGGGTGGAGACGTTCAGAGAGCGAGAGTCGGTGCGGACCGAGCCGGCAGACTGATAGCGCTCTCCTCGCTCTGTCCCTCGTGCGAGAGCGACTGTGCGAGGAGAGCGCTCTCCTGAATCAGTCTGCTGTCCGGGATGGCGGTGATGGGTGACGTGCTGCTGTGGGGCTGCGGCGGCGTGCGACGTTATTCCGCAACCAGCGAGGCGGGGCGGAGGGGAGGCTGAGGCTGTATGACGCCTCGTCCACCGCAGCGGCAGCGGTGGCAGCGGTGGCACGTGTCCCCGCGCCATCCTAGAGAAGGAGCCGCCTCGCCCGCACACCGACACAAAACGAGTAAACTCTGCCGTTAAACGGTGAGGTAACTATGCGGTTTTTTGGGAGGGAAGCTGAGGCTGTCCTGCTCCCACCCACCTCGCGGTCGGGCCGGGTAAGAGGGAGTGAGGGAGAGAGAGAAAGGGAGGCATGGCGCACGCACGCGGATGACGTTACATTCAGGAGGGGAAGCAGCGTGGGTGTTACAGGCCTCACCACCCTCCTCCGCCACCCTCGCCACCCCCCGCCACGCCCTACCACGGCACGCCAAGGCCTTCCTCCGGTTTGATCACTCAAACAACACAACTCTTATTGCAATGCATACCGAACGGAGGAGCGTAGAAAACGGAGTCAAGGAAAAATGAGCGCTCTTGTGGCCCGGCGCGAGGCTAGGCCCGCCACGCCCGGCCCTGGCCATGCCACACCCCGCGCAACGTCCGCATTAATACAGTATGAGAAATCCAGCGGGGAGCCGGGGCGAGCAGGGGCACGTTGACCTTCAGGAGCGAGGGCGGATGAGCAGATCAGGTGTCGGGAGAACCGCATACCGCCCAGCGCACCACGGACTAGTAGGACCTCGGCATGGAGAGGAGAGGCACGCCTACGCCAACTGCACAGCTTTTACATGGTAAAATTTCCTGAAACATTTTTGTAATTTTTTTCCCCACCCACCTCGCGGTCGGGCCAGGTACGAGGGAGTGAGGGAGAGAGAGAGAAAGGGAGGCATGGCGCACGCACGTGGATGACGTTCCATTCATTTTCACGGTGAATTACATTTTTTCCGAATATTGGTGGCTGGAGCGTCCAGTCGCGATGCAAGATATTGATATGGGCGCGGGGAGACGGCACGTGGCGGACCGCTCGCCTCGCCTCCCGTGTCTTTGTCCTCCCTGGAGCACACGACACGACACAGCGCAGCCTTGGGGCCCAGAGCAGTGCTATCGGGCGGGGCCGGGTGGGGCCTGGCGGGGCCTACGGCCAGGGCCCCAACAAAAGGTGGAGGCAGATATCATCGCGCACGCCTGCCCAGCCCAGACCCACCCCGGCCCTCGAGTTACAGTCGCGCGGAGCACAGGGAAGTATAACGGGATGGTTCGGAGGCGGAGCCCGAAATAGATTGTGTCTGCAAACTTGAGTTTGGTTCTCGCACCACGTCGCCAGCATGGCGCCTGAGGAGCCGGGCGGCTAGGCAACCCTCTCGCACTCATGCGCTGCGGCGCAGTCTATCTCAAAGACTGCAGGGGGTCCCGCGCACAAACTTTTGCACATCCCCGCGCGTGTGCCACGACTTCATCGGCGCTCGACTCCGCGAGTGGTTAGAGCGGGTCTGGCACTGCGCGCCGCGCCAGGGCGCTTGTTCTCTCTGCAGGATAGAGCAGCAGGCAGACGCTCTTGTGCAATGAGGCTGTCAGTCCTGCTTGCCGCGGCGGGGCGGGGCGGGGCGGGGCAGGCGCTGCAGGTGATCGGACCGCAATTATGGCAACACCGCTATTGTTTGTATTTACCGCTCGATTTGCGGGAAGCCGCAGTGATCCTCTCGCTGCTGGAGCGCGCCCGCCGCCGCCCCGCCGAGCCCTGCGCTGCCCTGCGCTGCCCTGCGCTGCCCTGCTCTCAATCTCCCACACATGCGAGTTCAGTTCCGGGGCCATCCCGTGCTGCCCTGTGGCTCCCTGCTCGGCCCGGCCCGGAGCTATCCTCCCGCGTGCTATAGGGATGTATAGGGATTTATAAGGGCGAGGCTAGTTACCAGTATGATTTGCGATATGCAAACGGAATCTTACGTGATCTTTAGGAGTATACGTGCAGCAGGCACGTAGTAGCATGCTGAGAGAAAAGAGTGTTAAAAGAAATGTAGAGGACGGTTTCAACGCAACCACCGTTTTCATAGGCAACATGTAAGTTAGTATAAATCCAATTTTATTGGGAAATCAGGGGATCGGGGATTGAGGGCGGAGGGGGAGGTGAGGGACATGGGAGTATGAGGCAGGAAAAGTCGTTGAAGGGGGAGGGTGGGGCAATCCACAAAGACGAATCCAGCTCGGTGTTGTGGCCACCGAACGCGGTGCCACTGGTCCCCGAACCCGGCAAGACATTCAGAGCGTAGCACCACTGAGGCACAGGGCACAACCTTCCAAAAGTAAATTTCAAATTTAACTTTTAAATATTTCAAACTTTTTTAGGTGGGAAAGCTTGGAGAAATATTAAAGCGCTCAAGCCTGTTGAAGATTAAGGAATACTAACACTTCTGCTTTTTACGTTTACTTCTCGACACTCGACTTTAAGAGGAGAACCGGCTAGGACAGACGAAAAGACGGACAGACTCGCGACCGAGTACACTTATTCCCCGATCCACTGCAGGAATGAGCTTCTCTTTGCTCAGAGAAAAACGATAAGCGGATTTGAAATTTCCATGCATTTTGGCCTATAGCACCCCAACTTACCAATATTTTCAAAAAATTAGGTAGTCTACCGATAATAATGTAACTTACAGCATGAGTCTTTTTTTTTTATTAAAAAGCAATTTTAAGCCGCTACCCTCCGGACGCTGCTGCCCGCGGGCTGGTAAACCTGTCACAGACCGGTGATAAATTGTCGTTGCGACGCGGTCGCCGTCGTGCCGCACACACGCCCTTTTTTCGTCCGCGCGCGTCGTGTTTAGCGCCTCCGGGCCCGTACCTCTCGGGCCGCGCTGCACAGACTTCTACATTGGATACGACGCGATTTGCCGAGCAAAACTTCTCTTTTCTGTGGCTGTTTTCCCATACAAAAGCAGTCAAGAGGTGAAAGAGTCGCCGCGCCGGCCCGGGCAGATGGCCCTCTCGAGCGCGCGCGCGCACGGCGCACGCCTGTACGATGGCTAAAAGGTGTGGGAGAGGCAGAGAGGCATGTGATAGGTTGCCGTACCTCCAGTTCTCTCACATGAAATGTCAGTGGGCTGGCCGGGCCGCCGGGCCGGGCTGGAGCCCGGGCGGGAGGGAGGGGAGGGGACGGAGCGGCCTCAGCGGGTCGTGACCACGCCCGCCTTGGCCCGGCCCGGCCCGGCCCGGGCTAGCTGCTCGTCGTCGTTAAACACCTTTTTTCCAAGCGTTTGCGTGTCTGTTTGCAGTGAGTACTAATTTTTTTTCTTTTTTTTGTGTGTGTGCTTGTTTGTGTGGGCAACGATTTGGTTTATGAGCCTGCATGCAACGTGTGTGGGCGGCAATGCAATAACGACGACCATCGAGAATCAATTGCACAATTAACAAAACATGATCCCTCGCTGCTCTAGGTCCTGCGCATTCCACCCGGCAATTGCGTTACGCTCGCATGGCGAGACCATATCAACGCGTTTTTTAAGACGTTGCTTTTAGGTTAGTGTCCGGTGCCAACGGAGGAAGAAGTCACAATTTCGCGAAAGCTAAGCAAGCTAAACGAGGCGAAGGGTCAAGCACTTCGTTACTGGTGTGTACACAAAGAAATTACTAGCACCCAACTCAATATTACTCGGTGGCATTACTCACCAATACTCGCCATTTTTCACCAATACTCGCAATCATTTTTTGCGAATTACCCGCGAAATTCTCGCTAATACTCACGAATACTCGGCAGTACTCACTAATACTCGCCTTTACTCAAAATACTCATATGTACACTACTTGAGGGAGTGGGGGACCCCTCGAAACGACGACACATTTTTCTCTCTTCTTCACACACAACAGAAATAGAAGTGCATTCTGAGGGAAAAAAGGCACGTGACAGACGACTCGCATAGGGAATTGCTATGGGCTCTCACTCTCGCTCTCTATATGTGTCGAGAGTCCTCCATCTGTTATTCGATACGCAATGACAAGAGGGCCAGCCAGCACGGAACACAAACAACAGAAGTATTCTCTTTGCGAAATAACACCTCGACACGGCACCGCGCTCTGCAGCCTCATCGACTCCCGAAAAAAAAAGTGCACTGCGGGCGCGAACGTAATCGCGGGGCAAAAATGGCAATCAGCACCGAGACGGGAGAAAAACCTACGGGCCACTTTGATTCTACTATTGTCTGGGGAGAAGATGACCAGCGGTCCTTTACTACTGCATGAGCTGCCACTGGAGCCAGAAGTGTGCAGAGCTGCTGGTGGGTGAGAGAGAGAGAGAGAGACAGACAGAGAGAGAGAGACAGAGAGAGGGGGGAGGCAAGGGGGCGTAGGAGGCGCGTTAAAGCAATCCACGAGGAACCGTGTCGAAAGGCGAGCACAGCGCTGCTGCTGCAGAGGCTGCCCTGCCGCCTCCCTCCCTCTAATTTGTCTGGCGGTCTGCGCCGGGGCGGCAGGGCAGGGCAGGTGTGCAAAGGATCACGGTCCGCGGCGCCGCGGCCCGGCACGGCTCGGCTTGGCTCGGCTCGGCTCGGCTCGGCACGCGGCTTGGCGCGCTGCAGTTCTTTACATTGTTTCGGCGCATCATGTGAATTAGGCCGCTGTGGCTGCGCGCGCTGGGCAGTGCTGCATGCTCCTTTGGATTACGCGAGCAGCGGCGGGGGCGGGCCGGCGGAGGTGGGGGTGGGGGCGAACGCTGGACCAAGCCTCGCCGCAGCCTCTTTGAGCCCCACTAGACCGCCCTTCAGCACCTCGTTGACGGCGATCAACAGAATTTGGTTGCGCATCAGCGGCTGAAGGCTATGCATTGCACTGTTCTCCAAAAATTCCATTGGTTTTGTGAAAAAAAAATTATAAAGGTTTTCTGCGGTTTTCAAAGGTTGTCAAAGGTTTTCTGCGGTTTTCTGTGCAAACCGAAACCAACAAACGTTGTCCCCGGCCAACCCCGCCCCACCCCGGCCCGCCAGGCTGGTGGATAGTACAGGACACTGAAGTGGGCAGAGCACCCACCCACAGCTCGGCAGCTCAGCGCACCGCGGTTCTCACGCGCATTTACTGTCCCGCTCCCGCCCGGCTGTGGCCCCGGACGTTCCTAACGCTCTGACCTTTCCTCGCAATGACCATAACCCCGCGCGTGCTTTACTGAACGGCCAGAGACGTTTATTGGAAACACTTTGACACGCAGACGACACTCGAACGCGTCGACGAACACAGAGTATTATATAGGCCCTACCGGTCTATCTCTCTTCTTGTTTCTCTTGCTCTGAGCCCCGAGCTGTCGCCCCACAGTGACTGGTACGGGCTGTGCCGTGCCGGGCTCACTGGTAAAGCAGAGGTAGGACATCTACATCTAACCCCTTAAAAGGCACTGACGCACAAAAAGGCATTACAGTTTTTTATTTTTAATGTTTCTTTCCTTAGGAATAAAATTGAAATTAAAGGAGATGGGTCCGATTCATCTAAAGAAAATGCTTCCAAAAAAATTCACATCGCTAATTTCAATCTAAGTACACTGTTATTCAATTACTGTGACGTCACATTCTTTTTCATGTGAAAACTGTCACATTCTTTTTAATATTAATGTCACATTCTTTTGAATGTGACAATAAAATTTAGTCCGCATATTCTGGCCGATTCACGTTGAAAAGAATGTGACATTGCATTTTAAACAATGTGACACTTTTCACAGGCGAAATTCCCATCTAAGAGATGGAAATTTTGAGTTTTCGTGTTTGAAGTTAATTGTGAGTTTGCACCATATCCATCTAAATATGATTAGATGTATTTCTTTTAGATGTATTGGGGCGTGCCCATTTAAAGACTTATGACATTCCTTGCAAAATTCCGTTCCAAACGAGCGTACATGTGGTGGGGTGGGGTTCTGTTCAAAAACGGCATAAATCAATATCATTTTTGGTACTTTTTTACTTGCTTTTCATTCGCTGACCGCTTATCAGAACCCTATCACATGCTGGCTCGTTCGACGCAAAATTCTGCGAGGTATGCGATCGTATATCCTAAAATGTCATTGATTTGCTCATAAAGAAAATATTTTGAACGAGCTGAAAATTTACATTTTCGCACCCCGAAAACGGGTTTAGCACCCCTGGAAAGGTACAGCATCTCACCTTTGTTTTCCCGGCACTGTGACCCCGGCGCTCTGGTGCTCTTCCCGCGGCCCCGGGCCCGGCACGCGGGTGAAAGTCAATGACAGCAGGGCCGGACACAATGCTCATCTCATACGGGCGAAATGAAGATGGTTCTATGGTACGTGCCACCGCCAAAGAAACTCGAGTGCAGAATAAGAAACATTACTGATTAACGCTGTGGCCACTTTTAGTGCCATAATTTCGTATTCCTACCGGGAAGAAACCGAAATTTGGCATTCACTGTTGCCTAACTTAGAATTCTTCAGAAAGTGGACAATCATTTGGGATTGAAGAGAAGGCTGCAAAAAATTTTGGCGGTAAAAGGGGTGCGGCCCGTTACTTCTAAGAAACTACCTCTAATCATGTTTAGAGATAAATATACTGTGCGCAATTTACCTCAAACATGATAATTCTTAATTTACATCAAGGAATGTTAACGCTAGAGGTAAATAAGCAGCGCGAAAATTTTAAGAGGTATTCGTCTAACTTGTAAGAGGTACCGAACTCACCTCGGAAGTGGCCACATCGTTTTCAGTTATACCGTTTCAGTATGGCTGTCTAATGGAGCAAAAATTGGAGCTTACATGCACTATGATGTAAATATTTTAACTAGCTATGTAGAGTTCGATGTCCTTGCGTTTGAACCTCTCACTCACTACGTGCCCCCCGAGTCCTCCTCCATCTCCTGGAGAGTGACGTAATACCGTTCATAAACCCTTGCTGCCCCCAGCCGCCTTACTAACAGCGCCGAAATGCAATACATTCGGTCACGCCCGGGCTAAGAGAGACAACTATTACCAGCCGCCGGGCGCAGCCGCGACACGCCACTCCCAGCCACGCCACAACCCGCCACGCTCCGCCCCACCTCGTCCCTCCACGCCCCGCCCCGCCCCGCCACGCCCCGCCCCACCCCCGAGCGAGTCGTGACGCGCGGGTGACAGTCAAAGCACCGGCCGACATGATGAGTGAACTCCCGGATATACCTTATTGTTTTTATTTTATTTTTTTAACGGGACAAATCAGGCTGATTCAAATGAATTATTCCGTTATTTCAAGCAAAGGGGAAAAAACATCAAATGATATGAATGGTTTATTTACTGTACTGCGCGTTTCCTCGGGAGTCGTACGACCACCAGGGTCAGAGCGTGACGCGGTCTAATTTGGCCATCCACGTTTATGACCTCTGACAGAAGTACCACCATACTTTGCCAACTTTACAATTTGCTGCGAGAAAGGTCTGCCTAAGACCGCGATATTAGGAACGCTTTCAGGATTAGTAACGTAGTGGGTGTCACCAATGCGCGACCTTTTCGTCGCGTCCCGCAATGAAATTGCGCAAGACCATAGCTATATTCAGGTAAGCCACGCTTACGAGAGCGTGCGCGCGACAGCGCGAGAGCGAAAAGCGCGAGAGCGCGAGAGCGTGGAGTAGGTAGGGAGGGGGGCGAGGCTCGTCGGCTCTCGGCTTCGGCTCGACTTCGGCTCGGCTTCGGCTCGGCTTCGGCTGCGCCGAAGCCGAGTCGAACCCGAGTCGAAGACGAAAGCCGACGAGCCTCGCCCCCCTCCCTACCTACTCCACGCTCTCGCGCTCTCGCGCTTTTCGCTCTCGCGCTGTCGCGCGCACGCTCTCGTAAGCGTGGGTTACCTGAATATAGCTCATGCCACACTGATAGGAATATTGACGGCGCGCACACTCTTGCGCACCGTAGGCCTACTTACTGAGCTTCGAGTGCGAACGACGACAGGGTCGCGCCGGACCGAAACCGAACCGAGTCGCGAGGAGAAAAATGCCATATCGCATATGCGAGTCATTTCTGCGGCCTCGTTTTCCTCGACGCGGACGCGATGTCCTCTGCCTGCGGCGGCGTGCCGGCCCGTGTGCCGGCCGTGCCTCACGCCCCGTCTGTCTGCTGGGGGTGGCCCCTCCGGCCCCTCCCCTCGGCCCCGCCTGGCCCCGCCTCACCTCGCGGGCGTGACTCACCTGTCAATGAAAATATCAAGCACTGGCCCGCTGCTGGGCCAGGCGGCCCTCCCCACCCCATTCCGCCCCGCCCCGCCCCGCCCCGCCCCGCCCGCGGGGCCTAAACGAGGCCGCTGGGCCGGGCCGGGCCGGGCCGGGCCGGGCGAGGCGGAAGGTCGGTCGGCCAGGTCATCGAGCGCAGCGCCCCGCTCAGGACGGCACGGGGCACAGTGCTGCCTCCCGCCCGCCCGCTTATCTCGTGAAGGCGTTAGCTATAGCACCCCATAGACACGTCAGCACGCTGCGGGCCAGGCCGGCCGGGCCGCGCGGGCTTCCCTTCCACCGCTCTAATGCGAGTCAGCATGGGCGCAGCGCGCAGCCCGCCGGACTCTCCAGCGGGAATTTCATACCTCAAATGACTCCACCTGTTTCCCTAATTCCAGCAGTTTCCCGCGCGCAAGTATTATCTCTGATAGTCGTAGTCGTCTTAGTTTTTTTTTATTAGGCTCCGTTATTATTCTTTCCTTCTTTCTTTCTTTCTTTCTTTCTTTCTTTCTTTCTTTCTTTCTTTCTTTCTTGTTGACGATGGCCCCTAGTGGGAGCAGCCGATCCTGTCGAACGAATCTTCACCAAATTCTAATTTAAAAAAAAATAAAAAAACGAAAAACTAGAAAATTTTTGACGTATGTCCATGTCCATGTCCGATGACAAGCTGTCTGTCAGTTTTTTTTTTTTTGTATAAGATGCGTTTGCATCCTCAGTTTCTACACTGGAAAAACAAAGGTGTGACTGAACACCTTTAGAGGGGTATTAAAGGTTTAATGCTTTTGGAAAGGCATTAAACCTTTAACACCCCATTAAAGGTGTAAGGTCACACCTTTGTTTTTTCAGTGTATGACAATTGCAAGCCGAGCACCCTGTGCCGAGCCGGGTCGGTGTTGTTATTGGAGAGGCTTGACGCGCCTCGGCGCGCAGGAGAAGAGAGGTGTGGCTGGGGGAGGGGGGGGGGGGGCTGTTGATTTAATTCATTCACAGTAGTTATTCAAAAACTAAAATTTAGAAGAACACGTTGGAGTAAAAATGTCAATTCAGTGTTTGAATGATCATTGCACAATGAGCTTACAGTTCAAAATTCAAGCTGATCGGAGATGACTTTACTGAAAAGTTAATTCCTATAAGTCGTTTGATCTACAAGGGTGAAATTTTTCATGCGACTTAAACTAATGAAACTGATCAAACTCTGAGGTTAGACATATTGAGTTACTTAACCAAACACTTAAAAACTTTGTAGCTCGATATCTGCATGTACCATCCGCTCACTGGAAAAACAAAGGTCACTGAAATCCGTTTTGTGATACTTTTACTCAATTTTTGCGATAACTGGTGTTTTGCGATTCCCACGCTAATGCGCATGATAACCCCCAAAAAATGTGATAGAAGTATCATATTATTGTGATAAAATCATCTCAAAAACTGTAATAAAATAATTTCTGTGATGAATTTATCACAATAATGTGATACTTTTATCACATTTTTGGGGGTTATCATGCTCTGTAGCGTGGGAATCGCAAAACACAAGTTATCGCATGGGTTTGTGTTAAAAGTATCGCAAAACCAGCCTCAGTGGTGTGATTTATCAACACCTGTACAGGGGTGTTACAGGTTTAATGCCATGCCTTTGGAATAGGCATTAAAATGTCGTAAAGGTATTAAAAATTAATGCCTTTGGGCGGTTTTAATGCCTTTACAAAGGCATTAAACCTTTAACACCCCTCTAAAGGTGTTAAGTCACGCCTTTGTTTTTTTCAGTGCGAAAAGTACCTTATGAAACTGAAACATTAATGAACTTCGAGCCGACCAGAGTTTCCTAAAATCGTCTTTTTTATAGTCGTCAATTTGTTTTGCATCTTTGGTGTTTATGGCGATTGCTTGCAGCGCGGTAGCATTTAATTGTTGATAGCTAGCCCGCCGGGGGACATTTTGTGTGGCAAAAGTGAGGCAGATAAAATTAACGATTTGGTTTTCAGAGAGCGTTGTAACTGAATATTATTTAAGTCATTTTAATTCTCAAGTAACTGCTAAAACCTAGGGGGCCGTTTGACGTGTTAACGTTGGATTTTGTTTTGAGAAAGAATGTCCTGTCTTGTGTTAAATGTGCGCTCTGTAGAAAGAGCTGCTGAGCCCTTGCGGAGTCTGCTGGTGCCGCTCCAGGTGGCACGACGCGGCACGCTGCGCTGCCCGCCTGTCTGACTGCCTGACGGACTGACTGACTGACTGACTGACAGACTGGTGACAGATCGGGCGAAACGAAACAACAGCCAGGGGATTATTTAACGCCATGATATCACAATGAATATTATATCATTATCGCGCTCTGGAAACAACGGGACGAGGAGGGGGAGGGGCGTGTCGCGAGGCAGCGAGGCCGGGCCGCGCCGGGCCGCGACCTGTACCTCCGGTCCGCGCTCGCTGTTGCGATCAGCGATGTGATAACAAAAAGGACCTCATTTAAATAAAAATTTGATTTTACTTTTTTTCTGTTGACATATTTTTTTTAAATGTTTGTATGTTTGTTTTGTTTCCTTTAGAATTTTCCAGGAATGTGAAAAAAATAAGTGAGAGTGCACAAGCTGTACACATGATCGCACACTGCACCGCTGAAGGGCGTGGCACCGCTTTACAGCCGTGGTGCGGTGCGCTGCGAACCCCACGGCTGCCCACGGCCAAGCAATACGTTCGGTCACTTAGTTTTGCGCGGGAGATTTCAAACAACAATGGCGACTTACGCCTGCGGTCAATAATTCAGTGCGGCCGCGGCGGGGCAGCGTGAAAGGGAGAGAAGGAGGGAGAGAGAAAGAGAGAGAATGTGAATAAGGCGTCTAGATGATTTAATATGGGACGTAACAGAGAAATATGAACTTTTGCCTGGATGGATGGGCCTTCACACGCGGTGGGTCTCAACTTAAGAGCACCACGAGAAGGGGGACGAGGGAGCGCAGTCAAACTGCAAGTGAAGGGGGAAAATATACCGGGTGTCCCAGAGAACACACGGCGAGTTGCGGGTCTGCCTACCCACTCCGGCCGTAAGGCGCCATAGCCCCTGCAGCTCTGGCGAGTATGCAATCCCGCAACACTGCCGTGTGTTCTCTGGGACACCCGGTAGGCTTTGATAAGGTTAGGTTTTATTATGCGATTATCCAGGTGCACTCTAATGCAGCAGCACTTCAATAAGAGGAGGAAACACAGCGCTGTAATAGTACCATGAGAAAAAAAAATCAGACTGATACATTAGTATCATCTGCTAAAAATTCTCACCGGGCACTAAAAGGTTTAGCCCTCAGGCAAAAGATTTACATCCTAAAATCTTTTAAGCTTCAGGAACTAAACATTCATAGCTGAGCAAACAGATTTTAATTACTTGCCGACAAGAAAATCTTAATGGGGGCACTAAATATGTTGGTAGCATTAAACAAGTGCCAGGCGGGATATTTTTTCTCAGTGTATTTCAAATAAATTGTACCTGGATACACGTATGTTTGTGACACCACAGTAAGTGCGAAAGAAGCTTCTCCCCGCGGCAGCAGCGTTGCCCCTTTATTCCGCTTAAGGCGCACGGTGCGGCCCCGGCGCGCCGCTGCTAAAGCTTTACTCCAGTTCCCCAGTTCTCCAGTTTCGGCAGGACCGCGCCGGCAGCAGGAGCCAGCAGCAGGCTCCAGGAAGGACGTGGCGTCGCGTGGCGTGAGGCCGACGCGCACGCAGAGCCACGCCAGCAGGACGCTCTACTTGCACCTTGATATGATTTGGTAATGAAAGTATGGCGCTGTTACGTCGAGTGAAAGGTGTAAGTCACGGTGAGGGGGGCGCGGCGTGGCGTGGCACCTGCGCCGCAGAGGACACCGACTATCGCGGTGACGTAACCATGAATGGTTTATAAAAGACGGCAGCGTAAGAATGCGACGGATTGGTCGACAAAGCCCGCAGGCACGCGGTGCGCGGTAGAGATCGAGAAGGGGAGGGGGAGGCGGTTACCCGCCCACGTATCGTTCCAGCAGCCGTCAAAGCATCCGTCACGTTATGGCGCGGGTCGCTCACTGGCGGGGCGGGAAGGGAAGGGAAGGGGCGGGGCGGGCGGAGCGCAGGGCTTCCGACAGAAGCCCAGTGACCTTCGTGGGTCCCTCTGGAGGTGGCCGCCGGGCCGGGCCGGGCCGGGCCGGGCCTGTGGTTCTGATGATGGGACGGCAGTCCTGTCCTGGGCCCGGCCGGGCCGGGGCGGGGCCGGGGTGGGACCGGCGGCAGGTCGCACGAGCGCCTCAGCGCCAGCTTCCCTTTGCCGCCGAAAACAGGCAGCGGGTAATAACGGGGTAATTGAAGCCGGTGTTACGTCACGGGTAAGTGGTGCACAAGTAATAGCGTCGCGACCTTGAGAGCGGCCGCCTCGCCCCGCCCCGCCCCGCCCAGCTCACCCCGGTGCGCTACCCAGCCCAGCACGGCAGTGCGGCCTCCAGAGGGGAAGCAGTGCCCTGTGCCCCTCAGCTGTTCCCGTCGGCACCCTCCTACGGGTCGACCGAAAGAAGTGTGACCACGAGCATGGTCACGACAGCGATGTCCTTCGTTAGTGTGTTTTTTTTTTTTAACAGTGTCCACAGTGCGCATTGCCCCCGCGCATGCCATGCGTGTTTTAGATTTTTTTTATTCTTGCCGCTGCGAGGTGCGGCACTGACCTCCGACCTCGGCATGCATTTGCAATTCATTCTCGACTCCGATGGGCCCTTTGTCTTTGTGCACACTCCTCGCTGGGCAGGCCTGGCAGGCCGGCCAGGGCGATGCGTATCTGTTTGCACCCCTGATTGAGCCAGTGACCCCCGCGCCTGCGCGCCTGCGCCAGGAGCCCGCCGGCAGCCGCCGGCATGGCGAGTCCTGTGTGTGCCAGGGCCTTGGCGCCGCCTGCTGGCTGGACCACAAAATTAAGACATCAGCACGATACGTAATGAAGGTGACCGAGTCCATTGTCAGCGTACAGGGAGAGAGAGAGAAAGGACGAGAGGGGGGAGGGCCACAAACTCACGCGACCAAGAACTTGTGAGGGTCGAGAAAAGACTTAAAGTAACCCATCCGCATATATGTCTCCACGGCGGGGCACGCTGTTCAAAATGCCCCGTTGAAACAGATATCTACAGTGTGAGCGAGCCGCCCTCGCATCCAGACAACAGAGAAGTCGTCGTCATCCTTAGCTAACAACCAGAGCCGCGGGTTAGGTGGTGGATGAGTGAGTGGGTGGGGGCCCGGGCCGAGGGTGGCCTGGCCGGGTGGGCCGGGCCCGGCAGGGCCGTTAGCAAGTATCTCACGGAGCCATCATCCGCCCCGCCTCCCCCTCTGGCAATATTGGCTTTCGCGATGTCGTCAACAGCTTTCCTAGAATATCGGTCGTCCCGACCCGGCCCGCCCCCCCGTCCACAATCAGCTCTGCATATTCATTATCTGAGAGGTACTCGTTGGCGTGGCCCGCGGGCCCACTGCACAAGCTGCACAAGAGGTCCGAAAATTTTCCGCGGAGCGGAGGTGCCCGTGTGCGCGCGGAGGAGCGCTGAGCCCGGGTGGGATGGGGCCAGTGCCCGGCCAGGGGCCCGGGGAAAGCGTCTACGGTAGAAGCATGAATGGTTGCCTACGAAGCGGGCGCCTGCTAGATGGCTGACCGGCCGGCCGTGGCCCGCTGGTCCGGGTGCGGGGCGCCGCGCTGTGACCTAAACGCACGACTTGTCTCGCGGTGCTGAGCGGTGCTGAGCGGTGCGGTCTCCCCGTGACCTCCTCTCCCCGGCCGCCGCGCCATCACACACGGCACGGGCTGCCGGAGGCTGTGCGGTCACCTCACCCATATGCTAAACAGCGCGTGTCCGGCCCGCCCCGCCGCATCCTCTGTCCTTTACTGGAACCTGCATACGTGTGGTGGAGAGGTGGTGGGAGCAGGAGCATCCGGAGCGGGAGAGGAAGAAGAATAAGGAGGGAGGGAGGGGGAGAGAGAGAGAGAGAGAGAGAGAGAGAGAGAGAGAGAGAGAGAGAGAGAGAGAGAGAGAGAGAGAGAGAGAGAGAGAGAGAGAGAGAAATGGAGGGGGGAGGCTGGGGGGACATATGTGCCGCCCTGTCCCCCAGCAGTTCGTATCACTCCACATGGTGGTACTAGTCGGCCGCTCTGGAGGCGCAGCCAAGGCCGAGCAGGACGTGAAGGTGTGGTGAGGACTGAACTGGACGTGCCGGGCCAGTCGGGAGGGAGGGGGACGGGGCTGGGCGGGGCGGGGCTGGTTCTCGGCTTGTCACAGGCCGCCCCGCCCAGCCCCACCCGCCCCACACGGTGTGCACTGCCGGCCCCACGTTTAGTAACAGCTACACTGAGCATGCAGATTCGCTCCCTCCCCTCCCACTCACATGAGCAAGTTTCCCGGTCCGGTGCCCCCAAAATTGCTATATCGTCATATTCGAAAAGAAGTTGAGTCAACAGCTCATTATTACGCCCAATTGGTGTTGTGCCTACGTCATATACCAGTGCTACTTGTGGCTCTTAAATTAATCGAGCCCTAAAAAGTGTGCCTCTGAGTTAAAGAATATTCTCACAAAAATCTTTCCATCGATCCGAAGAAAATTTTGAATGTGATCCAAAGCATGTTCCGTTTAGGCAACAATTGTTAATTTGAAATGAGCGGACTTTGCTTTGGGTCGTGTGCAATATTCACTTTGCAAGAACAGAACCGTTTTTCTTTCATAACAATTTTTTTTGTTTCATAAAAGAATGAATTTGTGAAAACGAAGGTTCGCTTTTTCATCCATTTTCTACGAACTGCGTCTGGTTTTGCGTAATACTAATCATGAAACTGACGGAAGGTAAGTGCCAGTCTTAATTGCCAGTCCACTGTGAAAAATAGTTGTGGGTTGACGAGAAAATTTTCCACGAAGGGGTGTTGTAAAATTACAACTATAATTCGTAAAATTACAAGCACAACGTATCGACTTGAAATTCAGTCACGAGCAAGAATGGCCTGTCGTTAATTTACAACATTTTTCGTAAATCGTAATTTACAAATTATATCGTAAATCTACAAAGATATTTTTCACAGTGTCCTTGCTCTCAAACCACTGTGAAAAATTGTCGTAGGTTTACGGGAAAATTTTCCACGAAGTGGAGTTGTAAAATTACGATCACTTATCGTGAAATGACAAGCAGTACCAATCGACTTGAAATTCAATTACAAGCAAAAATGGGCTGTGGTAAATTTACAACACTTTTCGTAAGTCGTAATTTACAAAATAAATCGTTAATCAACAAACATATTTTTCACAGTGACTTTTATTATTATTATTATTATTATTATTGTAATTGTTGTTGTTATTTTTGTTATTCGTTCAATCCAAAGGCACGCTACCTGATCTGCTTTTAAAAATAAACAGTTTTAGAAAAAGAAAAAAAGAGATGGAAAAGAAGTTACATACCATAGGTGCTTTGACCACTCCAAGGTCGTTGCTGAGCGGAGCTTTTGTTGCTACCCCCAGCCCCAGCCCCGCTGATTGCTGCAACTTTGCTCCTGGGCGGCCGGGCCCGGCCTGGTGTTGCGGATCTGGTGGGTGGGCGGACTCGGCTGGACCCGTAGGACCCGTGCAGGTGGACGGGGCGCTTATTGTGCCCGGCCCGGCTTGCATCACATCAGATTATTTATCGTATCGGTAGTTGTGTTCGCTTCACACAGGCGTACGCGGCCGAGCAGCGCCCGTTCGCCAGGCCCGGATGGACAGAGGTAATAATGACTTGAGGGCAGGGTATAGACAAAAACGACTTAGCTTGAAAGTCAAACAAATTTTCTACTTTATTGGTTTTGCAATAAGGCCCTTGGCAGCGCAAGGACAGCCAATTGTGTCGTGTGTGTGTGTGTGTGTGTGAATTTACTCAGGCGTTTCAACAGGTCCTTAGCATCTAGCACTAAAACTCAAAATTCAACTGCCTCATACATAGCCACTTTACCCTACTCTTACGGTAATATAACAATCTTCATTCATAGATCATTTTTTAAAAAGCTTACTTGGAGCCCCGTGCGGCTCGGATCAGCCTCACCCCAAATCCCACCTTCGTCCCCCTCCTCGAAATCGCGGACCCCTATCGCTCCGGATCTCATATTGGCTGAAACCAAACCGGTCACTCAACAGGAGCAAATGTATGATAATGATAACGCCCAATAAAATTGCCATCTCGTGAGTTTTGGGTTAATACATCATTCAGTCGTTAACCTCTTTCGAAATCAAAGCAGCACTAGTTTGCACACATGGCGCGGCAGAAATCTTACTTGTATTTCGTTTCTGCAGTGCAACACTGCCAAGGAACAACTTTTTCCTTATAAAATTTTATTTCTCAACGGGCTCTTTTCCTCTTCAAATGCGCTGCACTTTGACAACTCAACGAGAGGTCCACCACTCTGGTAATCTTGTACTTGTGTACGCTTTGTCCGAAAATTTCTGTTAATCTCATCCTCAAAACTACTCTTTTCGTTGTTTTTTTCAAATGCTGGTTTCTTCTCTCATTTAATTGTGCAAAAAAATAGCATGAATTTCAAAGTTTTTCCGAGAATTTCACCTAAAACTGTTTTTAATCACTGGTAATCAGAAGTCTTGTGAACGCTCTTGAACTGAGTGAAGGAACCCTCGCAACTCAGTCCAGGTTTCCAAGCAGTATTGTAAAAAAGAAAACAATTCGTTGTATTTTCTTCATAAGTAAATCCTGGCTGCCAGGAAACCTGGACTAAATTTTTACCGATTGCCACCTGGCTAATGTTCATACTCTGATCAAATCTACAATCTATAATGATGAATAATCTGTAATAAATATTTGTTTCTAAATAAATCTTAACAACAAGGTATTGCGTGCATACTCTGATAAGAAAATGTAATTGGAGGAGATAACCCAACCTATGGTGCAGAAGACACATTTTTATGTTGCACTTTACGATCTGAGTAACAAGTGTCAGCAACAAAACCGACATGGTCAATTTTTTGCAGAATTAGTCTCTGGATTACATTTAACTTTATTTTTATTTTGGCAAGTTTGCGCCCGGTCCAGCCGCTCTCAGAGGGGCCCGGCCACCGCCCCTGCACTCTCAAGTGAGGCACGATAAAGCTGTGATTTACGGATCTGGGTGGGAATGTGACCGGCTGAGAGAATTAGCATCAATGCAGGTTGGCTAATCTGGTTCTTGTGTGTATGTTCCTTATCCCAACGCAGCGCGCAGGGAGAGGGGCGTAGTCCTGTATGGAGGAGTGGCTACAAAAGTGTCCACAGCGACACAACGAAAACGCCAGTGGTGCAACTCTATGCTCTAGTACCATATCGTGTACCGAATGTGGAAGGAAATGTGTGATACGGAAAGCAGGCACTAAAATACTGCTCGGGTCCGACTACTCGGCCCTCATAGTCACCACATGCACACTACGGTAGGGTCGGCCCGCAACTCTCCTTTTGCTTTCAGGCGAGAAACATATCAGCAACAAAGCAAAGAGGAGGAGGAGGAGGAGGAGGAGGAGGAGGAGGAGGAGGAGGAGGAGGAGGGGGGGGGGAGAAGAAGAAGAAGAAGAAGAAGAAGAAGAAGAAGAAGAAGAAGAAGAAGAAGAAGAAGAAGAAGAAGAAGACGACACACGAGGAAATTTGCTCTTCTGGTGTTGCGACAATGCTTCTCATCATATTTTTCGCCTCTCTCTCTCTCTCTCTCTCTCTCTCTCTCTCTCTCTCTCTCTCACTCCAGCCTTGAAAATAAAAATGGGATTACGTGTCTATATGTATATGTCTACGGCCCAGGCGCCCCACCGCAACGGAGGTCATTCCAAAACTAACAACACGAAAATGTGAAGCAGGAAGCAGCCTTTCTCCACCCTCACTGTGACTAGCGCCTTCTGAAGGCCGCGCCCCGCCTCGCCCCACCCCGCCCCGCCCGTCGGCGGCCACCCATACGCTGGCCGAGCCATGCCTGCCCGCCCATGTAGACACTTTTGCGCTTGCCGGTAGAACTCGCCACCGCCACATACTGTATCAGATTGGCCACGCGCGGGGCTTGGTATCTAGGGCGCCGCCGGGGCTCCGTCAGGACGCCCCTCCACACACTCACACCTACACACTCACACTCACACACACACACACACGACCAGCTTTGCCTCCGTTTCGCCTCAATTCCACGGGCTGGCGCCGCCGCGCGCCGTGCCCCAGCCAGCCCCGCCCGCTGTGCGACCGTATGAGTTCACACCTCAGCCGTTGTATAAGGCAGCGGGGCGCGCGCCGCCGGCGGTGTCAGTGCTACCGCGGGGAGTGTCAGTCAGAGCGGCCATCTCTGTCAGGCGTGTTAGGAAGGTCGGGGCGGGGACACCCCTGCACTGTCAAACCAAGTGTGCAACTGCAGCTAAATGCCTGGAAGTGTGCAGCTCCCTGGTTATCATATGCAAGTGTTCAATTAAACAACTGTGCAATTGCAACGGTTCAACGCAACGGCTGTGCAACACGGTAGTTGTACACTTGCAAGTTTTCGAGGAGGAAAGTGTTGTCCGGCGCAGTTGTTGAACACTTGCAAGTGGAAAACTACCGAGTTGAACATGTACAAGTGCAAGAGCACTGTAAGTTTCTTACAAAGAACTACTCTTTGTAACGTACAAAGGATTTTGGACCACTGTAATACAAACAAATTCTTTGCAATACCAAGAGCTCCGTTTGTATTGTGAAGAGGGCGTGTTCGTAGTACAAATAAGGGCTGTTTTTAATGTGAATAAAAAGGGTTTGTAATATCGCGGGTCCACATCCTTTGAATACCTTACGAACCCCATTCTTCGTAATATGAAGAGTGCTCTTAGTAAGGAACTATTAAGAGTGAAGCGTTGAGTTGAACAGTTGTGATTGAGCAGCTGTTGAGTTGAACACTTGCATGGAGAAAAACAGGGGGTAGCAAACTTCTTAGTGTTGAACAGTTGCACACTTGGTTCAACACCGTGCTCACCCGATCGGGGGGAGGGGGCAGGCTCTCGCTCACATATGTCGAGACGTTTCACCTACATCAGCTACTGAACATGCAGTTGCTGGCGCACGGCGGGTCTGCCTGCTCGCGGCAGTCAAGGGTGTTCCAAATGGAAGTTTTAGCTCGAGTTGCATATATCTCTCCATCTCGAATTCAGACCGAGCCAGGCTTTTTTTAAAATGGATAATTTGGCTACTTTTCAAAGAAGCCTCGCTTGGTTTTAATCTGATATCGGGAGACATGCGCAACCCGAGCTCAAACTTTCCATCTTGCCTAACGTACTGCGGCCCCGGCCGTCAGGCGCCATACCGGCCATACGGACCCGCCAGGTAGGGAGTATCTCCTCCCCCGCAGTGCATTCTCTCTCGCAAACAGCTGACAGGGAAGTCGGAGGGCTGTGCCTTCCATCTCCGTCAGTATCCCTACCAGTCTGGGGCGTGTCAGCGCTGCCAGCGTTCAGCATCAGCAGCAGGTGGCCCTGAGGTTGGCATACGCCTGCACCGGGGCCGGCACCGCCCCGCCCCACCCGACTCGTTAGAACGGTCAGTGCTGCACCGAACCACGCTCACGATTGTGACGCAAAGCTGACCGGAGCGGAGCCGAGCGCGGGCCCCGGTCTCTTTATTCACAAGCTAATTAATAGATGGCCCGTAATTGCTGCGGGCGGCGGCTGCCACAGCTGTGTCGACGAGAAAGGACGGAGCACGGGGGAGCGGCGAACGGCGGCGAGCGGCCACAACCGCAGCGTTACCGGTACAGATACAGTTTGAGAAAAAGCTCCGTCTCAGAGAGTAATCGAGGGCCCCGAACCCCGAGTGTCAATGCCACCGTCCGACCGGCCCGGCAAAACACCTTGCCGGTCATCGCCCGGAAAACTCTCGATCTAATTGTGTGCATTGGCATGTTGATGAGGGCGTTCGCGTTGTGACGCGGAAGTGAGGCGTAAGCACCCCCTCCCCCCCTCCCCCCGCCTCGCCCACCACTTCTGTTCCCTCCGACGGGCGAACGGCAGGCCAGGCGTGAGTTCGTGTGTGCGTGTTCACGGTCACAGCGACACTGTCGAAAAATATATACATGTAGTGCGTGTAGTTCTAATAATTAACGCCTCGCCGTAATTTCATGTCAAACCACTCCGTCCAAGCCATCACTCACTCTCGCGCGGCCTATGCCGGGTGGGGAAGGCTGCTGCAGCGGCGCGGCGTGCGGGAGGGGGATACTCGCCCCCGAAAAATATTGTGAAATTAATGAAATAAGTGAAACGCTTTGGGTAATTCAATGCCCGATCCTAATGCCGGCTCTGTAATTGCTCTGGCGCGGCATCACACCCGGCCCGCTCCAGTGACGCCCTGCCGCTGCCCGGGCTGTGCAGCCGAGGCGCGGAGAACGCCCACCCGCGGGTGCACCTCACCCCAGGAGATCATGAAGACAGATCCCTCCGCGGGTCTCACAGCATAGAGTCCTGAAGGACTCTTCTAGGACTTTACCACATCTGAGCAGGCCGTGCAGTCGGCAGGGCAGGAGGTGGTCCTGTAGTGCGCCGCAGGAGTGCCCCTGCCCCTACCCCTAATAAAAAAGGAAGTCCCTCTGAGGTCCCTAATTCCAAATCCCCCCAGAGTCCCTAATTCCAAATCCCTAAAATGTATCCAGATGGTGCATTCTAGGGACTTGGGATTTCGGAATCCCTGTCCACGGAATCCCTTCTGAAGTCCCTCGAAAGTACCTCCTATGCCACTCTCCAATCTCATCTGAAAGGGCTACAGAGCGCCTATCTGTCTCATTCAAAATTTAGTATGATATCATATGTTCATATATGTATTCATAGAGTATCTACGGCCCCTCTGATGTCGTATGACGCGCTAAAAATGACCTAAAATGCGTTCTTCTACATGTTCTGTGAACCATGGAAAAATATGGATCGACAGAGGAAGGACTTCATAGAGATTCCTCTCGAAAAGGACTTCGGAGGGATTTCAAAAACCGCAAAATCCCCTTTTAGTCCCCCCAAAATTCGAGGGACTACTTTGGACCTGTTTAGGGACAAAGTGGGGACTTCTTTTTCTGTTAGGGACCACTGCCCCTGCCCCTGCCCCTGCCGCGGGCCGGGCCGGGCCGGGCCGGCTGGCTGCTAGACCAGCCTGCGGGGCCTCGTGTCCATCCTAACCTCCCCGGCGCCTCTCTCCGGGTCGTGACGAGCGTAGCCCAATTGGAGGAGAGAGAGAGAGAGGGAGAGGGGGAGGGGAGGGGACGGATGGCGAGATTAGTAACCTCTGTTGCCCGCCCCGCCCCGCCCCGCCCCGCCCCGCCCCGCCCCGCCCGCGGGCCTTGCCTCTCGACGGGCCGCGCCGCGGCGCCTCGTCGGCGTGACTTCGATCGCCCCGCCGCACGGCGCGGCGCAGCGCCGCCGCCGTCACCCTTTCCGCCGAGGAGTTCCACGAAGAGATTGTCTCGTTTGTAATCAAAGGCAAACAGCGTCGCGCTCGTGTCCGTCACCTCGAGGACACGCCGGGCCGGGCCGCGCCGCAGTGATCAGCGGGGCACTCGTGGGCCGTCACGACGCACCGCCAGGCCGCCAGGGCGAACTGGGACAGCCGCCCGGACAGTATTGGGGTAATAAATAATTGAAACGCACGGCCGCGCAGTCTGATAACATCAAACACGGCGCACTTGGCCGAGAGAAAAATGAAGGGAGGGGGGAGGAGTGTGATGAGAAATGAGGCTGAGGAAGGGAGAGGCACGCCCCCACATCGGCGGCCTCCTGTGGCCCCGTGGCGGGGGCGGCCGGACCCCGGCGGCGGTGCGCGGTGCCGATCCGTTCTGATGATCCAACCCGGATCTGTCTGCCGTGTTGCCTCTCCCGCGCGGTCCAATTGGACATTGGGCATTGCCTGCCCGCGTGCTGCCCGCCCGCCTGGCCCAGGCGTTGGCATTTCCGGGAGCACGCGGGCAGGGCGGGCAGGGCGCGCGAGGCGCGGTGGCGGGGGGCGGGGCGAACTGCCACAGCGCTGTAGGGAGCCGGGCGGGCGGGGTGAGGCGGGGCAGCGCAGCCGCTGGGCGCGGTGCACGAGTAGCCAGTTGCATTTGGCCAGGTAATGTGATTCGGTTGTTGCGACTTTGTTTTGTGAGTCCACCGAGCGGCGGGCTGGGGCGAGGCCTGCAGGGAGTGGCAGCTGCAAGAAGGAGTAGGTAGAGCTTAGGAGGCAAGATTAAGGGTACTGCAAAGAGTATGACTGGTACTGAAAGCCTAGCAAGAGGGTGAGATTTTGAGCTAGATCGTCCACTTTGACATATTCGTCCAAGCGTTTTGAGTGAGGCTGGTCGTTCTCTTATTGCTCTTTCTACAGCAATAAGTGTGCCGGTAGACACACTGAACAGACAATATTTTTTTAGCAGTCAAGCAGCGTGAAACGCTTCGCTATCGCTCAGCCAAAATTTGTGGTGTTTGGTTGGTTGATGCCGGCGGGGCCGGGGCCGGGGCCGGGGCCGGGGCCGGGGCCGGTGCGCGCTGCTGGCGTGCCCCTCGGCCGCGGTCCTGTCTGTCACCTCGTGTCGTTCACCACAAGTCTGCGTCCTTGCTGCGCCGTGCGCCGCGCCCGGCCCGGTAGCGTCGGTCGCCACGGTCGGAGCGAACCGAGCGACCCGTCAAGAGTTGACCTCACCAAGACAATAAAACCAATTCATTCTTTTTGTGTGTGGTTTTTCGTCCGTTCCTAAAACTGTTGAATCTATGTGGTAGACTCGGGAGAGGCGGATCTGTTTGTTCTATGGGGTGGGGACCGAGCAGGCATATCTTTTCGTGCTGTGAGGCCAGGATCGAGAGACACCGTCGCCGGACACTTTCGACTTACACTATGGACACTGGAGGACGCGGCGGCGTATCTGCTCGGCACGTGTCTCGACTCTGCATGGTGTACGTGAATTTGAGCACATATTACGTACCTGAATATCGGAGAAAATTCCCGCAGCGCAGCAACCTATTCCGTAGTTGCTTTAAACACGGATATATAGCTCTGCTCACATCGTGGCTCTGCTCTACGGATCTTCGCTCACACAGTGAAATTCCCTGCTGGGGACCAGCGCCGTCAGCGCGCACCTCGACTCGGCTCTGCTCGGCGTGCCAGCGGACCGTTTGCACCGGCCGTGTCGACCCCTGACCCGGGCGCACCCCGCCTCGCCCCGCGCCCCGCGCCGCAGTCTCCTGCCCAGCACAGGACAGCATCCGCTTGCCGTTCCTTATCTCGCCTGACGACCCCGGCCCGGGCCGGCCCGGGCATTGCGCGGCACTTCGCATGCATTGCAGAACGCGCGCCTGCCGAATCTTTACGACCGTTCTCTAGGGCCTAAGTGCACGTGATATCCTGTACGACCGCCGGGACAACGCCAGGACACGGCCAGGATACCACCAGCGCCAGGGTCACGCGCCGTTCCCGGGGCACGGGCGGATCTGTTCGTCCTTAGACGTTTGTGATGTTCGTTTTGGATTCCCCGTCCCCGTCCCGTGCTGCGAGGCGAGCGCCGAGGACAGGACGCGCAGCCCGGGGTGACTCTCCATGGCGGGAAGGTGACTTTGGCCGCAGTCACCGGCGCGCCACCCGTCTCCTGCACGGTATCGCTATGCCTGTGGAGGGGCCAACATTAATACGAGACTAATAGACTCGACGACTTTTCTTAATACTTTTATACATGTTGCGTCAGTCGGCGGAGTCACCTCTAAACAGTCCATAAGCGGATCACCGGGTGAAGTTTCGGTTGTTCTCGACTAGGCTGAATAGGGATTGGGCTGGCTAGGCTACTCCTCCCCCCCCCCCCTAGTTTCCCCCTCCTCTATTTCGCTTTCATCGCGGCACACGCGGGCGCGCGCGCGCACAATATCTCCCTCTTTATTCTTCCACGACAGTTCAACAGGACCTTGCGCCCGAGCCTGGGGAACTCGTTTATCACAACAAGCTATCAATTTTTGATTCGCGTGAAGAAGGGGAATGATAACATTTATAATAACAGGAACATGGAAAAAAAATGTAATCCGGTTGATATGGGTGGTGGGCGGGCATGCGCTGTGCGGTGCAGAATGTGGTGCGGCTGGGCGGGTGGAGCAGCACCGTCTGCGTTTCTTAATCGAGTGGCGATCTGGATCTCGAGGCGCGGAACGGGGTTGCGTCCACCTACGAGCGGCCAGCCCCGCCCCGCCCCACCCCACCCCACCCCACCTGCCCCACCCCGCCCTGACGCGCCCCAACCCGCCAGGCGCACACCCCGTTGTGGCGCGATACTACTGCACTCCCAAATAAAAACGCCCCGAAAATTTCGCGCTGCACAGTAAATTTATTCCCCTCAGGATTATCTCGTGAAGTGTGTGCGAGGCCCGCGCGCTCGACAAAACCCATTCCGGGTCCACTTCTCCCTGTCAGCGACACGCCGGAAAAATAAATAAAATACGACTTGTTCAAAACTCCACTGGAGGCTCGCTTGAAATCCTTGACCTTTGGGGTATCGCCACTGCCCCTGGCGGAGCGGGCGCACAAAAGGGAAGGGGAAACGGGGGGTAGGGGGGCAGCGACAGGGCGTTGGCTAGCTGTTCGATATCCCGGTAGCTACGGGTAGCGGCAGCGGCTGCCCTGGATCTTTCGGGATCTGAGCGGAACAAAACGGAACAGTCCTTGGAGCTGCCAGTTTGGTGCAAGGCAGACAGGGCAGGGCAGGGCAGGGCAGGGCAGGGGCAGGGGCAGCCCGGCCGACCTGCGGGACCCCGCGGGACCCGGGGGCAGGGCGAGTCAGGTCGGGCACCCTGCCCTGCCGACTGTTCGACAATAAATAACGCTCACCCAAGGATACACTCTGAGGAGGAGGATTGAGGTAGTGCACTCGTTGGTATCAACTGTTCACATGGGTGAGCGTGGCTGCAGTGAGCCGACAGAGAGGGCCTCTGTCTCCAGCTAACTACGATGATCGGCCGAGGCCTGCCGACTTATTCCGAAGAGCGCTTCCCACGCCTTGTCTTTCTCGCACTCATGGGCCTCACCGTATAGGTGAGAGAGAGACAGAGCGAGGAGAGCGTTCTTTCGAATAAGTCGGCTGGGCAAGCAGAGGCACCGCGGTGGTCCTAACAACACGGTCCGACAGTCTCAGCCTCTGCTCCGTGGGGTGATTCCGCACAGAGGTTTCGTCTTCGTCTCTCTGTCCTTGTCACACTCATGGTGCACGGCCACAAGGAACAAGAGAGAGGACACTACTAAACGCTGTTCGGAATCCCCCTGTCCTGTCCAGCCCGGCCCGGCCCAGTCCACACTTACCGCACTATTGCACGGTGAGTGCCACAGCAGCATGATTTGACAAGAGTGGAAGAGGGCCTCTCGGCTCGGCCTTTTCTACCTCACCTCGACTCGTCCTGATTGTGGGACTTGCCCCTTCCCCTGCAAACGCAAGTGACAAATAATGTGTGTCTGCAAAGGCGTAACAATCGAGAGGGCAAAGGAGCGGGGCTGGGGGAGGGAAAAGAGAGGGGCTGACCCTGTCGCCATTCCACTACACCTACTCCAGCTTCCAGTTCCAGACACTCGCTGGCGGGTCCGCCGCGGGCAGTATGGGCGTTAACCAACGCACCTTGGCGGAGTGGAGCGGGGAGGGGGTAGCACCGCAGACCCGGACCGCACCCAACTGCAGCGGTACGAGGACCAACGCCCACACTCTCGACCCGAGTCCTTCAGGATAGGAATGCCAATTGAAACCACCTACATACTTGCACATGGCATACCTGCATAGTCCATGCACGTAGTAAATTTGTGTTTCGTTTTGTGAGACCTCTTTTAGGATGATAAGGGCTTACAGTTGCTTGATTATAAAATATTCATCACTTCTGTCTCATTTCTGTTGTTTTATTTTTTTTTTAACGCGAGTTTTGAGGGTTTCCCTGCATCTCTAAGGGTGTGGAAGCGAACCTCAACCTAACTTAACAGGAAGGAACATAACGACTCTGATTTCCTTCCCTACTCCTTATTACAAAATAATAGCAGTTAACAGCCTAGTGAGAAGCATTCGACGTATGCCGTTTCTCTCGAACCTTGCCCTTTCGGCAAAGCACTGGGAGCAGCGAGGGAAGATTCTGTCTGGGAGGACAAGGAATCGACCCTACTATTCGATCTATTAAGCATCATCTAAGAGGAATAAGAAAAGTCTCGTAGTCATTCCATTCTGCGAGAATCGTGTCTATTTGTCAGATTAACGAGTTCGGTAAGACAAAGCGCCAAATAAGGAGCTTAGATCGTTCAGTTTTGCAAAACACGAAAATAACTAGGAGTACGTGCGACAGGCACGTAGTTGCTGAGCGAATTGAGAGTTAAAAGAAATATACCCAACCCAACTCTCATCTGACGTGACATTAGAGGGAGAGGGACAGAAGGAAGTCGGGTAAGCTCGCCAAGCCCTTAACCGACCGATTGCAAACTCTACAACCCAACCGCCGTTTTGGCAGGCAACCCACAAGTAAGTCAGTCAGTCAGTCAGTCAATTACGGAGGAGGGGGGGGGGGGTAGAGGGCAGAGGGGGAGGAGAGGGCTCGCGCGCCGCAATTCAAACAACAGCGTTTGCTGGCCGGCCCCCGCCCTGTGGGTAGGCGCTGGCCAGGTAGCGCCGGAATTCGAGTGGTTCCCCCCCCCCTCACCCCATCCATTTTACCCCCACCCATCTGAGATCAGGGGGTAAGTATCATTTACATGTTTAGAAAGAATGCACATGCATCACATGCTGACAGTCCCCCCTCCCCCCCCCCCCCCCTCTCTCTCATTCCTTATCCTTCTGAATTAAGTTTGCCCTCAAACCAACTCTTATGAGTCCATAGTAAGCCAGAAATGGGTCACTTAGAATATGGTTTAAAAAGACATTGCAAGAAATATTGTAACAGAGGTCAGTAATTTTAAATATGATCAAGACATTTACAAAGATCCAGGACCTTTAAAGGATGAGGCGTATCTATTTTGAAATGAATGTCAGCTATTAAGGATAGAATTAAAACAATTGTGCCATTTCAATGGTTAGATGGCTATATATTAGTAATCAGTATGTACTTCTATGTTTTAGAAAGACTGTATTAATGTAAACACTCCTGGCATAACTAATATATTACAAGTACGGTCTCTCACCTAAATCCTATCCACAGTATCGCCCATAATATTTGTAAGAGTCAAATCTTATTAAAATAACAATTTTTTCAAAGCAATTTTTTTCTCTATCAACGACTTAGTGGAGTGACCTTTTATCAATCTGAATTCTTAGGTAAAACGGATCAATGAGTAAGTTTGGGTAAGCACATGATGTAGCCCAATCAGAAATCGTATCCCTGGAAAATACGGAGTAGGTTAGGAACAAAATGCTACAAAATTTACCAAGGTAATACCCAAACTCTTTTCTTGTTTCTTGTTAGGTTTAAGAGTAGTAAGATTTAAATACTCAAAACACACTTTTATATATTATCTTTAGTAGAATGATGAGACACCAAATATTCAGTTCACGATTTACAAACTTATTATTCTTTTTTATTACAAATGCCTATTGTCGTATGTCAAAAATGGGCGCACTTCCAGTAATACAATTCAACATCCACACCGCACTAATGAAATCGTTCAGCTGGGGTTAACTTTGTGGCGGCAAAACACTGGGGAACCAAGCAAGGATTCAAAACTAAATTAAACGAAATACAAGGAAATCCTACTACTGTTAGTAACTCTTACTTGTCAGGCCATGGGGTACCTGATTTCAATACTCAGACCATACTCTAATGTTCACCGAACAGTTTCACAGCTTCACTATAAACAACATCGTCTACGTTATTAGGTTATGTCACTCACCTAGGAAGAAGTTGCATCCCAAGTTGCACCGTTACTGGCTGTGATTTCAGTAGTCCTTGACGTTCATTTCACAAATCCAACGCAATAAAAAGTATTTTGAAGCACTACCCATCTCACTCCACCCCAACCCACAGACGTAGACAGACAACAAATCATTCGAATCCGCACTTCTACACAATGGCGACACCTAAAACTTTGTGCAGCGACGTATGCAACCTGAACAACGACTTTAAACAGCGAATTACGTTATTTTTTATTTTTCGATAACGTAAAATGCCGAGCCCGAGATGCACTCCAGGCGCGCCCGGGCGCGCCGTGCTTGACTGAACTGACTTGTTGACTGACGCACGGAATCATGGGAGGGAAGGCCAAAGCTCCTGATTGGTTGTTAGCTTTCAGTAAGATAAATATTCATGTAATTACATGACCATTTTACTCGGGCGTTCCTGGTCCTACACAATGACGACACTTGAAACTTCGTACAGCGACGTCCGCAACCATAAAAGCGACTTCAAACTACACATTACGTGAAAAAGAATGTTAATTATGTAATTTCGATAGTGCGAACAGCCGAGATGTACCCCGGGCACGCCGAGTTGCCAACGCCAACACTGGAAATCCAAGTGTACGAATATCGCACACCTGCAAGTGAGCAAATGTATGTCGCACACTTGCAGGTGAGCGAACGACCATTCGCACACTTGTGGTGCGAATGACCATTCACACACTTGAAGGTGTGTGAATGACTATTCGTACACTTGCAGGTGAGCGAATGGCCATTAGGGTGGCCCCACACTCAGCGCGCCAACCGTAGCTGGCCCGGCTGGCCTGGCCGGCCTGGCTGGCCTGGTTGGCTGGTAAGACAGTACCGGGTGTGGGCCGTAAAGAAAATGACAAAATAAACGTCCAGGCACTGTAGAGAGTCAAAAAGTCTGGCATATTCCCAAAGAGGACCACTGAGTGTGGGGCCACCTTTAGTACACTTGCTGAAACCCATGGAAAGGCCGGGCTTTCTAGGTGTGCGAATCGATCTAGGGCCTCATCCTTTCACTCACAAGTAAAGCTCGAAATTTTAGCGGGTCGCTTGTGATGGAGGGGAGGAAATCAGTTGTTCCTGTGCATAGTGATTAAAAACACGTCACAGTCAATGCGTTAGGCTAGTTTAGGGTGTCCGTTTGATGAATCCTTGTAAAAGTTCTAGGTACTTGTCTCATATGTTTCCAATATATTAAGTGTCTGGGTGGCATCATTGGAGGTTTTCTTCGTTTTAATCGGTTGTATCTAGGCACGGGCCTAGCACTAAGCAGAGCGGGGGGGGGAGGGGACGCAGAGTGGTGGGCGAAGGGAGGGACGGGGAGAGAGAGAGGAGAGAGGGAGAAGGCGAGAGGGAGAGCATGGCAACATGAGCGTGGAACGACCTTGTGATCGTGGGTGTGTGGTAACCTGCAACCTGCCGGCCCGCTTGCCGCCGCCGTCCAGCAGCTCCAGCTCCAGCTCCAGCTCCAGCTCCAGCTCCAGCTCCAGGCCCGGCCCGCGCCCACCCGCACCGCACCCTTCCCCCCCCCCCCCTCCCTCCTCACGCTCCGTGTCCTAGTCCTAGTCTCCCGCCTGCCCCACCGTTCAGCGAAGTAAGATGCCGCGCTTGTTTGTTTGCCTGGGGATTCCTGGGGGTTCCTGAGGGTTCCTGGACCTCTGGGGCTGGCCCACACCGAGGGAGAGCCCTAGCGATGCCGTTCTTGTTCCGGGAAATCCACCCAGGTGTTGGCGATTTTTTGGGCGATTCCAGCATCCCTGTGGCGACTTTTGGCGATTCGAGTACTTGGCGACTTTTGGCGACAGAAGCGCCGCCTGGTGGTGACTCGGCGCGCTCGGCATCTGGCCACACTGACTTCGGCCCTCCCGTCTGCTGAACACGAACACTGCGAAGCAAAACAAATCCGTAGGGGTGCAGTGGAGCTGGATGCTGGGTGTCGTCTCGTGTTTGATGGCTTATCGCGCACGTAGCCCAATGATTTTGAGATTTGAGGTCAGCACGACGTGCTAGACTCTCCATAGCTTGACCGTATGTGTCAAGTGTTTCTGCCCCGCATTTAATTCACTGCAAATATCGGTGTTTCTTTCTCCGGGAGGTTAGGAGGCTTATGCGAAGTATTGCGGGGGCGATATTAGTTGTGTGAATGTGAATGTTTTGTTCTACTGTCAGCTGTGAGCCATTACCCAAGTTGTCTCTCCGGTGCAACTAATTTACAGTTGCACTGCATAGCTGTCACCATGAGTAAAGCCAAAGCCTTGGTTCGTACTATTTGTGATTATGCAACACTCTCATTATCCTGAACTTGAAAATCATTTCCATTTACCTGTTTAGAAACAACTTGTGTCAATGGCTGCCGTTTGCACCGGTGGTGCTAGCGTTTTTGGCGCCTATAACTTGTATACTGGTAATGAAAAGTTTTATGAGACTATTCTGATACCTCTCTCTCACCGCTTGGACCCTGAGACTGCACACAATTTGGCTGTCAAAGCAGCAAAATACAATTTGCTGCCTCGTAGTAACTTTAAGGATCCTGCATCTTTGGTAAGTTAACTGTCATTCTTCTGTTTCAGATGAGCTGACTTTTGAAATTTTATTTTATTTGTAAACTTTTTTTTCAGAGTTCAAGGGTGTGGGACCTGCAGTTTCAGAACCCAGTGGGTATGGCTGCGGGGTTTGACAAGCAGGGAGAGGCTGTTAGAGGCTTGCACAGCATGGGTTTTGGATTTGTGGAAATTGGCTCTGTGACTCCCCTGCCACAGCCAGGCAATCCCAAACCAAGAGTCTTTCGATTGACTGAAGATAGTGCTATTATCAACAGGTCTGCAAAATTTGCCAGTCAGTCTAAAAAAATTTAGTTTTGTTTGTTTTTTGGTTTCCTTTTTCTTTTTTCAAGATTTTCATAGTTTATTTGACTTTTTTTTTGTATAGGTATGGATTCAACAGTGAAGGGCATGAAGCTGTACTTGAAAGACTTCACGTTTTAAAAGAAAATGGCACAGACTGTATCATAGGTGTTAATTTAGGAAAAAACAAAACATCTAGTGATCCTGTTAAGGATTATGTTGATGGCATAATCAAGTTTGGAGAGGTAGCAGATTATCTAGTAATCAATATTTCAAGGTACTGTATTTGTATCTTTTGTCTATGCATTGCTCTTGTAAGCTCTCCCAATAGTAATTTTACATACTGCTATCCAGTCCAAACACTCCAGGACTGAGAGAATGGCAGAACAGCAGCCAGCTGCGGGAACTGCTCACAGCCTTAGTTTCAGCAAGAAACAATCTGCCAACCTCATCAAAACCACCAATTCTTGTCAAGCTTGCTCCTGATTTAAATGCTCAAGAAAGGAAAGACATTGCAAAGGTTATTTCTTCAAAAGAGGTACTTTTAAATTTTTCAGCTCTCTGTTCTCTGAGATTCAAACATTTAATTTCACTGAAAATGCTAATGCTTTTGCAAATAAAGTCAGTTAGTAAATTTTTTTTTATCTTTATTTTCTTTTGAGCAGTGTAAAATTGATGGTTTAATTATTTCCAATACAACAATCACAAGACCTGAAGATCTGCAGAGCTATGCGTCTAAGGAAGTTGGTGGCTTAAGCGGGAAACCTCTGACTAATTCTTCCACTGCCTTAATAAAGGATATGTATTCTTTGACAAAAGGTATGTTTGTGCTTTACATCACTGCTCTCTACTGTTTTCAAATATGAATGTTTTTTTTTATTGATGTGCAATTGTTTCAGGCAAGCTCCCCATTATTGGAGTTGGAGGTATATTTACTGGTCAAGATGCTTACGAAAAAGTTCGTGCCGGTGCAAGTCTTGTTCAATTTTATACAGCCTATGTGTACCATGGACCTCCTCGAATCACCAAAATTAAGGAGGAACTCGATAATCTGCTTAGGTCTGTAATTTGTATCATTTGCTCTCTTCAGCATTTTCTTTCGGAACTGGGCGCTGAGAATACTTTGTCTGAAAGTTGTCTAACACAGTGCATTGTTCTATTTCCTGTTTAGAGCTGATGGATTCTCAAATATATCTGAAGCTGTTGGAAAGGACGTGAAACTTTAACACTTAACTTGGGTAAGTTTGGGAATTTCTTAATTTCTTTTAAAATTGATTAGGGAGGAGTTCAGATATTGCAAATATTTTTATCAACTGAATTTACTTATTACTATAACTTTTGTGTACTTGTGGGAATTTGCGTTTGTCCTCAATGCCAATGCGTTTTAGCATTAGTATTGAAATCTATTTATGTGAGTTTGACTGCTCTGCTCTGAAGCAGCAAGGAGGTTTTAAAGGAGAAAAGAATTCCAGACAACGTTGTTTTTGTTATATATAAATATCTATTTGACATCTGTCATCATACCCAATCTGAATCAATTGTCAGTTGTTTGGATTGGTAACCCTACTCATTGCGTGCACCAAGTTCAGCTTAAGGAATCTGTTTTTTCCTATGTTATTAAATCTTCTATTTAGGTCTTAGACTCAATTCATGAAGTCGTAATTCAAGAAAGCTGTTTGGTTAATCAAATACTGGCAGATCAAATCTCATCCTAGTCAAATTGATCTTATTTTCTGTTGCTTGATAGAACGTCCAATATCATTAAATGCACAGCCAAATTTGCTTTGTATTGAGATCATTTAAACGTGCGCAACATTTGATCAAAGTATGGATGGAACAATTTATGCTCAGAGAACCTACATTTTAAAATCTGGCCTGGGAAGTTTGAGCTGCTTAGAGTTGTAATCTTTGATAATCCTGGAAGCCTCTACATTCATGAAATGGTCGTTCATTAATCTATTACTCTTTGGTAAACCATGATTGTAGTTGTCATGGTCCAACCTATTGGTGAATGGTCCCACTGCTAAAAACCTTCCTAGTGAGATATTCTCTTTTGTATCAATCCCCGAGGTTTTTTACTGAGGCGCATGGTTAGTATTCCAAGCAGTCCATAAAAATACAAATTACAACTTGCTGTGCTCTTTCTGATGACTGATGTATTGAAACTTTTAAAACTATTTTTTATCTTTTGGTTTCAAATCACCACATCTGTTTCATAGCAATGTCAGAAAAACAAAACAGAAAAAGAACAAGCTTGTTATTACTTTTAACAGTTAAGATTAAAATCATAAAATTGTTTCTCCTCTTAAAATTACAAATTCGTGGTAACCCTTGAATTACATATTTACAATTTACAAGAAAAAAATATCTTTTTCTATTATTATTATTATTATAAAGAAATATCATGTGGCTAATTTAAGCAAGTCATCAATAATTTTTACATATGTGCAGAGAGAAAGAGGTATTATCACATACATATATAGGTATACGGGAAGATGATGGTTAGCTTTCTTCATGGTTAGCTTTCTTCCCCTTCAAGTTTTCAAGTGGCACAATGCACCCATACGACTGTTTGAACTAAGTTGCTATGAGCTTATATGTTAGACCTTAGCACTAAATTGAAAAATCTGTACAGCATGATGGTAGAAGCTAAAAAAGAGGTATTTACCAGATATTAAGTATCGCAATGTCAATAAAATTAGTTAGCACTTGCTTTTTAAAAGCTTTGAATTTTGGAAGGAACAATTGAAATCAATGAAGCAAACTTCATTTTTCGTCATGTATTACATGCTTATGTGGGGGGTTGAATCACAATATTTGATGAGCATTTTAGATTTGCCTTAGCACGGTAAACAGTAAACATGTAAGTCTTCAATAAATAAAAGATATGCTGAAAGAAAAAGTCTCTACATTTTCAGTGTGGATCCTTTACAAAGACCACATCTTTTGCTGAACTCTAATTTAGTCGCATGGTTTTGTAGTACTCAGTACACAAAATCATTAAATGTAATCAAGCAGAGCCTCCCCTACTATTTGATATTCCTGCTCATCGTAATTTTTTTTCTATTACCCCACCTTCAAGACTTCATAATTCCTTAGCAGCTATGAGCAACGGAACAGAAAAACTTGCTTAAGTGTCTCTAAGAGATATAGAAGTATGTACACATCTTGACTTTGAAATGGAAAATATTCGCTGCCTTATTTAATTGATGTATTGATATTCTAATTTTACAAATTAATTTTTTATAAAAAAGTGAAAACACAGTTGGGATGAGCATTTGAGCTATAGCCACCTTAAAACTTAAAAAAAGAAAGGATAAAAGAAAAAAAAGGAGATTACATGATATTATAATATTAATATGACATAATCAATTGGGTTGGTAACAGTAGACAGTGCCTCAGTCCTCGCCCTTCTTTTGTGGTCTACATTCAATTCTGGACCAGGTTTTGGTTCTGTAGGGCTCTCAAGTACCTACTGACATATCCTCACTAGTTCTTAGATAATTAGTTTTTATACCATTTTGACACATTTATGTGTTATTAAAACTGAAATTATCAATTTTCAGAGTACTTCATAAGTTAATATTTTGAGCTTGCCTCTTTTTACAGCAGTCTCCACGTTATATTAAAAATTATTCACATAGCATTAAGGAATGTTGAAATGTTTTTTAACACTCAAGGAAGATTTTTTTCTTTTCACACATCTTCATTCAGTAACACATCTGGCTTCAGGAGGTCCATTTTGGAAGATGGGATTATTATTGTGTCACTTATATCATCATCCTGCGTATCTATTCTAGATAAATCGTTTGTTGATACTGCAGGAGACATGGGAGTCACTATTATTTCAGTCCCTGCAGCTGTGGAGCGCAGCAAGGCAGTGTCCTCACTAGCCCCAAGAGAGTCCTCGTTGTCGTTGTCATCTCCATAACGGCTGTAGTCTTCCCATGGTGGTGAAGAGGAAGTGCTCTCTCTACCTATAGGGAATTGAAAAAGATTTTTAGCGTGTTGGAGGGTTTGAAATTGATTTGTCTTCAAAATATTGCAGGCTGACAGCAAGCTCAGGTCACAAGCTCACGACAGTCTCATCCCTTTGTCTCATTTTGCATTGTGTTAACAGGTCATCTAGAAATTTTTCTTTCTTTTCTTCAATATTCAAAAGCATTTCAAGCAGTTGGGTAATTGTAATGCTACCTGGTACTGGACTACAGTCTATTGCATACTCATGCAGTAATGAATTTTCATGCTTCAGAACAGTTGCAGCCTGCCTTAGATATACTAAGTGCATCAGTTATTGGAAATCTCCACTCTCTCCCCCAGGTCGTGCAAGCTGAAATCAACTGATTTATTAAAATATTACATTTAATTTTCAGATTTCCACTTAAATGAAAAATATACCAGAAAACAAATTTTGTTAGCTAAGGGAACCTTTTATACGCATCTCAGTGCATCCAGTGCATCACAAACTAATGCTTAACAGCCGCACACAGAGAAAATTTGCATTCCAACACCAATACAGAAAGGAGGGTTCCAAGGAGACACTACAGCACAGAAAATAACAGGACTTCACTTTACCATCCTGCACCAGCAAATAGATTGGACATCATTCCAAAAATTATAAATAAATAAACATATTGAACTGGCATGAAAGAATAATAAAAACACTGATAGCAGAAGAGGAAGAAATTGCTATTGGGGAAATAAAACCCAGCTCTTTTTATAGTTTTCATTTATTAAAAAATAAAAGAAAGAAAAAAAACTATCTTTCTGTCAATTCTTTAAGTTCAGTACTTTTCTTTAGGTGAGATTAAGCATTCAAAAATATTGTGTGATATCATCAAAAGGAGCTAGGCTAGGAGATGGAGGAGAGATAATATCCAATGAACATCAAGTGCACCTGTTACAGTATGGTTCAATCAAGTTGAGCCGTGACAGCTCTGCTACTGGCTCTGGGCCTTATACCCAGTGCCGCTGCCGTCATAAAGAAGTAGACGAGGAGAATTCATCATACGCAGCTGGAAACAAATAAATTGTGTGCCAGTGGTCGAACCAGGGATATCTTTCCTTATCATCTCTCATATGGTTGTTTTCATACATGAGTGATTGTAGCTTAGTTAGGTATAAATGAATGTTAGAGAAAACTTCAGAATTATCAAATGGTTGTGTTTAAATATTGTTTTAAGGCTTTAATCAAAGTCTTTCTGCACTGGTGCTGTTGTTTGAAGCAACTATGTCAAATTTATGTTTTGCCCGATTACTTTCTTAAAGGAGGTAATGTAAATACTCTCTTATTTTATCTTTTTTTAAAAAAAATAAATAAATATGTTCTTTTTTTTCTTAAACTATGTATTAATTACTTTGTTCTCTTCTGTGAGTGGCAAAATTTTTGGGAAACAAAACAATAGCCCCGTGTAGACTTTATACCAGATTACTTCGTGACGTACATTTTTTCTAAGGACAGATTAATCACTACAATTTCTAAAATTAAGAAGGAAAAAAAAAAAAGGAATAGAAACATGGCAGCTTCCTCTTTCCAATCCTCTTTCGCGGCACGCACTGCACTACACGGTGCTGTTGGTGACGTTTACTTATTTCGCCAACCAGAACGGGGTGGGGCATACTAACCACGGTGACAACCCTCAGCTCGGCTCACTTCTCTTTTTGTTGTCCCTTTACCACACGCTTACCTATACTGCCTCCACCGCTGGTGCGTGGGGGACTGGCGTGCTCGCGTTCGGCGTCGTCCTGGCTGGGCACCACGATGACAACGTCTCCCTTGACGCTCCCGCCACGGTCCAATGAGGGTATCGAGCTGTAGGAACGGTCGAAGTGACAAGTTGTGAAATGCCGCATACCCTCTCTGGCTCGTGCCCTGGTTGAAAGGCCCCGCAGGAATCCGACTTCGGTCGGTGTACCTTGGGTCATTTGTGACTCGGTTCTCTCAAGTCAAGTCAAGTTGGAAAGGCGTGGGATGGCAGAGGGGCCTGATTCTGCGTCTGCGGCTGATCGCCTGTCAGGCTGATTAGGCAAAGCGCCGGCTGCTTAGGCAACCCATCTGACTTCTACGCCGGTCTGGTCGTTTGCCGTCGTGCAGCCTTCAGGCAGGCGCTTGAATTCCCCTCCTCTCCCTATCACCCGGACTACTCACTGCAGGGTGACCTTCTTTTTCCGGAGGCTGAGGTCGGAGGCCTCCCTCACGAGGGCCCGGGACGGCGTGCTGCCCCTGGCGAGCCCGCCCAGAGGGGAGTAGCTGTACTGGCCATTGGCGGCCTGGCTGTGCGAGGCCTGGCCGGCCTGGCCCTGCTGCTGCAGCGCGCGCGCCGAAGGCGGCGAGTCCCCGAACAGCTTGTCCACGGGCGTGTTGGGCTCGGACGCATGGTGCGCGCTGTGGAGGCCCTGGAGGCCGTGGCCGTGGAGGCCGTGGCTCTGGTGACGCGTGCGGATGTGGTTGGCGGCATGGTGGTGGTGCGCGTGGAGCGCGGGGGGCGTGGACGGCAGCGAGGCTATGGACGGCGTGTCCCCAGAGGACGGCGGTGGCGGCGGTTCCGGCAGGGCCTGCAGCCGCTTGCGGTCTTCTGTATACATCTCGATCAGCTCCGTGAGCTTCGTCTCGATGTCATCCACCTAAGTGCAATGAGAAGATGTCAGCAGGGCTTTTGCAAGGTTTTTTTTTTAATTTTTTTTTTATTTTATTTTATCAGATGTTACTTATTTAACGAAAACCTAAACCTTGAAAACAGTTTTTTCTCGATATAACAAGTATTTTTTTCGTTAATTTAGAATATCTTCGATAAATTAGAGGTTTGTGCGCTACTTGACTAACTGCCTTGATCGAGGGGGCATTAACTCTTAAAATCGGTTATCCGACTTTTACTTCTATAACGTTGTATTACGCTCCGAAAATCTTTAGATGCGGCCAAAGTCAGGCAAAAATGGTCAAAAACGGCCAAACATGACCCAAAAAATGTGTAAAATATGGAGAATTTGGGCCATCATCGATCACTCTTCTATTACGCACATTATTACGCCTTTATTACGGATAGAGTGACCCGACTATTTCGCGAGTCCATGCCCCCTCGGCCTTGATCGGACTTACCTGTCTCTCTACTTTAACCACTCTTGAAGCTAAACTAATCTTTGAAGCATAAACATCTTTCGCTTTGGAACCCTGTCTCCCAAGAATTTGGTCTAGTCTGAAATCAAAAAGTTATTTCGTCAGAGTGCTTATTGGCGTCTGTATTTAGGTACTCGATTGTAAAGACAAATCTAAAATGCACTCCGTCCTCATAAATCAACTGATGCCACTTCCTGATAAATTGTATATATTTACCAAAATAAGGTGGTCTATTTGGACTCAAACTGCAAGTACGGTTAATAAGTTAATAAGTGCAAAGTTATCTAGGAAGCGAAAGTGCGTGGAGAAGTTTAAGAAGACCACAACCTTCAAATTACGGAATATCAAATGAGAAATATCTTTATCATGCTGGTAGCACTTGATCTACGTTTTTAGTGTGCCTTCTACAGAAATTTATGAGAAAGATATGCTTTGACTAAAGTAAAGTAAGATCCCCTGAGCTGCCACAAGTCGGACAAATATTATGAGCAAAGAATTGTCGATCCATTTTTCACACTGTTTACTCTCGTCCTCAAAAATGTGACATGCGGCTCTTAAAGGTTAGCGCAAACAAAAACCAAAGCCCGTGATAAGATTTACCTGTAGTGAATGTGTTTGGTCCTATTGAGCAGGTCCGCATGTCCCGAAGAGTACTGTTCAATAACGTCTTTAACGTCGTAAGGCTTGAGCGCCTCCTTAAATTGTCTCCGAGCCACAAAGTACTTCATCTAGAAGGAGGAAGGCACTCGTCAGAAAAACAAAGTAAAATCGACCTGTATCCCCCAATCTTTTTCCTTCGGTTGGATCTGACCCTAGCAGCGCGCCAAATCGTTTGGATAACATTCCCTACAGGTTCGACAACCAAATTTTATTTTACGGGAAAGTTCTGATTCTATCAACGCGCTAGTAGAGACACCTCTACTTTGTTCGTCTAGATATGTTTATGTCAATACAGAAAAGGTATGTGTGCTTTAAAACCTATTACATATGAGTGGCAGTTCATGGACAGGGAACACAAGGCCGTAAGAGAAAGTGGCACGATACAATACAGATTTAACGTCAAATCTTCCCTTAAGCAGAGAGGGAGCACAGCAATAGTTCTTTTGTTTTAAAGTTGAAACGCAGGCATAGTTTTAGTTCCAGAAGCCGCAAAGGGAGGGGGAGGAAGAGAGAAGCACTAAATATTACATCCCAGAAGTTAATTATTATTTTTTTTTAAACATAGAAGGCTTTTGCCCTTTTTTACCCCTAGCAGCTCTGGTAGAACAAATGTGTCACATGTCTCGTGCTTTCTCCTCAGACATCTGTTGATGCTTTTTGTTGACTGTGCTTTTAGGGCCTTTCTCTGGATGAGTGCATTACAAACATTACAAACGCGTTACACCAGAAGAGTGTATCGCAAAACGCGGCAAAGAGAGTTCACCAATTGGTGAGAAATGCGTCACACTTTGTTTCCTAGTGCGCACGAATTAATCCTAAATAACAAGTGTCACACTGATATACTGCAGAAAATTATGATCTAAGTGTATTGTTTTACGATGAGTTTTAACCCATGCACCAATAATACGGTTATTGACGGCATGCTGTTGTCATTACACTTTTCTTTCTACTCCACTTAGTATCGAAACTAACGTGTACGTACACACTACAGAGTTTGTGAGCAGCAGACAGGTTATTACAAGAAATTTGATAGTAAAAGAAGCAGGCTGTGCTATAGTGTGCTCTGATAATAAAAGAGTGTACAATGTACACTGATTAATCAGTGTACATGGATGCTTGCTGATTTATCAGTGTACATTGGAATGCTTGCTGATTAATCAGTGTACATGCCATGTACACTGATATATCAGTGTACATTGATGTACACGTTTTGGCCTTTTGCTTCTCATTATTCCCCAGCACAAAATTGATTCAAAATGGGTTACATTTCCAAATTCCGCGTTAAAAGAGCTTTCAAACGAGCTACCATGTGATGGGGTTCGTAGCAAAGGAATTCTGTGCAGATGGGTTGAAGTGGAAATAAACCAAAACGTGAGCACGTGCTCACGTGAGCATCCATCAAAACCCAATAGACCGTTGTTATATGAAATGAACCCTATGATGTGGTAGCTCGTTTGAAAGCTCTTTTAACGCGGAATTTGGAAATGTAACCCATTTTGAATCAATTTTGTGCTGGGGAATAATGAGAAGCAAAAGGCCAAAACGTGTACATCAATGTACACTGATATATCAGTGTACATGGCATGTACACTGATTAATCAGCAAGCATTCCAATGTACACTGATAAATCAGCAAGCATCCATGTACACTGATTAATCAGTGTACATTGTACACTCTTTTATTATCAGAGTGTTTCGATTAGAAAAGGGAAAAGAATAGCGGATAGAACAAAAGCGTCTTGATTGGCTGAGCGCTTCGCGCCACGTGAGCGCGCTAGTGGTGGTGGGGGGTAGTGGTGGGGGGCTCAGCCAATGAGGACGCTTTTTGTTCTATCCGCTATTCTTCTCCCTTTCCTAATCGAAACACACTATTTTAATGAAGTCCCAGAGTAGTTAGTGTAAGAGTCAAAGAATTTATTTGTGGTGGTTAATATTATCGTGTAAATAGAGTGACAATAGAGAAAGGTGATCGAAGAGAAACCGTACGGAAACTAGTTCGAGACCGATAGAAAATTAATTCGTGCTGTACACAATCGATATGTAACTAAAATTATGACTCGTTATTGGTAGTTTTGACTTTCTATTATAATTTTTTTTTTTTTTTTTTTTTTTTTTTTTTTTTTTTTTTTAAGTGGCATCAGTCAGTCGCGATCAATCTCGGACGTGTCCAGTGTACCTCATCTGGACGTTCTTAACTCTGCCGAGCAGGTCGATGTGACCCGCTGAGTACTGCTCTATCACGTCTTTAACGTCGTACGGCTTGAGCGCCTCCCGGAACTTGCGGCGAGCTACAAAATACTTTATCTGGGAGGGAAACAGAGAAATTTTGTAAGCTTAAAGCAGTTTTGGGACACAATGCGCATATGTAGTGCTCCAGATTTCTTTTTTGTTTTCTCACTGCAACTGAAATAGTCAAATTTCTCGCTCTTGGGGGAGAGAGTTTTGTGCACAACATTTTTATACTCGTAGGTGGGGAAGCGTTTTATTCGAGTAATTTAGACTTTTCTCAGTGATGTGTACAACTCTGTTGGTTTCCCAATAGCGAACAACACTTCAAAACAGCTATTTCAAAATATCAAAAAATAGTCGGAAGTCGTTTTAGCGAGCGTTGGATACTCTGCAAACTCAAGTGTGAGACAGTATCACACTTTTTACTGCAGTACCACTGCGTCTCACACTTTCAAAAACTATTTTCTGTCGTTGAATAGCAATCCCGTTTTAGAGAACACCATCAGCTTTGGTGTAAATTTCCGGTTAAAACGAGCTACCATGTGATGGGGTTTGGAACAACAATACATTAAATAATCGGAAATTAACGGTTTCGAAAATTAATAGGAACGTTGTTGTTTGCGATCAGAACCCCATCACATGGTAGCTCGTTTTAACCGGGATTTTGAACCAAATCTGATGCTACTCTCCAAAACGTGATTGCTATTCAACGACAAAAAATAGTTTTTGAGAGTGTAAGACGCAGTGGTACTGCAGTAAAAAGTGTGATACTGTCTCACACTTGAGTTTGCAGAGTACCCACTCTTATTGGGAGATGTAGGTATGCTCCGCTCAACTCAACGTTGGCAAAAAATGGGCGCATTGTTTTCAAAGTGCCGACTTTATTTAATGTTCTCGTTGATTCTGGGGATTCGTGGGTAAAATTTTAGGAGCCCCAGCGTTTTTGTAACCTTAACGGAACAAAATTGCATGGATATATCTCTTTTCCTTGTTCTGAAGCATGGGCTAGTCGATTTACAAAAGTGTCAGAGCCCTGCAAAGACGCTGATTTAGACCGATCGTCATTTGGCCATTCCGCCCCCCCCCCCCCCTCTCGCAAAGAGGAACTAGGCCGCGTGCCTCGGCTCGCCAGTGCTTGCAGCTAGGTGGATTAATCCTCCTTGGCTTGCAGGCTGCCCTGCCTTAAACGTTTTTAGGCAAGGCGGAGCACGGGGCACTGCGCGCTTCTTTGCGGGGGAAGTGGCAGAGCGTCAGAGATTGGTGACGTGCCGATTGGCAACGCTTTTGCCTCGGATGACGGCAGCCGGCAGCCAAATGAGCCCCCTCCCCCCTCTCCAACCCCCAACCCTATCTCTCTCTCCCCTCCCCCTCCCCCTCTCCCAATCAATCAAATCAAATCCCGCCCAACCGCTCTGCTCGGCTCGTGCCGGTACACCCGATTAGAGAACGGAAAAAATCTTCACTGACGCGGCCGGTTGGGCCCCGCGATTTTGCAGACCTCTGCACGCTGCTTTGAACGCATCTGGGACGTCCGCTGTGTTCGTCTGTCAGCTTTGTGTACGGACGGGCACGATAACTACGAATAATTATTCTTCTTATGTCGTGCTAACCAAACATTCATCGAATCGTTTTAAATTTTTCGTTCCGCAACGTGTTGAATATCCAGTCAATTGAAGAGCGGCATGCAATATGGCTTGAAAGATGCCTCACTATCTTTAAAAAAATCTCAAATGTACATGTTTTGTACATTTGAGTGTTTTTACAAAAAAAATACTTAGTAATGCAAGCGAGTAGATCACTCCTGTGCTTGTGCTCATGTGTACACATCGGTCTGTGCTCAGGGACGATTTTCAAACAAAATGTTAAATTATACCTTTTTTGTTAAAAGTTTTGTTCAATAATTTGATTTCTTAACAGGTTACACCTGTGTTGACGATTAAAATTGAATTCTGCCTTTAAAATTTCAGATATACTTGATATACCCCTGTACTCATGTACTCATGTAGGCACACTCCAGCTCAGTGGTTAACCCCTTGAATGAAAATGTTGCCCTTAATTTTCTCCGAGTAGTACTCGGGCTGCAAGAAGCAATACCATATATGATACGTAGTTGCTTTCTATTCCTGGTAAAATTATACCGCATCTGAGCAAAATGAGCCACAAACATATAATTTATGCGGAATATCTGTTCCAGCACAGAGATGTAAAAAACTATCCTTTGTCTTACCTTTCTAATGGCTCTGATGGCACCCTTGTGCTGGTTGGTTAGTTGCACGTATCGGGGCTCCTCGTCTTCGTCTGAAAAAAAATTATGAAAAATTGTAACTAGGGTATTTTAAATTAAGTTACGAGAAAAATCGCGCAACAGACTTTTGGGGATGTTGCTATAATTTCCAACTCAGTATTTCGCTTATATGATCCGCAAAATCTAATAGCTCACACAAGGCAGGTGAAGTTTCTTTTTTACACCCAGAAAGAAATGTCATCGTAGATAGAATAGGTTTACGTAAAAAAAAAACTGCAAATACATCCGTAGGAAACATAAAATTCGTAACAAATACTTGTAAACTGTACCATCACCCCACTTTCAAACCATGTGCCTCTACACATTACATCCCAATAAAGAATACCAAATCAATACAACACACATTACAGAAAGAACAGTGCATTTATTCAAATCAGGATGCATAGTCATGCGTTGGAGCTAACATACAGAAAGCGGATGCACATGTCCAACATGCCAGAGGAACAAGAAGGCGCATGCGTTGTCTATGGTCGAGCCGGGCAGGAACGGGCTTACTGCAAATGTCTAGGCACCCAGGGACATACATGACGTGTCTTCGTCGGGTCTCCTTCACTCTGCAAAGATGAATCATCACAACAAACTCCATTCGACACTGGAGGCAGGAAAGCGAACGACTAACCAACAAAACGTGGGCTGGAAAAGGATTGTTTTCCATCGATTTTCGTCACATGTTGTTGATCAATTAAGAATTTACGAATGTAAACTAAAAGTATTTCGTTATGCTAGTCACCCCTATCAAAAGCAGGTTGAGGATTGCAACTTTAGGTATTGAAGTAAATTTACGCTTAAAGTATTCAAAAATGTTTTTATTTTCATGTCTTATTAAAAAAATCTGTATAGCTTACGTCTTATCGATCATGAATTATTTTAGTTGTTTAGTTGCACGTGTTTACACTCAATGTGATGTGCTGATCTACGGCTAGGCGCTTTATACTCCATGTGAGTGATTCGGTTAGCTCCGAAAACAGTCATTTTTCGACAGTTGAATGAAACTGTTCTTTAATTTTACAATACGCAATATTTTATATAGCATGGGAAAGATTGAAATGTTGTTTGAAGCCGAGACCTAAAGGTCTCACAAAAATGGGCAAAGGAAAAAGCATGGATATCCTAATTCAAAAAGGGAGTAGCTCAAAATGACAACCATTTGCTGGTTTCAAAACGCGGGAAGGGTTCTAAACGTGGAATAATATTGTGGTGCGCGTGGCGCGCGGGTATGTTCGGACAGGCATTTGACTATTTTAGGGGTATGTCCGTCTCCGGCAGGTAATTTTGTGATTAATAAGCACGTGAGGAGAAACCACATTTTGATGTAGCATTTAAAACTCGTGAATGCGCACAAAGTTTCAATCTTGAAAGGTGCCATATGTGATAGCACGTCGCGGACGTTTCGGAAACAGATTCGTTTTATAAGAATTTTGACGGCAGTTTATATTTATATGCCGTAAAAGAGATAATGTACAAAAAATTGATATCCTTGATTAAAGACACCAAAGTTAACACTTCTAAACTTCCTACCGCAAGCTTACACGATTTAGTGTGTCAGCACGGAAGGCATTCCCTTTTAACTCTGTGTACACTGGTAAAACTAAGGCGTAACTGTACGCTTGAATGAAGCATACAGTTACGCTTGAAGACGTTACGCTTGAAAAGCGTACGAAAGAAATTCTCCCATACAGTTACATAGGACGAATAGGAGCGGATCGACCTGGTACGCTTGATTTCAAGCGTAATCTCAGTACCCTTGAAAACGGGGCGTAAGGCTACGCCTTAGTTTTACCAGTGTAAAATATATCCCCTCGTCTGTTATTAGTTAAAATATAAAGATCGTGAAAGCTCACAGCTTTCAGTTTTTATTCTACTTTTTTACTTGTATGGATTAGTTGTTCCTGTTTCCGCCGTCCCGAACATGCCGCACGTCCGCGCGGGTACTCTCTACTTTCTACTATGGTCATCACCAAGGCCGTTTAGGCTGCCCTCGTTCCCCGTACTTCGTTGCTTAGAGCCGCCGGCAACGGCTCCTCCTGGATGGAAGATGAACGCTGGAGGGAAGAGCCCCGGGACTTCGTCGTCGTCGTCTTGGTGGTCCAGAAGTCCGCACAGGACTAGCGGCAGCGCCGTGGCCTCCCCCATCTTCAGTACGGTGGCGCCTGCGACAGTCGTACCCGCGGGACCCGAACAGCGACGTGGACTCGGCTGCAGCTCGCTGAAGTGGTGCTGGGCCATCCTAGCACTACCGTCTGGGGGCAGACAACCTCTACGGTGTGAACGCCTTGTTTATTGTCCTCTTTGCGCTAGGTTAGACGTGATCGGGGTAGGTGGCCGTGTTTGTGTGAGGTCGTACTTTAACTTGGTCTTTGAAATGGCCTTCTCTCTGTCTCAGGTTTGTGAGATTTTACCGAGACAGATTTACGCATGCCGTTTGTCTATAAAGTGGATGTCTTGCATTATCCGCAGCCAAGAAAGCCAGCTGCCCTAGCAAGGCGATTAGGGGAGGGTGGAAAAGTGGCAAGACCACGTCCATACTTGAAAAATTGTAGTTTGCCAGTTTGCCTAGTCTTCGTTACAAACTGGATAAACAAGATATACTAAAGTGGTGTACGTTTGCGATGTATGTCGATAATCCTGCACAGAGACACCTATGGACACGTGATGCACATGCTAGCGCTATGGCAACAGAGACACACAGCCAACAGAAAGCTACAGAGACAACATTCGCTCAAAGATACAGTATATTCTATCAAAGAAAAGTGCATTTGCGAGGCAGAAAAGGGTAAGACAAAGAATGTAAATATGCGATTGAGCTAACTGCATGGGTCTCGGCAAGCCATAAAAGGGTAGTAATAATGTAAACCTTAGCACATAAACACGCGGCTGTTCTGCCTCGCAGGAGCAGATTTCACAGGCAGGGCAAACACAATCAACGAGCCAACAGTCATAACATGAACGGTAGTGTGGACGACGGCGCCTCGGATCACCAGACTTACCATCCGAGTTCTTCTTAGACAGCGCCGTGTCAGCCACTGAGTCCTCACTGTGGCTGGCGTTCAATTGCCTGTGACTGTTTGTGCCTCCACCTACAAAAGGTACTTTCATCACCTGTGTTGTTCATAGTTTCATACTGTAAATAAAATACTGGCGTCTTTCGAATAAAGCAAATATGAAGTTAAAATGACAAAGTTAATGTGTTCTACTAAGCAATCATTGAAGAGGTGTTCGTTTCATACTTAAAGTAAAATTTTCCGCTCAGAAAATGCGTCGGAAACGTTGTGGTGATACCCAAATGGAGAGAGTAATTCAATTATTGTGCGATTTTACCATTCGCTTCCCGTGTACTATGCACAACGGAATCTCTAAGAAAAAGTAGCCTCCAGCTCTGCTACTGGCCCCAGTGCAACGCTCAGAGATCTATCGCTAGAACAGCTGTGGTTTCACCAGTGTATCGCGGAAAGTTACTAAAGTTATTAGGAAAGCAGAGATTACGAAAAATAATCCTTCTAAAATAAGCCAGATCGAAGGAGAAGTACAAGGCAATCTTATTTGTTCAACAGTTAATAAAAGTAAGGATGTCGTGATTTTCGCTTATTTCACGGCAAATTAACGGAAGTGTAAGAGATAAAACATAAATCCTTTCAAAATAATTGTTTTTATATATCATCTTTTTATTACGCCTCAGAGATTAAAAGCAATTTCGACTGATTCTTTAGAAACCTAACCTTCCACTAGATCGCACTCAGAAATTTTAAATAAACACAATCAGCTGTGTTTCTCAAAATCAATGTATGTAGTATAGATTTCAGTATTATCACTGGAAAAACAAAGGAAGGACTCGAAGGGTTCTAATGCCTTTACAGAGGCAATAAAAACTAACACCCCTGCAAAGGCATGGAAACCGTCCAAAGGTGTTAAATTTTTATGCCTTTCGACAATTTTGTGCCTTTGCCAAGGCATTAAAATTTCGCACCCCTAGAAAGGCATTAAGTCCTACGTTTGTTTTTCTAGTGATGTTATTCTCCTATCATTGCGTCGAGCATTCCATAGCTCGCAGTGCTTTCTGATGACTTACTACTTCGCCAGCCACTCTGCCAAAAGGGTATTTTAAAAGAGCGTGGAGAGGAAGTAAGAAGAACAAAACGGGATTAATGCTCTTTCCAGTTAAGCTGCCCCGGTCGGTTTCGGGGCGTTCTGGGCAGCGGGGCAGTTGGGGTGGGGGTCGCCGGGGTCGCCGACCGGAGCAGATCGGGGTGGACGGGGGCTGCGCGACGCCTTACGAAGCTGCGCGACGCGCCGGCCTCCCCGATGCGACGCGCCAGAGGCCCCGATCGCCACCCCCCACCCTGGCTGCCCCGCTGCCCCGAACGCCCCCGAAACTGACCGGGGCAGCTTAACTGGAAACAGCAAAAGGGAGCGGTGTTGGGGGAGGTCGGGGAGGGTATTGGTGGGCAGGCAGGGAGGGAGCCTCCCTTCGCGGCCCATTGCTCTCTCTTCATCCAGTTTTGTTCTTCTTACTTCGTCTCTTCGTCTCGACGCTCTCTTCAAATATCCTACATAGAACGCCATCTTTCCCAGATTCTACTAGAACTGCTGAAAACAATTTTTTCTGAATGTTTCTGTCAGCATGCTGTAACTGATTTGCGAACTAGTTTGAGGAGTTCATGATAATTCACGCTATAAAGAGACAGGTGCCGGATCAACGGCGCAAGGAAGTTGAGCGAAATCAAGACAGCTTGTCTACATAACCGTCTGAGTTTGTCATAAGTCAAGCAATTCTCTTAAACTAAAGTGCCTTCAAGATTTTTTCCCTTTATAAAAAGAATTGAGGCCTCACAGAGAACTCCAATGTTCTCTTACCACATGTTATTTTAATTCCTCAACAGCTGATTTTGTTGAACAAATGGTTTGCCAGGGCATTATTGGCAGACGTATCGCACTTACCGAGGTTTTCGACGGATGCGTTGAAGTCGTTGAATCCTCTGGGCTGGCCTGCCTTCGCTACGGACGGGGAATGATGAAAGGAGGTGCTCTTATGCCGCCGGATAGTTGGCAGCCGCGAGACGAACGAAGCGTTGTGCTTGAAGCTGGAAGAGACGCGACTGGAATTGGAAAAGCACACGGGGCGGCCGGGGTGATCAGACTAAAAACTACGGGGAGCAGAATAAAGGCAACTATGGTAGCTTATCTTGATATAAACGTGGGTTCTACTACGTTAGTCGTTACTTCTGCGCCTTCAAATACATATTCCTTTTTGTTTTATAAGTTGTTTAGGCGCTCTGATCTACTTTGGATTTGCGACGTTTGTGAGAAAGACCTAAGCAAAAATGGCAAAAGTGGGTTTCTTTCGTTCAAAACTACGGCGAGCTTATCTAATGCTTCCAAACTATTCTGGACACGATTTGATGTATGCGATTGATTAGGATCCCAAGTAACAGAGATTCGTCATAAACAGGTCAATTTTAGGTGTACTGACGTCACTGCCATTTAGTCACCATGACGTGTTTTAAATTGAGAAATTTGACATAATTTTGACATCAAATTGAGGTAATATTGACTTTCTAAAGTCTCATAAAACATCAAAGTGATGTAATTGTTAAATGAGAAAGTCAATTTTACCTCAATTTGATGTCAAAATCACATCAAATTCTTCAAATTGAAACACGTCACCGTGACTAAATGGTCATGACGTCAGTAAACTTGAAATTGACATGTTTTTGATGAATCTCTGTTACTTGGGATGGCAAATAACAATGTTTCTCTTTTCTATTTCTTCCTCTGATAGGATCTCTTCTTAGAGTTCTTGTTTGGTTCAAGAACGGATTTTTCCGGAAAGATTCGTGACCAGTGTTTCAGAAAGGTGGGTATAGGTATGTGCAGGGAGCAGAAAGTCAGTAGGTAGGCTGTGCCGGGGACGAGGTGCGAGACCGACGTCGGGGGGAGACACAGCGCAAAAAATATACATTTTAAATCAAAATTAAGTAGAAATATAGAAAGCCAGTAACATTCAACGTGTCGTAGGTCTTTTAACAATCATGCCAGTGAATGTTTATTGTGTTATAATTCGTATTCAAATCCCGTCTGCTAGAGTAAGGTTATGTATGGCCAAAAACCCATCTTTTTCAACATTTTTTTTCTTCATGTTTCCGTTATAATTGGTTATAATATATTTCCTCTTAAAAGGCCTACTACACGGTATACATTTCATGGGCTTTCTAAATCACCACTTGGTTTTGACTAAAAATGTATGCAGTTTCCTCAGTGTCTTCCCCCAAATACAGGTGTTTTAGCCGGTCTCGCGCCTCGTCCGTGGCTCAGCCCAGTGCGTTTCCTCTGCCTGGTGTATGAGTAGCACTTTTAAACCTTGATGGTCTTATTTAATTTTGAGAATACCCAAACACCCTTGGACACCTTTCTTAAAAGTCAGGCAGTGAGAAATGCGAACTGCCTGTAAGATTGGTTGTTGAAACAGCACCACGGCAACGCCGGAAATATTGTTCTTCTGAATTTTCAATACTCTTTCAGTAGCCTAAGTATGTAAACTCAGCGTGAAGGTGGCCTCTAAATACTAGAAAGCTTTCTTAAAATATCTAGGAACTTTGATATAAACATTTACTTTTTCGGACATGTTTGCGCTAGTTTTTGTATATACAAACATATGTGAGGTGGGAATAAGGGGGTGGTCTTGCACTGGCAGCGGTGGTTGAGGTGGCGGCCTAAGTAAAAGTGTTTGTCAGCAAGCTGGGTGGCCCCTTTCTCGCCTTCATCAATGTAAGAGGTGATTAATATGTGCCCAAAATAAGTGGCATGGGTAGGGGATAAGGGAGGAGGTTAAAAGGTGGACGAATTTTTGCTTTGAAGGAATTGCTCCCTTTCCTGTGTTGATTTATGCTAGTAAATTACTAAAACGTATCAGACATCTATTCTGTTTTTAAAGAAGTGAAATATTGTAGCGAAAATCCCCCCCTTACCCGTATTAGTTTTCTACTACAGTAAAATATCATTTTTATCAAAAAATTTGTATATAGCATGTAATCAGGTTGTCAATCTTCCTGCAATCTTAAATCGTCTGCCCGTCCTATTTTCAGAGGTTTGGGAGAAAATTTAAATTCTTGCGCCGAATTCAAAATTACTGCTGTAAAAATTTGTTTTTATCAGAAAGAATGAATTTATGTGAGAATATTTAACAGGCATGACTATGACTATTTTGGATATGTTTTTAAAATATTAGATTATTTTGCCGCGTACTAGCTTAGTGACCGTGTACGTCGTTTCTCGACCCCGGGTAAGTTCGTACAAGCGGCTATAGCTGCCTCGCTAGTTCAAGCTCGGATCTACGGCCTGTGCGTGGGTCGCTGCACAGATCTGCTACGGACGTTGTGAAGACTTACACCAGCGAGGACGATGAGCTCTGAGATTGCATCTTCTTCGGATTTCCAGGACCTGACTTCTCCGACCCTTCTTGGGCCTTGATCCTTTTGGGAGATTTTCGTCATTTCATCGGTAAATTAAGCCGAGGAGGGAAAACACAAAAGGAATGGAGCATAAGTGAGGGGACGAGGACAGTACTGGGGGAAATTGGTAAATGCCGAAGTGACGTTAATTCAGTGCAGCAATCACATGTTGTAGTGTAAAAATCGAAAAACCCATGCAATGCAGAAAATAGGGTGGCTTGAACCATACTAAACTTATATTATTTAATGATTCGCTAAATCTAATTGTATTGTCGACAAATGTGTTTAGCATGGTACTGGAAACTAGTGGTAAGGTACTACAGTTCGATTCTTTGTCAAAAACATGCTGTGTTATTTAAGCAAACTTAGATTTGACTTCTAACAATGTCTGTCAAATTCACTAACCCACTTTATGCGTAGGAATCTTTCTCAATTAGTGACAATGCTTCGTTCTACAATGCCTTTCGTCGCTCTCAGTCTGCCAATCGGTAAAATGCCTAATATGTTCATGTCACACATAAAGCCCTTTGAATCGCACGGGCTTAAACATTTATTGTTCCTTGCTAAGTGGCTTCTAGTACAAGTATTTCTCTGTAAATGCATGAAAATAAACCATTTGGCGTGGTCCCGTGCTTTTAAGTCGCGAACGGCCTCCATGTAAATACTAATTACAGGAAAATGTAATGTTTGAGCTCACCCCCTCTAACTTTTAAATTTCTTGTCGATCGAATAGACCATTCCGGTGGTAACTATCTCGAACTCGAAAAACAAATGCACCGGAAGTCACCGCTCGGGATCTATGACAAATCGATCCTGAGCTCGCGCCGCGTTGGTTTGGAACATGACAACTTCACTTATATAACACACTTAATAAAACTAAGTCATGTTTAAATTGCCTGAAAATATTTTTTCCGATCGCTACCACGTCTTACGTACCGAAATAGCTCCAGAGCAGCATGAGCGCAGGGCCGATTTCTCATATTCCTGAGCCGTGACTTCCGGTGCATTTGTTTTTCGAGTTCGAGATGTCTACCACCGGAATGGTCTATAAGATTGTTTCTTAGGACAACTATGGTCCTCGCCATAGAGGTGGAGATTTTTGCACATTACGATCCGTAGAATTGCGCAGTGGTCTAATTCCAGTGAGAAAATTTTTTACTTCGATTTCGTTTCAACATCGGTATTTACGCCGTTAGCTTTATAAAAGTGGGTGTGAAATCGACGGCCTTTCGAAAGAAGATGTCGTCTCGATGTCGGCAATGTAACAAATTCTAACGCTTACGCGTTAAACGGTTTGAACACTTACCTCATATTTAAAAAAAAAAAAAAAATATAATGTCAGAACCACTTCTGAGAACCAAATCATAAATCATATCCACCACACAATTACCACACACAGTTTTACATTTGAAAACTACAGGAATGGACGTTATCAGATTTTCGTTAAGAACTTTTGAGTGCTTAATTTCTACTTACATTGCATGGATGACAAAACTAAATTAAAACTTTCAGTGAAAACATGGGCTCCGAGAGAATAAATTCTCGGTTGTTATTTTTAGCCTCACGGTGGCCTGGCCCAGCCTGCCGGCTTAGCTCGTCATTGTCATAGGAACACAGGATGCAGACGCGTTTCATTTAAAAAAAAAAAAAAAAAAAACTACTTTCAGGCCAATTTTGGAATCGCCAACGACGTGAAAACCGATGTCAAGACGATTTCGTTGCAAAAGTTTGTCACTGGGCTGCTGCCCAGCTTTTGATTGTAGCCCTTTGTTCCTCGAAATCTATTTCTTGGTGAGTGACAGTGCTGGTTGTCCTTATAAAAGTAGTGAGTAATGTATGTTCGTGTATTATTGATGTCTCCGTTTTCTACAATACTCACGACGGTGGGCTGGGCAATGGGATCTGATGGATTTTCCACGTTGCCGTGGACATTGAGTGCTCGTCTGCGGCGTAGCAGCGCCAAAGGCTCTGGATGAGTTTGGCCGCGGGCTGCCGGCGTCGAATCATGTGTTTCTGTCGCTGTTGCTGCTGTACCTTGAGCGCCAGGCCTGATCCTAAAATGCCCTGAGACACAAAATGTTAAATAATTTTTCGATTATTTTGTCCTTTACAGAGTGCAAAGACCTAGGCGCTCATACATGTCGAGAAAACCTATAAAACATTTTGCTTATTCTCTATTTTTGATTCTGAAGAGGTGATTTCTTGGTTAGAGATTAGAGTTTGAAATAAATCCTATTTTGATTTTACTGCCTTTTGCACAGCGTAAACAGTAAAACCAAGCCCTGGGATTCCCAGGGTAGCTGGACACCAGGAGATGCCCTGGAAATGATTTCCAGGGGATCCCCTGGGAAACCCAGGACTAGGCGCTCCTTTGCCAGGTCATGGTGGTGAAAACAGCCCGAGTGAACACACATCTACACGTAGGGTAGAGAGAAGCAACACTGAGAAAAATGTTTCGTTGTTGCCATCACAATTTTGATACCCATAATCAAATTTTGTTCGGTCGGTCCCGGTTAGTAATAGGCATCACTAGGGATGAAAATGCCCGGAAAGTTTCCGGAAAAATTGGAAAAAAACACTGTTTTTTTCGGTTTTTTTCTCTAGCCTAAGAAAAATTGGAAAGATTCATCCTGCAAAATAGGCAAGAAGCACGACTTTTCGCCTGGAAATAGGCAAAAAGCATATCTTCATCACTATGTGAAGACGCTTCTCAGTGCACTCATCCTATTTATACCCTTTTACATTTCCTTCTCGTGCGTTTTTTGTGATTCCTGTTGGTCATCTAGAGCTGCCAGTGGAATTAAAGACCTAATGAAATACGAAAGTAGTCGGTTTTATGTCCATATCCCACTACAGGACGTAAAAACCAATTTTTCCAATTTTTCCGGTATTTTTCCGTTTTTTTCCTATTTTTCCGGTTTTTTTTCGGACACTTTGAAAGTTTCCGGAAAATTTCCATCTCTAGGCATCACAATTTTAGTTGCTGTGACCGAAATTTTGGTTGCTCTAATCAAAGGTTTAGTTGCTGTGACTAAAAATTTGATGCCCATGACCAAACGGACGGATCGAACAATTTTTTATGGCTGCAATGAAACATTTCTCTCAGTGAAAGGCGACAAGAAACAGAGAAAGGCAAAAGCGAGGGCAAAGGGATCCCTCGCGTAATGTTGGCATTCTAGCGCTGTACCAGCGTGACAGGCACACTGGCTGCTCCACCTTTTTGGCGGAGTGGGGTGCGGTGTGCGATTTAGAAGGGACGCGTAGTATTGGGAGTAGCAAACAGAAGGTTGCCGTACATCTGCTCCTTCGCACGCAGCTCCGGGCGGTTAGGGGAAAGAGGGTGAAAAGGGGGAGCGTAGCTGGATGCGTGTGTTCTCTTACCGCTGGAAGCGCGAAAAAGGAGATGCCGAGAAGAGCGCAAAAGGATGCTATCACTTTCCCTTGCCATGTGGACGGTACAGCATCGCCGTAGCCAACCGTGCACAGCGTTATCTATGCAAATGAAGATTCTTGTATCAATACAAACACACAAACGAGTGAATGCTGTTACCTCCAGACGAAAGAATCGAAACCTCGACTCGACCCTTTTCTGTGTCATGCGTCTAGTACTTACCACACCCCACCAAAGGGCATCGGCAAAGTTCTCAAATCCTTTGTTACCCGCCTCTTTTTCAACGAGATACACAAGGAAAGAGGCGAAGATGAGGCCAAGAAACCCGATATACAGCGTGGTAATCAGTTCCTGTTAGCACATGGAAATAGTCGTTATTTTAATTAATATCGAACGAAATGTACAAAAATATTAGTACCAGAGGCCAACTGTTACCTGTCTGTGTGCGTATACCACTGAGCCCAGCAGCTTCCAAGTTCCACCTCGTCGATCCATCCGAACCATTCTCAGAATCTGGAAGAACCGAAGGCCGCGGAGTGCGGTGAGCACCTGACCCGAGCTGCCCATCGACAACACCACGAGTGAAGCTAGTATAGTAATAATATCTGGAAACGGAGAAAAAAATTACTAACTGATACGTGTGAATGGGTAAACTACTGCAACCGAGGGAGAAACGACTGTGAAATTTTTGTACACCTGGTTATCCTGGAAGATTCAGAAAAAATCATCAAAATTTAGAAACATTTACAAAAATTCACTAACATGCTGGTAAAAGTCAAGTGAAACTTTCCAAAATACTATTAAAATTTACAAAACCTCACGAAAATTCACAAAAATTCACGAAAATTCACATATTATGGACACTAAAATTTAGAGTTGTTTCCCCCTCGACCGCATTTTTATCTAGGGATGCCTAGAAAGCGTAAAAACTGAACGAATGCAGAACCATACTAGCCCAAGCCCATACAATCATCTCCAGTCATTGCCGAGTTGACCCACCGATTATGCAGAATGGTCTCCGCAGGAACTTCAGACGGCCACAGCCGCCCTGATAGATGGAGCGGCATCCCGACGACCACAACCTGGAGAGACGAATGTGATTGCAGTCACTGATAATATAAGAAAACCAAGCAACGGGCTCTGCTCGCCCAACCTCATGATGACTGACCTTAGCACAAACTCTATTACGAACCAGATGACGACAACCATCTCCGTTTTGAGCAGGATGTCGCTGGCGACCTCCACGTACGTGTCGATAGTGGAAAAGACGCTGAGCACTAGACACGTAAACACCACGCAGAACCTGGAACAGTGCGCATTGGTTGTCAAAACGAGAAACCGTTTTCAGAGGGAATCACGTGGAGTAGAATGCCTCAACTAGACTGGGTTGTATTGTCACAAGTGACAAGGCGTTCGGGCGGCGCGCCAGTCAGCACTGTGAACTGCCAACTCATTAGCGACAAGTATAGACGCTGTGGTGCGCCAGGTTGCCTCAGCTCCTGCTCCGAGCTGGTACATGGTAGAGTTGACCCCTTTGAGCTCAGGGGTCAGTTGACGAACCTTTTTATATTTCACAACTTTTTCACCTCGTTTACTGCCACGTGCGCTGACATCAAAGGCCGTGGATGCTTCACCTTGGCGTAACGCGGAAAGGTCCCCCCGACACGAATAAAAATTATGAAATTAATTTTATCACATTTCCTTAGAAATGTAAAAAAAAAAAAAAAAAAAAACTGCTATGCCAGTAATCATGAAGGAGCAAGAGACATGCAGGTGCGTCAGAAGAGGCAGCGGCCGAGGCCCAGGAACGTGAAGTGTGCCGCAACGCTGAGGGTTGTACAGGGAGGTGAGGTGCGGAACGCATCTCCCCTTTCCCCGCCCCTACCCCCTGATGCGCTGTGTCGTTATACGTGACCGGTAAATAATCTGATTACGCGCTCACGACCCACTCCCCGTGCCCAGCGTCACGAGCTGATTCCCAATATTACCATAATGATGTGCATTAGAGGTGACCCGGCTCGTTATTGGGACCATCGGGTGGAATGGACGGATGGGGAGGACGAGGTCCCTGTCCTCTCTCTCTCTCTCTCTCTCTCTCTCTCTCTCTCTCTCTCTCTCTCTCTCTCTCTCTCCCCCTCCCTCTCTCTCTCTCTCTCTCTCTCTCTCTCTCTCTCTCTCTCTCTCTCTCTCTCTCTCTCTCTCTCCACTCGCTCTCACCCGAGTCCACTCCTTCCCTGACCCTATTGCTGTCCGACAGTGATGTAGGCGGGGTGGGGATAGTCAGAGAGCGTTCTCCAGGAATAAAAATGCAAATGCAGTGCCACTGCAGGAGCACTCAGCAGCAGCAGCGGTCGTGGGCTGGCGCCAAGGCCGGCCGGCCCGGCGCATGGCGCACGCTGCTCACGCGCCTCGCCGCTCCATGTTCCTTCCTCGAGCGGTGCAAGCCACGCACTTTGCAGTCCCGGTCGGCCTGGCCCGGCCAGGCCAGGCCCGGTGAGAGCTCCCGTGAGGCGGGCCGCTCCCTTCGCACGCCTGCCTGGCGGGTCTGCCTATGCTCCGGTCCGCAGGCGCTACGGCTATGGGCGAGCCGCCACCGATGCTGGTTTAATCCGGTCGAAGGACACGCAAATAATGTTTTGAGTTTTGCTATCGTTGCAGTTCATAGAATTATTAGGAAAAATTACGTCGGCAGCAGAGCAGACAGTTTGGGAGTCGTGGAGGTTCAGCAAATTCTGTCCTTTGACACGGATGACACCTAGTAATGTTTTTGTTTCCCGGAAAGCATAATGAGGGTCGGGAGGAAGCCTAAGACACAACTTTTCATCGCCGGTTGAACTGACGAGAGGGGCAATATTACGTGTGCGGCAAGGATGCGAGCAGCGCCGCACTACACGCCGGGCGCTCTGCGGTCCGCTAATCCGCCCAGGGGAGACAGTCATAGAGATGGCTATCGTTCTTGGCACTAATGACTTTCATTGTGTAGAGCTGTCCGGCTGCTTTCTTGCATAAGATCACCATTGAGATTTCACTGAATTGCGGCGGATCATGGCCTATCCCCTCCCCGTAGCTTGGAGTGGTTCCTGATCGTGCGGGCTGCTCCACTCTAGCGGCCGGCCACCGGAAAAAACATATGTCTGCCTTAGCGTTCTTCACGAAAAACTAGAAAGGAGTGCTCATTTCATTACGGAAGGGCAGTCTTACATGTAAGAGTCTGATCCAGTTAATATTACAATTCATTTATCTCTCTCAGCAAAAACAAGAATTGTCAACAAATCGCATTTTTAGTAAAAATGTCAGTAGAATGAGCACGACCATCTCGCCTCTGCGTGACCCTTCATTTTTATGCCATTTCCAAACAATTTTATTTGTCGGCGTTTCGTTTATGTTTCGTGGCCGAAGATGCAAAGGTGAGAGCATTTTTCTGTGCGCTGTTACCTGCGCCTCTCGGGGACTCTAAACACGTCAGTAATTGGAGCCTGCCGCATCATCAGCAAGGTTGGGAGCAGGCGAGAGAGAAAAAAAGGCAAGGGGCGGAAAAAAAGGAAAGGAGAGAGAGGGAAGAGGTGGGGTGGGGAGAGGGAGTCGGTCAATTTGCGAATGTAAATTAAAGAGCCCCGCACGTGTCCAGTGGCCAACATACCGTCGCACGCCCCTCCCCTTGTTAAATTTAAAAAGAAAAACACCTATTGTTTACAAAAATTAAAACTACGAGTTTTAAGCAGAATCAAACCGGGTGATGCAGCAAGTTGTGCCAAACCACGTGCCAAACCACTCCACTAAGAAAGAGTTATCGCCCTGTAATTTCGCTGTCTTTTGGAATCAAATTAATTACGAATGCTCAATATTCGACGTTCATGTCATGTATGCTAGAGCTCTCCGCTCTCCTGACAAAACATCCAGCAGGCGAATCATCATATTTCCGGCGTAGCAGATCTCTCAGCCAAGAGATGATGCCTTTCCAAGGAGAGGTCCTTGATGGAAGGGGTTAGTGACTTAATTTAAAAACAAGATTCTTGTCGGGAGGCGGATGGGGTTTGAGAAGAGGGAGGGGGAGAGAGTCACAGTGAGTGAGGGGTGCGTGTCACTGTGACTCCCCCCAACAGTACGGCCGCATTCGCCCATTATTTTTTACTGCACCAAAACTTTTTAAGGAAGGCCGGGGTCGGGCGGCACGCGGGGAGGGACGGAGGGACGCACCGCAGCGCGGGTTGGGCACCGCGGCCCGCCTACTCCCCCCTCCCCCCTCCCCCCTCCCCCCCACCACCGAGGTTTGCCCTCTTTTCGTCGGTTTCTTTTCTACCCCTTCTTTTCCTCTGCGTGTCACCAAACGGTTTCACCGCCTCTGGTCGGGGTAGGCAGGCGGTAAGAGGGGGGATGCTCATTTAGAGTTAAAAATGGGCAACGGACATGAGAGTGTGCTTTTCTTTTTTTTTCGCAAGTAAAATACATTTCTGACCTGTATAAGCGCCCTTGTAACGATTCGCAAGGCTAATTTTTTTTTAAAAAAAATATATATCATGCTTTTTAAGAGGTTAGGGTAAGCTGCTGGAGTGAGCCGGCTGAAACCCGGGCATGACACCACGGCAGACTGCAGTACCTGCCTCCTTGCCTGTAAACATAAAGGTTTCCACTCCTCTATGGTGCAGCCCCCCGGGTCAGGCAGCGTGCACTGCTGCGTGGCTCTTGTGTTGCCAGGCTCTTCCTTTTAAGTCCCGCATAGGTGTGCGCTGTGTGCCCGGTTCACGTGTGTGCTAGACCTTCCTGCTCTGGAAACGCAAGTGTGTACTTGAATGCAGTATTTCCTGCATACCTACATGTATTCAGGAAATACTGTGTACTTAGTCAAGTATGCAGGAAATAGTGTGGACTTGGACAAGTATGCAGGAAATCCTGTGTACTTGACCAGGTACACCCTAAATCTCCCCCATAAATGTATGGAGGTTTTAGTGTGTACCTGGTCAAGTACACAGGATTTCCTGCTTACTTGTCCAAGTACACACTATTTCCTGCATACTCGACTAAGTACACAGTATTTCCTGAATACATGTAGGTATGCAGGAAATACTGCATTCAAGTACACACTTGCGTTTCTAGAGTGAGCACACGCCACCCGCGTCATCGCGGTACTAAAACATAACAGCCGACTTACTCAGGAGAGCGCTCTCCTCGCTCTGTCTCTCTCGCACCAATACAGCGTAGCCCATAGGAGTCCGAGAGAGAGAAAGGGTGAGGAAAGCGCTCTTCGGAACAAGTCGGCTGATGAAACAACCAATGCTCCTCGCCGGCAGTACGCCTCGCAGACCACGCACGGCCTGACGTCGAGGTAGAGGGAGGGCGGCGCGTGTAACGTGACGTGGCAGGCAGTCCTGACGCACCTGTGTGCTGGGCCCGGGGCCGGGGCCGGGGCCGGGGCCGGGGCCGGGGCCGGGGCCTTGAGACCGAGGCGCCTGGGGCCGGGGCGGGGCCGGCGGGGCCCGAGGACGAGAGCACGCCTGCTGCCGGCTGCGCGGCTGGGAGGGAGGGGCCCGCGCCGCGAGGAGCCGGGGGGGGGGGGGGGGGGCGGGGGAGGAAGGGCGGGATTAAGGATTGCGGCCCAATCTCATTGGCCTGCGCACGTCACATTAGGATCAGCGGCCGACTGGTACAGTAAGGAGGTGGCGGTGGAGGAGGAGGAGATAATAGAAGTAGTGAAGCCCGCTTTGAGGACGGAATTCACGACTGCGCACTGCTGCATAATGCACCCGAAAATCTAGGAGCCTGTAGAATGATTAACAAGTGCAGAGGACGTGTGCCTGCGCGCGGGTACAGCGCGGTGAGTGGCGGCTGGCTGATCCCTCGGGCCGCGCCACCGCCTCGTTCCCGGTCGTGGCTTATCGGCTGAGGCGGGGCGGTGTCCCGCAGCCTCACGCACACACCGAGACCAGCGCACGTCAAGAACAGTTATTAGAACCTCATGGAAGTCATCCCCATCTCCCACTCAAGGTGACGTCGCCTCCCCCGCCCCACCCGTATAGGGTTGGGAGTGTTTGATGACGCGGACAGGGCCGTTAAGGTTTTTGCATCATTTGAAGGATTTTTCTTCAGCCTAGATCAGAATTATGGGTGAAAAGGGAAAAAAAATGAAGTGTCGGTTGTTGAGTCAAAGCTGATACAAGGGACGTTAAAAGTTTGTGCCATTTTTGAACTGTTCTTTTCTGTTTCAGCGAGGCTGAACCCGTTGCACTGAATTGAGCGCCCCACCCCGCTGCCGCTGCTTGAAAGCCGGTGAGTGCCTGTGTGCATTTAGTGTGGGGGTATGTGAGCCTACCTGCATGCGTGGCATTTGTGCGGGTGCGTGTGTCAAAGGCCCACAACAGAGTGGCACTTAGTCTTTCGGCACACATGTCAACTTTAATTTTGGCGTTCATTAATTCGGACTAAAAACGAGGTGTAATTTGGAATTATTTACAGATATTAGGTGACGTGCTATTATTTAATAAAATGACAAATTTTCCAGTTGGTTCTTACGATCTGCATGGTCTTTCGAATCTGTAACCTGCCTGCAAAAGGACGATTAGTGCAGTGAAAACTAACGGACTTACAGGTGATTTCGCTTAAAACGCCAAAATATTCACTCCACATTCTTGTGTAGAAATGAGATTATCTATGGAAAAACGACATTTATCTGGAAAATTAGCGGCAATGGCATGCGGACCAGAAAGCTAGGATTACCACTTGTTCAGTTTCAAATATGCCCCTGCAGGCAGACATGTCTGACAACTGCCGGTCTATATATCTGCCTCTCGGTCGATATGCTTATTGTGGAACCATTCTTATTATGTTGGCCGCCCTGTCCGTTGGGAGTTGACGCACAATAAACTCCACTTTGCTCGTAGGCTGCGATACAGCCTGCGATTCAGCAAACCCACTACCCTCTCCCCCCCCCTCCCGCCCCTTTTCCCGCCGCCAGCTTGGGATGAGAAGAGAGAGCGAACGGGAAAAAAAGGGAGTGGAGGGGGTAAGAGAGAGACTGCCTGGGTGAGTGAAGTGATGGCACATTTCGTTTACAGACCTGCCAGGGATCTCCTTTCATGCTAGGCCTTCTCCCACTCCCCGTACCTCCCTCCCTCTCCCTTTTTCTATCATTCTCTCTCTCACACATACACACACCTTCTCCATTGTCCGACGCAGCCGCTCCAACTCACCCACCTTGGTCCTTCCCCCGGACAGAGACAGCGCAAGCACTTGCGGGCTCATTGTACAGCGCTCTGCTAAAGACTTCCAAGTGAAATTTTGCACCGTTGCACAGAATTTTGGCCATGAGTAATGCGAATAAAAATAGACAAAAAAAATACATGCAGCCTTTTATTGATGTAGGGCTAAAGTTGAGCGAAAAGAGGCTTTCCCATTTGTTGCTTAGCCCTGGCACCTTGTGACCAAAATTCTCAGCATAGCCGACTCACATACATGCAATAATAGTTCGGCCTAAAACAAGAAGCAGCTCCTCCGGCGTGGCGTGACGTCATCCAAAGTGCATAGGCGCGAAACCGAATCAAACTTCCACCAAATAGATGCGGCGTTTAAATTCCCCCCCCCCCCCAATTTTTTCGACTTCTCATCTATCCGGACGCTCTATTCGGCACCCGTTCACCCTTCACAAAACACGGATAGCCTCACGTATTCTGCGCGCTTGTTCCCCCACCCCGCCCCGCCGGCCTATATGATGGTCCACAGGTCGGAGTGGTCCTTCTCTTTGTCTCTGTGGAAGGGTGCTGGGCTGGGTATAGATTCCACGACGCACACACGCACGTACGCGCACCACGATATCCCCCCCCCCTCCCCCCGCCACCACCGGGGCACGCACACACCGGCGCGCGTGTTCACAATACACACACGCACACGGCTGCCCTATTACCCTCGCCGCGCCGCGCGGTGCTATTGACCCTGTGCGTACAGCCGGGTGTACTTTGCAGGTTACGCAGCTGGCATCGCGCCGCCCGCCCCTCGCAAACTCTCTCCTTTCCGCTCGAAACATGCGGCCCGCCCCGCCCAGCCCCGCCCAGCCCCGCCCAGCCCCGCCCAGCCCCGCCCAGCCCCGCCCAGCCCCGCCCAGCCTCGCCCAGCCCCGTCCAGCCCCGCCCAGCCCCGCCCAGCCCCGCCCAGCCCCGCCCAGCCCCGCCCAGCCCCGCCCAGCCCCGCCCAGCCTCGCCCAGCCCCGTCCAGCCCCGCCCAGCCCCGCCCAGCCCCGCCGCCCTGCTCAGAGCGCTGAGCTACGTGCCTGTGCCTGCTTTGATGTCCGTGTCCGTCCTCCGGGTCGGGCGGCGGTGGCACCTGCCCATGGACCCCGCCCCGCAGCTGCAGCACCGCTCATCCTGGCATGTTTTAATCGCATTAGCGGGGGTATTATGGGCGGGGTAGGGCTCGGGGTGGGGCGGCGCGTGGCGGTCCCTCGTGTAATCTGCAAGTCCAATGTCGGACGGAACAAAACGCCGCGTCGCGGTTTTGCAGAGAGCGCTTTGCGGCGCGTGGCGCGAAAGACGCGGCAGTGGATCAGGGAGGTGTAGCTCCGCACCTCCTTACCCCCTTCCTCCCTCCACCCTCCCCCGCTCGCACCCCTCCCCTCATGACTCGCACCTCCGTAATCGGAAAACACGGGCCGCCTCACCACCGTTTCGGACGTACAAGGGATTTGCACGATGGCAGAGCCAAAACTTTTCACGACTGTAATTTTCTGCTCGTGACGATACAGGTAGGGCTTGAAAAGGAAAAAGAGATAGTAGATTGGGAAAGCCGGGAGTGATCAACTCATACATGCAAATCCTTTTTGGTTCCGTTGGAAATGGGTGGAAATTGTCGCTTTTACTTTTTATTGAAATGCGTAAAGGGAACTGATGGGGTGAATAGGGATGAGGCAGCGGAGGGGGTGAGGTGCAGGGATGTGGATAACTGCACGTCACCTGGAACTCGACTAAACGCGCGGCTGTGTTTAAGGTTCCCTTTGGAGGGGTGGGGAGGGGACAGGGGCCACGAGAGGGAGGCAGCCCCCCCCCCCCCCTCTCTGCCCCATCCCGGACTAGTACCAGTGGCACGTTGGATCACCGCCCCCCAGTGGATTCAGTTCTATCCCGCAGAGACACACGGCCCCGCAGGCATGGCCGGCGGGACGGAACGGGCAGGAAGGATAGAGAAAGGGGATTGAAATGCGCGCCCCTGCGCCTATCCGCCCCACGCCCTCCCACCCTTGTGGCTCACCGCAGAGGCGAACACGGGGACATGTCTGGGCAATCCCTCTGCGCACCCGCCTGTGTGTGTGAGTGTATGAGAGAGAGAGAGAGAGAGAGAGAGAGAGAGAGAGAGAGAGAGAGAGAGAGAGAGAGAGAGAGAGAGAGAGGAGGGGGCAGCCCGCGCCCCAGATACTTTCCGGTACGTGTGGGTGACTGCAATCATACCTGGAATAAAATTCAATCTATCACACTGATCGGTTATTGTACTCGGCACGTCTTAGGCGGCTAATCCGTCCAATCGAAAGTGAGAAACGTCGAGTGACCTGTCGAGAGCGGGCCCGCCGTGGCGCCGCGCAGGGCGGGTGAGCCAGGATGACGGCCCCGTCCCGAGCCCACCGTGAGTTCCCGGGTTGGTGGAAGGGAAGGGGGGGGGGGGGGGGGGGGGGGAGGCTGCTGCTGGGGCCTGCAGGCAGGAGCCCTGCTGCTGGTTGGGTCGATGCCCGGCCAGACCCTTTGCCGTCATTCGCAAGCAACGGGCCCTAACCGCGATCCCCGCCCTGCCCGCCTGGCGCTGCCCCTGCCCTGCCCCTGCCCTGCCCCTGCCCCGCGCGCGGTCCGGCACACACCAGACCTGGACGGCCGCATTTAGCGCGGCGTCGAGCCTTCTCTATTCGTTCCTAATCGCGACGTGTGTCTATACTGGCCTTTTTATAAGTCGCCCTTCTACGGGTGCTGTCTGATTACTTCTGTAATGATCTCCCCCTGGGTTTTCTCTAAGGGTCCATCTAGTCGACCGCAGGACACGCTCGTCCAAACCTCCTCTCCGACTGTGCGGACTGGAGCACAACGAGCAGAACCCTCTCCGCCAATAGCATGGCCGGGCCGGGCCGGGCGCGCATGCGGCATCCGAACAGGCTGTGGGACCCGGGCCCTAGAGTCCTACAGTAGGACTCTACCGGGCCCGAGCTGAACTCACCTGCTCGGCAGGGCAGGGGCCGGACAGGGCAGGGGCGGGCGGGAGCAGGGCAGGGCAGGGCGGGGCAGGGCGGGGCAGCCTCACCGCTGGGACTCCCCGCTCTCGCGCTACCCGACCCCCGTACTGATTACGCCTCACCACTCCCCCCCCCCCCCCCAGCCAGCGCAAACGTAAACCATACAATCGTTTGGAACGGTAGAGTTAAAAGCGAAGAGAGCCTCTTTGTGATGGGTACGAAGCTCTCCAGGGCCTCTCCCGCGCGCGTGGCTGTTTAATTACATAGAGACGCGCAGAGAAAGGGAGAGAGAGGAGGAACCTGATCCATACAAGCGGGAAAAGGATGCTTGATGGCCATGGAATGCCATATACGTAACATTCCCTGCTAATTTTAGAATTTTTAATTATAAAGCTTTCATCATTGACTTTACTTCGTATTGGTACAGATTGTGCCTTATGTTTCAACCGCGGTTTCAACAATCCCCTATCTGTCTTGTGTCCCTGTATGTTTTGAGGTTACGGGAGTGAACAACAATAATAACCACCTAAGTTCGGTTTCAGTATCCACACCAATCTCTAAACCCAAAATAAAGAAATTAAAGACCATCTTTGCTTTCCAAATTGGAACAACTATGAATATGCTCTCGCCGCCAAAAGTTTTAAGACGCACATTATGAAGATATTAATATAATTCTTCTTGAGATTTCTATGGACCTTAAACAAATCTTTTTTTTTTTTTTTTTTTTTTTTTTTTTTTTTTTAAATATAGTAAGTGGGACGGATATGATATGGGGCGAATAAATCCAAACCATACTTAGCTTTAAAATATCCTAAGTATATTTAAATTAAATTCCAGTTCGTGGGTCGCAGCTCCCTTTCACTTCTCGCCGTGATTTTAATTAGCCTTCCTCCTTACCGCCAGAGTTTTTTTTCCCTTCTGATGAATTTTGTCTCCCTGTCCTGACAACACAGCTAGCGGCTTTCTTCCTCTTCTGTGATCTCAAGGGAGCATGGGGGCGGGTCCGAAGTGAGTGGAACGTTGCAGGGAATACACCGCGGGATGGCACTGTGCGCGCCGTGGACGGGGCGAGGGCTTAGGAGTGGCCCTCCCATATCACCTACTGGCCCCGGCTGGCCCCGACTGGCCCCGGCTGGCCCCGGCTGGCCCCGGCTGGCCCCGGCTGGCCCCGGCTGGCCCCGGCTGGCCCCGGCTGGCCCCGGCTGGCCCCGGCTGGCTGGCCCCGGCTGGCTGGCCCCGGCTGGCTGGCCCCGGCTGGCTGGCCCCAGCTGGCCCTGCTGGCGGCGGGGCGGGTTGGCGGGTCGCCGGGAGTCCTCTCCTCGCACTCTCTACATTCTCTCCCGTCACAATAAGGCGCCGCTGTTAATTAAGTTTGGGGGTCCCCGGAGCCCGTCTCGCCCATGTGATAATAAAAGCAAAGGTAAAGTCGCGGCGCGTCTTCCGTCCGCCCCTCAGGGTGTTTCAAAGTCACTTCCCATCACCTTGCGATTCGGGTTCCTAACCTCAGTTTCTAAGCCACTACGTGTTTCATTGAAAGGTCACCACCTTACTTTTCAATGAAAACACAAAGTGGCTTAAAATTGTGATAGGGGGAACCCGATATTGCGCAAGGTGATCGAAAGTTGACTCTGAAACACCCTACCTCTCCTCCCACACCATCTCGAATCGTTTTAGATCTCTGTAAAGGGCTCGCCCACTCGCCTCGCGCGCCGCCGCTCTTTGCTCTCGCCGAGTGAACGGACCCATCTGGGCAAACTGTGCCGGGGGGAAGGGCGTAACGGGCGGCGGAGTGGGGGGGGGGGGGCACGGTGGCGGCATGAGTCGGCCGGTGCAGGAAGGGCAGGCGCAATCTGGTATTGCATTGCACGCGCAAAATGGGAAACACAATATGGTCGTGTTGTCATTTTTTTTCTCCCCCACCGCCTGTTGTTGTTGTTGTAAATGTGAGCATTTTGGACAAGAGGATGCAACATTCGTTGCCTCTCTTGCCGCTCTTTTCCCGCCATCTGTCCCTCTGCGCAAGGCCCTGCGCTCCGCTGCGCTTCCAGATGGAGTCTCTCCGCGCGACGAAGATCCACCTAAGCCGGGCGGGACAACTCCAGACGCATCGACCGCCGAGCGGGACGGACGAACAAAACAATTACTTAGAATGGCTCGAGCCATTCGGCCGCCCGGCGGCAGGGAGATGGGGAACGGCCGGACGGGGTCGGGCGGGGCGGGGTGCGCGGTGGTGGGGCGGCGTGGCGCGGCAGACCGCGAAATTCTCCTCTCTAGAAAGACAAACTTATTAAGAGCATCATTGACCCGGGCTGCCTCCTTTCTATTTCTCTCTCCTCCACCGTTTTTTTTTTTTTTTTTTTTTTTTTTTTTTTCACTGCCCTGCTGTGTCTTACCCTCTTCTTCCCCCTTCCCCCTTTCCTCATTTCACCATCTTGGATTAGTTCCCTGTGAAAGTAGCTGGATGTATAGATCAGACTGCCGGACACTCCTAAAAAAAAAAAAAAAAAAAAAAACAAAAAAAAAACACCCAGCAACTTTTAACATTTTTACTGCACGGTGTATCTTGATTGGGGGCCAAATATTTTCCCCCTGTAACCGTTGTAGTTTTTTGAGGTGGTAAATTTCAAAAGAACTTTACTACTGACGTGCGTCGGTATTTCTGCTCATAGCGTTACCCAGCGGTACTCACACGACAATATGGTAAAAGATGGACGGCAGCCCTCGCGGCCGCTCCAGGAAGTTGTAGACGCGGCTCTGCAGGCGGCGGTAGCGGGCGTCCCGCCGGGTGCTGGCGCGGTAGTTGAGCGGCTTACCCAAGAGGGACATCCGGGGCTGCTGCAGCCGGCCGCGCCCGCGCCGCGTCAGGCTGCAACAGACAAGGCAGCCGCACCGGGCCAGTCAGCGCTATGGGCGGGGCGGGGCGGGGCGGGGCGGGGCGGGGCGGGGCGGGGAGAACTGAAATGGCGTCCCGGCTGAGACGGGCTCGCGCAGGGCTGCTGGTCAGAGTGATCAGAGCTTTCTTCTCGCTGCGCGGACAAAGACAGTCCAGTCCCTAAATCAAAAACTTTCTGAGAATGTTCTCCTGACCACACCACATCTAGTCATGAATGAAAGACGAAGAAGAATAATTACTGCTGCAGTCGCAAGTGAACACATGATTGTCTCTAGTTAATGCAAGACAAGACAGGACAAGACAAGAGATTTTAACAAATTTCCCGACCCAAAATAATAGTACGATTAAAGTTTGCAGTTTGATCGCTATCGGTACGTGGAGGGTCGCGCATCAATTGATGCGAAAACTGTGCCCTTGAATGAGATGTTGTCGCCAAAAGACTAATAATGACATCAGGTATAGGCTAACAGGTCGTATTTTTTTTTTTTTTACGCTGAAAATGTCCACGTTTTTTTCTAATTCTGTTCGAAATTGTCACATTGTAGTGTATACTGTCTCGTATTGTTTTGATATTGTTTCGTATTGTTTATACCGGCGTACACATATTGTTTCTAATTCCACACCCCTTGTCGTGAAGACATTTTCGCCGAGAACGATGATGTAATGTGGAATATTATTGATAACTATAGTGGCAATTTTAATAAAAATACATGTTTTGACACAGTACACTGGTAAAACAAATGTGCAGCTTTGTACACTTAAAGTGTGCTTTATATAACTTTGCACATTGCATGGTGTCGAGTTTTACTAGACATTACAATAACGTCTAAACTTTACACACCTCGCAAGTGTCGAATGTTTGCACACTTGGACACATGCACCAGCTATTGGGAATTCATAACAGACGTCGAGTAACTGCACACTTAATGGTGTGCAGTTTATTAAACGTTTCGAAAGTGTCGAAACATTGCACACCAAATGACGTTTAGTTAAGCTCGACACCTTGAAGTGTGCAATCTTTGCACATTTGAAACTAAACACCATTGATGTATTAAAACTAAACATTTGTTTTACCAGTGTAAATCAAGATCAGTGTGCTGATCCAAAAACATTTATATATCATGTGTTAAAAACAAAATTATTTTCATCAGCTGCTTCTGATAATATGCTAGTTGCTTGCCTTTCGGTCTTTAAAGATCGGGAGCAAGAAGGTCATCCCTCTATCTCCCTACCCCTCACATACTCTCCCCTTCTATAGCAGCTTCCTCTCCACCCTCCTCTCTCTCTCTCTCTCTCTCTCTCTCTCTCTCTCTCTCTCTCTCTCTCTCTCTCTCTCCATATCTCTTTGAGTGTGTCGGGTGTCGGCTGCCTGTTGCCAACGACTCCAGCAGCTAATTAGGGAGCGAAGTACGTAGAAGGCGAGCGCGTTTTCTGCGGCTTGTGCTAGAGGAGCAATGTGACCCTACCCCCCCCCCCCCCCCACTTTTCCTCATCCGCCCCTGACACTCCCTACTCTCAGCTGAGGCGCAGGGGACGGTTCGGGGGGCGGCGCACCGTCAGAGTGAGGTCGACCTTGACACGGCGTGGCGCGTGAGATTCTCTCGTAGCGGCCGGGCCCAGGCGCTGGAGGCGCGAGCCGGGACGGGCCAGGCCGGGCCGGCGGCGCCCTTGCCACGCACCTCACGCCCAGAGTGGCTAACGTCACAGCAGGGGCCTCCCGGCCCCGGCCCCGGCCCCGGCCCGGTCGCGGAGCACCGGTCGAATCCAAGGGGCCGCGGCCCCTGGCGCCTCCTGTACTTGCGGGCCGGGCCAGCCCCGCCTGGGGCAGCGACACGTTTCGGCAGTTTAGGCCACGCGTTTGCACCGTCCTTGGCGGGTCTGAGCTGCGTGGTCAGTTTGCTGACAGGAAATCAATGTGGTTTTGGCGTGGCGCGGCGCGGCGGGGGCGCGGGCGTCCTTCCCGCCCGCCCGCGGCTGGCTGCCACGCCGCACCGCGCCGCACCCCGCCGCACCCCGCCGCACCCCGCCGCATCCCGCCGCACCCTGCCGCACCCTGCTGCACCCCGCCGCACTCCACGGCCCCCTCCCCCGCCGCTCCCAGCCCGGCCTCCGGAGGTTCGTACCGTTGCATGTCGGACTGCAAATCAAACAGAAGTAACACGCCGGGTGCCGGCGGTGTTTGCGGTAGGCGGTACTGGCCGGAGCGGCCGGGCGAGAGCGGCCCGTGCATGGCCCACGGGTCAGGTGAGGCGGGTGCGGCTTTTATTGTAGTCGAAAATTTCTGACGCTATAAATGTCCGGCGGAACAGATTTCAAGGCGTTGTTCCCCGGGCACCGATGCCTATTGCCCGTCGGTTAAATAGTTTACCCTGGAAAACGAAGCGGTGTTTGGATTTCCATTCATACTATGTTTCGTTTAAATGAAATTCCAACGAAAAATCATATCTTTTCTTGTCAGAGTAAATCTTATCCACCTTGAAGTGTACAGCTCTTAGGTCTCCTTTGCAATCATTCCAGCTGCCAGAAACTCGACAGCGATCTTTTTTTTGTAGAGTCATTGAAGACTTGACGGCATGGAATCGGATCTCGGTGGCGTGGAGGTGATTTTCCTGGCACCCTGCCTCGTTGCAAAGTGTCTGCGGCCGCGGCAACGGCGGCAGCAGGCAGCGGATGAAATATCAGGATCAAACGGATGTTTAATGTATTTTGTGAATGGCTGTTCTCGAGCCGCCCCAGCCCGCCCCACCGGGCGCCGCCTGCCCCGCCCCGCCCCTCCGCGCCGCCTCTCTTCGCCTGAATAATTCAGCAGCAGTCGAGACGTTTATTAATCTCCCTAGAGCACATCACGACCCTCCATGTTGCTTTTTTCTCTTCCTCTTTGATACAGAGACTTATTGCCGGAGGATTTGTGCTGCGTCGTGTCATAGGCGCGTCCCGACTGCCTTTAACACGGGTGTCTCTTTGTAATGGTTATGCCGTCGACAGCTCTGACGTTTGCAGTGTGTCAAAATGTTTGGAGCGTCACACGTCGCACTCAACTCGGGGGCAAGGCTGAAGGAACCTGTATACCCACCACTAAAGATGATAACTATACTTCATAGCTACGGTTTAATCACGGAGTGGTCTGACTTCATGTTAAAAGAGGTTGGGGAGCTGGCCTAGAACTGCAGGTAAACTGCGATGATGGATAGCCTACGGTCTCGACCACAGCTGGCATTCCGATCACTCTAACCCGCGAGCGTCTCCGAGGCTGGAATGGGACGGGCTTGGCCCGCGGGTCCCTTCCCTCGCGGTGAGTTCTTTTCTAAACTCCTGAGTCACGGTTGGGGCGGGGCGGGGCTGGGCGCCCCTCCGAAGCTTGTACGCAATGCGGAGGAAGGAATAAGGTCACCTGGTCATGCAAGAGTCAAAGTGCGTGACGACCGGGGTCTGACTTGACGGCGGAGGGTAAGCGCTCCGGGTGGAAAAGGGGGGGGGGGGGGCAGCAGAGGGTTGTACCTGACGGAGAACTTCGTAGCGTGTTCACAGCCAACTGCATCAGATCAGTGAGAGGCGCGGCGCTCGTCGAGGATCCTGTTTCCTGGACTGGAGTAGTTTAGGCCGCGCAAGTAACATACTCCGTTTCGGAAGCGGGTCGTCTGTCGTCTACGTACGCAGGTGGATGACAGGAGATCTAGATATATCCATCGCGAAATACGACCCTTCTCTTTGCGGTTCGACCAAGAGACTGTATGCGTCGGGTGGCAAAAACATTTTGGAAAATAAATGCTCGAGCAGCGTCACGGCTATTTCAAACCGCTCTCGATCGCTCCCGCCCGATTCCCGATATCATTCAATTATTTGCTTGAATTAGGACCCCAGCGTCCATATATCGGGACACTGAGGGGACCTCAGCGCGGCGCGCCGTCCACCCGCCGCGGGCCCCTCCTCCCCATGCCCGTGTGGGGCGCGGCGCTGCTGGCAGTGCGGAGCTGAGCTACGTACTCCATGGCGCAGACCTCAGCACGGCGCGCCGTCCACCCGCCGCGGGCCCCTCCTCCCCGTGCCCGTGTGGGGCGCGGCGCTGCTGGCAGTGCGGAGCTGAGCTACGTACTCCATGGCGCAGACCTCAGCGCGGCGCGCCGTCCACCCGCCGCGGGCCCCTCCTCCCCGTGCCCGTGTGGGGCGCGGCGCTGCTGGCAGTGCGGAGCTGAGCTACGTCCCTGATGGGCCGCTGGATGCGGCCTGGATTATCCATTTTGGCCAATTTGGATATCCAAAGCATCCAGGTGAAATTTTGCATCCAAAATGACGTCCTAAGCATCCAAGCCATAGATGCCAGGTACATCCAGACGAAACCAGGTGCATCTAAACACATCCAAAGTCCATCCAATGATATCCAGCCGCGTCCAAATGCCTCCATACGCATCCAGACGCGTCCGCATGAATCCAGGGCCATCCAAAAATATCTGGCCGCGTCCAAATGCCTCCAAACGCATCCAGACGCGTCCGCATGAATCCAGGGCCATCCAAAAATATCCAGCCGCGTCCAAATGCCTCCACACGCATCCAGACGCGTCCGCATGGATCCAGAGCCATCCAAAAATATCCAGCCGCGTCCAAATGCCTCAACACGCATCCAGACGCGTCCGCATGAATCCAGAGCCATCCAAAAATATCCAGCCGCGTCCAAATGCCTCCACACGCATCCAGACGCGTCCGCATGCATCCAGGGCCATCCAAAGTTATCCAGCTGCGTCCAAATGCCTCCACACGCATCCAAACGCATCCGCATGCATCCAGGGCCATCTAAAGTTATCCAGCCGCGTCCAAATGCCTCCACACGCATCAGGACGCGTCCGCATGCATCCAGGGCCATCCAAAGTTATCCAGCTGCGTCCAAATGCCTCCACACGCATCCAAACGCATCCGCATGCATCCAGGGCCATCTAAAGTTATCCAGCCGCGTCCAAATGCCTCCACACGCATCAGGACGCGTCCGCATGCATCCAGGGCCATCCAAAATTATCCAGCTGCGTCCAAATGCCTCCACACGCATCCAAACGCGTCCGCATGCATCCAGGGCCATCCAAAGTTATCATGCCGCCTCCAAATGCCTCCACACGCATCCAGACGCGTCCGCATGCATCCAGGGCCATCCAAAGTAATCCAGCCGCGTCCGAATGCCTCCACACGCATCCATACGCGTCCGCATGCATCCGGGGCCATCCAAAAATATCCAGCCGCGTCCAAATGCCTCTACAGGCATCCAGACGCGTCCGCATGCATCCGGGGCCATCCAAAGTTCTCCAGCCGCGACCAAATACCTCCACACGCATCCAGACGCGTCCGCAAGCATCCGGGGCCATCAAAAATTATCCAGCCACGTCCAAATGCATCCACACGCATCCAGACGCGTCCGCATGCATTCAGGGCCATCCAAAATTATCCAGCTGCGTCCAAATGCCTCCACACGCATTCACACGCATCCCGCGGCGTCCGCATAGCCCGAAAAGCATTCGGACGCACCCGAATGCGTTTGGTTGCGTGTAGAGGCATTCGGACGCGGCTGAATACTTTTGGATAGCCCTGGATGCATGCGGACGCACCGGGATGACTTTGGATAGCCTTGGATGCATGCGGACGCGTCTGGTTGCGTGTGGAGGCATTCGGAGGCGGCTGGATGACTTTGGATGGCCCTGGATGCATGCGGACGCGTCTGGATGCGTGTGGAGGCATTCGGATGCGGCTGGATAACTTTGGATGGCCCTGGATGCATGCGGACGCATCTGGATGCGTGTGGAGGCATTCGGACGCGGCTGGATGTCTTTGGATGGCCCTGGATGCATGCGGACGCGTCTGGATGCGTGTGGAGGCATTCGGATGCGGCTGGATAACTTTGGATGGCCCTGGATGCATGCGGACGCGTCTGGATGCGTGTGGAGGCATTCGGACGCGGCTGGATATCTTTGGATAGCCGTGGGTCCATGCGGACGCGTCTGGATGCGTGTGGAGGCATTCGGACGCGGCTGGATATATTTGGATAGCCCTGGATGCATGCGGACGCGTCTGGATGCGTGTGGAGGCATTCGGACGCGGCTGGATGTCTTTGGATAGCCTTGGATGCATGCGGACGCGTCCTGATGCGTGTGGAGGCATTCGGACGCGGCTGGATATTTTTGGATGGCCCTGGATGCAGGCGGACGCGTCTGGATGCGTGTGGAGGCATTCGGATGCGGCTGGATAACTTTGGATAGCCCTGTATGCATGCGGACGCGTCTGGATGCGTGTGGAGGCATTCGGACGCGGCTGGATATCTTTGGATAGCCTTGGATGCATGCGGACGCGTCCTGATGCGTGTGGAGGCATTCGGACGCGGCTGGATATTTTTGGATGGCCCTGGATGCAGGCGGACGCGTCTGGATGCGTGTGGAGGCATTCGGATGCGGCTGGATAACTTTGGATAGCCCTGAATGCATGCGGACGCGTCTGGATGCGTGTGGAGGCATTCGGACGCGGCTGGATATCTTTGGATAGCCTTGGATGCATGCGGACGCGTCCTGATGCGTGTGGAGGCATTCGGACGCGGCTGGATATTTTTGGATGGCCCTGGATGCAGGCGGACGCGTCCTGATGCGTGTGGAGGCATTCGGATGCGGCTGGATAACTTTGGATAGCCCTGAATGCATGCGGACGCGTCTGGATGCGTGTGGAGGCATTCGGACGCGGCTGGATATCTTTGGATAGCCTTGGATGCATGCGGACGCGTCCTGATGCGTGTGGAGGCATTCGGACGCGGCTGGATATTTTTGGATGGCCCTGGATGCAGGCGGACGCGTCTGGATTCGTGTGGAGGCATTCGGACGCGGCTGAATATCATTGGATGGACCTTGGATGTGTTTAGATGCACCTGGTTTCGTCTGGATGTACCTAGCATCCACGGCTTGGATACTTAGGACGTCATATGGATGCAAAAGGACCTGGATGATGTGGATATCCAAAACGGCCAAAATGGATAATCCAGGCCGCATCCATAGCGGCCCATCAGGGGTACTCCATGGCGCAGACCTCAGCGCGGCGCGCCGTCCACCCGCCGCGGGCCCCTCCTCCCCGTGCCCGTGTGGGGCGCGGCGCTGCTGGCAGTGCGGAGCTGAGCTACGTACTCCATGGCGCAGACCTCAGCGCGGCGCGCCGTCCACCCGCCGCGGGCCCCTCCTCCCCGTGCCCGTGTGGGGCGCGGCGCTGCTGGCAGTGCGGAGCTGAGCTACGTACTCCATGGCGCAGACCTCAGCGCGGCGCGCCGTCCACCCGCCGCGGGCCCCTCCTCCCCGTGCCCGTGTGGGGCGCGGCGCTGCTGGCAGTGCGGAGCTGAGCTACGTACTCCATGGCGCAGACCTCAGCGCGGCGCGCCGTCCACCCGCAGCGGGCCCCTCCTCCCCGTGCCCGTGTGTCGGTCCTGGCAGTGCGGAGCTGAGCTACGTACTCCATGGCGCAGACCAGGCTCTCTGCGATGCGCCTCTTCATTTTCCAGTCCAGTGGCGCCCCGCCCCGCCCAAGCCCAAGCCCCGGTCCCTTTCCCTCTGTCCTCCACTCTCCGGCCCTCAGCTCACCTCCGTGCGTGTGCGGTCCTCTCCGTGGAATGGATGGCGTGAGAGGGACTTCGCCGAGTTAAGGGGGCGAGGGAAAACGCACCGCGTGCAGGGGGGCCGGGCCGGCCTCGGGGCCGGGTCCTCCATGGCGGAGGAGGACGCGGAACGGAAGAGCCCTCTCACCTGACTTCACCTCAACATGGAACCCTTCTAGCATCACTCGTCAAAGGCCCGGAGAAGAGCTGGTGACACAGAGGGAGAACGAGAGAGAGAGAGAGAGAGAGAGAGAGAGAGAGAGAGAGAGAGAGAGAGGTGAATGACGGGAGAGAGGGAGTGAGGGGTAAAGCAAGAGCAAGGGGTTGGGTTTAGAGAGGATTGAAGTTGGGACAAGGAAAGCATTAATCTCCTGTTCGCGGTCCAGCCTTCTATCCTTCTTCTTTCTCTTCCCCATTGTTTCATTCGCGCCGCTTCTTCTGTCGCTGGTCCTCCTCCCCCACCCCCTACTCCCACTTTTTTTTTCCCCACGGGCTTGTTTTTGCCCCTGTCCGCTCCGCGGCTGCTATTTTGCGCTGTCCTTTCCGACCCCGTAGGTGAGGACCCCTGTTTTAGGCCTGACGCATTTCGCACGAACAGGCGGGGCGTGGCGCTGCGGACGGGGCCATGTGAGCGTCACATGGGAGTGCCATTTACCGGCACGACGCGGGGGGTGGTGGAGCTGGGCTGGGCGGCACGGGGCGGGCTGGGCCGGCGCCGGGGCTGCTATAGTCGTCACAGAAGCAGTGTAATCGTTCCCGTGGTGCCATCAGCGTCCGCATCGTCAGCGCTGCACTCCTCTCCCCCTCCCTCCCCTCCCCTACTCTTGCCCCCCCCCCTCCCGTGCGCGCGCCCTCGACGCCGTGACCGTAGGCCCCCCGCCCCGCGCCGCCACCCCTCTCACGGCACGCTACCCGTGGCGTCCCCAGTATGACGTCACAAGGCTGCAATGACGTCACAGGTGCTGCAGTTTGCCGGTGGAGGGGTGTGCGGCGGTGGGGGCGGCCGGGGCGAAAGTGAGCGACGGCTCGGGCCCAGGCCGGGTGGTGGGAGATTGCAGGGGTGACCTTTGGCCCCGAGTAATGGCGATGGGTACTGCCCTCATTACCCCCTTCCCCCCACCCGTCCACTTACCCTCTCCCTCCCTTCTCTCCGCCTCTTCTTTTCCCTCCTCATGGAGTTGGGGGCAGTAAGTAGGGAGGAGGAGGGGGCTCAGGTGGTGCGGTCTGGCCATGCTGGCGCGGGGCAAAGGCCAGGGACGTTCGCGGTCTACCGAAATCCCCCTGGCGCCCCCCCCCCAACCCCCACCCCAGACTGCTACCGTCCGCTTGCTTGCTCCGCGCCCCTACCAACTCTACCAAAACCCCTCTGCTTCGCTACGCTTGGCCAGCCCTCTCCTACTTCCGTTACCTCCACCTCCACTTCCGGTCAGCCTTAAGCATTGACCCTCCTGCCCCTCCCCCGCCTGCATATGCCTCTTGCCTACCCGCCGTGCCTCGTCCGCCGCGCCACCTTCACCCTCCCCCCTCCAGCCTGGCCGGGCGAGTGGCTTTGCATATCCAGAGCCGTTGTCGGATCTGCCACACGGCACCTAGGTGAAGCTAGGGAAGCTTCCCTGGCCGGCCGGAGCCCCTCCCCTCGCGTCAGGATGGGACCCATCTTTTTGCACGCGGCACGGCACGCTGACACGCCGCTGTAGTGAGTGGAAAACCAACTTTGCGGTCAGACGTCTGTCTTTACTGTGCGGTATTACAGTTTCTACTTGTTGACATGATTTGGTTTATTTTTAGCAGATGACACCTTAAAACACAACATCTGTACTAAACTTTACTTGTAACTTAAAATTTTGAGGTTTTAGCTTGCATTTCCTCTCGAGTCAAGAAACGAAGCGCTTACCTTACACTGTCAGAAAAAAACAAAAACAAGGTGTTTGGTATGGTAAAGTGTGTTAGACAATTTGCCTAGTCACCCCGTACCTGATCGAGTACGGTCTTGTAGGTACGAACTATTGTAATTTTTAACATGGAGTCTTATGGGGGCCACAGTGAATGAGGTCTAGTCATCCGGTACCTTGACAACCACAGTTTCCCGTATAGCGATGGGCGAACATGTTCGCAGTCGAGCGAACTCGAACGAACAGCGAACTGTTCGAGTTCGCTCGTCCTCGAACTCAAGGTGTTCGAAAACGAACTGTTCGTAAAATGATCCAACAAATTTTCGTTGTCGAACAAGACTACTGTCCTGGCCGATGTTCCTATCATTTTCATTAACGTGATTCAATTCGACTATTCCAGTCTTTATGGAACAGAAGAAACGCTCAGAAAACATGCTCGCTCCCGTACCCAGTCCTGTACTTTGGTAAAGGATTTTTGACAGTGCAGGTATATGGTGCCTTGCCTGCGGGGTCTGATGCGGTGGCTGCCTGAAGCTTCACGTAGAACTGCGGCTGGATTTTGTCGAGACGAAATTCCCGGAAGGGTGGCTCAACCAAGTAGACTCTCTTAACTTGGCTCCGCGCTCTTCGTATAGGACAGGCTGCAGAAGTTCCCCGTGCCATAGGTTTGTCGAGGAGGAGGCGTGGTCTGTGGTGTAACGATGGGGTGGTTAGACACCTCGCTGGGCTGTGAAGTTTCTGTCCCAAGCGGAAATAGGGAGTGTGCAGGTGGGGGACCCTTCTCTCCCTCCCTCTCTCTCTCTCTCTCCCTCTCTTCCTCTCTCTCTTCTTCTCTCACCCCTTTATCTGATCAGAAGGCAATGCAGGCCAAAGTAGGCAAGCAGTGTTCGTACTGTGCCTCTTTTGTCGCCGCCTCTCACTCTCTCTCTCCCACTAATGGGGCCGCCCCTTCCGCACCGCTTTGCTCAGTTTCACGCCCGCTCCACTCTGTTCCGCCGAACCACCCCTCCTGCCCCACCTCTCGCCCCACCTCTCGCCCTACCCTCGCCCTACCCTCGCCCTACCCTCGCCCTACCCTCGCCCCTGGAGGTTGAAGAAGCCTCGTCTTCAACACGTGGGACGCGTTTTTCGCTGCGCCGAAATGAGCTCAACGCAAAGTTGTGCCCGGCGGCGGGCGGCGGGCGGCGCGCTGGAACGGGGAGTAAGTGAGTGGGGTACGGCGGGGTGGGGCGGGGGCACCAAGTAAGTGCTGCCGGCTGTGAGGCGTGGGCCTGCCGGGGTGGGGCGGTTGGGCGGTCGGAGAGAGGAGGGTTGGGACCCACACCACCTCGAATTAACTGCAGGTTGTAACTCAGGGGGAGATCAGCCCCCAGCGCCCCCTCCAACTCTACCCTCAGCCTGCTTTACTTCTCTACACCCGTATCGCGCGCGTTTCTCTCTGCTGCATTGTAAAAAGATTTTGTAGAGTTACGACAGTTCCGGGATTACGTTTGTCATTGCGGGGGAAAGTGCGTTGACCCGCACTCGCTGCCGCAACATGGCAGCTGAGCCCGGCCCGGCCCGGCCCGGCACGGCTGCGAGCTGGGACGCTTGTGGTCGCGACGGATGCCCCGCGACCGGTCGGAAATTTTCCTGACATGTCCTTAGTCACGCGGCGACCTGTTTGTGTTATCCTCTTTTACTCTCGGCTCCATTACTTACTTTGCGGGAGCGCGTCACGCGGGGAGGCTACATCAGGACGTCCTAGTGCCACACGCTATGCTGCACACCATGCTGCACACCATGCTGCACGTCCTGCTGCCTGGTTACACCTGCAGAAACCCCTCCTCCCCCCCCCCCCCCTTTTCACCCGCGCGCGACTCTTCCCTCACGCAATGTTAGGCAGATCAACAGGTGCCGTGTGACCTAACGAGAAGAAGAGGGGTGGGTGGTGAGGCATTGGGTGGGGGAGGAGGGCGAGGGCTGCGCCGCCACGAATAGTGCCGGCGCCACGTGTCGGACACGCGAGGATAAAACGGCACGGAAAGTGTCACAGAGTAGGGAAAGAAGCTACGGGGAGAGGGTGGAGGTGGAGTGGCCGTGCAGCAGGAGGAACGGGCTTTCAGGACGGTTAATTAGCAGCGGCCCAGGCGAGGCCCAGGCCTGCAGACCTGCAGGCCTGCATGCTCTGCTAGAGGACGACACGAAAGGTCTGAAGCGGTCCACCGGGGAAAATTAATATTTTCGCCATCACTCCCCTGTTCGCTATTTTTTTATTTATTATTATTTTTATTATTTTTTTATTGTTGTTTTTATAGAATAAAACAAGCACACGGGGAAGAAAAGGGCGCGCAGCGCAGCAGGGCACTGCGTCATCGTGTTTTATATGGCCTCGTTTACAGCTCGCCCCGCCTGGCCCCACCCAGCCCCGCGGCCACCCCTCCAGCCCACCCAGCCAGAAATTAAAAGCGTGGCGTCCCATCATCACTTGAAGCTGCGTTACAAAACTTGCGCTGTAAAATGCTTCAAACAAAATTGTTTGCAATGTTACGAAAACGTTGAGCTCATTGATATCGAGAGGCCTTAGTTCTTATTGCAAAGATTTTTTTTAAAATTTATTTCTTCCAGTCTCTTAGTATTCTTACAGACTATTTGTCAGAATTGAAGAAAAAAAATGCTTGCAAGCTCGCAAAGAAACTTGTTCGCAATACAATTCTTCTAAATTCTGTGCAGCTGGCAGCTTGCCAACAAAAAACTTTGCAATGTTTTACAATGCGGACGCGCCACGAGCAGTGCGTGACAGCGGGAAAGAGGTTCGTGACGCAAAAGGGAGCGTGGAGCGCCGGGATGTTTTTAGCACACCAGGTGCCTGTGTGTCATGTATATGCACGCATAAGTATACGACTAACTTATTCCATGGGACAAAACTCGTTCCCTTTTCGGTCGTGCTGACCTGCTGACAAGGGCGGTCGGAAAATGACAAGAAGCGGGCTTCGTTAGATTGAAGCCTGCGGCGTTTTGTTCCTGCCGTGCCTTTTTACTTGCGACAGGGGGATCAAATGGCAGAGGCGTATCTGTCGCCAAGCGGCGTAAATTCTTGGCGCAGCAGGTCTGATACCGAAGAGCGGGCGGTTTTCGACCGGTCCCAGTCCCAAGGCTATCTCATTCTGCATGGACTGTGTTGCTGGTCGTAGCGAAGCCGGGGCTGACACGATAAAAACAATGTCTGAGTTTTCGAGGAAAAAAGGAGAACTTTGTGAAACTGACGCAATTTAAAGAAGACCTCTTTTCTTTTTTTTTGGAGTCCCCATGAACAAAAATGCAGGAATTTTCCCAATGTTTGTCGGGGATTCCCCCAAAATCTGGACTCTGGATACTGTGCCTCACGACGCCGCGCTCGTGACAGGCGCCGGGCTCGCAGGGAGGAGAGGAGAGGCCTATGGAATTCTTCTCCTCTCTTGCTTCCGCGGCAGTCCACCCCTGATGCTCCGAGTCCTCTATCCCCCCCCCCTTCTGGTCCCTTCGCTCACTCCTTCCCTCACACCCCTCCGGAGTCCTATCTTTACAACGTTCCTTGTGTGACGCTGCTCGTAGAGCGCCACCCCCGGGCGGTGCGGCGCGGCGCGGCCCGCCGGGGCTGAGAGGGGCTGGGGGAAGGGAGCGCAGGGGGTGCAAATACCCTGAGGATGTGAATCCGAGCATGGCGCCTTTCTCCGCGTTCAAATGCGTATCGTACACATGCTGCATTCACTGCTTTTCTCCCCCATCTGGTATCGTGCTACCCTCCTCCCCCCCCCCCCCCTCTTTCCCTTAATCGCAAAGGTGCTTTGTCTAACACTCATAGACGCGCACGCGCGCATGCCTCTTTCCCTCTGGCATACAAACTTAACAATGCTCGCCGCCCAACGTTAAAAAAAGACTAACGGAAAAGCGTGAAATCGGGTATAATTCGCGGTTCCCAACCACCCGACGATCTATTTACTATCTCTGGCAATGTGCTATTTCCATTACACGGAACAACGGCCGAACTTCTTGCCTGGATGTTGCGTTTTGTCTTGGAAAGACCGAAACATAAAGAGGCAATCTGGCAATCTTGGTGATCCGTTGTACACTCCAGGACGAAGATACAGCTGATTTTATGACGTGTAAGTGAACACGGCTTCCAGAGGGGGGCAAGGAGGAGGGAGGGGGGGGGAGAGGCCTTGCGGGGCCTACTGCGAAGGGCGTGGCGCGAGGCGGGCACGGGCGGTTCAAATGACGATGCATAACCTTGGCTCGTCTCAGCCGCAGGCTCTATCCTTCACTGTAAAAACTGTTTGTTGGGATTAAGGAAAAATTTTCCATGGAAAATCTAATTGTGAAATTACAGAATTGGTACTGAGACGTGCTACTGTTTTGCCGTTCTTAAACGAAAACAAATTAGCTTTCGTTAATTTACTATAGTGGTCGTTCTTTTCCAACATGTAAATACAGAATACTTTTTGGCGCTGCGTAGACAACTTCTGTGTCTCTCACCCCATCGTATGTTTCTCGACACGTCCCTCCCTCTCTCCCTCTCTCTCTCTATCTCTCTCTCTCTCTCTCTCTCGCTGCGTTGGACCCTCTGGACTAGGCGAGACGGCGAGACGATCAGACTCCAAGGCCCCGAGGCGACGGCTCACATGTCAATCGAAGCGTGGCTTGGCGGGGCGTGTGGAGATGGGGTGGGTCGAACTCGCGGTGTGCGGGAGCATAACCAATATCTCGTCCCGTCGGGTTTTTTTGCGATCAAAATATTTGTTATGGTAGGTGAGTCTCTTCTGTGTTGGCCGGCTACAACACTGTAACCTGCCGGGGCCGCTGCCGCTAGTCCGCAGTCCCTACATAGCCGAGGGCGGGGCGGGCCCTAATAAAAAAGGAAGTCCCTCTGAGGTCCCTAATTCCAAATCCCTCCAGAGTCCCTAATTCCAAATCCCTAAAATGTATCCAGATGGTGCATTCTAGGGACTTGGGATTTCGGAATCCCTGTCCACGGAATCCCTTCTGAAGTCCCTCGAAAGTACCTCCTACCCCACTCTCCAATCTCATCTGAAAGGGCTACAGAGCGCCTATCTGTCTCATTCAAAATTCAGTATGATATCATATGTTCATATATGTATTCATAGAGTACCTACGGCCCCTCTGATGTCGTATGACGCGCTAAAAATGACCTAAAATGCGTTTTTCTACATGTTCTGTGAACCATGGAAAAATATGGATCGACAGAGGAAGGACTTCATAGAGATTCCTCTCGAAAAGGACTTCGGAGGGATTTCAAAAACCGCAAAATCCCCTTTTAGTCCCCCCAAAATTCGAGGGACTACTTTAGACCTGTTTAGGGACAAAGTGGGGACTTCTTTTTCTATTAGGGGGGCGGGGCGGGGCGGGGCGGGGCGGGGCGGGGTGGGGTGGGGTGGGGTTAGGGTTTGCAGTGCCTGGGGGGCCACGACCCATCGGCTGCGAGTGTGACGAATGGCCGGGAAGCGACCACTTTGTCGCCTGTCGGACTCTGCACTGTTAAATGCTTGGAATGTATAGGTTCGTATTCCAAACTATTTTACTTGCACTTAACAAAAAATTTCGAGCCATTGTATATCGCAAACGAGCTCTCAGCAATCTTGTCAACAACTTTTTTCCCATTTTTCTGCTATATGCGAAAAAGAAGATTGCAGTATCATAATAGATTGCTAAGAATTCCTTTGCAATACCCACCAATTCTTCTCGATACAATGATCAAAAAGTTTTCGCAACATTGCAAAGAATTTTGTTTCATGCAAGCATCTTACAGTGTGCTGTTTAGCGTCAGACAAGTTGGCCCGCCGCCCTCATGTACTCATGAGGGGCATTACAGGCCCGCTAAACAACATACCATACATGTTTTTTTTTTTAAATTGACGCGTGCATGTATCCGCATTCCATTATTGTGAGAGGGGTCCCCAAAATGAAAGAAGCGCTGTCCATCCCCGTGGCCTTCCTATCCGGGTTGAGCAGACTGGCCTAGGCCCTCCTCAGCGTGGCTGCGGTGGCTTCTTCCCCAACCTGTGATGGATCAGCTCTGTGTACACAGCGGCGGGGTGAGGCGGGGCGGGACAGGGCAGGGCGAGACGAGGCGGGCGGCGTGCACACAGTGACCTGAGTGACCCTTGATGGATGGGTTACCCAGCGCCCTCGCCCCCGCTCCCGAGTCCAACCAGCCCTGCGCCTATGGCAAGTGGCAATCTCTCCCCTCATTGGTCCCTCTGCGCCACCGCGCCGCACCGCGCCCCTGCTCTTGCTTCCGACTAAAGAAGGTCTCGCCAATTGCGTCACTCTGATTTTTATCCGTGCCATTTTCCTCTCTTGTCGCTCCCCCGTCTACAATACTACGAGCCCAGAGGAGCCCCGAGCCGCCGGCCGAACCGCTCTGATTTCCTAACCTGCAGACTCCCCGCGGCCCGCCGCCCCGCCCCGCCCCGACCAGCGCCGCCCACCTCCCCGCTCCGCGCGGGGGAGTAACTGGGTCGGCAGTAATTATCCGTCACGAGTTTTGAATCGATGAAGGCGTCCACTCATTGCTGCACTCAGGCCCCCCACCGCCAGGTCTGAAGGAGGGCAGGTGCCGGCAGGTGGCCCGGCCCAGGCCGCAAGCAGATGCCCGTCAGGATAAGTAGATTCCATAAAATGCACCACTTTAATAAGTGATGAAGCTGAATAAATATTGGGCTTGCGCAGCGAACCCCTCGCCGCGGTCGTCACGATTTCACGCCTGTCGCCGCCTGACCTCCGCTACAGGCTTCCAGTGCCTTTTGGATCGGTATTGCGCGCGCCCAGAGTGCGGGTGGGGGCCTCGGTGGTGCCCCGGCCGGCGGGGGGAGGGGGGGGGGTGCACCCACATAACACCGGCCGGGTGACTGATTGCCGACTGATATTAGAACGGCTGGCTGGCCTTGACACCTTACCTGCCGCGAGCTTTCTCTACCCCCTCCCTTCCCTCCCCACCTCATTTCTACCCTCCCTCCTCTCCTCCTTACGACAACGCCCACCGTCCTGTCGCCAATTACTCCTCGCTTATACTGTTGTGCAAATAGAGAAGTTGGGCAGACCTTGCCGTATACACGATCGCACGAACGAAAATTACTCTTCGATTTCAGTGGCCGATCACCCACGTCATAGAAGGTTTACGAGCTACGCATCGCAGCGCAGTGGCAGGATAGTCGGAGACGTGAGACACCTTAGTGAGAAGGCTCCTAAAGATAGACTCGTCGACAGGTTGAGCAGCCTGAGGCGAGTGAGACTTGGGCGAGCGGTCACCCCTCTTTAACTCACAGTGGCGGCTGGGCTGAGGGGGCATGCATCTTCCACAGAGGAGTCGAATAAGTCTACGGGCCCAAAAGTGATGGTGCTTTATGTCTCTGTTTCTTTTCCCTCGCTGCATGGTCGATATTTTTTTAAAATCATTTTTTAAAGTAAATAGTGTGATCCGGGTCTCGCGGGCCGCCGCACTCTACCCCACCTAAAACAACTTCCCCGCAAACAGCAGGCACGGGGACAACTTTTAATGGCGTCTCAAGCTGGGGGGGGGGGGGGGGGCAGGTTGCGTCGAGTGGCGGAGCGTGGGGCATGCAGTGCGAGTCGTTCGAACAGTCGCCGTGGTCGTCGTCGCTTTCAATGAGCGGGTGGCGGGGTGTCGAGCGGTGGCCAGGCCAGCCAGGCCTACCCGTCAAGCTAAATGGGCCGTCATCCGATATAGCAGGCAGGCAGGCAGGCAGGCAGGCAGGCTCCTGGGGTCGGCCGGGCTGCTCAGGTGGCTGCGAGCACACCGCCCCCCGTGGGGCCTAGGCATGGCCCCGGGGCCCCGGGCGGGGTGGCCAGCGCGGCGCGCCTCGCCCAGGACACGAGGACGGCACGTGTGCAGCCGTGCGGGCCGGGCAGGCGAGCCCTGGGTGGTCGACTGGACGGCTCCTGTGTACAGGCCAGAACGTACTCCGGGTGTACTCCGACCGTACTCCATGTACTCCGTACTCCTGTACCCCTCGGCGGGCAGGCGAGGGCTGTGGCGAGCCGGGCGCCGCACCGTCGCACCCGCGCCACCCGTTGAACGCCCGTAGGTTTCCATGCGATCCCCTGTGTATCGCGACCACACCCAGTGACGGCGCGCGGTGCGGAGCGGAGCGGGCAGAGAACACCGGGGGGAGGGGGGGGGGGCAATGCGGAAAATGACATGAGGCCTTTCGGGGCGCTCACAGTGTGAATAATTTTTTTTAAGTAGGTCATATACTAAAATTAAGGTGAAAAAAAAATCCCTCCACAACTTTTCCAAAAGTGTCAGCTAGCTTGTACTCTCAGACTGCGAGCAGCGCGAGTTTGGCAAAATATTACAAAGGGGGAAATGTGTCGCGTGCCTTCCCTGAGCCTCTCTGCTCTTGCGCCTCGTCTCCGTTCTGGGGGGAGTTCTGTACTGAAGCCGCTCCCCTCCCCCCACCAGTCTCGCGACTACTTCGCGCAGTATACTCGGCTCGCCTTGAAGCTGCGCCTTTTAGTCCAAAAGTTTATTTTTCGCTTATTTGGTATCGAAAATAAACCCAATCGCCGACAAAACTAAATACATGCTTCTCCCAAGACTAGTCCTCCTTTCCCCCTCACACAGATACCCTCACATACGCTCGTACAGGTCTATAAATTTTAAAACGTGGTGGTCTACAATGCAAATTATATGCTCTTACGTTTCTTTCCGTAACCTTTGTTTTTCTTTTCTCATTTATGAATCAGGACAATTGCGCCCTATGCACTTGCGCGGCCGGTGTATGCCTATAGAAATAAAAACCAACGTTTCTTGTAATTTTCCTTGCAGTGTCGTCTCGCCCTTTTTTGTGTGTTCCGCGCACCGTGGGGGCCTTTGATGGAGCACAACGGAGAGGACAAAAGAACGCATTGAAGGGTTGAGGGTGCGGGGGGGTTGGGGGCGGCGGAGGGGAAATACTACCGGATATTATGGCCGTGGCGGCGTGCGTGCTGCCGCTGCTGCCGGGCGGCGCGGCGGTCGCTGTCACACCGCGCGCGCCCCGGGCGCCGCCGCGCCCCGCGCCCCGCGCCCTCAGTGCGACAGAGAGGGGCGGCTGCATGGGGCGTCTTGTGCGCGCCGCCCAGCGCCGCCCAGCGCCGCCTGCCTGTTCCGAGCTGCCATGGGCCACATTCATTCGCTCCCTCCATGCCCCCCTCCCCCCTTTACCCTTGTGTAGGTGTGGGCATGTAATAGAGTGGTGTGAGTGCGTGCGCCGCAGGCCGCAGGGGGTGCGAACAGTTGTAGGCGCCGGCGGAGGGGGGCGTGGAAGATGTGGAGAGGGGGAGGGGGTAGCGAGGTCTGCCGAGAGGCAAAGATTTAACCCAGCTGACTGACCTGCAAAGTCATATCGGCCAGCCCGGGCCAACTTCTCACCCCGCTCCCCTTTACCCCCCCCCCTCTCTCTCTCCCTCTCTCTCTCTATCTCTCACGCATACACGCACACGCGCATACGGCCAGCAGCACTGATTGGCTGGCCTTGTTGCAGATCCGGAAGTCCGGGGGTTTGAGGAAGCACATTCCAGGGGAGGGCTTCCGGGCCCGGAACGATCGCTCCAGGAGGTCCGCGTCCGGGGCGCAGCAGGGGTGCGGCGGCGTGTGCTGCGGGAGCCCTACTTAGCGACCTTGTCGCAAAGTGATATAAATCACATTTGCCCACACCCCCGATTCTCACGTGCACCTCCCCGGGCCGGTGCGGCGCGCCCTGATGGGTGGGACTAACTGCAAATAACTGTACAAACGAGTATTGGCACCAATTTCACATGTCAGTGCTCTCTGGGGCGGTGTTAGGAGGCATCAGGGGACGGTGGATGGATGACCTGGATACTCGCCCTCGATCTCTCTCTCTCTCTGTCTGCCTCGTTCCCTCCACCTGTTATACTTCCCCGGCCACCCCTTTCTGTTCCACTTCCGCCGTATTTATTTCCTGTTCTTGCTCTTCCCCCCTCCTCCTCCTCGCGCACCCTTCCTCATTTTTTTCCCTTTTTTTTTGTTTTTTTTTTTGTTTTTGAGAAACAAAACAAATGCCGGAGAACTGAAATGACGTGTGCTGGTGGCCCGCTGCACAACTTTTCAAATCTATTTTTAGATTTAGTTCACAGTTTGCCATTGTAGAACCATTCCGAGCACCGCGAGCTCTAGAAAAATAATATCCAGAAAAACTAAAAATTAAAAATTAAAAAAAATAATAAAAAAAAAAAAAACATTTATGAGCTGAGAAGAGACATTCGCGAGAACCCTATGTCTATTCCCCTCCTGTCTTCCCGTCAGGGACTGCATACCTCTCCTCCCTAATAGAAAGGAAACTCTCTCGTAAGTCCTTATTAAAGAAAAAAAAACCCTTGGATGTATCATTGGATATGTACAATTCGAAATATGAACTGCATCTTCTATTAAGGTTCGAAGACAATTGAGAAAATGAGGTGCGAGGAGTGCTGCAAAGGAACGTGGGTGGGGGAGGAACTGCAGCTGTGCTACGTCCTCTCCAGGCCGGAGGAACTCCAGGGCCGGACGCAGAGTGTTTGCCTCGTCACATTACTGAGCCTCTTCTCGTAATCGACTTGACCCTCCCCAGCCGGAAGGGGTTGAGAGTTGTTCGCCGGGAGCAGAGCACACTGGGCGGGGCGCGCTCGGGATGTCCGGGTCCGGGCCGAGAAGGAAATCGTGTTTTTGTTGGAGAGTGGAGCGCCCATGCGCAGATAGGACTATTAGTTTGGAGTGTGAGCTGCAGTAAGCCGCGGCTGCGGGTGGCAGCCATGCGGCGTGGCGTGGCCCGGCACGGCTTACTGGCTGAAGGGGATTTTAGCAGACACCTCACCAAGACGCCACGCCCACAGCCTGACAGGCGGGACATGACATGGGAGCGGGAAGACCAACTAACCTCGAATAATGCGCACCTTTCTCAAGTAACTTCGGAGCTTGATCGGTAATTTGCACTCTCATTGCATCCACTGGCAATGTCATAGTCACATTTCTCGCCCGTAGTGAGAGTGAGCAAAGCATTTTTTCATCGCTCAGTAAAAGTGACGTTCGCCAAAACGACTCAAATTGAATCTTTTCTGGTATTTGTTTTCTGGTGTATGTTTGATGATTTGACTCAAGTCTTATAGAGCGATGTTCGTTCATCTCGCTCTCCCAGAAGCATGAACATTTGGAACAGAAAAGTCGCTCTCCCAAGAGCGACAAAGGCGACTCCTCCATTTTCAGTATCGATATAAACACTGAAAAAATACATCTCTGAAGTCGTGCCTTTCCAGGGGTGCTCAAGAAATTTTCAGCTACGAGCCCCTAGAAAGGACATTAAAGAAGGTCCGTAAAGGTGCTAATAGCTGGTGTCTTTGAGAGTTTTAGTGCCTTAGCTTTCATTGCAGTGTAGGGTTTACTTCAACTACCCTCTTCTCTTTTCAGTAGAGCGATCATTCCATATCACACTTGATAAATTCGCCAGAGACTCACACTCTAAACTGATAGCATCTTTACAGGAGTAGTTTTCAGTTTTGTCATCGCAATCGCCAACGCCACCGCCTCGCCACCGCCACGCCACGCCGCCTCCCTTCCCTTTCTGCTCTCTACCCCGTGCAGTAGGGGCCGGCATTATTCTCTTTGGCGAACTTTCAGGCGCAGCAGGGCGGCCCGCTCCGCCGCGGCTGGGTCGGGGATCGCGTGCTCAGGCCCGCACGCCCCGCACGCCCCGCACGCCCCGCACGCCCCGCACGCCCCGCACGCGCCGTGGCCTCGCGTTCTTTGTTTCAGACACCCCTAATGACGCGGTGCTGAGCGCGCGGGGCTGATAATACTGTCCCACCAACTCCTCATTTGTAACTACACAACTCTCCATTCCCCAATCTCCTCACCGCGCCCTCCCTCCCTCCCTACCTACTCAACTAGTTGCAGAGAATTCCTGCGGCCATTATAATCGCAGCCCCCTGCCCAGTTTCCTCCCTTGGGCCGGGCTGTGCGGTGGCAGATAGGCGTGCAGGCACAGCCGCAGGGGCACAGGAACGCGAGAAGTGAGGGGCGTCATTGCCACCCTCTCTGCCATCTCCATCTGTATTCTGTATCTTTCGCGATGTTAGATCACACTTTCACAGCCTTTTTACTTTTCCATCTCTCTCTCTCTCTCTCTCTCTCTCTCTCTCTCTCTCTCTCTCTCTCTCTCTCTCTCTCTGTTTGAGAAAGGAGATCCTGGAATTATCTCCAAAATATTGCCAATGACATTCAAAGCCATCCGTTAGCCTGTTTCGGAAACCGTTCTGCCCCAATTTCGGCAAGGACATATTCATTTTGAAGATTTTTGAATCAAAGTGTAGCTATATATTTCAGCGTAAATTGTACTTTTTAAAGATTATTCATCTCCGAAAACTGAAATGAACATGGCCATTGGGTTGGCAATGAAACCGACTCATTACCGCTGCAGAGGCAATGAACCAACCCATTGCCGCTGAAGAGGAAATGAAATTGGCTTATTGCCAAAGGCTGAAGTTGCCACAACATATCTGAAATTCGTTTCCTCTTGAAAATGTAACGTGAGGCATTTTTGCGGCGTTCATACATCAATCAATTCTCTTACCTTTTATTTGATGATTAGATTCAGACCGTGTGTCACGCCGTTGAGCACGCACGACATATCAGCGGTGACCTCTAGTGTGGAACCCTCGGTTTTATTTCTCAGGTGGTTCGGAGGAGAGAAGAAGAAAACTCGCTCCATCCTGTAATCCCTTCGTAACGTAGAGCTCCCCGAGGACCAAACGGATGAATCAAGCCTCGACTCTTGCGGCTTCGAGTCTCCAGGGACCGTGTGAGGTGAAAAGAGAGAGAGAGAGAGAGAGAGAGAGAGAGAGAGAGAGAGAGAGAGAGAGAGAGAGAGGGGGGGGAGCGTGGTTGTTGGGGGAGGGGGGGGGGCGTAGACCACTGAAGTTATTGAGTGTGCGAACACATCGAAAACATGGCCTGCCAGCTGCGTCTTACTTGAAGGCTGATGACTATTTCAATGCTAACTTATGCTCTAACCTCTGCCTCTTCAAGAGCAACAACAATCTTGAAATAATTTTACTATTTATTTTTTAAATAACGCAGGGAGTAGGGGTCTGCTTTGCACTGTGGTCATCAGAAAGAGGAACAACCATATGGTTGAGTTCCCCCGCTCTGCCGCTCACCACCACCCCTCGCCTTCCTTCCGGCTTAGTCCTCCCACTGCCTGCCCCTGTCCTACCTAACCTGTTCCATATTAATAGCTGGCCTGTCCGCAGATTTGCTTTTAAATGAAATAATCTGTGGGTAGAATTGCTGCTTCCTCCTGTTTGGTCCACTGGCAGTAAAAGTATGCGCTCGCCTCTTGACGAGCGTCCTTACATGATGTCGTAGATTCATTTTTATAAAAATAAATTGCTTAGAATTCTATTCCAGCCGGGTAAAATTTTACATTAGCTCTGGTCGAAATTTTCGAATGTTTTTCAGCTCATGTAAAAGCTGTCCTCTGTCTTCAGATGAAAAAGTCGGAGAAAGTAAATGTAAAGAGGACCTGGTTTGTCGGCTGGGAGACAAAACTGTTACTTGTTCTTTCTTTGTGCGTGGGAGTGTTTGTGAACTCTGCGGAGATGCGTTTGATGTGTCAGTGTACCTGCTTATCACTTGCACACTTCTTCCCCTCTCCACCTCTGTCCCGGCTGTTCAAGGTGCTGTTGCTTCTGGAGAATATGGCTTGAATGAACACGCAGCCCCTGCGACTCGGCTGTAGGCTCGCGTGCGCGGCGCGCCGCCCATCCGTCACCGCGGCCTGCGCACCCCTCTGCTCACTGCGCCCATCATTATAGGCGCGCCCCGCCTCGCCCTCGTCCAGCGTTGTCTCCACAAGAACTCTCTTGAACAGCAGTCAAATACTCGGAGAGCTGCAGTACAAGCATGATCTCTTGTATTCAAAAGCATGCTTTCGTACCGTTTTTAGGCAACGGAGTTGCCATCTAAAATAGCTGGATATTTATTCATTTATATTTTTATTATAAATACCTCTTTCAGTCGATTCCTTCGTTTCTTATGATTGAAATTTGAATGCTGAAAGCTATTTCATGTTTTCTAATTTTCCGAACGATGAGCAGAAGTAAAAATAATTTTGCAAAGAAATAGAACGACAATGAAAGTATTGAATTGCGGTGGGACTTACCCCACACGTAGGAGTTTGGGTCGCGGCCTACCTCTCTGGCAGTCGCAATTTTGTCGCACAGTCAAAGCAAACGTCATGCATTCCCGCTGTTTTCCTTGCAATATGTTTCTTGACAGAAAGTGATTGCTGCCTCGGATGGGTTTTTTTCTATTCCTTTTTATCGCTCTTTCATCGATTGAGACGCCAATTTCATCACTTTGAGAGAGTACATTTTCAACACCTCACTCTATCTCTCTCTCTCTCTCTCTCCTCTCTCTCTCGTTACTTAAGGCCGCTTTGTGGATATTTTGCTACCTGTCTTAGTCCTCCTTCACTCTTTCCGACACGAATGCGCTATCCGTTACGACCCCTGCAGATTTTTCTCGCCGCATTGTCATTAAGCTACACCTCCTTTCATTGAGCGAGGGAAGGGAGCGAGCTGCAGTAAGGAAGTTAAGGAAGGTGAGCATAGCCGTAGCGTGAGAGAGACAGGCGGAGGGAGGAGTGTTGTCGCCGCATAATCCTGTTTGATGAGTCGCGGTGGCGCATTCCACCCTCCTTTGCTTGTAATTTGTCTTGGATCCCCGAGCTATTGCGCCATCGTCCTTCGCTGGTTTTTGCTTTTACGACAAATGTGCCCTTTTTTAAAATGCTTTTTTTTTTTCAGCATAAATCTCGTGAATGCCGATTATTGTATTTGAATATCACGATTTCGTATGTTAAATAAGTTCGGAATGTTCTGATACTTCCTGTTATGAAACAGAAAACTCGCAGGAAATAGGGATAACACAGAAGCTAGGGGGGGGGGGGGGGGGATCTAGCTCTACAAAAACTAATATGAAATAGTGCATTTTTTTAAAATAAAAAAGTAAATCAACATTAAATAAAGCGTAGCATCGCCGTTCCTGGCCTGGCAGTCACGCGATGCACACCTGCATCTATGGCCATTGCTCACCTGTTAATGGCTGCTGCACCGCTGTGATGATTAGACCCAGAAACTCATTGACATTTTTGGCGACATTCTATGACATTTTGGAAGCGATAGGAGTCGGGAGAGGTTAGGGTCGAAAGGGTCGAAAGGGTGGTGACTGGATAAGGGTTGAAGTGGTCGGAAGGGAGGGGGGAGGGGACGAATCGAGGGGGTGAGCGGGGGCGGGCACGAAAAGAAGCCTCCATGCTACTGGAAAGACTTTGGGTGTACGCACGCGCGAGCGCTTGCTACCGCATGCGTAAAGTGGCCCTCCCTCGGTTGGCATGCAGCTCATGATCATGGGGTCATTCTCCCCAGCTCCCAGCTCGCCTCGGGCCTCTAACAATTAGCCGACGGTGCGGCCCTGCATCTGGTTTTTGTCCGGCGTCTGATCCACTTCTTGCGCCACTAGCTTCACCCCGCCGCCGCGCCGCCTCTTGCGTCCCCTCTCACAGTCAACCTACTCCGCTTGTGCTGGAAGTCACTTCAGACAAAATATTTTGATAATTAACGAATGGAAAAAAGATTCAGTCGCGCGCAGTAAATCCGGAACGAGTGCGGCCTGGACTATTCTTTGTAAACCTTTTCCACAGAACATAGCTCAAGTTAGAATCAATCCTCCCTTTCTCCGGGGGTCAATCTTTATATGGGATTGTAAATTACCCATTACCTTTCTGAAAATTACGGCGTTTTCTTTATTTGGATACCGCTCTCGGAACCTCTTTGAACGTGGGAAATAAAACAAAATAGAAGCTTGCGTGTAACGCAGGCAGGGCTGTGATGGAAGACATACATTTCTGAGCATTCCTGTGCTCGTTTTCCCATCAAAGAAAAAACACTCCTGTTCCCAATCTCCTGTGAAGTGCCACGCCTTTGATAGACTTCCCCACCCTTTTCCATGTCGTAGTACTCCACCTGCTTGCTCTGGATTTCGATTTTCTTTTGCCTGCTTTGACGAAAACAAAAGAAAAAAATCGCCCTTTATTTATATTTCAAGACGTAGAGTGAAGGTGGCGTTAGCAGTATCTCAATCAGCATTCTGCATGCAACTTTAACCTACTGGTGCATAACGCTCATTCTCAAGCAGAATGCCAAGTGTTAGAGCTCGTTAAGGACAGTCAGTGGCAAGAAAAAATGCTGAATGTCTTCAAAGAAAAGTAAAAAAAAAATTGAAGATAAATGTTGCTTTTGTTAGATGTAGTCTCTTGCCTTAATGCTTTTAAGTAAAAATAAATAAATACCTCAAGAAGTAAACGTATTTCGTTGGGGGAGTCAAACGGAGCGTAAGTGACAGTTGTAGCCGGTTGTACCCGAGGGGAAAACGACTTTCAATTTTCGTGTCAGCCGGATTACGGATCACCCCGGATTACCTTTGGAGTGTCCTCCGATAACGGTGCTTTTTTCTCTCGGATTACCCCAGATTATCCTAAAATTTTCCCGGATTACTCCGGATTACTTCGAATTTCCCCGGCTTAGACCTTGCCGGATTACCTACACTCTAAATGAAAAAGGACAATTTTGTCCCAGAAAATGTTACGTTTTTTTTACACATCATTTTCTTGGGACAAATTGTACCACTAAATTGAGACAATTCGCATCCGAAATATTACAAATCGTCCCAAATTATTTCACAAATTTGTCAAAAGGGATTGGTGTGCACAAAAACGCAACATTTCTTGGGACAAAATCGTCCCTTTCCATTTAGTGTGTAACGGCTGTCAGCCGGATTACCTTAGTCGTTTCCTCCTCAGTTGTACCTCTAAACACTGTTTCAAAGGGAAAATGCTTCCATCTCCGAGGTCTGCGAGAACGGCAGAAGCTGAGGCCGTCGCAGCCTGGCCCTGAACCCCCAGCCCCAGGCCTCTTTTACCGCCCCACCGACATGCCGATATAACGCGGTCGCGTGCACAACTTTCCGAGAGCTGTTCGATCAGCGCCACTCGATTAGTCGCCTAGAGATATCAGAATGCAGTGAATGTATCGGAAAGCGAGACATTTCAAATAAATCCACAATTTCTGACCCTCCGATCCTCAATTTCTTTTGCTCTGTGGTAATTTCGTTCAACTGTGACGCGTCTGCAGTTGTGCGCTCTTTTTATATCTCACCGACTCACTCACATGGCACACACGCAGCTTCTAATACTGATCGTACTGCCCTATAAAACCGGATTCCCACATTGAGCCGCCGGGCCAATAAAACCTGATATGGCGTTTAAGAAATAGAGAGGGGAAACAAAGGATATTGCATTTCAGTTACTCGACTATTTCTTACGATACGTAACAAAGAGGAAGAAATTAAGGAGAATCTAAAACCGTCTAAAATTCTACGCCACGGCTTCACTTTAATTGGGGGGAAATCAGATGTTTTGTGCCATAGTGTAAAAGTGACTCAAGTGATATGTGTTACTCTTTAAATGTGTGTCCCATTTTGTCAGAAAAGCCTGTAAATATTCATCAAATTAGACTGTGCAAATTTTCTCAAGTCGCTCCTGAGAATACTTGCCTGATTTTGTGCACGTGTACATCCCGACGCTCTCAAGCCGGGTTCGGCCCGTGACAGCTCGATACAGCAGCCCCGGGGCATATCAAGGAGAGTGTCCTGCTGTACGAAGTTTGTTTTAGAGAGAGAGGGGGAGAGGAGAGGAATGAGAGAGCGGCAACCCCCGTCATGTGCAGGTTCCAGTCGGCCCCCTTACTTCATCGAGGAGAACATTGGGTAAAGTAGAAGGGGGGGGGGGATATTGGCATTGGAGAGACGGCAGGTGTATCGGTGAGCTGGGCCGCCGAGTTACGCCTTCGCGCCCTACATTGCCTGCTAGCTTTGTATTTTTATTATTATTACACGGTAATTTGCCACACCCCTCCTTTGTCAGGTGCTTTCGCCCTTCGTCGTGTTTGCTGTTCATTTCGTAGTGTGATCGACTACACGGCCGCACGTAGTCAATGAATAAATGAATGAATCATATCGACAGAACGGAGAGACGAAAATTTGGGAACCCTCTAAAGCACAAAAATAGAACGAAGTTTTTTCCCTGGTATGTTCATTTTCCCACAAACCCGTCATCGTGGACGTGCCGGGCCGAGTGCGGCGGTCTGGGAAGACAACCGGAGACCATTAATAATTCAACTGTCCCTGTGTGTGTGTGTGTGTGTGTGTGTGTGTGTGTGTGTGTGTGTGTGTGTGTGTGTGTGTGTGTGTGTGTGTGTGTGTGTGTGTGTGTGTGTGTGTTAGGTGCAGGAAAGAGGGGAGGCAGGCCATGAAAACATTGTTTCAGCACGCTGGTGGTTAATGTTATGCTTGGAAAAAGGAATCGACGACGGATAAAAACAAAGTTGGTTTGACATTCTTTTCTTTGGCTGGTTCACCTCCTTTAGTCTAGCTCCCCCTTTTCTCCGTCTCTGCCCGTCCCCCCTCCTTCTTCAAGGTGAGATCAGGTTGTGTAGGTCTGTTCTGGGGTGTTGCATCATCAAGGTGACCACGCGAGTAAACAGTTCTCTTCTTTCTATCCTTCTTCTGCTATCCTTCACATGTTCCTAAGTTTAGCACTCCTGCTCTCTTTTCTTTCTACCTCATTCTTTGCTTCTCCCTCTCTCTCTCTCTCTCTCTCTCTCTCTCTCTCTCTCTCTCTCTCCCCCCCCCCTCCCTCCCTCCCTCCGTCCCTCCGCAGCTAGCCATTCCCTCCCATTCATTCCAGAAGTGTGTGGGCCAGCTGGGTGGGAGGTGGTGCGGCCTGGCGGCCGGCTCCTGAAAAGGGAAGTAATTGACTCCTTCCTGTGGGTTGTCTGTTTAGCTTGTATTTCTCTCTCTCTCTCTCTCTCTCTCTCTCTCTCTCTCTCTCTCTCTCTCTCTCTCTCTCTCTCTCCTTTCTCTCTCTCTCTCTCTCTCTCTCTCTCTCTCTCTCTCTCTCTCTCTCTCTCTCTATCTATCTCTGTATGTGTGTTCGCGCACGGGCGCCTGCCTCCTTTACGCGTGGCCACGCTGTGGTGACAGCTGGCGGTGGAGCAGTTAGCCGCCCCTGGTTCTTTAGTATAAAGTGTGATCTTGTTCTCTCGCTTCATTGATCTTGTTCTCTCTTTTCATACACTGGTAAAACTAAAGCGTAGTTGTACGCCTTTTTCAAGACTTTTATGGTAAAAACTATGTCTGATTTTTTGAGGAAAAAAAACTTTGAGGACCTTGGATATATTTTTGAGGAAACGTACATAGATTTTGAGGAAGTCTCCTCAAAATTTGTGGAGATTTCCCTTATTTTTTGAGGAGCCTTCCTGAAAATCTGAGGGTTTTCTCTCAAATAACGGAAGTTCCTCAAAGTTTTCCCTTTTTCCTAAAAAAAAAAAAAATCAGACATTGCTTTTACCGTGTTACGCTTCTCTTCAAGCGTGCAACTACGCTCCAAGTCAATGCCCGACATGCATTTAGATTGGGAGAAAAAGAGCGCATGAGCTCTTGTACGCTTGAACTAGGGCGTGCGGACTTGTATACTTCAAGAAAGGCGTCCAACTGCGTTTTAGTTTTACCAGTGTATCTATCTGCGTATATTTCATCAGCCGCTGTTAATGATGGGCGGGGTCCTTGGCGGGGCTACTCGGAGGGCGGCTCCTCGGCTAATGGACCCCACCCGCCACCCCCCACGCTTAAGCAGGCGCTTCGAAAAGGTGCTATCTTGCTCCCTTAACTCTGGCTCAGGCTCAGGCACAGGCACAGCCATGACGCCTGGGGGGTAGGCCACGCGCCACCACCCCCGCACGTGGAGTGCCTATCTCTACGGGGCTTCCACGCTTCCACACAGTTGACGCATTCCACGGTAAAAGAGCAAGCTATTTGCCAGCACCTCTTGGATTTGGACTAAACTTTTAGGATGAAAAAAAAATTCGACACCATAAAATAGTAAACTGACGAAAAAATTTTTGACGTCATCTTGGAAAATTCTCAAAAAATCACTCAAGACTCCTCTTAGGGTCTACTTTTGACATGTTCAGTGCCAGTTCGGAGAATTAAAATATGTAGAATTTACCTGGGTGGTGGCATCAAGAATTGCGTTCAAAATTTCGGTTTTCACCTAAAATCGCTTCTATGCGAATTGCATTCCTTTCACTGATTATAACTAATTTTTCCAAATACTTACAGACTCAAGTTTTCATTTGCACATAGAGGCGATTTTGGGTTAAAAAAAATTGAACGCAATTTTTGATGCCGCCATCCAGGTAATTTCTACAAATAATTTGAATTCTACGAACTGGCACTTAACATGTCAAAAGAAGACCAGAGCAGAGCACTGTTAAAAATACTGTAAGGAGTTACAGTTTTCAACGGTCCGTATGGTCAGACCGAAAGGGTGCAGCCACTTTCATGGCGGAACAGCCTCAAGAAGCCGATAGCAAGGACATCGCAGCACCGGAGCACCCAGGGCCACGGCCCCGGGTCCCTGGTCCCTGGCCCTCGCTTCCCGTTCGTTGTGGGGGTACCTTAACGTATCCTTGCGATACGGACTGCACTTCATCGCACTTCATGTGCTCCATTGAACTTCCCCAACATATTTGCAGGCTACGGAGTGTACCGTAATATTTTTCAGACCGTAGTCAAAAATTGCGGTCCCAGACCATGCAAAAAATTGACGGCACGTACCGTAGGCATTTACCGTGGTATTTTTTTAACACTGCATGCCGTTCTCTGTGCTATTGTTTGTTGAGGCCCGAGTTTAATATTCACTTTCTGTATGTTAACCGGCCGTATTAGCTGTGATCGGCGGGGCTGTTGCCCGCGCGCCAAGCTGCTGCTGTTGCAAAACGAGACTCTCTCAAGCAGGCGGTGCGAACAACCCGAGGCGTGGCTTAACCTCCTGCTAATAGTGATAAAGCTGCCGGGATGCAGCTGAACCATTTCTCCCTCCCCATCCACCCGCACCGCCGCTCTAGCGCTCGCCCGTGTTTAATGTTTACTAACTGGCCCAAGCACAGAGATGAGCTATTACTCAGCAGGTTAGCGACGTCAGGGTTATATGACCAACTGGCAAAGCGGGCAACGGAGCCAAGAAAGGAGGAGCGGGGTAGGGGGGGGGATTGGGATTGGGGGGGGGGGGGGGGTCACAGCTGGTGAGTGTGCACTTTGGGATGGAGCTATGCGCTCAATGTAACTGGATGAGTCAAATTTCTCGCTCTTGGGGGAGAGAGTTTTGAGTACCAAACTTTTATGCTCTTTTCCGGTGATAAGTGCGAATTTTTATTTAATCACACACCCAAACTTGCAAACATTGATGACTATATCGTTGCTAATTTTTCAGTTTGATACTGATATTTCATTATTTTTATGAAATTTCATTAAGATGTCCTACACTGTGAGAAAATACTACGGTAAATACCTACGGTACGCGTCGTTAATTTGTCACCAGGTCCCGGACCGTAATTTTCGTCTACGGTCTGAATCTTACGGTACACACCGTAGCCTACAAATGTGTTGGCGAAGTTCAATGGGGCACATTCTATCCACAATGAAATACAGTCCGTACCGTAATAATAAGCTACGGTCTGACCGTACACGAAAACTACGGTACAGACCGTAGGCGTACCGTAACTCCCTACGGTATTTTTAACAGTGTAAAACTGAATGAAATTTTACAATCGTCATGAAATTTTTTATTACAGTTTAGATTTTTCAGTTCGAAAACGTCCTGAAAAATGAAAATAGTTTTAACAGTGTCACTATGGAGCTATTTAAATTATTAGAAATGACACGTTTTGAATCGTTCTAGCGACCGCTTTCTTGTTGAGCAGTGTAAGAATACTTCGCTTAATTCGCACGAGAAATTACTCAAGTATTTTAGCCATGCTATTTTAATTGTTTGGCGAATCTCGTTAGGTCAAAAAAAAATATATGCTTCACTTGCCGGTGGATGGCACACGGAGTAGAGGCGAGTAGTGGGATAGAAGGAGGCTGCATGATGAACAGCTGTGGTGCCAAAATAGACTGAGGCATTGGCGGGGAGAGGGAGAGAGCGTTTGGAAGGTGCGAACGTTGCAGAGGGGACGTTTTAGCCTTTTGCCGTTGTGAAGTTTGTCTTTCTTATCGACTTGTATTCCAAAACAAAAATGTATTTTTAGGAACCAGATAATACGAACGTCCGAGAGTGGCATCTTAGGTTGATCAATAATAGCATCATTTCAGGAAGAAAAGGGATACCAGATAGTTTTAAAATGATAATCGTTAAATTAATTACAAAAAACACAAAGTACTCCTATTCACTGTCAGGATCCACAAGTATGTTCATTACGTCACAATTGAATTAATTAGCGTTACCTAGTCGTGTTCAGATTCTTCACCGCTTAAAATATCCCACATTAAGGGCTATTAAAACGCCAATCACGTTGGCCGGTAGCCACAAGCGACGGCGAGGATACCTCCTACTCCACTGAGAACTATTAAACGATAAATCCAAAAACCTATTTTGATGAATGGATTAGCTTGCAAGCTGCTTCCCACGCCCACACTGCTTAGCACTGCAAAATTAAGCGAAATATTCATTTGTGAGAGAAGAACACTTTGACAAAGTCATTTTTCTTCCTCGTATTCGGAAATAAAAAAGATTCCCGCATACAATTTATTTGCTGCGAGTAAATTTAGCCTTCCTAAAGGTGGTGTGGAAATGTTCTGAATAAAATACCTATAATGGGTTATCTCACCATGAATTACAGATTCATTACATTAAATGCTCCGCGCGTTCAGGGTGCTTTCGGGGACGGGTTGGAGGGTATAGGAAGTTAACGGGGCTCGCGGCGGGTGGGGCTTGGCCGGGCCACGGGGAAGCAAGCAGCTCGCTCCTCAGATAAGCCCTGTGATGGATGCCGGCTGCGTAAAAATAACGCACAGCGTGGGGAGGGCCCTCCCGGGGGGCGTAGCATCAGGCCGACGCGGCGTGGCGGTCAGGCGTCGGACGGGCCGGGCCCGCGGGCACCGCGGGCCGGGATGGGCTTGGCACCATGAGGCGCTCGCAGTCGGGGCGACGACAATCAATGGCACCAATTCTTTCACGGTAAACTAAAAACTCGGATTCCGAGGCATGAAAATATATAGGAGTTTGATTTTAGGAACCTCAATTCGAATTTAGTTAGGTTTGCTCGGTTTCAAGCATTCAAACCCTGATTCCGAGTCTCTGAGCTCTAATTTGGGCGATCGGTGTCAAAATCGAGGCAAACTGTCTCGGAAACGGGAAGAGGACAACTCGGTTTTGAGAGTTAAACTCTCTGTTTCAGAAATGCATCCCTCCGATTTTAGGTGCCGCAGTTCGGAATCGAGGCAACCTCTAAAATCGAGATCGATGCCTCGGAATCCGAGTTTTTCGTTTACCGTGTTTCCAAAGTGAAAATGAGAATTTTTTTTTCTTTCTTTTCTTTTTTTTTTTTTTTTTTTTTTTTTTTTTTTTTCTTTTAGAAAGCAGGGGAAATGAAGAGAGTAACCGACTGACCGTGAGCAGTATTCGACGAGTTGCTGTTGTTTATCGCTTCCTTTCTCTCACCTGCAATGAAAGGAAACAAACATAATATTTTAGATTTGTGTTGCTTTTTACTCGTTCTTTACCACCACCTCTCTCCTGAGTGGTGAAAAGAACGAGTATTGTTCTCAGTCGAGTGTAACCCTTAACTGTCCACACTTTCATCTCAGATCTCACAATACCTACAGGCATAATAGTTATACCATTCGAAACTGGAAATGCTGGTCTTTATTCCAACAATGAACTATTTTTCAAGTTTAATAGTATTATTTTGAGAACACTTAACAAATTTTGGATGTTTTCATTCTAAGTCCATAACCCAACTTATAAGTGGAGTTTTCAATCTCAGCAAGTACAATACCCACAGACATGAAACTTGCGCTGATCTCAGCTAGAAGCCTTCCTCTGCATTGCAGCAATGAACCTTTTTTAACGTTTAATAGTATTATTTTGAGAACTCTTAACAAATTTTGTGCGAGTTTTCATTCTAAGTCCCCGAGTCTAGTAGTAGACCGAGTCGGCTCGCGCCAGCTCGCGCTCCTTTATGCGCCCCAACAATCAGACTCGAGCGGGAGGGCCGAAGAAGGCCCGAGCACCCCGAGACGAGCAAGGGCGAGTGTCCCGGGTAAAACTTCCCCTGCACACACGAACGGTGATGAAATCTGAGATGAAAATGTCTTCAATCGACTCACTTAACGTTTTACACTCCTACCTCTGTAGCACATAATTATGTAAAGAACGAGTTCCATACTTATCACAAAATTCATTTTGTGTTCTATTTGGCCCTTGTTTTTTCTATTTTGTTGAGTTGTTTTTTGTCGACCTTTCATGACCAATGGAAAAATATCAGTTGAAATGAAGTCTATTAGGAAGAGAGCTCCATCCCTCCGCTCCCGTACGACATCGAAAGATTAAGGAAGAGACAAATGCGCATCTCTTTGGCTTGCAGCATTTCCTGTCCTCTTTTTCTGCTTTGCGGCGAATGTGGAGGAAAACCGCACAGTCGACATAATGCAACCGAACGTCAATTTTCCGCATCTTGTACAGCTCTCTTTCGTTGAGCCTTCTTCTGTGGCGCCTCCATGCTGTGTCAGCCAGCTCCGCGAAACTATTTTCATATCGATGATATACCCGCTGTTTCTTTGAATGCGTAACGGTGTTGCGGGATTGCATACTTGCCAACGCTGCAGCAGGGGCCATGGTGCCTCACACTACAAACCCAACAGTCAACTCAGTACACTGTTCCTAATGTGTACTTCAAAGCACGCATTAGGAAATGCATGCCTGCCAAGGTATCCACTAGGAAGTGCATGCCTGCCATGGTATGCTGTTGGAAGTGCGTACTTACCATAGCATTATGCAAGAGCAGGCATGCACTTCAAAGTGCATACCATGGCAGGCATGCATTTCCTTAAGCGTACTTTGAAGCACACCACTGCAAACCCTGGAATCCAATTTCTCACCCAAAATGGGAGAGGACACTTTTCCATGCTAAATTGGAGTGAGAATTTTTAACCTCACTCTTTTCGAGCGAGATATTTTTTAGCCTCGCTCTATTTGAGTAAGGAGTTTTTAACCTCACTTAATTTGAGCACGAATTCTCACTTTATTTGGGCGAGGTCTCAAAATTCTTTCTCATTAAGGGCGAGGAAAACATTCTTACTCTCTGGAGAGTAATAAAATTGCCCTCAAATTCTCACTCGTATGGGGGCGAGAATTATGACTCGTAGATTTTCAGTGACCTTAGGAACAGTGCACTAAGTTGACTGTTGGTTTTGCAGTGTACGGGCGAATGGGTTAGGCAAACCCGCAACACTGTTACGCACTCAAAGAAACACCCGGTACAAGCGACTGGTATGTCACATTTATGCCGCTCGAGGGACTTGTATGTTCGAGGTTTCGCGGGAGCAGCGCAGGGGGTGTACGTTGTGGGGCAGGGCTGGCCGGGCTGATAGCGACAAGGAGGTGATAAGAACAAGGGAAGAGGGGGTGCGGGTGAGGGGGAGGGCTACTCGTACTCGTGGATCAGTGTCAACACACTTGCGCAGCCTGTTCAGAGGAATAATGTTACCCCGGGTACTTTGTAGTTTTCATAAAGTAGTTTTGTGCTACTTCCTCACTGCTAAGTTTAAGTGAAATTGCAGAGCACTGTTAAAAATAGTTGTTGAGAAACAGCTCTTTTTGTGATGACCGCGTTGTTGGCAAACAGGCATGTCGTTCGAGAACAGCCATGTTGTTTGAGAACAACACAAGTTGTAGCAAAACAACAATGTTTGTTGTGGTGCATTGAAAAAAAAAATTGTTCCTAAACAATTTTGTCGTTATCCTCCTGAACAACTTTCGTTGTTCCTGAACAACTTTTGTTGTTCCTGAACAACTTTTGTTGTTCCTGTACAACTTTTGTTGTTCCTGAACAATTTTTGTTGTTCCTGAACAACTTTTGTTGTAATTGGACAAGTTTTTTGTAACTGGACAACTTCGGTCGTAACTGAACAACTTTTTAAAATGTAAATAACTGGACAATTTTTGTTGTTGGCGGACAACTTTTGTTGTTGGAAGACAACTTTTGTTGTTGCTCAACAACATCGTTGTTGCCTTACAAGTTATGTTGTTGTAAAACAATACTTGTCGCTATAAAAATTAACAACGAATTTGCTGTTAATTCACAAGCTTTTTTTTAACAGTGAGGCACCAGAAGTCGTGAAGTCCACATTGTAACTGCGGGGTAGTCAAATTGCGGCTCTATTTTTGACAACGCGTTGGACTCTTTTTGACTCTGAGAAATTACTTTACTTGACTTGTTTATAATTGTTTTGGCGAGAATTGTGGCTATGGCGTACACAGTGTAGTACACTGCAAGAAATATTACGGTCGGATTCAGAAATGCCCATTTTTAATGCTGGCCGACGGTCTATATCAGGTGCACCCTACCTGTGCCCCTACCGCGGTCAGGGGCGGAGGCGGCCTGTGCCAGTGGGTCAGTTGGCCCCCGAGGAATGCCCGAGGGGTGGTGGGGCGTGGCGGCGTATGGCCAAATGTATGGCGCGCCCCCTTGCTATCGTCCATCGCCCCTCCCTTCCACCTCCCTCTGCTGCCACCCTCCCTCTCCTCCACCCCGTTCACCTCCATCACTTGGCTTTACAAAACGTTCACCGAATCCGATAATTTTTACCAACAGTTTCCTCCAGCCCCGTAGAATTAACGCGAGCTGCGCGTCGAACTACTTCTCCTACTAGTTTCCAAATCGGGCGCGAGCAGCTGTGCACAGCAGCTGGCTCCCAGCCCGGCCCCGCCCAGACACAACCATGAGTGCTGCTTTTTATTATTTTCCGCGGTCAGGGGAACAATCCCGTATGTCCTTCCTTGTCAGTCCACGCCCGCCGCGTCTCTCTCCATCTGTTTTTTTCGGGATGAAGATGTGTGGTTTGTTACAGCTAGAACTAATGAGAAATGAAATCAGATTCTCTCTCTCTCTCTCTCTCTCTCTCTCTCTCTCTCTCTCTCTCTCTCTCTCTCTCTCTCTCTCTCTCTCTCTCTCTCTCTTTAAACAATAGTCGTAACTACTCTGGCCTCCGCCACCAAGCTCGCCGCGTGTTTCCTGCGATAAGCCCGGCGGTGGTCACCCCATGGCTATTTTATTTTATTGGTTCCCCCCACGCGACGTACGGCCTGCAGCTGGCCCTGGTCCGCCAGGGCGCGTCTTTGGAGGAGTACAACTGGCCACTGGCTCACGACTGGTCTATGCTCTCCAGCACGCGTGAATACCGAGTGGGGAGTCACTTAAAAAAAATATAACATCGTACATTACATGCTCCCCCCCCCCTCCCCCCCCCAAAAAAAAAAATGAAAATAATTAAGACATTTAAAAAAAGTTAAGAAGAAAGGATCTGAAAAATCGATAACAAATGAACAAGAAAAAGGGAAAAGGGGAAGAAAAAGGGGGAAAAGATAAAAATTTATCAAAAGATACAGAAATTTTAGTTTTAAAAAATAACATAAAATCAAAACATAAAAAATACGATTTCAGGAAATCCTGGTAGGTACGAAGTTCATTAATGTTTTTGTTTCACTAAATACTTCGGTAGATGGTTTATGTAGAAAATTACTTTAAAAATTCCAGCCTTCCCAGTCCAGAAATCCCATGATCGTTCCCATGAGCCATGGGACATCAAGGAATGTCATGGGAGACATTTCCCCATGGAGGATAACTTTCCATGTAGTTTTTGCCCACTTCCATGTGAGGTACTTTCCATGGAAATAAGGTTCCTTGGCAGCTGATCGTCTCTATGGAATAGAGCACTAACTCCATGGAGTAATAACAAAATGTTTAAGTCCACAAAACGACAAAGAGAAGACTGATCGAAATAAATGAAACACGGATATAGGGTGTCGGAAACGAGGCGGAGCCAAATCTGGTGGCCGTTTTAGCCTAGCTCAAGCCGTTTTCGAGTAGCCAGAAAAAAGTTCTCAGATTTGAATGAAATTTAAATGGCCCAACTAAAATTCATCGTAGATGCTACATACCAAATTTCAGATCGAAATTCCAATAATTATAGATTTTACAGCCCTTTTAATTTTCATGGGAAATTGTTTCCATGGTAAAGATAGGCAAGTGCCCAATGGGATAGGTCAGCCCATGGGAAGACAACCGTTCCATGAAGTCCTTTCGCATGGCAATCATTTTTCCATGGAGCCGTTACCCATGGTAAGAAATTTTCCTTGGAGTCCTCACATGGAAAGCGATATTCCATGGAATCTTGTTCCAAGGAAAACACTTTTCCATGGTAGAACGCCCATGGAAACAGACACCACATGGAATATGATGCATCTTACATGGAAAACAGACCTCTATCCATGGAAAAGAGATCATAGAATTCCATGGTGTCCATGGGATTTTTGGACTGGGTTATTGGTCATGTTTTGCAGTTTTGCTGTGCTGAGGCGGATTAACTCTTTTTATTCCTCCTTTCCTCGTCTTTCGTTCACGTCACTCTTAATACTCTTTCATCGAGTTTCCTGTCTCGGAACCATTTTTCTTCTCATTTCGCCTGGGGGCCCTCTTTGCCTATACTCTTTTCCTCTCTCGCACCATCGTTTGGTTGGTCCGTCTACCTCATTCGCATCCATGAGCTTGTGTGAGGCCAAAGGTCCTGGTGGAATGGTAGGTTTGGAAGGGTACGGAATTACTTCAAAGGTCGGGTTGCTTTCAGTACAGCAATGGAGGTAGAAGTGGGGAGGAGAGGAGCGGAGCGAGGCGAACGGCATTTTAAGAGGATTATCGACTTCAATGAACCAAGTCACACAGTGCCCGCGAGGTATGCAGAGACAGGCGGGCGAGCCCAGCCCGCTCTTTTCCGCCCAAAAGGTTCCCTCTCACAATGGGTGCCTGTGCTGCTTCAGCTCGCGGTCCAGGCGTTCGGAACCTGAACCAATTCTAATGGGAACACTGCGCTGCTCACCTAAAACGACACAGAGTGCGAAAAATACTCTTGGAAGGGCTTAAAACAGGCATTTGTCAACTGTCACGAACCGGTTAATGGGGCAATAAAATTTAACTACAGTGACCTACGGTTCGGAAACAAAATCGACGTGATGTTCGAAAGAAGTTTTCGGCTGGTGTGAGAGCGCCGATGCTGCTTTCCACACCGATGGCACGCGTAGTCACGATTTCTCCTCCTGACAAGCTCGCTTCTCACTTTGTAGCTGTGATGTCATGGTTTTCGTGACATTTGTTTGAAACTCATCGTGGGAGTTGTAGCGCGGTGGTTGTGCTCCCTACAAGTCATGCTGACTACTCTCCGAGAAGCGTATCCATTCTCGCTCTCAGTAACTATTTAAATTTAGTCTTTAAAGTTGTAAAACTCAATTTGGTCCACAGTACGTTTGAACGCATCACAGGTCCACACCTCTTACCATGCACAGTGCGTAGCAAATATCGTGTGTGGCGTTTTCCTTCGTTTGGTTGGCAGCAAGGCGTCTCTCTATGGCAGACTGAGGTATACATCCTAGTTTGCAAATGAGCGCACCCGCGTCTGAGAGGGAGCGAGAGAGATGACCGCGCCCCGCCTCGCCCAGCCTGCTGGTTTGAGACGCATATCCCCTTTCACGAGACAATGCGAGCGCCTGTCAGCAGTGAATGAAACCTGTCCCCTCTCCACTTACCCCGCAGAGGGAACCTAGCACAGACCCGCGGCTCTGTGGGGAGATGGGGAGGGGACCACATCGTCCCTAGGACCCCTACCCCCTTAGGCCAGTCCGTTTGAAGACGCCTGCCGGCTTCGAGGCGACGGACTGCGAGAGGGTATATGAAGGGAAGACAATTCGCCGGGGATGTGGCTTGCCGCGGGGAGGCGGGGCGGAGTGGGAGCAGGGTGGCGGGGTGTGGCGGGGTGGGTCGCGGCGGGGCGTGGCGGGGCGTGGCGGGGCGTGGCGGGGCGGGGCGGGGCGTGGCGGGGCGGGGCGTGGCGGGGCGTGGCGGAGCGTGCCAGGACGTGGCGGGTCGTCGCGCGCGCCGCGCTCGGCGAGAGCTGCTATAAACGTGTTCCTCAAGACACGCCGCGCAAGTTCGTGGAATGTCGTCGTAAATCTGCACATGCTTCCGGAAGCACGCAATTATGTTCTTTATTTTTTCTCCGGGGTCAAGGATCTGCAGTCGTAGTTATGCTGTTAAATACTTTGCTCTTCTATTTCGAGCGTACAAATTAAACAGCAGAAAAGAGCGAACTGCGGCGCGTATGTCCGTTAACGCTGAGGCTGCTGGGTCTCCAGCAACGCCCCTCCCCGCCCCGCCCGGCCCTGCCGCCCCTCGTGGGACATCGGGGTGACGTCAGGACCATTGCATCCCCTCCCAGTCATGGACCCCAAAACGTGCGACGCCCACCACCCTCTCCCAGCCTCTCTCTCTCTCTCTCTCTCTCTCTCTCTCTCTCTCTCTATCTCTCTCTCTCTCTCCCACGCCGTGCCGTATTCGAGCCACAGCCATCTCAGCCTGGTGCCATGGGCTGATATTCCATTGCTCTCCTCTCCACACTCCGCCGCCCACAGACCGGCCTGCTGACAGCACAGTTAAATGATAGCACGGTCCCTCGGCACTCCTGTGCCCGGCCCGGTGCGTCTTGTACCAGCCCATACGTCCTAACGCCGTCTGCTAATTACACGTGTTTGGCGCGCCCTGCAGAGCTCATAGATACCAGCGCTGCTAGAGGACCCGCTTGTGCTTGTGGCCTGGTGCTAGTGCTGCTGAGAGTAACCCGGGGGTGCGCTGCTCAGCGAGCGACCCCACCTTCTTCGACACATTCTTCACTAAGTTTAGGGGGCTCGGCAACACGTCTACCCCCGGAAGGATCCTGCTGCTCCTGCTGTTGTCTGCCACCCAGCCGCTAGCAATATTACTGAAGCTGTGTGTGTGTGGATGTGTTCGCGTCGGCGCCTTTTCACAGCCACTTCAGCTCGCGCGATAAACTAATTGTATGAAAGAACAGTTTTGAGAAAAGAACAATTTCTTCTGGATTATCATTGATGCGATTGTTGTATTTACAATAAGCTTTGATTTCCAGTCCAGTTGCTCGAATGCAGTGAGTGGAAAATGGCTGGTGTGGTAGTGTTGCGTAACAAGTGAACGAAGTGAACTGCGCAATTTTCGGAATAGTATGGGTGAGTTTCGGAATTCTCGTGACCAAGAGGCACGTGTCTTTAGGAGCCACGTTTCCACTTCATTTCATTTGATACACACTGCCAGCCTACTTATTTCTAACTTCCATTTCTCATTGATCTCAACTTATGATTTTTGCGCTCTACCTTCATCTTCCCTAACCGCCGCAAGCCTAGTTTCGCCGAACACTTCTGACGTGCCGTCCCGCAGCACCTCGCAGCAATTAGTTCAGGCCGAGTTCGGCCCCTTTGATTGAAATTGCTCCCCCTCCTCGAGATCTCTCCCTCACTCACTCACACCCTCGCTCCGTCCTTTCCTCTTACCTCCCATTACTGTCGTCCGTTCGAAACTTCAAAATGAGTTAAGTGGATAGCGTGGACTCAGTTACCTCTCTTCCCTACAGGCGATAAGCTTTAGAGAGACCGTCTTGAATTGGTAAGAATGTGAGGACCTCTCTACTTTCGTACGAAATAATCTATGTTCGAGACGATGAGCTAAACCTTCTTTGTAAGCGAAATAGGGTGTATTTATTTTTCTCGCGTGAAAGATCACAGCTAAACAGAAGGGCTATTCTTTTATATTTTTTTTCTGAAACGATTATACCCTATTTCCCTCTGCTCGACGCTGCTACCCCCTTAATTCTTGTGACGGCATCGAGCGATTTTCCAGACCATGAGATGAGATCGGCTTCAAAAAAGAAAACTGGGGTAGTCGATAGTAATTATTGTTCTATTAGCAGTAATTCCGCTGTCGACTTTACAGTTTAACGTACATATCCATAAATTAAGCTTCTTTAGGAGTTCTCGAAGAGGAAAACGCTACAGGCCAGTCTTGACTGCCGCAACCTTTTCTTTTTTCTAAAGGCAATCAATGAAGTGGTTAGCCAACATGCCTACACTGTAAAAATTCCCGTTGTTTTTCACGGTTATATACAGACATTTTGACTTCAGTTACTACATCCGTTCTTTAACTTTGTCTATACCTTTGTACGGAAAGATAGAGATTTTCTGTAGGTGCAAAAGGACACTTTCAATTAAAAACTGTGTAATTCAAAGCATGCCCAGTGTACGGACCAATATTTTGTAGTATTGGAATCGTTCAATCGACATAATTTACCCTAACGTGTCCTTATGTGTGTACGGAAAATCTCTGTACCTTTCTATACCAAGGTACATAAAAAGTACGAACGTTCAGGATAATAAATAGACTAGTTTAAACGTGTATTATATTGCCGCAAATGATTCAGGCAAAAATGGGGGTGGGGGAGGGAATGCTCTAAAAAGAAGCGATAATAGCTGTCCTGATGTCCCCATCAATGATGGGGCTATCATCAATTACCCTCTCGAAATGTGAAGGCTGGTCAGCGTGATCCTTATTTCTGTCTTCCATTTATTTTCCATCATAATTTTTACCAGTGCCCTTGTCCGCAGTCCCGTTGTGTTGTATCGGGACGGAGGAAGGCGGCGCGTCCTGCTGCAGGCCGAGAAATATACGATAAATCTTGGACGAGATACCGCTGACTCTGCGATCCACTGCCACTGTACCGTGCCCGCCCATGCTGCGGGGCGAGGTGGGGCCTAGTGGGGTGGAGCTGGTCGGTGCGGGGAGGGACTACGGACGCTGGGGTGGTGTGGCTGGGAGACGAAGACGGGTATAGGCCGAGGGCGTGGAGGAGGCGGCCGCAGCCCTCGTGCATAGCAGATAACAAGATCCCCTCCCCGACCCTACGTCACCCCGTCACCCCTCTCCCCTGATTGCCCCATTTCTTCCACACTGTGCCCTTTCCCAGTCCAGAAATCCCATGATCGTTCCCATGAGCCATGGGACATCAAGGAATGTCATGGGAGACATTTCCCCATGGAGGATAACTTTCCATGTAGTTTTTGCCCACTTCCATGTGAGGTACTTTCCATGGAAATAAGGTTCCTTGGCAGCTGACCGTCTCTATGGAATAGAACACTAACTCCATGGAGTAATAACAAAATGTTTAAGTCCACAAAACGATAAAGAGAAGTCTGATAGAAATAAATGAAACACGAATATAGGGTGTCGGAAACGAGGCGGAGCCAAATCTGGTGGCCGTTTTTGCCTAGCTCAAGCCGTTTTCGAGTTGCCAGAAAAAAGTTCTCAGATTTGAATGAAATTTAAATGGCCCTACTAAAATTCATCGTAGATGCTACATACCAAATTTCAGATCGAAATTCCAATAATTATAGATTTTACAGCCCTTTTGATTTTCATGGGAAATTGTTTCCATGGTAAAGATAGGCAAGTGCCCAATGGGATAGGTTACCCCATGGAAAGACAACCGTTCCATGAAGTCCTCTCGCATGGCAATCATTTTTCCATGGAGCCTTTACCCATGGTAAGAAATTTCCCTTGGAGTCCACACATGGAGAGCGATATTCCATGGAATCTTGTTCCAAGGAAAAAACTTTTCCATGGTAGAACGCCCATGGAAACAGACACCACATGGAATATGATGCATCTTACATGGAAAACAGACCTCTATCCATGGAAAAGAGATCATGGAATTCCATGGTGTCCATGGGATTTTTGGACTGGGTTTCATTCAGTGAGGGGCGTCGCAACCCGCTCCTCTCTCTCTCTCTCTCTCTCTCTCTCTCTCTCCTTCTCTCTCTCTCTCTCTCTCTCTCTCTCTCTCTCTCTCTCTCTCTCTCTCTCTCTCTCTCTCTCTCTTGCGCGCGCGCGCGCGCGCTTTACTATTTAGCTCAACCACATCAGGTGAGGAAAGCTGCTGCCTTCGCCAACGGGGTGCACCAAGGGACTTAAGTAAGGTCATGGGATGCCACAGGGGAATAAAATTCCGCCCCCGAGTCTCTCTCTCTCTCTTCCTTACACAAAACACATACTGTCTTTTTTATTCTCCATTATGGACCTGCCTAGCTCTTCCCGCTCTATCCTCGCTTCGCCTCCATAATCTTCGCCAGTGCCGTGTATGAACCCCGGGCCTCGTGGTACACATAGTCGGTCAGTGAGGTGGGCTGTCACCATTTAGGCTGCTTGTCGGCTCTGACCAGAATCTTCGCATTCTGCCACGAGTGTGGTTAGAGTGCCATTGCATTGGGAAAGAAAAAAAACACTTAAGCGCTGACGTGAAGGCAGGCGACCTGAACTTAATACGCTTTGTCGTAAACGTTAATGCGCTTAAAATTCGAAACTTTGAACTAGCAATTTAAAAGCTTTTATGTTTTGCGTTTCACCTCCGAGCACAGCAATTTTTGTACATTCATCTCATATGGTTTAGAACTTTTTAACTCCTTTTCGGCTTTTGCCTTTTCAACTTTTGACGTTTCAATTTTTTATTTCATTTGATTAAAAAAAAAACAACGAACTCTTGAGTTAAGTGTTAACGCTCTCGCACTGGTCATAACTAAATTTGACAAACGTCACGGTTATTGGTGCAGGCGTGGATCGGGGGGGGTGGGGGGGTCGAAGGGGATTCCCCCCCCCCCTCCCCCCTCAATAAGGTCTTAGCAAACCGCTCGATGGGTAGGCAAACATAAGTTACAATCCGCCTGAATGTAGGCAAAAAGCATGGCTTTGCCCGACCCATAGGAGTCGGCTAGATCCACCCCTGTATTAGTGTGGACAATTTTGATCACATTCCGTTACCTCTTGAACTTACGTCTCACTACCATGTGATACAACGACAGTTCTAGCGTATAGGGCATTTCTTTTTGGCCTTTAACTTGTTTGGTATGAGACAGGTACAACAGTAGCAACTCCCAACGATTTCATCTGTCCTTTCGTAATTGATATTTGTGTCTTCGCGGAGGACTCCAGCAAGAGATGTCGTCCCAAAGACCGGGAACGGGCTCAACTGCTGGAAAAAGATTTGTAATCCGTCTGAAGCTGGAGCGGCTGGAGCAGGAGGGGCTGGGGTTGGAGCATAGCACGAGCGTTCTGGTTGGGCTCTCATCCTCCCTCTCTCCCCTCCCATTTTTTCTCTCATGCACATAATTCACCAAGAAGCACGCGTGCGCGTCCTCCTGGAATGGCTCGGCGTACATACGCCTCTCTTCATGTGTAGCCACTCAGGCACGGTATGCAGTCTTCGTCAGTGTAAGGGTCCATGCCGTTTTTCTGAGCTGTGGTTTGAACACGGGCTAGCAAAAACAGAATTGTGTTACAGTTGCTGAAACAAAATCTTTTGAATTTTAAAATACTTCGTGCTACTCAGGTCTTTCCTTTTGTCCATTACCCAAAATGTCCATCTCTGCTGATCCGTTCCTCACAGATTCTGCGGGTCTGCACGAATGACTCGTTTGGTTTGCCTCTGCAGTTCTTTTGTTTTCACTTCAAGATTACATCTAGCCGGATGCTAGAGAGTGTCGCGTGTGTACTGCACTCACAAACCGCAGAGGCAGCAGACCGCCTAGAACGAGCATCATGCCTCGTCTGCGTAGCATTGGAGTTAGGTAATCGGATTTATTGTATTTTAAAATCGAAAGTAAATCACAATGGTAATGTGCGGTAAAATCAGAGCTGGAGTCATAAATGGAATATTGTCGTGGTGTTTCTGTTTTCTGACCACTCAGCTCTGTGGCAAAGCTATACCTTCCATAATGGTGAGTACATGACATGTTTTTTTTCTTTTTTTAATTATTGTCTTTCGAAATCTTATGGTTCAAGCATACGATTTCGAGGACCATGTTAAAATTAAGACGTAACCACGCTTCTTCTCATGTAACAAATGCCTTCTCTTCCTAGGGTCCCTACATTTGTCATTTTGAAAAGTTTGAGGGGGACACATGTGACGGAAAAACAACTGTCGTAAACGTAAAAGTGGAACACTTTAACCCAGCCAAACCATTTGTAAAACAGCTAATTTTCGGTAACTTTACATTACCGGTTGGGCTTGATGACGAGTCGTCGGTTAGTGTATTCAGCATTGCTGGACTACAGCTGAAATAACTGTTCAACCTAATAAGCCATTATTAAAAGCAGCTTCAAAAGATTTCAAGCGGGGCGACACTGGAAAAACAAACGTTGCGTCCGCTACACCAATTGGTGTGTTCTATGGCAACATTTCAGTTTTTGTGGAATATTAACCAACCGAGACTTTAAGTTTCATTTCTGATGCGCCTATCAGATTCTCCATGAAATTCCCGTTCGAACGAGCCTACATGTGATGGGGTTGCGAGCCTAAATACTACGACTTTAAATAGGATCTGTAGAAAATGGGGAATTGGACATGTTGAATGAACTATGCATCTGAACCCCATCACATGTAGGCTCGTTCGAACGGGAATTTCATGGGGAATCTGATAGGCGCATCAGAAATGAAACTTAAAGTCTCGGTTGTTTAATATTCCACAAAAACTGAAATGTTGCCATAGATCACACCAATTGGTGTAGCGGACGCAACGTTTGTTTTTCCAGTGGATGCCCTTTGTTTATTAAGTAACATAAAACTGTTTCTGTCTCTTTTTTACAGGGCTTTTTCTTAGTGAATACCAGGGTGGATTGGACGTTCCCTCATTTTCCGATAATGCCATACGGACGTTACAGGTTCCTTGTTAGAGCATCTAATGGCCTGTGTGTTACAGCATATCCAACCCTTATCCCAAGACCTAACTGAACGCTTTTGTTCTAAGGACGTTCTAAGACGTTAACTCAGCTTTGTTGCTTTAAAAAATTTCGTCTTGGAGAACAAACTTTTTACCAATTTTATAAACGGCTGGATTCGCAAGATAACAACAGTATGACATTTCATATTTGCGAACTTGGGAGAAAAAGAAAACTATACAGCTAAAATTTGTGATAAATGAAGTTGGGCGTACTCAAAGCGTTAGACGACACCGCTTACAATAGAAAATTTTGAACAAACAAAAAGGCTCAAATTATTTTACTTTTAAAAAAGAAAAGAAAAAAAGTACTAAAAGTCACGACGATTGCAATAGGCTCGAATTTTCTTTCTCTCCTGCTTAACGCGGAATGCCACCAGTAATTCATGGTTCGAACACATACTGTGACCAATTTTAGGGTAGAGGTGGGGGGTTGGCAAAGCACTGCGATCGGTCGTGGCGGTGGTCTGTAAAGTTACCACCAGCCGTCGCCGGCCGGCCGTCCGTCCCGTCTGTTCGTAAACCGTTGCGATAGAGTTTGTTGTTTGAACATCTAAATCAGGAATATTTAAATTTATTTGTTTTTTAAAATTTCGATATGATTATAGTGAAATATATGTGCGATGACGCTTGATTCTTTCTACAAGCATGTCCTCGGTGGCTGCAGCTAACCTCATTTGTTTAATTCAGTCAACCAGTTCTTTCTCGAGAGTTAAACATCCGGAGGAAATTTTCTTACAGTCGATTTAAAATTTTATAAACTAATGAGTTAAGCTAGGCGTGATTTAAATGGTGCACCAATAAATTGTATAGCAACGGCTCACGTACGGCTGGCCGGCAAAGCTGATAAGCTTCACCCAATTTCGTTGAAACATTGGGGGCGAGGGGGAGGGGCGATTTTTGAGGTACTTTCTGACGTAGTGGGAAAAAAAGGGGGGTGGGGGCGATCAAGCCAAATACCTCAACAGGGAAGAGGGAGGGGAAAAGGACAAAAAAACGCAAAAATCGGTCACGTAGTATGGGCACGGTTCATAATCTCCAATTCTAAAAGGAAATCAAAATGCGATATTTTACTGAGCGACGGTAGGTTTCAGACATTTGAAAGAGTGTACACCAATAATAGTGCAGCCTGGCTGGCGCAGGCCGTTAAACTAGAAATAGAACTCGTCAATGCTCACGTCCACAGTATACACGGGCTGTTACCTTTATCGGAAAGGGTACGCAGGTAAAAACGTATTCTTCGCACGAGCTTCTCAAGTTGCAAATAAATGTGTTCGCACTGGTAAAACAAATGTCTAGTTCTGCACGTCAATTGGTGTTTAGTTTAAAATGTGCAAACATTGTGCACACTTCAAGGGGTCGAGCTTAACTAAACGTCATTTGGTGTGCAATGTTTCGACACTTTCGAAACGTTCAATAAACTGCACACCATTTAGTGTGCAGCTGGTGCAGTTACTCGACGTCTGTTATGGCTTCCCAAAAGCTGGTGCATGTGTCCAAGTGTGCAAACATTCGACACTTGCAAGACGTATAAAGTTTAGACGTTATTGTTATGTCTAGTAACACTCGACACCATGTAACGTGCAAAGTCACATATTCAACACGTAAATGTGCAAAAGCTGCACCTGTGTTTTTACCAGTGTGTGTCTTCTGACAAGAAGTGTTGAAGAGGTGTTTGTGATTCTAGGGGACAGAGCTAATTGGGAGGGGCAAAACAATTCATCACAAACGGTCATTACAAGCGCTGTGATACGATAATCGGTTTCGTGTTTGCGTTGTTGCGTTGAGGGTGGGGAAAGTCGAGATAAAGGTAAGCGCTAGACAGTTGTCGTCCGACAGACAAGTGCAGGAGCATTCGAACAAGTACAGTAGAAGCGCTGGAAATTGAGTTGACGCTAGAATGCATGTAATTGCGGCCTGTTCCTTTTATATTTCTGCTAGTGTATCACAAGCTAGCAATACTATAAAATCAAACATTACTCTATCGCTCTTAAAGAAACAAATTGTTCGCTAGGCATAGAAAAAAAAATCAAAACAAGTTGAAATGGAAGCTAAAATTTTTCCACACACTGTAGACCTGTGAACTTTGCATGCATCTCTTCTGTGCGTGCTCGCGAAAGAAGGATTGCATTGCTACCGTCCAGTGATGCTCGGTCTTCAGGGGATCCTCAACCGACGAGTTCTCTTCGGATAACGTTTGCCTCTCATTACACTGGAAACTGAAGTCTGTACTTCGTATACATATTTGCATGGACATGCAAGCACATTTACATATATGTGTTTACTTGTCATAGTACACACTTATTTTTCGTGTACCGGGTGTTTCTTTGAATGCGTTACAGTGTTGCGGGATTGCATACTCACCAGCGCTGCAGGGGCCATGGCGCCTTACGGGCGAATGAGGTAGGCAAACCCGCAACACTGTTACACATTCAAAGAAACACCCCGCACTTGCCATAGTGCGCACGTATGTGGCGTGCAATTGCTATAGCACACACTTAAATGCACCCGCCAAATAAGTGTGTACCGTGGCTAGTACACACCCATATGTGATTGCTATCACAAGTACACACGTACATGTGTGACCTTATCGTACGTACTCACCTATATGTGTGTGCTTGCAAGTTCACGCTAATATGTGTGTACTGAGCACACGCTCCGGTTTGCAATGTATTCTTTAGACACTCTTTTATGGACATGATTTTTGCTCGTTCTTTACCACTACCTCTCTCCTGAGTTCTGAAAAAAATCGAGTATTGTTCTCAGTCGAGTGTAACCCTTAACTGATTCCGCTTTCATCTTAGATCTCACAATACCTACAGGCATGATACTCATACTATTCTAAACTGGAAATGCCGATCTTTATTCCAACAATGAACTTATTATTTCAAGTGTAATAAGTTTAAAAACAAATTTTGTAAATTTTCACTCTAAGTCCATAACCCCGTATATTAGTAAAGTTTTCAATCTCAAATAGCACAATACCTACAGATATGAAACTTGCTCTAAACTAAACTACAAACATTCGTCTGACTTTCAACAATGAACCTTTTTTTCATGTTTAATAGTACTATTTTAAGAATTCTTAACAATTTTCGCTAAGTCCCCGAGTCTAGTTCTAGCCCGAGTCGGCTCGCGCTCATTTATGCGACGCCCCAACAATCGGACCCGAGCGAGCGGAAGGGGCTGAACAAGGCCCGAGCCGAGCAAGGGCCCGAGTGTCCCGAGAAAAACTGCCACTAAACTACCCTACACACACTAACACAACCGTAGATGAAAATGGACTGAGACGACTCACATCACGTTTTACACCTCCACCTCTGTAGCACATAATCATGTAAAGAACGAGTTCCATACTTACCTCAAAATTCATTTTGTGCTCTATTTAGCCCTTGTTTTGTTTTCTTTTCTTTTGAAATCATGCGCATCGGTTAATGGGCTCAGTTAATAACAATACTGCACTCCAATGTCAGATTCTAAAAACCATGACGAACCCCCAGAAAATTGTGAGTTTGATTGAGTCTCTCAACACTTTGAGAGACCCCTCTGGAATTGATATCCACATGTCTATTATGCTCAGCATGGGACCTCACCTCTACAGTATTAGGAGGTGGATGTGCTTGGAGCCGGGGCCGCCGGTAATCCTGGGCGAGGCGGTGCGCGCCATGACTAGTCGCCCACCTTCATGACGGCGGGACGGACGCAGTGCGAGGCGGTGCGGTACGAGCTCGTGCGAGCACGCGGCGGGCCGGGCCGGCGCGGGCCGGCGATGCGGAGGGGGGGGCTCGTGCGCGTGCTGCTGGGGCCGGCGCTGGGGGCGGACTGAGCGCGGCCGCCGCGGCCTGCCTGACCGCCTGCCTGCCTGCCTGCCTGCCTGCCTGCCTGCCTGCGCACCGAGCCGGCCGGGAAGCCGGGGGGAGGGGCCGACAAGTTCCTCCCCCACAACACCACACCACGCAGAGACCAGCCTTCCGCGCCGCCCTTGCCGTATACCGCTCAAAATTCAAAGCGCTCTCGCGCTTCGCTCTTGTCTCCCTCTCTCTCCTCGACCAGTAGCGCCCGCGCCCGTCATGCTCTCCCCACTCGCCCCAAAGCCCCCCTGTGTCTCCCTCTTTTCCACGTGGATGAGCACAGCGTCCAATCAGATGAGAGCGGGAGAGAGATTCGCAGGCCGGACTAAGTCACGAGAAGGATGGTGAGTCATGCGGCAGAAGACAGCGTGAGAGGTGCTGTCAAGTCGTTGGCGAGCCCAGCTATATTCCTTGCCGGTCGCAAATGATTTTGTTCTAATTGGATATTTATTGCAAATTATTTTGTTCTAATTGGATATTTAATGTCTAACTGTATAAGCAAATTAGGTTTTTGGTTTTCCAGAGTATGTGTAAGTATTCGATTTTTCAAAACTAATGTAGATTTATTTTTGCGATTGCCTGAGCATTTTACCATACTGTCTGACGCCGGAATGTCAGACAAGAAACGCCACTGAGGAGGAGATAATTATACACTGAAGTTTGTCGGTTAAGGAGAGGTCTGATAAAGGTATAGTAGAATGGCTTGCCCCGCATCAAAGGCGCACCCTGAGTAAAACGGGAGAGTTAAGTTCTGCTGAGAATTCCTTTAAACTCAGTGAATTCTGTAAAACTAGTTAAAATATTATTTTTCCGTATCTTGTAAAGTATTTAATAAGCTTGTGATCACAATAAAGGTCTCATGTTTAATCACGTTAAAATATTCATGTTATTATTATGTAATTATATTGTTGCCATTATTGATCTTTGTAAATTAGCCCAAAATTGGATAAAGAAAAGAAGCCCGTGTCACACCGTTTTCGTTACGCTACAACCTACAGCTTCTATTTTATTGCAATCGAATTGCGGCAGCTTCCGAGCGGCATTGCTTTCAGACTGTTTCCCATGTGTTTTTAGATCTCCGTAAAGGGTGCTTATTTCTCTCGCCCGTGACTTTTTAGGCCCCCGTTAGAGGTGCATATATTGCTTTTGCCCGAAGTTCATTTGTCTCGACAATGAACTCTTATAAGCCCAGCCGTTCCTCTCCAACAGATTTCTACGAAATTGAAATGAAAAATACGAGGAAAAAACAGAAATTTTTTGACATGTATCTGATGTCGAACTGTCCTACCAATTTTCTTTAATTATAAATTTAGTTCGCATCTTAGGTTCACTGAAAATGGAGGAGTCGCCTTTTTCGATCTTGGAAGAGCGACTTTTCTGTACCAAATTTTCATGCTCCTGGGAGAGCGACATGCATGAACATCGCTCTATTAGAGTCACTTTGATGACTCTTTTTGAGTGAAATCATAAAATGTCTCTCTTTCGGGGCGATTTTTAAAATTCCAGAAAATACTCGATCGATTTGAGTCGTTTTGGCGAAAGTCACTTTTACTGAGCGATGAAAAAATACTCCGCTCATTACGGGCAAGAAATGTGACTAGTACCTTTCCAGTGTTCCCATGGTGATTGCTAGCAAAACGCCCAAAGGCTGCGTTGTTGATGCCTGGCCTGCACTTTGCGACATTTTTTGTGGCAATTGTGCAAACTCAATTGTGATACAGTCCCACTCTTCTGCAGTTACCCTTTCTCACAATGCCAAAAACCATTTTTTGTCGTTAAAGAGCAATCACGTTCTACAGAGCAGCATCTGATTTGGCGCAAAATCCCGGTTCAAACAACCCTCCACGTGATGTTGTTGTGATCGCAAACAACAATGACCATATAAAATTTCGTTACCGTTAATCTACGGTTACTTAATGTATTGTTCTTCTGAACCCCATCACATGTACGATCGTTTGAACCGGGATTTTAAACCAAATCAGCATGCCGGTCCCTAAAACGCGATTGCTTTTCAACGACAGAAAATAGTTTTTGGAACTGTGATAAATATTGGTACTGCAGTTATAAGTGTGAGACTGTATCACATTTGAGTTTGCAGAGAAATGTGAGACGGATAGAATTCACTTGGAAAAGTCATTGCACGGCTCAAAAAAAAATCGTTTTAAAAGTCCCCCCCCCCCAAAAAAAAAAGATTAAAAAAAAAACACGTTACAGAAAGAAAATCTAGCAAAAAAAGAACAAACAATAATATCTGTTGTACATTTTAACTTTGCGTTTGCCCGCGATTCGCCGATTTACGGCTGTCTGGTAATTCACGTGAAGCCCATGTTTTCAGTGAATGCACTGTTATCTTGTTTTCCTATATATTATCCAATCGTTAGCGTTCGAATTTTTCTCGTCTATTATCATACAATGTTTAATCCGCGAAAGAATCGAGCTCAGAACATTGGCGGATCCAGAGCCAGCCTTTGGGGGGGGCAAAGTAGTACTTTTTGCCTACTTACAGGGGCAAAGTATTACTTTTTGCCTACCTTTCAGGCGGCTATCGAGGAGCCATGGGGGGGGCAAAAGGCCTGTCGCCCCCCCCCCCCTAAATCCGCGCATGGCTCAGAACTAATTTAACATGAGATGGGTCCCGATGAGGAGACTACTTGCTGGCCTGGCCGTACGGCACAGTGCCCTGCTGTTACAGTCCTTCTTTCGTTCTCAGCTCCCCCGTCCCGCCGTCCCTTACGTCCGCCGGCGGCGGAACTTTGCAAAGCCCTCGGGAGGTTGAACGGATCAGTCGGGCTTCAAATTCCTGGCGCAGCAGGAGCGGGCCGGGGGGCTGGCCGTATACGGTCGGGTCTCGCGGCCCCAGCCCCTCATTCTCCCCTCCGCCCGACTTGCATTGGCCTCCGCTTTCTTTCGCCTTCATTTATTTCACACGAAGGTGGCAAGGCGGGCAGGGTTATAATCCCCCCCCCCCCAACCTACCTCAGCCTGTTCCTCCCGCGGCTGCGTAACAATAAGCCAACGAAAGTACTTTTCTCTTTCCATATTTCAGTTCGGAAGGAAACATCCGTAAAATTCGGTCGTTTGGTTCGTGGTTCGCTTAAGTATTACAAAACAGCTGCGAAAATGACTGCTCGCCTGCTACTAAGTTAAACACATGTTTTTGTGCGTTCATTGTAAGAAAGCATTATGCACCTTTTCGAGTTTTTAGGTGGCCCCTACAATTTTACTTTTCTATTCATCTTTCGTGCTGTATTTAGTCAAGTCCCTTTTAATCTCGGTCGAAAAATTGTGAATAGAGTTTAGAGTCGAGTCACCAGTTTCCAGTGTCCCTGCAGTTTCCGGTCCGGTCGTCCTGACATTCCATCGGGGCGGTTTCTCGCCATCCTGACCGTCCGCATTCCTGATACCCCCCCCCCCCCCCCCCCCCCCTTTCCCCTCTCCCTACGAGTGGAGGAGGTCTAGGGTACGGGGTTCAAGGGAGGGTTGGTCGATGTGGTGTCGGCCACTGGAGACGACAGGAAGTCCGGGAGCCAGCCGGCGGCAGGGGTAGGGCCATGAAGGTGGTCTTATACTTTGGGCGGAGTTGGGCTGGGTGAGGCGAAGTCGCTTCTGCTATGCGCACAGTATCGCTCCCGATAAGGGGTAAATTTTAAGTTGACATGGCACGAATCGACAATAATGACGGCTTCCAGCCATGATCCCCGTGCTTCACCACGACGACGGTCCGGGACGCTATGTGTCCCCTACGCAGACGGTTGGTAGGACTCGTCGCACAGCTGATGCCAGGTCGGTGTAAAAGAACAAAACTTCAGTCGGCATAAAATAATATAAATTTATCCTCCACGTGTGAGTTGTTTGTGGCCTGGCTCTCTCAAGTCAAGGCAAGAAATCATCATCATCATCATCATCATCATCATCATCATCATCATCATCATCATCATCATCATCATCATCATCATCATCATCATCATCATCATCATCATCATCATCAATACCTCCGATCACTTCTGTAACCTCTCGTTCTGTTTCCAATTCTTCATCCCTCACTCACTGAGTGCCCTGAGGGGAGGGTTCGCAGTTTAGCCACTACTTTGCTTGCCGCTCCGCGGACGAGCGTATCGGCGCTACGTGACGAGACAGCGCAAAGGCAGAGCTGCTGGCCCCGGCGCGTCGAGCGCGGCCCGGCCGGGCTGTGCCGAGGGACTCGGCACCTGCTCAGACGCATCCCAATCGCACCCCGCCATTAACTCGGAGCTGGGCTGGAGCACAGTGCGCAGCCACTGCAGCCACCCGCCCAGCACTCGGCTGTGTTTATCACTCTACTGGGCGTGGCGAGGCGAAGGCGTGGCGTGGCGTGGTGGGATAGAGGTGTAAGTGATAGCTCCGTCTGCCCTCACCTGTTGGCTGCAATAGTCAGGAGCGGCCCCGCCGAGGTGGCTGTAACTCGTAGGCAGCCCCGGCCAGGACCGGGACTGGGCAGCGAGCGCCTGGCCTGCTGCATATACTGCTTGCCCCTGCTCTGGGGAAATCACGGCCGCTGCAGCCACTACAACTAGCCGGCTGGACTAAGAGGAACTCTGGTTTGGGCGGGGCGGCGGGGCGCGGTGGTGCGCGGCGGGGCGGGGTGGAGCGGGGAGCGGGCGGGGCGGTCTCTAGGCCGCGCACTTTACGAACCCTGATTACGTTCGTGGAGCTGCAAACTGGTCTCCCCCCTTTCTCCTCACTTTCTAACACGCCGCCCCTCGCCGAGGCAAACCTGGCCTTCAATTAAAAAGTAAAGAATAGCGGCCGAGAAAAAGTGTGTGTGAGTGTGGGAGGGAGAGAGGAGTAGGGAGGGACCAGAAGAAAATAGGAGAGCAAGTTGGAGGTAAGGAGTGAGCGGGAGGGGGTGGGGATCTCCAGAAGCGTACCAACGTTTCTCGAGAATTTCCCCGCCCCACTCCTCTTTCCCATTCCCCCTCCCACCCCCTCTCCGTCTGACTCTTCCTTTTTTTCTGTGCACAACTTTCGGTAAAAAGCCCAAGTCCGTGTTTAGATCTTATCACTTGATTACCTGTTCAATGAGTTGTACAGTTTCGGAACGCTGGAAAATCACTTTATTCTCCCCATTGCAGCTGTCCTCAATTTTGTCCGTTTCGAACCTATTCCACGAAACAGGCCTTTAGAGCCGCACCTCAAATGCCTCGGGTCCTCGGGTTCTTCTCCTGCCACTGAAAATCAATTACTATGACGTCACATTATTTATAATGTGAATGTGAAAACTGTCACATTTGCCAAAATGTGATGTCACATTATTTTGAACGAGAATCGACCGTTAACAGTCACATTCAAAAGAATGTGACAATAATAACGAAAAGAATGTGACAATTTTCACATAATAGAAAGTGACGTCACAGTAGTTGAATAACAGTGGTCGCGCTCTGCTCGCTTAAGGTTGCCGCTAAGGGCGCCCGGAGTGACCGAGACGACTGTTGTAGTTTCACGGGGAGTGTGCCGTGCAAAGAAAGAGAACAGCGGGGGGAGGGTCACAGCAGGGTAGCCCTTTTCCTGTCACAGTTTGAGCAGCGCGTGGTTTGGGCCGCGGTCACACTTCCCCGCCCTGCCTCGCCGCGCCCTGCCCCGCCGCGCCCTTCCCTTCCACCTTCCCCCTCGCCCCGCCCCACCCCACCCCGCCCCACCCCGCCCCACCCCGCCCAGCCCGGAGCGCGGTGATTGCCAGGCCAGGGCGGGACTGCCGGGCACGGCGGCTTCCCGCCCCGCGTCTCCGCGTTAAAATTTCATAGGCTAGTTCGCGGCTGTTTAGGTTCCTTTATTTCCGCGCCGAGAGATACAGTGGTCCCAGAGGTGCGGGCGTGGGGCCGCGGCGTAAAACCTCCGCCCCCCGCTGGGTTACAACCGGCAGATTTGGCTCCCGGCGCCACGCGGGTCGCGTCCGCGAGGACCAATTTTGAAGGCTGCACACCTCCGGAGACGATACGCTGTTTTCTCTTTTTGGTGGGACGCCCCACGTAAACTTGTCTTTACGAAAATTTCCAGTGGCGGCGCAGCTGCAACCCACCTTTCTTTGATCTGCACGCGGTGCGTCCGGCGCTGCACCGCTGTGCCGCCGAGGCCTCCGCCGAGGCTGGGGCCGTAGCCCTGGCCGGCCGACTCCACCGCCCCCATGACCGTCGCCACCCCGGACGCCATTTCGTCGGGGTAGCTGTCCACCGAGTGGCAGTCTTCGTCCGGGTAGGCAAACTCGACCGTCCTCCGCGCGGGGACGGCGCCGGGGCCGGCGGCGGGGCTGGAGGCGGGCGCTGGGGCCGGCGCGCCCGGCGCCAGGCCGAGGGGCGGCGCCCGGCGCCGAGACCATGGCGACCCCAGCAGCGACTCCGGTGGCGACGGGCTGGGCGTGGTCATGGTCTAGCCATGGTGGTCGGGGGCCGCCGCGCCGGCCCGCTCGCACACCGTGACCGGGCCACGGTATAGCCTGCGGACAGAACGAGTGGAAAAATAAAATTACACGATTGGATCCTGTTTTTAGCCAAATGCTTGGAACCTAGGGGGAAACAACTCCGAATATTGGTGTACAGCGTTTGTGAATTTTTGTGAATTTTTGGAAGTTTTTGTGATTATTTGTGATTTTTTATTGAATTTTTGTGAAATTTTGTTTGAATTTTACCTAAAATTTCGAGAGGTTTTGTAACTTTTTTCTGAATAATTTGCCAGGATTTTTCTTAATTTTTTTTTGTTGTACTCTAAATTTTTCTCAATTTTCATGAATTTTCCTAAATTTATCTGTTTGACGTGGTGTTTCAAAAGATTAGAGTTGTTTCCCCCTCTTTTGGAACCTTTTTGCACGGTGGGCCGGTGGAGGAGGAACCACTCCGCGAGCTGCGCAGCGAGAAGCCTCGTCGGGAGCCACAATGCGGCGCCGCGACAAATTCGCTAAGGCCCCGCGACAGGATGCTCGCGAGCGCCTCGGGCTGTCGCTCCCTATCGCCTCGCCGCGCTTCCACCGCTCAAGTGGAGCAGCCGGCATCGCTCATGTCATGCCAGTCCCTGCCCTTCATCATTGGCGGATCCAGAGCCAGCCTTTGGGGGGGGCAAAGTAGTACTTTTTGCCTACTTACAGGGGCAAAGTATTACTTTTTGCCTACCTTTCAGGCGGCTATCGAGGAGCCATGGGGGGGGCAAAAGGCCTGTCGCCCCCCCCCCCCCCTAAATCCGCGCATGCCCTTCATGAGGAAGTTTGAACCCCTGGTCGTAGCTCTGCGTGAATGATGCATGTTGAGAAATTTGTTAGGTTCTTTTTTGTTTGTTTTTTGAGGAGAGGGGCACCATGCAAACTAAGGGCTTCATCAGGGAAACTTGACTTGAGAGATATCTGGGAAGAGGGAAACTTTTGAAAATTGGTTCCTTAAAAATTCTGTGCCCTAGTAGCCTACTTCCCACTGCGAAAAATATTAATGTGGTTGCTAGTGCTTAAAAGACCTAGGAAAAGAGAATTTTAAATCAACAAACAAATTTCTGATAAAAGTTTGAGTATCTAACTTGTATGAATTAAGGTAACAAAAACAGTCGGTGTTTGATCGTTAAGAGACGTGTGGACTCGAGAAGTCAGGTGTGCGTTAGTAGTCTCAGTGGGAATTTCCACGGACCTCATGCACTGTAAACGCAGTGGCCATTTTTATTTTTAATGCTACAGAATTGGCATTCTTTTACGAAGACCAATTTACGGCCACTTTTAATGCCAAAAATTAGCCTTCTCTGAGGAATGCCAGTTTTCTGGCCATTTTTAATGCCAAAAATTGGCCCTCTCCAGTGAGAATACCAATTCTCGGCATTAAAAGTGGCTGCGAATTGGCGTTCCGTCGGAGTTGGCCATTGGTTTATCAGTGAGGGAACAAAACGGGGAATCCACGTGAACATCTATGTGGACTCTACAGTCATTGTGAGAGGATGGTCGATGTAGATTTTTCACCATCCTCATGGATGACTTGGGTATGAATGAGACTCGACCGATCATTTCCTCGATCTATGTAGAATGCATCGTTGTGTATCCGTGGTTTAAATCTTGGACCTGTCTCCAAAGAATCGATGTGTCACTTTCTACATTTTTGCTGAACCTGCAGAAAACAGAAAGAAGTAGGTATGTTATTTCAGGTTACCGCAATGTCATTTCCAGTTTTACTAACGTTGATTTAACAGCCGCGCTATCGACGAGGACGCTACACACTGTTAAAAATTCCGTGCCCCCACGCCCCAGATACCGAGGGGGCCCCAACTCCTGAAATCATGTGTACACAATCGCTGATATCTTCGAAATCACTGTCAAAAAATGTGGATCTATCGCAGAAAAAAATTAATTTGAGTGCGTATTTTAGGCTCAGAAAGCTCTAAATACGCTTGTATTTACTTTACGAATTATTTCTTTCAATTATAAGAGGTGTAATCATGTGAAATCATGTGAAATCTTGAAATCATGTGTACAAATTTTGGGTGAGTTGAGGCCCCCTTGCCAGATACTACGGTAAAACCGTTTTGTTTGGTGACGGGACGACCGTATCTGAAAAATTACGGCGTTTTCCGTGACCAATTCCGTAGTTTCAGTTTCTTGAAACTTCGAAAAAAGTTGAAATACAGGCTTATGTGAAATATACTGTCATAGGTAGTACGGACGAACCGTACCCAATAAAAACAGTCCGGACCAGGTAAAAAATTAACGGGGAAAACCGTACTAATTACCGTGGAAATTTTTGACAGTGCAGAGCCCCTTCGACGTGGAAAACTCCACCACCTATCCCTGTGGACAGGCTGCGCTGGGCTCCACATCGGCGCAGCAACGGCCCATCCTCATAGACATCCGCTAGTCGTGGGCCGCAGTGGCACTCGAGTGCCCTCTCCCGTCCCATATGGATTCTCAGAAAATTTTGGGGACTGGTATCGCACACGTGACACACCAAGTAAATTTGATGCTTGACCACTAATTCAAAGTGTGGGTTGAGGCTTTTTTTCCCCCCTTCGATGAAACGACAATAAGTAACGGAAAAAAATTCGTTAGCTCTTGCATATACTGTTGTATACAAATGGGTTCACTTCCCCACATTTCCCCCCGTATTTGTGCTGTGCTGGTAGTTTGTGTGCTGTGTGCTTTATAGTTGCGGCCGTGGTGGTGTGGGTGTGGAGAGTGGCGGCGGGTAATCCACTGGTGGCGCGGTGTGTGGCAGCGCGCCGCCAAGGCTCCTCGCCTCGCATCGCGTCGGCACGCGAGCCACCCCAGCGGGGCGGGGCGGGGCGGGGCGGGGCTGCCCGGCCCGGGTAGATACAATCACTCCGCTGCGCTGCGGCACCCGCCCGCACACTCCCTGTCCCCCGTGTCATTATGTGCTGTTTTTTGATGAGGGCGTTGGTTCTCTTTTTATGACTACAACACTCGTTCCTTCGCACGCGTCATGGCTTCGCACGAGTAGTCCGCACTGCTGCCGACTCGTTTGTCCCTTTCCCCGACCATTCTTCATCTCTCTCCCCCTTCCTCCCCCCCCCTCTCTATCTCCCTCTCCCCCCTGCCTCTCGTCAGTGGGAATGCATGAAAACGCCGGGCCGAGTGGCGCCAAAAGACACGACGGGGAGAGAAGGGTTGGAGAAGGGCGGCGGAAAAAAGAATTCCGCAACTATATAACAACTGCAATCGAAAGGAGGGAGGGAAAAAATAATGTGAGGGCCACAACAGGAAGAAGACACACCAAAGGGGAGAGATCGGGCTAGGGGAGGGGCGGGCTCGGCGGAGGTCTGTGTAGCCTGTGTAGGGGCTTGTTAAGGGCGCCTGTAGGGGAGGAGGCTGTATCGATAACGAGCGAGCGCCGGCACTCGAAGGAGCAGAGGTGCGCACATTGACCTTAACGTTTTTTTATTCTCTGCGACAATAATGCTTCACACCCTTAAATTTAACAAAATCGCGTGTCCTCGGGCGCGATATCAATCGAAAGCTGCTTTAAGTTCACTGTCAGAAAAAAACACGGTGTTTGTTACGGTAATGTCTGGTTGAGAATTTGCCTGGTCAGCCTAACTGATCGAGCTCGGTCTTACGTACGGACCTCGGTTATTTTTAACATGGAGTCCTATGGCGGCCAAAGTGAATGAGGTACGGTCATCCTGTACCTTGCCCCCACAGTTTCCCGTGCCCAGTCCTGTACTTTGGTACAGTAATTTTGATAGTGTTCTTTCCGTTTTTCTGGTCCTTAAGGGTAACTAAAAAAGAATTAAAAATACATTTTTTTAAAGGCCTTAAACAGCCATGTAGGGTTTACTTTTAATTTAAAATTAAAACGGCTTGTAAAACCATAAAGTCAAGACTATTGGTAAGAAACGAATCTTATCAGCAGCAAAACTGTCACTCAAGATGTCGTTTACTGGTCTGGCAACAATGCCGCCTTGATGTCTACTGAAACCAAACTAAAATTTATTTCGATAGTTTTAAATTTCGAAATTATGTGAAAGGATGAAGCATGCCTTTAGACGACAATTATGAAAGCTTTCATTCATCAACACAGGAAACATATGCAAACTAGTTTCAATTATTTACTGAAAACATGAACATTGGACTGACTTTGGGCAGAAAAACACTCACCTCTCGTCCCGAACCTGCTGGCATATGCAGCTGGGAGGGAGAGACATGTGGTTTTTCTTTCGGCCCGAGGGGTCAAGGTGGCCGGTGGGGTCTCGGGTGTGGGAGGGTCTGGGATAGGGGATGCGAATCCGAACAGGCGGTCATAAACAGAGGCACCCCTCTTTGCATTGCCGAGCAGTGGCTGTACGCAGCCGTCCCGCCCCGACCCACCCCGCCCCTCCGTCCAAATGCCGGTTTAGTGCGGCCCCTTCGTGCCCCCGCTACGCCCCGGTCAGCCCCGCCGCCGTGGACCTTGCACCCCTTTATTGAGACTGGAGCATCAAATATTGACTGTCGACCCCGATGTACTACAAGGGTCAGATCGGCCACAGCGTGCGGGGCGGTGCGGGGCGAGCCGGGTGGGCCGTGGCCGTGTGGGGCAGGGATCTGCTCATGACCCTCGAGAGTGTTGTGGTCGTCGAAGCCGTAGCACTGCTGGCGGAGAAGGCGATATATCGTCTTTTCAGTTTCACCCAGCATGCAGCAGGACACTTGACGTTGAAAAACAGCTGCTTTGTAATTTATTTTCGTTTTCGACAGTCTATTGTCTTATCGTGAGGACGGTTGAATGACACTCTCTTCAGCTGCTGTGTTTTAGCTTTCCAGCTGCCCTGACTCTCCCTACACAATGCCACCTCCCCGATGATCAAAACGAGTGGCTGGAGCTGGAGCCCTCTGAAGTCCAGCACCTGCTCTCCCCTGCCGCCCAGAGATTCCCCTCCCTCTCCGCCCCGCTCCGCCCCCGCCCCGCCCCCGCCCCGCCCGGCCCTTCTTCTGCTCTCAACGAGACCGGCGCGGCGCTCGCCTTGGACCTATTTCCTGCTGCTCCTGTGAGTTCGCAGTGAGCAGCAACGCGGCATCGGAAATTTGGAAAGAGCGGGCGGCCTATGCCGCTGCTGTTTGGGAATACAGGGGCAGGTGGTGAGAGTTAGCCCGGGACCTGGTCCAAACCTGGTCAGCTGCCCGCCCATCGCACTCGGTCCTGCTGGTCCCCTTGACCATTCTAACCGTATCTTGTCCCTCATCCTCCACTTTCTCGACCCTCTTATGCTCTCCAGATCCCTGCCCCCGCCCTCTCCCCTGTATCTCGCTTTCGCTCGGTTGTCTCACTCTCCCCCCGCGCTCCGCGCTGCCTCTGCCCGCCACGCAGTGGCGCCACAGTCCGTCCACGGCGCGAGTTACCCCGCGCGTGAGAGGCAACCGGCCGGGCATGGGGTATGTCCGCCTGCAGGCGGCGCTGCTGCTGCCGGGCCCCGCGCGCGGGCCGGGCCTCCCCGCCTCCGCCTCGCACGAGGAAATGCTAGGCGTCCCGCCCGCAGCGGTGTCCGACGGGCGTGCCTACCGAGCGGGCGGTCTCCAGGAGACTGATGCCTTCCGCACACACACAATAGCCCAGCGGCGACCGGGGCCGGGCCCGCACAAAAGTGCAGCGGTCCCTCGGTGTGGCCCGGGGGGGGGGGTGATGCCTCATCAAGTGTCGGTGTCAGAGGGATAAAAGGGAGAAAGGGAACATCCCTCCCGCCTGCACGGCGGACCGGGCACGCGGGCAGGCTCCACGGCAATATCAGCCCGCGGTGGCCGCGGTGCTTCCCCCCCCCCCCCCCTCGAATGCGTGCCGCGCCAACTTACATCGACGTGTCGTCGGCTTTACGACCTGCAACCCATCACCGCCACGCCGCAGCTGAGGCGGTGGGCCGAGGGCGGGGGGGAAGTTTCCGGACTGTTATTATTATTATAGCGCGGTGCTTCCTGCGGAGCGGATTATTATTGAGAAACAGTGGCCAATGGCGGCGCGAAAGTTTGACTACAACGCTTTACTTTGTTAGCCTGGCCGGGACAATTGGAATAAACTTGACGAGAGCAAACGGCGTCGGGCTCAAGGCTGAACGGGAGAGCGACTCTCCGGGACTCTCCTCCTCTCGGCTCCTCGCCGGGCACGGCTCAGGGGCCGGGGGAGGGGGGGGGGGGAGAGCGCAGAGGGAGAGCAAAGGCTTGGGAAAATGAAAATAGGGAGAGGGCTGCCGCCACGGATTCGATTTCGTCCGCTCTGGTGGAATGCGAGAAAACAGCGCGAAAAAGATGTTTGCGTTCGACACGCACGCGGGACCCCGGGCAAATTCGAAGCTGTAATTATCTGGGACCAGCAGCAGCTAGCGTGCCGCCGCGAGGGAGGTCCGCTTGGGCGAAATAGCGCAGAAAAGCTAGTTGGCGCGCGGTATCTGTAAGGTTTCCGTCCAGGACGAGCTGGTGGGCGGGGCGGGGCGGGGCGGGGCAGGGCTGGTTGGAAGGTGCGCGCGCGCCCCCTTGACGACGGCGCGCTAATGTCTTCCTGGCGCGATAAGCTCGTGTGATAGCGGGCAGGGCGCTCGGGGCTGGGGCGGGGCCGGGGCCGGCCGGCGTGGGGGAGGTCTGCTGAGTGGTAATTAGCTGTTGGCGCCTAGACATGTCGTCCGCTTGTCGCCTGTGGAGGCCAGCGTCATGACATGGAGTTGCGGGTAGGAGACGCGGGGCAGAACGGAGACAAAGAGCGAGAGCTGCTGTAAAACCTAGTGTGCAACTGCTAATCACTTGTAAGTGTTCCACTCCCAGTATTACATATACAAGTGTTCAACCCAGAGTTGATGAGCAATTGCCAGTGTGTAGCTCGCTAATTTTATACTGGTAAGTGTTCAGCTCGGCAGTTATCGTGTTCACTGGAAAAACAAAGGTGCGACATAATGCCTTTCAAAGGCGCTACTGCAATAGCGCCTGTGGAAAGGCACTAAAACAGCCAAAAATAGCACCTTTAGAATCCAGTAGCGCCTTTGAAAAGGCAGTGTTTTACTAACGCCTCTAAAAAGGCATTAGATAGCACCTTTGGTTTTCCAGTGTTGGAAGTGTTCAAAAAACAAAGTGTTTTTGCGGCGCAGCTGAACACTTGCAAGAACACAACCACCGTGTCGAACACTTTCAAGTGCACAGCCGTAGATTTGAGCAATTGCAAATCGCACGGCCGTTGAGTTGAACACTTTTACATGATAAACACTTACAAGTGTTTAACAGTTGCACCCTTAATTTAACCGTGAGGACCTGCCCGGCCCGTGCGCAGGTCCTAGAGGGAGCGGAGGGGAGTAGAAGGGGAGGGATGTTTATGGCAGACTCTTTGGGACCGGCGGGCAAGCGTTCGAAGCCTGAAGTGAGAGGGAATTGCGAATGGCCAAAATGCTGCTCGTAAATAATCCACATGCTCCCCACGTTCGGTCACCGATAGCCGCATTTACTTAAATATATCGAGCACATAGCACATTTAATTCCTTCTTGGTAGGAAATGACGGACTGATGTCTACTCAGGAGAATGAAACCACAACATTTTCCCGGAAATCAAGCGTGGCAAGTCGCTTGGCTAGCCTGTTGTCTCCTATCCTTTACGGGAAATGGTGACTATGAGGGAGTTTACGCTTGGATGAGCCTGGTCGCCGGTCCCGGTCTTCTGGCAGCACGCGGAGGCGAGCTACCTGCTTGCGATTCTATTCAATGGATGATCAGTCAGTGGCCCCAACTCCCTCCCCGGAACCCCACTCCTCCCTAACCCAGCCCAACTTGTCCCGTATTTCATTGTCACTGCACTCCAAGGCCCTGCTGCCGTGTGACTTGTTTGGTCAGATGTGAGTTACTCGACAGCAACTTCGGACGGACATGTCGGGGGCGGGGTGGGCGGGGAAGGATCGTCGAGCACGCGTTGCGCTAGCCGCCCCGGCCGTTTGGCACTGGGCACCGACGCAAAGACCGTCGTTCATCGCGCAGCGCAGGGAGCGCGAGGAAAAAATTAAGGCAGTTAGCGAAGTGGGCCAGCCGAAACGAGATGCCTGCCGGCCTCTGCGCCTTGCCCTCTCGCCCGCATTGTCTGCGGCACTGTCGTAAGAGATGATGGCTGGCCCAGTTTGCGGGAAACTTTATCACGAGTTACGCAGTCATTACTGCTCCAAATATTGCTCCGTACACATACCTATAAAAAACATTGCGCCGTATACTCGTACGGGGGTACACTGCGCGGTACGACAGCGGCGCTTTTGTTTTTATCCGTGGCGTGTGACACGACTCCAGGTTCGGCACCGCGTGTGCCTAGCGCGCACGAACTCGGCCAGGTAAGAGCGATATGCGGAGGTTTGGGCTCGGCGGCGGCGCGGCGGCGAGAGGCATAACACCAAAGTGCCGCGCCGTCACCGCCTCCCCCTTCCAAATGGACGGCGCGGCCCCGCCCCGCCGAGCTCTCTACACCGGCGCGCGCTCTGAATGCAGCCTGGAGAGTGGACCCACCCCGCGGAGAGAATCGGAAATACTACACACACCTTTCCAATAGTGTTGGGAAAAGTAATCCCCGCGGGTGGGGCATGGCACGTACGATCCTCCGGTGCAGCGTGTTGCCCCGTACAATTAAGTTTGCTCAGGCGTCTGGCGAGTCGCGTGGGTGCATGCCGCAGAGGACAACACGGAATCGCGTGTCCCATTTACTTTCGACGAAAATTTTTGGAAGGCGCGGAATAACAATTAAAGTCCCAATCAACACATCCGATCAGCGCTTTAAACATTTTTTACCAGTCAGCTTGGCGTGGACAGCACCTACAGCAGGAGTGTCTCCTTACCGACGTAATCGTGATCTTTCTGAGATCAAATGTCAATCGATCTCGATCGGCGTAAGGCCTTTTCGATTCCAACAGGACCGTTGACAGCCGACCAGTTTCTTTTTTTCCTTTTCTTCTTACGTTTCCTTATAAAGAACGGCTCCTGCTTTGCTTTCTGCTAGGCGCACGACATATTTAATGGGAGCTGTCATGTGCATTCCACTTGGTAACACTGTATTCAATTTTAGAGGTCTAGAGCATTTAAAGTTCTGATAGAGACTCTTTTACAGGCTTTCAGCCACTAGGTTCGTCAGGGAGACTTTATTTCGATTAAATATGCGGCAGCTGGGTCACGATGTTTAATTCCAAGCGAAATGCGTCTCGCTGATCCTTTTAAGCCCCATCCTTTGGTTTACCCTCACCCTGTCCCTCCACCCCGGTGTTCTCTTTTACCTTTATTCTTCCACCCTCACTCTCCGTTATATGTATGTTAATCACACATGAATAATTAGCCCCCGTCCCCTTTATCTATCCTTTTTCGTGTACGGTTCCACCATTGTTGATTACCTACTGAAAAGAAATTTAGAACTCAAAAGATTGTAATGTTAATTTTTGAATTTTGTTTGACAAAATAAATTTTGATAGCTTTATTTCTTCCGCTGTTTTGTTTTAAGGTAGTCCTTTTGCCACTCTCCCCTTCTCACTGCCGCCATACCAGTTAGATACCACATTCAGCGAGTCTGCTTGCTCATCCGCATGCACCGTTTGCAGATCAAACACCAACTCGCCAGTTTTATTTTATTTTATCGATATGTGCAAACTGAAAAAAAAAGGAAGAAAAAGGCGTACACTCTTACACAAAAGATGCTGGTTCCAATTAAACCTACACACTAACTTAGTTTTCATGAATTTGACGACACCCAACTGGGGGGATGACATCAGAAAAATAACGTTAGTTTAAAGCATTTTGACTCATGCTCCCTTGCTGACGAATCGGGCTGTAACGTGTTTACCGGCACTGTTCCCATTAAGTTCCGTTCCCACGGAGCACTCCGCTCCACTTCAGTTTCAGTTTCACTGGGAAGGTGGTGTAGCACCAGGTGGTGCGATAAGAGACCACGGTCCAGCAAAATCATCATCGCATATTGTCATTCAAAGTAAAACTTTCACAATAGTTTCACCGCAACAAAGTAATTATTGTCGTATGATTGTTGAGCTATACGCTAGAAGCCCGTTAGTGTGCGTGCGTGCGAGTGTGTGGGTGGGGTGGGGGAGGGCGGAGGGTCAGGGGTACTGAGGCCTGCGGAGGGGAGGGGCAGCAGGGGAAGGGGGTGGGGGTATTAGCTCTGCGGATTTTCGGTCATATCGATGAAGGGTCGTGATGCTGCCTCTCCCCGCTATCTTCCCCACGGCCACCGGGTCCCCAGTCCAACCCCCCCGCCCCCTAAACTCACATGCGTCCAGGGCCAGGGGCCGGGGCCGGGCGCGGGCGCGGGCCGTGCTGGGCTGGGCTGGGCTGGGCTGCGTGTTTCGCTGTGCGGTGCCTTTCCTTGCGTCCCCCGCGGCTCGTCCGCATCCGCCTCGTGCAGAATTCTCCAGAGCCGGTGTTGGCGTGGAGCCTGCGGAGCTCGTCCAGCTCACGACCACTCACCCCCTCGCTGCCCAAGGCCCCCTCAGGGCGGCCGCGAGCCTCCAGAGCGCGCGCTGCCGCTCGAGCCCAGCACGACCCCCAGAGAGGAGGCGCGCGCCACTGCCGCAGCCCTGCCCTGCGCTATACTCCTTCCCCCTCTCGTCGTGGACCTTCCTCGCCTGATGAAAAAGAAATGGCACTTCCTGCGGCCGCAGTCCGACTATTGTCAGCCGACCGAGCAGAGAGAAGGGTGCTGGGCGGGCGGGGCGAGGGCGCCTTGTCTTGGCGCCTCCGGCCCTGCGGGATAATCGCCCCCTGTCTTCCCCCTACTCCCAGGGGAGGGGTAGGGGGCACGCCATGCCCTTCCAGCCATCATGTAAAATGCCTGGACGCCCCGCGAGGACAACACCAGACTGTGCTTTTTGATCTCTTCTCTGGGGAGGAATAATGCCAGGGGGTGATGCTGGAAGGGGAATGGTAGAGACCGAGCGACGACAAGCAGGAGAGAGGGGGAGAGAGAGATAGAGAGAGAGAGAGAGAGAGAGAGAGAGAGAGAGAGGTAAAAAGGGGGAGAGAGAGAGAGAGAGAGATAAAAAGGGAGAGAGAAAGAGAGAAAGGGGAGAGAGAGAGAGAGAGAGAGAGAGAGAGAGAGAGAGAGAGAGAGAGAGAGAGAGAGAGAGAGAGAGAGATGTGGAGAAGGTTGACAGAGGGTGCTCAGGTTGCGGTGTGACGGCGTGTTAAAGTGCCTCCTGATTGCGCGGCGTGCAAGTTTCGTAGTATCAGCGTGCGTTTTAGTGTGTGTGTGTGTGTGTGTCTGTGTGTGTGTGTGTGTGTGTGTGTATCTGTATGTGTGCGCCCACGCTGCGCTGCGTTTGTATGTGGGAGGCGCGTGCTCGCTGTTCCGGTTCCGCTTCGTCTTTGTCGCTGGAGCTGGAGCTGGAGCTGGCAATACACTGTATATAGTAGGTTGAGGTTTGTCTGTGTGTTCTGCCTCCAGTAACGCCTGCGCGGAGGGGGGAGTGGGTACTCTTACGCTGCGCTAGGAGACGCGTGTGAGAGCGACAGTGAGCCCCCGCAATCCGCCGCGCCAACCTTGGCCAACCTCTGCACGCCAAACAGTGCTTACACCTCCCAGCAGACACAAAAACCAGCTGTCTCAGCATTTCGTCTGGTCGCAGCGGTAGCTCATTGGTGCCGGCCAGGAGGCGCCTGGGCAAAACTCGCCTGGGGCCTGGGGTATTGAACACCCGTGGATACATTTGGGATTTTTTATATTTTTTTAATGCAGAGTTTGTTGTCATTTGAGAGACTCGGTCTCTGAGTCTCTCTACTTGTCACTCACTGATCACGAAGGTACTCTGTTTTCTGGCACTGCTTCCCTCTTCCTATGCCTTGGGCGGGTCCCCTCCGACCCCCCCCCCTCAATTCCTCACTCTCTCGACTCTCCCTCTCTCTCCTCTCCCCTCTACGCCTCCCCCGGCCAGGTGCGGTAACACGCGGCCGGGCTCGTGAGTGTTCTTGGTTCGCCCCAGACCCAAAGCGGCGCCCCGCCCGGCGCCCCGCCCGGCGCCCCGCCCGGCGCCCGCCTGGTTCGTGGCTGGGCACGGCAGGGTGCGGCTGTTTGGACCCGGACCCCATATCGCATGCTGAGGGGGCTGGCGGCCCAGCCCGAACCCTTCCATCCTCACGGGCCTCAAACTCGCCTCTCGTGAACGGCACCCTGCAAAGAGCCTCAGCGCCCCGCCACGCCCCGCCACGCCGCGCTTTGCCACGCTTTGACGCGCTCCGCCCCGCCCGCGCGGCAGGCACTGCTGTGCCGCCGGTGGGGCTGCGAGGCGCGCGTTGGACCCGCGACTCGGGGACGGCCCCCGGGCCCCCGGGCGCGGAGGGCAGGATGGCAGGGTGTCGCTGGGGGAGCAGTGCGTGTGGGCCCCTGGCTCGGCCCCTGGCCTGGATTGGACGTTAAATAAGTAAGCGGGGGGGGCGCTGTAATGAGGAGGTGGGGCGGCCGTGGAGGAGGGCGGCGGTGAGGAGAGAGCTGGGTCCAGCCTGGGCCATTCAAGGTCTGAAGTCATTGTCCCGACGAATGGAGAACCACTTCAATCAGCACCCATCCACTACCTGCTCCACGGGACAGGGAGCACTGCCAAACTCCCGTGCACGCCTCGTTCCCAACACACACACACACACACACACACACACACACACACACACACACACACACACACACACACACACACACACACACACACACACACACACAGAGAGAGAGAGAGAGAGAGAGAGAGAGAGAGAGAGGCGCGTCCCCGCGCGCTGGCGCCTCGTTTGTCCCTTTGTCCCTTCGGTGCGGAGCGGCGCCCAGCGGCCGGGGAGGCGCGATAGGGTGTAGGAGATGAGATGAGCGAAGCCTTATTTTCTATAAGTCGATTTTCAGCGGCGGCGCGGCGGGGACGGGACGCTAGCGCTGCCGCTAAGGTGCTGCCGCCCCCCGCTCCTGCCTCCTCCTCCTCCTCCTCCTCCTCCTCCTCTTCCTCCTCCTTCTTCTTCTCCCCGTCCTCCTCCTTTTCGTCCTCCCCATCGGAGCTCGTCGTGCGGATTTCATTTCCATTCCCTCCGGATGCCCGGACCGCTGCGCTGCGCCTTGCGCGGGGCACAAGTGGATGTCGGGGCGGGGCGGGGCGGGGCGGGGCGGGGCGGGGCGGGGCGGGGCGGGGCGGGGCGGGGCGGGGCGGAGCGGGGCGGGGCGGGGCGGGGCGGGCGAGGAGCAGGTTTGAGAGGCCGAGGCCGAGTGAGCTGGTCGCTGCGGAGCCCTCTCGCTGACCCCCGTCCAGTGAACTCTTCGCGGGATGGGGGCCGGCGGCCAGGGGCCCGGGGCAGAGGGCCGCGAGGGGGCCCCCAGCTTATATTGTTTGTCGGATTGCCAGAAACCCAATCGCAACCCCTGACAGTAGCCCGCTCCCCTTCACTCCCGCCCCTCCCCTCCCTGTACCCACCCTGTCATAACATTTTGCATCACCGTCAGAGATGGGCAGCAGCTGAGCGAAGAGGAGCGTAATAGCAGGCTCGATGCAAAGCTATTTCGTGCCACTTGAGCGTACTCTGCTGACGCCTGTCCGCCCGCCCAGACCGGCTGGGGCAGCCGGCCGGGGCTATGGGCTCGGCTCGGGGCTCGGACCGCAGAAAAGCTCGAGCTTCCAGCTTGCTCGCGGAGTCGAGCTTATACCGTCACGAGCATTTTTCAAATATATGTGTGTATTTATATATTTATTTTTCTTTAAAAGTTCCTCAATCTTGTCCCGAGAAGCAGCAGCAACAACCGTCGCCGGAAGTGCGGCAGGGACGTCGAGGGGAGCTTTGGCAGCGAAGAGACAGGGTGGACAGGAAGGGGAGTGCTCTGGCGGACTGCCTACGCCTGCGCCTACTCCTAACTATGTATCTCTCCCACGCACACATACTCACAAAACACACACACACACAGTGTGTTGCAGCAGATATCGGCCTCGCCGCTGTATCAAGGGAAGCTTCTAGTCCTACAAAAGGGGCTCTCCCGAACAACTGCGTAGAGAGGAGATCCGTTCGCTGGTGCCGCATCCGTGGCCCGGCCTACCCTACAGGGCGCTGGAAGGACGCTGCGCCCTGGCGCGGGGGATGAGAGAGATGTTCGAAGCACGGCAAACTTTTTTTATTTCATCAGTTCTACTACACATCGCACTCTCTGATATAACCTAGCGCTTAAACAAGGTTTCGAGCGCGTGCGACCTGCGCCGAGTGGGAGACAACTCTAAAATTTTCCTACACCTCGTCATAAAAAAAAATTAAATTAAATAATAAAAAAAAAACAGGAACATTCACAGGGTTCTAAAGAAACTCCAGCAAAAATTTACAAAAAATCACCAAAAATTCGCTGAAAATTCACTACAAAAACACAAAATTTACAAAATTTGTACACCAAAATTCAGACTTGTTTTCCCCTCGCGTTGTACAGTTCCTGCTAATGAGCGCGGTGCCTACCTGTCGATGTGCGTACGCGTCATAGACATGCCATACTCGGCCCGGCCTGGCCTCGCCCCTCCGCGCTCCTTTCCTCTCGCAGCTAATTTCCCCCGTGCCCCCGCGACGCCCCTGCCTGCCGCTCCGTCCCGGACTTTGTGCTCGTCACGTTATGGCGGGACTTTGCTCCTGGTGTGGCGCGGCGTGGCGCTGCTTGTCTTGAGGTTGGCGGAAGAGGGGTGGGGGCGCCTTGGCCTTAAGGGGCGCGTGCTGCCTTTGAGACTCTCCGGCGGCGGTGTACGTCGCACTGGTTCCAGGGGGGCCGCGGGCCTTGCTTCAACTTTACCTTTGGGCAGGGAAGCGATAATATCGTTTGGGAAACGGGTTCTGTCCCCGGACGAAAACGAGTGTATTATAAAGTTAAGACAGGCAAAGTAAGGCGGCTTTTGGTGCGGAAGTGCATCGCAATGGCATACGTGTGAATAGCAGTGAGACGTGACCTTGTCGAGTCAGACACTTTAAACTCCAGTGCTGTTCTAGTTGATAGTTCTGGTTATTTTCCGTCCTTCCCAGATCGTTAAACATGAATTTGAAACCGTCAGCCTTTTCGTCCTCCTGGCGTTCCTAGTGGTTTTGTTGTTGTTTTTGGATGGGGTCATATTTATTTTAGGGGAAGCTCATCGAGAATGGCGGCTAGGGTTGGTGTTGGTCTGCCGAAAATAATTTTTCGCCTCTCCTCCTGATCTCGCTTGCAGAACTCTCTCGCAACCCTCTCGGGTGTGCGCGTGCGCACGTCGGGTCGGGTTGGGGCCTCGGGGGGAGGGGGGGGGAGGGGGGACTGCACTGTACCCCACCAGACCGGACCGGTCCGTGCCGTGCTGCGGCAATAATTATTAATCTGCGGATGAAGCGCGTCTCCGATAAACTGCAGACTTGTTGGACCGCTCGTATAAATAGAGAGTGACGCGCCGCCCCCCACCAGCCGGCCCCGCCCCGGTCACTCCGCGCGCCACCCCTTCCAGCTCGACATGAAACAGCCCTCCACTTTTATGTGTCGTTTCAATTAGAGGCAGTAAAATTCGGAAACGCGTCACGCTATTGGATCGGACGGCGGCGCGGCGTGACAAGTGTGACGGGTCAGGAGGGAGCAGCGCGGGAGAAAGGGGAGGACCGAGGGAAAAGGGAGGAGGGGGGGGGGAACCCTATGGTAAACGCCAACAGTCCACTCCGTAAATTTGTCGTCTGATTCAGCCTGTGTTTTTTTGTTTAAAAAAAAAATTGTATCTTCAGGATACACCGCAATTTTGCGAACATGTTTCGCAGGCTGGCTCAATACAGCGATAATCCTGCACAATAAAGTACAGCCCGTCCCGTTTATACAGTTTGTCCGGTGAATGGAAAACGATACGAATCCGAAGGCATACAAACCTCGACCATGCGTTATCTGACGAAAATGTGTAAGCCGACTTAATACGAAACGTAATCTTCAGGGGAAGCGTCAGTTAGAGCACATTCTGCAAATAATAGGAGATAGTATTGTGATGACATTGCTCTTTGCCATGCTCTGTCCTGAAACTTAAAGCCTACTCCATAAATTATTTTTATTCTTCTCCAACTAAATAATACTTACGCCATGCTATACAGGCGAAGGATTTAAAATGTGTTCCCAGAGTGATGGGGTGAGCCCCGGCCTCTGGCCTGGGCGGGCCGCTCCACACCCGGCGCGCACGCGGCGCCGAGCCTTCCCCTTGCCGCACCACCATGGAAAATAAGAAAAGGCTTCTGCGGGGCGTAACGTTATGCCGCAGATTTATCTGGGGTGGCGGCCGCTGTTTGCTTAATTCGGCCGAAGGTCCCCTCGAGTGGTCCTCGCGCGCTCCGAGATATAGTCATTACGCGTGGAGTACTATTAGGGCCGCGCCGCCGGGCAGCTGGGCGGGCGGGGAGAGGGCTGTTTCACTGCGCCGACAACACGCACACACCCACAGGACACAGTGCTTCCCCAAATATAATGCAAAGTCAACACACGTCCCGGCCATTCAGAGTGCGGCAGTCTCAATAACTATCTCTTTTTGCAGTGTACATAATCAACCACATCTGCTGGGATACAGTAAGTTCGTCCAGTCCCACACTACACAGTTATTATCTTTTTAGCTAGTCTATCGCAGTCATTATGACCCAGATCATTTTCAAAGGGTTAATCAGTTTCAGAAAGTCCAAAGGAGGCACCTACCTGAAAAAAATTTCTAACTGCACTCTAAACTTCTTACTAAGAAACCTCATTGTATAACAAAGGATTTTGTGCTGTCGTATTTTACAAAGAAAAAAATGTTTGTAATACAAAGACAGACCTTTGTAATACAAAGAATTTTCTTTTGTAATACAAGGAAATTTCCTGTATCCTACGACAGAACAAAATTCTTTGTATTACAAGGGGTCTATACAAAGAAATTCTTTGTAAAAAGTTTAGAGTGTGTGAAAAAACAAATATTTGTAGATATTTGATATATTTTGTAAATGAATTGTGAAAAATGTTGTTAATTTCCCACAACCCATTCTTGCTCGTATTTGAATTTCAAGTTGATAGGTAGTGTATTCAATTTTATGATTTGAAATTGTAATTTTACAACTACGCTTCGTAGAAAATTTGCCTGTAAACCTAGGATTATTTTCTACAGTGCTTTATCACATTTTTAAATAATAACCTAAAAGGCAAGTTCTTTTTTTAAACTCGACTCATAACTAAGGGTGGTGGATCAGCTCATCCCTCTATTTCAAAGCGGTGCCTGGTTTTGTTTGAGATTGCCGTGAAGGGTGGCCGTGCTGGCGGCAACACGTCGTACCGGGTGATTCATTTAATGCCTGACAGTGTTGCGGGATTACACATTCGCTAGGGCTTCCGGGGCTATGGCGCCTTACGGGAAAATGAGGTCCGCCAACCCGCAACACTGTTCCGCATTTAAGAAATAAAACGCACTGATACACACTTGGCCTCACTGACACGTCAGCAGACCTCGCCTCGCCCACTGCCCGTACACTGAAAAAACTAATGTGACATGAGTCACATCAATTGATGTGACCAGTTTATGTCACATTTCAAAACGTTACCAAATTCTCGGTCACGTTTGGTAATGTGACATCCGGTGCCACGTGTTATGTCTGCCTATAGTAATAACATGGAGGATGTCACATTACAAACGTTACCGAAAATATGGTAACATTACGTAATGTTACCTAAACTGGTCACATGTGCACATGTGACATATGTCACATTAGTTTTTCCAGTGTATTGTGAACCAACTGCAGGAAATGGTTCTGTATAAAAATTTGTCTATTTCCACGTAGTCCGCCCCTTCCTTGGACTTCTCTTACCCTCCGCTCGTGTAACATGAAAAAGGGCGGTATTAACATCAAGAAATCTTGTACAGATTACTCGGTACTTCTCGATATCACAGGGTATCACGCCGCTTACCTCTTAACTTCTTACAAAGAAAATTCCTCGTATTTCAAAGAATTCTGTGCAACCGTAATACATAGCCAATACAAAGCAAAATTTTCTTTGTAATACAAACAAAATCCCTTGTAGTACAAAGACAAACTTTTTGTAATACAAGAAAAGTTATTGTATTTTAAGGTTGCACAGAATTCTTTGTATTCTACGAAAAATTTCTTTGTAGAAAGTTTAGAGTGTGTTACACCCTGAATTCGTCAGTTGTAGAGCTTATTTTGACGTATTTTTGTATGACATCACGGGATTTACCTTGTCATACCCCAAAAAAGGTGTACAGGGTATTACAAAAGAGACTACCCCCTCGATATGAACAGAGTGCTTCTCGCACAACTTGGCCGAGTGTAACACTCGGTCCGGAAGAAGATCCTGTACTCCTCCACCTTCCTGGGAACCACCGGGAGGCGCTCAGAGCTCCGAGCAGAGCGGCAGGATCGCTCGACTGCCCCCGCTCTCGCTCAGGCGTTAGGGCGTTAAAGGGACACTGGCGCGTATTGGTGGGAATGGGCCATCAAGCCCTCCTCGCCCGCCTCCGCCCCGCGCGGCCCCGCGCGGCCCCGCGCCCCCACCACAACAGAGCGCCACTCTCGCTGGCGCTGGCCAGGCCCGGGCCTGCCAGCCGTTCTCGTCCAGCCCCACCGGGCCCCAGGAGGGTAGGCCGGGCCGGGCCGGGCCGGGGAGGCCCCGGGCCCCGGTCCACTCTGGTCCGGTATCGGAGACGGTTCAGCCCGGCGCCCGCGAGCGCCTGGTTCGGGCGAGACGGGCTGCGGTAACTGGAGAGCTCGTAAACTCTACATCTCGCAGTGTTACAAAGAAGACGGCCTCGCAGATATCGCTCACCGTTCCTCTCTCGAAGACCGCTTCTTATCCGAGCTTCCTCCTCTCTCTGTCCCCCAGACTCTCACCCCTCACCCCCACCCCAGTACCTCTCCCTGAGAGGACAACAACGGCTGCGTCAACGCCACTCCGTCTCGTAGTAGCAAAGTAACTTTTGTAGCCCAAAGTCCTTGCTGCTCAGCAGAAACAGCGATGAGGGAATTCCCAACGCCATAAAAACTATGGAGAGGGCATTTCTTTTGGAATACGTGTACTGAAAGATGAGCCAGGGTGCATCAGAGCAGTTCACACCATAACGAGAACTCTGGGCAGGCAGGCCAGGTAACAAGCTGAGAGGAGAGGTGTGCTTTCCATGCCATACTTGGGGGTGGGGACTGGTCCCTTGGGGTAGCCCACGTGCCTCACTTTGAGGCATCCCTCTCAACCCCCCCCCCCCCCCCGCGAGGTCAAATTTGCATGTAGTCACAGCGGAACGCCTCCCCCCACCCCTTCCCCCCAGTATCCGCACGCAAGCTGTGCGAACACGTCTCATATTGGCTCCAATACAACAGGGCCAATGAACTGTGGACAATTTCCTACCTTATTTGCATTATTGATTACGTCTACCTCTGCGCGTTATGTCCAGGGATAACAAAGATTTAAAACGTTGCGCTTTTTGCTTACATTTTGCTTTACCCTCCAACGTTTATCGTCCAGGGATTCCGCGGCCCGGGTCGGGCTATTGCTATTGCGGGTTGTTTGTGGAAGCGCTGGCGTCGCTCCAAAGCATCCTGACGTATGGCCAATCTGTCTCGCTACCATCCACCCGGCCGGGCCGGCCCGCCCCCTTCAGACCTCACTTGCCTCCCTCCCTCCCCCTCTTTTCTCCACTCCCTTTCTGAGAACTCCTGACCCCTTTTCGGTGCAACTGGGTTATCGCAAAATTTCCCCCGCCATCGGCCCTTATCGAAGTCGTAACGTTTTTCATTAGTTTCTCAATGCTCAAGATACAAAGCTGAATTTGTGTTCTTTTTGTTGCGAATAAGTGAATGTGATGTCGAAAACAAACGTTTCTGGGTTGCATGTGCAATGAGATTCATTTCTAATGCTGTAGTTTGTTCGTGATTGTGATACTACCACACATGGACTCAAGCGCGCGCACTCACATGGATACACACACAACACACACACATACATACATACAAACACACACACACACACACACACACACACACACACACACACGACAAAAAAAAACACACAGAGGAAGAGAGAGGACGAGCCCTTGTACGGTGTCGTGTCGTGCTGGACCTCATCTCTCCGGCAATCAACCGCGCTTTTAATTGACAGCTGCTGAAAACACAAAACGAAAAGGCCCATCGTATTCCCTCTCAATCCCGATTTTAATTAAATCGATCGCTTACTATTTACATCCAGGCGAACGTGATCCTCCTCCCACTCTCCATTGTCTGGCGCGTCACGTAAAGAATGAGTGTAATGCTGCGAGGGTAAAGCTGTGCCGAATGGCACCGCTGTGTTTGATCGTCGCTCTTCTGATGCGAGTCGTAATTCCCTTATTTTGCCCCGTTCCCTCCAAGGCTTTGCAGATTTTGTATCGACGAGCAGCCGGACTGAAACAGATTCCTAGCGCGACGCCGCACTCTGCAGAAAGAACCACTCCATTTGTTATCTGAGATGAGAATGGAAAAAAAAACACGCCGCAGGAGAAGTTGAAATGACAAGGCGCTGGACGGGTGAGATATTCGGGGCAGTAAATTACAACGCTCTCGGGCGGGAGTGGGAGAAGGGGGTGTAGGAAAAGGGCGGGGTGAGCAAGCAGCCTCAGACACGCACTGAAGCGCGCCCAAGCGACTTGATCGGGCCAATCTGCATTTGTGCAATATATCACGGAGCAGGATGGACGGCGGAGGGGGAAGAGCGGGGTCCCGGCCCCTGCCCGGCCCCCGGCGCGCGCGCCCTGCTCGCTGGAGCCGGAGGGGGAGACCCAGGACCCGGCTCAGCACTCACCCAATTGGTACCTTCCTTCGCCTTTCACTAAGGCCACAGTCCCGACCAACCTATATTTGTTGAGCCTTACAGTAGTAGCACTGGCGCTATGACATCTTGAACAATGTTTTTCACGTGACTCACGAATCCTAAATTCAATTAAAGCAAAAATTTCTTTGGCGTTCCTTGCGTTTACAATAGTCCTCTTGCTACCATTTTCTTGACATTTTCCTTTTTTGTTTTACAGGCTGGCAGAAATCTTTTTGGTGGGGCTGGAGCATACTCAACGTCGTCGGAATTTTTTTTTATTTTGTTTTGGAAATTATCTCAATTATTTCGGGCCGGAAATGGGTGGTGTGGCCCGGAGTGAAGCAGCAGGTAGGTAAGTGTCGTCCGGCAGTCAGGGGACCATTAAATTTGAGGTTGAGTTGCGTCTTATGTCTCCTCACCCCAAGCGGAAAACAAGTTGTACATCTTTGTGCACCTCGTACTTCAGAAAAATTCAGGAAAGTTCAGAAGAAAATAGATAAAATTCAAGCAAAAATCCACAAACACTCATTAAAAATACACAAAAATTAACGAAAATTAACAAAATTTGTAAACTTAAATTTAGAGTTTTTGCCCCACGCCTCACCCTCTCTCTCCTCTTTCTCTCCGTCGATTACCACGGCCTTATTGCCACCCCTTGAACAACAGACTTTCACACCACTGCTGGTCTGTGTGCTCTAGCGGCCTCGTCCCGCACCCCTCGCCAGACACCCGACAACACGAGCCAATGCGGTGACCTTTCGCTGTGGTTACAAAAAGACAGAAAAGAGAGAAGAAATCCGTATGAAATGTCAACCGCATTGCTCCAGCTGCGGCCGCTTGATGGTCGGCAGGTGCAGACACTGTAAACAGTAGAGACCGGTGACATTAAGCACGGCTCTCATTCGAACATTTTAGTAAGTTAGGACGTGGAACTGCTGTTGTTCCCTTTTAAGCCGAGAAATTCAGCTGAATACGAATAATGCTGTACTAGCCCAGTTCAATGTGAATTTTGTCGAATTCTCGGACAAATCATAGCGAAACAAGTAAATGTATCCACTATACGAAGGAAATAAAACTGCGGGTGCTCGCGCCCAGCACACCCGCACACACCACTTGCCGTAGCCCGGACCGCCCCATTATGCGACATAAGCTACAATGAGCCCGTTCGCCCCGCTCTGTGATTGCCACCATCAAGCCACGCAGCCTCCTGAGCGCCGAGCCCCGCCACACTCCACCCCATCCACAGCCCCCGCGCCTCGCACGCCTCACCACGCTTTGCCACGTCCCAGCGCCCCGCACAAGGCTCCTATACGTGAGTATCGCGTCGGCACTCTGCTGTCCTGGGAGACGATTTATCAGAAAAGTTGATGAACTAGATTAATTTTTCGCGTCGCGAATATATGCCTCCGTTCGATAACTGGATGTTACTCTAAAATGACAGGAATTTCGTTCAACTCTTACTCGCCAAAGTAAACAACGGTACGCTGTCTAGAACGTTCACGGGAAAACTACGGGCCAAACCGCAGGTAAAACCTACTTGTCTCTCTGCGGTATTTTATTAAGAGTGTCATTAGTGCCGCAGAAGGTCAAAATGCTAAGTACATCGGCGATCGCCTCGCCCGGTACGCCTCGGCCTCGCCGGCTCAAGTCGTTTTCTCTGCCAAGCAGGACCTACAGGCACGCCGTCAGCCTCTTTAGCTCCACTCATCTATCTCCACCCGCGATTGCTCTCCCTCTACCCCTTTCACTCTCCATCATATTTTTCGTGATTCTTCACTCCAGCCTCCCCTGATTCTCTTGTTGTCCTGCTTTCCCTTTCCACGCCCCCATCTTTCTTCTCAATCTCGTTTGCCATATATTTCTGACGTATCTTGTATCTTTTTCATATCTACAAGGGTCAGTCCACTTTGTCCAACTTTCTGCCCTTCTTACATTTTACGAGATGTAAGACAATCCTCTGTGGGGTATATCTCTTTTGTACCGGGTGTTTCTTTGAATGCGTAACAGTGTTGCGGGTTTGCCTACCCCATTTGCCCGTTAGGCGCTATGGCCCCTGCAGCGCTGGTGAGTATGCAATCCCGCAACACTAATACGCTTGTTTCGCATTCAAAGAAACACCCGGCACTCTTTCAAACTATAGCAGCAGTCTCTCAGTCTTTTTCATGCTGCTGTGAAGTGTATTTACGAAATTAAAAAGTAGATTCTAATAAGCGTAGGCTACGTTGTGGGTTGTGGGTGAATCACGACCTCGATGTACGCTTTTATCCCTCATTTCTCAACTAGATCTTCATTGAGATAAATATGTGTGAAAGTCCCCGGCAGCAGTAAGCCCTTTTTGATTCACTCACCCTGCCCGCTGGCCGCTTATTTATTCCTCGAGTGTTGTTCCTGGCCGTGTTCAGGGCACCGCCTCCCCGCCAGTTCCTGCAACATGTAGGGATGCAGACATAATGATTGCAGTAAAGCGATGTTTAGTTCTCTCGTTCCAGACTCCACCAGCTGTGGTATGTTTGATGCAGGTGTCAACACATATCGAAACAAAACATTTTGCAATAAGTTTTGTGTTTGGTCTACAGCCACCCTCGTTCGCGCCATTAAAACAAGGTTTTTTTTTTGGGGGGGGGGGGGCGTTAATATGAAAACCGAAACATTTTGAGAAGTTCTCTTATTTTGAGGAAAATTTCTTATGAGGATCTCATGACTCCGAAAACTAGGGGAAGGGCTCACAATTATTTAGGAGAGCTCCTCATAATCTTACACTGCTAACCGAATTGTGTACGTGTACTTAGTACACACACATTCGTGTGAACTTGCAAGCGCACACGTTTAGGTGTGTACTTGCCTTAGTACACACTTATTTGCCATGTACGTGTCATAGAACACACTTATTTACCGTGTAGTTGCCATAGTACACACTTATATTTGTGGGCTTGTAAGTGTATACTATGACAAGTACACGGCATATAAGTTATGGCGAGTACACACCTCTATGTGTGTGTCTGAAAATACACACAAATATGTGTGAACTAAGTCGACACCTTAGACTGAAAGGCACGCAGTCCAGCCGCCCGTTCGAAGACTAACGCAGTTCAGCCGCGCGCTCCGAAAGACACGCAGTTCAGCCGCTCAATCCAAGACTCACGCAGTTCCTATGTCTGGAGCGGTAAACTGCGTGTCTTTCGGAACGCGCGGCTGAACTGCGTTAGTCTTGGAATGGGAGGCTGAACTGCGTGCCTTTCGGAACGCTCGGCTGAACTGCGTGCCTTTCAGTCTAAGGTGTCGAAGTACACACTTTGGTTTGCAGTGTAGAAGTTTTCAACAGATAAAGTGCGTGAAATCCTCTAAGTTTTCTGTTTTCTCTTTAAAAAATAAAAAATAAAAAAAAAGGAATAAAACATTACTTTTCTGTGCAGTCCTCTAGAAATATAGGGAAGACCATCCTAAGCTTTGGTCACCTGGTTAAGCTTAAACAGAAGATCTTTTTTTGTTTTGTTTTGTGCAGTCTGAAATAAGACAGCACTGAAAATGGAGGAGTCGCCTTTTTCGATCTTGGAAGAGCGACTTTCTGTACCAAATTTTCATGCTCCTGGGAGTGCGACATGCATGAACATCGCTCTATTAGAGTCACTTTGATGACTCTTTTTGAGTCAAATCATCAAATGTCACTCTTCGGGAGCGATTTTTAAAATTCCAGAAAATACTCGATTTGAGTCGTTTTAGCGAAAGTCACTTTTACTGAGCGATGAAAAAATACTCCGCTCATTACGGGCGAGAAATGTGATTAGTACCTTTCCAGTGAGCCTTACCCTACCTCGCGTTTTTCGTTCTGAAACGCAACGTACGCTACCCCTGTGCACCATTTGTCTACATTCATCGTGCTCTACGGATAACTACTGAGAAAAAGACGAGGTCATACGTCTTTCCCTATTATTCGCTCTCAGGTCTCGCCCGAAGGGTTTCTCCCACCCCTCTTCCCTTTCATCCCCACCTTTCCCTCTGGACCCCCATCACATCAACGACCAGGCTCTGAAGAATTTTCATTACGAAGAATCTCAGGCCACACTCGCTTATGCTCCCCAACCTCCTGTTACCCTGAACTACCCCCACCCCCTGGTCCCCTGAACTACCCTCATCCCCCTTGCGGAGAGTGTAATGAACCGCCCATCTGCCCTTCCCGGGCTGGTATTTCATAACCTGCGGCTGGGGCAAATTAATCCCTGTTCTACCTAGGCGAGTGCTTACGTTGCAGCTGACTGCGAAACTAAAACTTTGCATAAAATATGTTTGTGCGTCACCCTGGACGACGCTGGACAAATCTTTACTTTGTTCAGCTTTGCTCTCACGAGCCCGTTATTTTTAATCAAATACTAGTTTTTATATTGCTCCATGATTATCCATACGTATTTGTTTCTGAGTGAACCCCGCTACCTCCTCTCGCCTCCCTCTCCCTGACTGCCCTTTCCCTCCCTATCCCTACTGGAGTAATATTCAAGGGATTTCTAACACGGGAGTTTTTATTCGTGATTTGTGAGAACTGCGAACATACCCTGAGTAGTTTTTATTTCTGCTTACAAAACACTTTTAGTTTGGCTGTTCGGCTGTACCTGCTGCAGTACTTGAACTTTCGTCTTATTCGTTGCGTCGCTGCATGCTTTTCGAAGCGACCGGCAGGCCAGACACAGCCAGGACGCCGTCGTGGAGGAGACGCCGGACCCGCCCCTCGCGCTCTACTGACCAGCGGACTCTTTTATCTGTCTCATTCCACAGCCCTTTTCTTTCATTCGCCTTCCTCCCGTATCTCCCTCCCTCTTTCGCTCCTCTCTCCTTTTTTTTTAATGCCAGCTTCCTTCCCTCTTCCCTTTGTGCGAGCGGCTAGTCTGTGTAGTTCTGGAATGGTCTGAAAGCCCTGACCAATAGTAATGTGCGGGGCGACAGCGGGGATAGGGACGTGGAACGGAGATGGATGCTGAGGGAAGAGACTCCTTTTGATCCCGCCACTCTCCATCCCGCTCCCACTCCCTGACACATTCTCCTTTCGCCACTCTCTTTCTTTGTGCGTGTCGCATGAGCCTTTTCTTAACGGCAAGAGCCTATCTTGCTGGAAAATGATTCACTCCACCGCAAATACGAATATGGAGATAAAACGTATATGTAACATACGACCTGTCGCTTAAAAATATGCTAAATATATTAATAAGAAAAAAAAGATTCGCAATTTTCATAAATAATTTTGTAACGCGCATATCACGGAGTGAGCCGTGCTGTAGTAAGTACATTACAGTTGTTAGAATTAAGCAAACATACTAATATCGTCAGAACTCTGAACGGTCCGAGCGGCCGCAGGAACAGCCGCTAACAGAGGTAATCAGCAAGTCTGAATATTGCAACAACTCCCGCTTCCCCTCCCTGACACACACACACGAGCACGAACACTCTCTCTCTCTCTCTCTCTCTCTCTCTCTCTCTCTCTCTCTCTCTCTCTCTCTCTCTCTCTCTCTCTCTCTCTCTCTCTCTCTCTCTCTCTCTCTCTCTCTCTCTCTCTCTCTCTCTCTCTCTCTCTCTCTCTCTCTCTCTCTCTCTCTCTCTCTCTCTCTCTCTCTCTCTCTCTCGTGCGCGCTTGCGCACACTCACACCTACGCGACCCACACACCACGGGAGGCCTCACCACAACCGCAATATATGCGCTGCTTTATTAATATTACGGCCGACTGAGTTCAGGGGCGGCAGGAATTTCGGGAGGAGAGGGAAAGACTGAGCGAGGGAGTCAGGGAGGCCAGAGCCAGCGACTGCAGACAGACAGAAATAATGGGGTGCGAGGAGCCAGGACTCCTCCAGGCATATTCCTCATCGTGGAGGAAGTGCGGCGCGGTTGCCGGGGGGGGGGGAGGGGGGCAGCACGCCACTACGCCTCCATCCATCTCTTTCTAACTCTGACGATTACAGGAGGTGGACACGGCGCTGCCAGTAGGCCAACGAGCCCCGCACTGCTACGTTCACAATAAAAGAACTATTTGGGTCAGCATTTTAAGATCAGCAGAAAATTCAGCTGAAAACCTTGAAACAATTTAATGTGATAACGAAGGCGAAGCTGCTCAGTTAGGTGCTGGCTGCTACACGCAGTTACTCTTTTCTTGACTGTGCATCTGCACATGTCACCCCACCACCACCGCCCCTCTCCAGCCTTAACCACAACCCGCGTACGGCTGCCGTCTTGTTTTTGGCCCGGCTCCAATTTGCCCTCCTCGTCGAGAAGGCGTAGTTGGGCGTGGCGAGGAGGGGTGAGGCGTGGCGTGGCGTGGTGTGGTGTGATCTAGCGGTCCCCCACGCGTGGCGTGGCACCAGTGTGTATCACACAGCAACTCCCCCCTCGTCCCGCCCCTTATAAACCTGACTGCCGATGGCTATTCGAGGCGCGGCGGCAGGGGGGCGGGGTGGGGCGGGGCGGGGCGGGGCGGGGCGGGGTGCCTCGGGGCGGGGCCGGGTGGAGCGAGAGGAGTGTGCTCCCCTGCTCTCTGCCGCGCCACCCCGCCTCCCCTTGTAACGCATTCTTTTCTCAACTATCGACTAACTTCGCGCGCCTCCCACTTGGTTACGTTGCGCATGCTTGCTGCCGCGCCAGGCGTTCAAACTTAAAGAGGTGAAATGAGTGGGTGAAGGTGAAGATGGTCGCGGCTCATGAAATTTCCGTTGTGTTTTTCCTTTGAACTGGTGCGGGGAGGCAGGGGCGTCTTTTACGACGGCGTTACGGCGCGCCTAGACTGTTGCATAAGCCTCGCGACACGTGGGCCTTTTTTTTTGTGTGGAGGAGTCCTTGTCATTAGCAGGAAGTCACGGCTCAGTGGACGGGGAGTGGAGAGACGATGGGAGGAGGAGAGGAGAGGAGAGGAGGAGGAGAGGAGGAGAGGATGAGGAGAGGAGAGGGTGGCTTGACGTGCATGGAGGTGGCAGTCGCCTCTCACCTCGCTGCTCCCCTAGTACAGTCAGAAGGTAAAAAGAACAAAACACCTCTTTTCTGAAAAAGAAAAGAAAGTTGCGGCACTGCGGCCTATTCGGAAGTGGTAGAGCTCGGTCTAGAGAACAACATATCGGGAATTTTCATTTCGACAAACGCTGAGTTTGGTAGGAAATGCGGCAAGGTAGTATGGCCGGGTTATTGCGCAATGGTCACATATTTCAGACACCGAAGACCAAAAGAAGGATAAAAAAAAAAGTTTTGTGCAGGTTCAAAATTTAAAAATTGGGCCCTGTAATGGGTGGCTAAAACGTACTGCCGTTACCGGGAGCACATTCAAAATCTCCTGCGTTTCATTCTGCGTCGATGTTTGCTACTCTCAATACCTTATTGCTACAATCGAGGGCTTAACTTTACATGTTCGGGAAATGGTCGAATTTTCAAACTTGAAGAGGAATTTTCGAATAAACCTTCCGGTAGACGACACGCAAGATTCATTTAGTGTGGGGGCACCTTTAAAATCACTGTCTGACTGGACTACCAGAACAGCGCCGTGCAACGCTGCCGAATGGCCTGCAGGGCAGGTGGAAGGGAAAAGAAGTCACTCTGCATCAGCGAGTAATTGCAGAAGGGACCCCAGTCAGAGAGCCGTTGCCGCCGAACGGTGTTTACCTTACCTGCGCGGATAAAGCGAACTGTCACACTTGAGAGGAAGAGAGAGATAGATAGAGAGAGAGATGGGTGGAGGGGAGGGCCTTGCTGGGATGGAAAAAGTTTGCGCTGCAAAAGGTATCGACTAACACCGACACAGCAGCTGTGACTGACTGGGATGTGCTGAAGCAAAGGTAGGTGGGGGGCGGAGGCTACTGATAGCGACAGCTCCTTCCACCTCTCTCGCATCCTATATCTCCCATCTTGTCTCTCTCTCTCTCTCTCTCTCTCTCTCTCTCTCTCTCTCTCTCTCTCTCTCTCTCTCTCTCTCTCTCTCTCTCTCTCTCTCTCTCTCTCTCTCTCTCTCTCTCTGCCCTCCGCCGAGGCCTGCTGGTGCGCTCCGGAGAGATGTCAGGAGGTAATTTTCCTTTACGAATATGGATGCTGCGCCGCGCTATGGCCCGTTGGAAAGGTTCCGACAACATTCTCACAAAAAGTAAAGAAGAAAAATGTTTATTTTTTTCCCCACTCCGTGGCCTTGATAAACGTTTATCTGATAAGCCGGGCGCTTAATTAAGTCGTGATTAAGTCGAAGTGCGGTCTTTTTCCCCCGGCAACCCCTCCGCCCGCAGCGCCACTCGACGAGCACTCGCTTTTCCGCCAGGCTGGGCAACAGCTCCTCTGCGCAGAGAAACTCTGGGTGCTGCGCTGCAGATTTCAGGCGTCATGCTCTCTGAAGTTAAATCATAGTCCTCGGAAGAAGTATTTGGTAGTGCATGTGTGGGTGAGGGTGTATGTCGTAGGTATATGTATGTGAGGCATGAGGCATTGCGCCGTACGCTGGGAGGTCATGATTCATATCCCCTACGCCTCACACCCCTTCCCTCCTTGTGCCGTTTGTTCTCTCTCTCTCTCTCTCTCTCTCTCTCTCTCTCTCTCTCTCTCTCCCTATCTCTCTCTTTCTGTCAGTTGTGGCCTCGCTACGTCCATCTCCTTGTTCTCTAGACTGTTTCGACTACTCGGAGGGCCGGCTGAAATACAATAAGTGTCAACGTCGACACTTTAGCTCATTTCTAATTCGGTGGAGCAATTCCTTTAATCCTGATAATACCTTTGACAGATTCTCCTCCAATGGCTTGACGGAGGGAGCGGCGCGGCCCAGGCCACAAGAGACCCTTTAGGCGACAGGCATCCTCTTAGACCTGGTATCCTGCTTGACCCGGCTTTGCGACGGTCCATCCTTGCTGTAAAACACCGCCCAGATATAACCAAGACGCGCCATCTCTCTCTCCTTCTCTCTCTCCCACACACCTACACACACTCACACACGCTCGCACCGCTTGCCCAGATGCCGACACATTTCCTCCTGACCTTGTGTTATCGTTTCCGGAGCGCGAGTAAATATTTGATGTGTAAAATGTGTCCGTCCCACCCCGTCCGGGCAGACGGCGGTGCGGCGCAGCACTGCACGCCTTTCAAAGTACCTCGAATTGAGTCGTCGCGGTAATCTGATTTTTATTCCATCTCCTGCATATTTCTAGGTCACGCTGTGTTGTTTATTTTCCAGTCCAGATTTTTTTCCCTTTGCGGTGTCTCGCAAGAGGATTGACTGCGGTGGTCCGGCAGCGGCAGGCTCGACCCGGCGGCGGGGTTGGCTGTGTTCCGCAAACTCACGACTCGGGAACAGCAGCTCGGCATGATAACTCCACTGGCCAATGGTCCAGGAGGGAGGGAGGTTAGGTTAGATGGGGGGGAGAGGGAGGGAAGGGAGAGAAGGAGACAGAGAGTAAGGGGTTGGGGGAGGGAAGGGGCCCGGCAGTGTGGGCGATATTCGATATACGACTACAACAACATGCCAACATGTGCTACTATAACGATGTATACTTTCAAATACCACCCCACTATCCGACGACACTTTACCCCACCGACCCCCCGCCGGAATGCGGGCTATTTTTTTTTTTTTTTTTTTTTTTTTTTTTTCGGTCAAGTCCGCTGTATAGCGACGATATGAAATGTCCACCCCCGGATGTTTGGTTTCGCTTGCTGCCGGAAGGGTATGAAGAGTTAGTTGTTCCCGGAAGTGATGCTCCCAGCTCGCGCTACTTCCGCACCCGGTGGGTCCGTCTCGTCCGGATCGGGCAGGGTCTCCCGCGCGTCGTGTTCCGGGCCGGCCCGGTCGCCGGGACGCCTGCGCTCCGCCCCCGGCGCCCCCCGCCCCTCGCCGTGTAGATCATTGGCCCAGCTGGGGCCGAAGCCGAGGGTCGGGTCGAGTCGTTTTTCCGCAGGGCCGGGCAGAGTGGACCGCCGCCGCCCTGCTGGCCGCCCTCCTCTGGCAGTCCGCGAGACCGGGCTGTTCCGTCCCATTAGGCGCCTATCCGCAGGAGTTGCATAATGCCATACCCGACCTGACGGCACAATCCGGGCCAATGACTTCTTTTTCGTCGAGGGCGACGAATATAAATCTTTCGTTGCCTCACAAAAATCCTTTAAAATAATAATTTAAAAAAAAACCTTTTTGGACGAATTAAGAAAAAGTATGAATAACAATCAAGCCTTAAAAAACTGAAATTGAAATGTGTTTTTTCTTCTTTTTTTTTCGGTTAACTCATGCACAGAGAGGTCTCTGATGACAAACCTAAATGTTCCATTTTCGGAGCTATGACCAAATAAACGAATCGTATGCTGGAACATTTGCCTTGACAGGCCACAACGTTTAAAATTTCGCCAGCGACTCCTCCCTTCGATAGCATTGCGTTTCGAATAGCTCAGTCATTTCATCCTTGTCCTGATCGCCTGAAAAAAAAAAAAGTTGCATCAATCCCGGAGGAAAAGTCGATCCCGATCTGGTGGCCCGACCCGACCCAGCACGGCGGCGCGCCTCTGGGGTGAAAGACGTGACGCCGTGGCGCTGCCAACCCGCAACATGACAGCGCGGAGGCGGAGGCGATGTCGGTTAAGTCCTGAGCGCGGGGCCCGCTCCCCGGCCTGCAGGACCCCCGGCCCCGGCCCCGGCCCCGCGAGGCGCGGTTACTCCGGCTCGTGCCCAAGGGAGTGGCAAACGCTGACAGCGTCCTCTCTCTCTCTCTCTCTCTCTCTCTCTCTCTCTCTCTCTCACTCTCTCTCACTCACTCTCTCTCTCTCTCCCCCCCCCCTCCTGAATCCTTCTCGTGCGATGTAGCTCTCAACACACATCCGTACGCACGCACACACTCCGCGTCATTGGCATGAATCAATAAAACGAACACGTTCATAAACATGGCAGCAGCACAGCACACCCCTCTGACGTGTGGCTCAGCAGGCTCAGGCTCGTGAACTGCTGCGGTATACAGTCATTTGCGTATCTTTATTTGGTACCCAAACCACTCTTGCAAAGAAGCGTGTGCTATTGCCAAATTTGCATTTCTCACGAATCCTATCAACCCCTGTTCTAATTATATAATATAAGTGTTTCTTTTCCTCGTCTCAATCGACCTCCTGGAAGAAAACTGTAGGCTCCGTTTGACTCAGTAATGATTTAACGGTCAGTAAGAGTCAGGAATTTAGAGAATTCCAATTTTTCCGTACCGGCTCTTTCTTTGAATGCGTAACGGTGTTGCGGGTTTGCCTACCCCATTCGTAAGGCGCCAGTCCCTGCAGCGCTGGCGAGTATGCAATCCCGCAACACTGTTACGCATTCAAAGAAACATCCGGTACATCGTATATTTGGCCCGCACAGATACCTCTCATCCCGAGGGGTAAATAACTCCGAATTTTGATGTACACCACTAATTCAAAATTCACACTAATTCAAACTAATTCACGCGAATTCAAAACTAATTCACGCGAATTCAAAACGAATTCAAAACAAATTCAAGCGAATTTAAGGAATGACCTCAGAAAATACACGCACATCTGATCCAAATTATTCTCTCAATTACATGATGAACTAGGATTTTTAGTAAATTATTGTGAATGATTTCTATTTATTCCAAATTATTGGAAATTAACTTGCAACTGCGCAAAATAATCACAATTATTTCAATTATTTGTTAAAACTTTTCATAAACAAATTTTGCTCTGCAATTGAAAGGGTGGCGTGAAAACATGGAAAATTTTTGCGGCAGTAAACCTCCCGAAGGAGGTTGCGGTTCCCGCCAGGCACAGGACTTTTACCCCCTGTGGCAGCCAACTGCTTCGGTGTTCCATGGGAACCGGCGCTTTGCTGACTGCGATCCTATCGCGCAATTCGACAGATTTGATCCCCGTACCACCATTGGCCTACCCCTAGAGGTACGAGCGGTGTCAAGAGCGTTAGACTTCCTGAACCCAGTTTCAGAGGCCTTACCTCAGAGGGGTACGCGGGATTCGAACCCACAACCCCGAGTGCCGACACGTAGCCAGAACAGGAAGCGACCCAACGCCCAGAGCCACCGAGCCAACGGCGGTGAGACGTGTTTAACTTCTATTTGACCTGCCATCCAGCTGCGGCCAAAGGGAATGTCAAGCGCGAAAAACACTTCCCCAAGTGGGAGTCGAACTTCGGACCACTCGATTCGGTGTTGCGCGCTCTACCAACTGAGCCACGACGCCACGATGACTGCACTGTGCGACGAATTCGAGTTCTGTTTGCCCCGTCCTCCGGGCTGGAGGCTGCAGGATACGGCAAATACGACTCGAACCCGTCGCACTGTACAGACATCGTGGCGTCGTGGCTCAGTTGGTAGAGCGCGCAACGCCGAACCGAGTGGTCCGAAGTTCGACTCCCACTTGGGGAAGTGTTTTTCGCGCTTGACATTCCCTTTGGCCGCAGCTGGATGGCAGGTCAAATAGAAGTTAAACACGTCTCACCGCCGTTGGCTCGGTGGCTCTGGGCGTTGGGTCGCTTCCTGTTCTGGCTACGTGTCGGCACTCGGGGTTGTGGGTTCGAATCCCGCGTACCCCTCTGAGGTAAGGCCTCTGAAACTGGGTTCAGGAAGTCTAACGCTCTTGACACCGCTCGTACCTCTAGGGGTAGGCCAATGGTGGTACGGGGATCAAATCTGTCGAATTGCGCGATAGGATCGCAGTCAGCAAAGCGCCGGTTCCCATGGAACACCGAAGCAGTTGGCTGCCACAGGGGGTAAAAGCCCTGTGCCTGGCGGGAACCGCAACCTCCTTCGGGAGGTTTACTGCCGCAAAAATTTTCCATGTTTTCACGCCACCCTTTCAATTGCAGAGCAAAATTTGTTTATGAAAAGTTTTAACAAATAATTGAAATAATTGTGATTATTTTGCGCAGTTGCAAGTTAATTTCCAATAATTTGGAATAAATAGAAATCATTCACAATAATTTACTAAAAATCCTAGTTCATCATGTAATTGAGAGAATAATTTGGATCAGATGTGCGTGTATTTTCTGGGGCATCCCCGAATTAAAAACGAATTCAAGTAAATTCACAAAAAGATCACAATAACTTCAAAAAAAAACAAAACTTTGCAATAAATTCAAAAAATTCAAAGCTAATTCAAAACGAATTCAATTCAATTTAGACAAATTCAATTCAAATTCACGCAATTTGTGCACCGAATTCAGAGTTGTTTACCCCTCGTCTCATCCTCACAGGAGGTCGTGCATTGCAGTTTGAAGTTGGGAAACCCAACGTGGGGTTCTCCAGGTGCTGAACCGTCCGCCCTCCTGCCCGACCGACCGACGCCAACTCCGCCGCGCCATCCCCAACACCCCGCCGCGCCGCGCCGCGCAGCGCCCCGCCACGTCGCGGCGCGCATCGGCGCGCTCCGTCCGTTTCTTATTGGGCCCTGGAGGCTGTGCGGCGCGGCGCGGCGCTGCGCGGGCCGCGTCCGTTAGAGCGAGCGAGAGGCGCCACCGCGGTGGTCTCCGTCTCGCTCGCTCCCGGACCGCAGGCCAGGGCTGCCAGGGCTGCCAGGGCTGCCAGGGCGGGCTAACTGCCGCTTTATACAACGCCTTTCGCATCCAGGTAGACGAGCTGGGAGTGAGAAGGGGGGAGGGGCTGGGCTGGGATGAGAAATGGTCCGCGAAGACTTAGAAAACCGTTGGGAGATAGCGGCAGGCCAGGGGCGGGCGGGGCAGATGTTTGACACGGTTGGGCGGGGCGTGTGGGCTGTGGGGCTGGGGCGTGGGGCGTGGGTGGGCCGTGTCCTCACGGAGACTGAACAATGAACGTGATGGCGCCAATCGTTACCGTTGTGCGTCGTCTTGAAGCCGGGCGCGCGACATACACACTTCATTGCGTAAATGGCTGATGCGTTCAGAACCGTCAGACGGCCGGACATCAGCGTTAATGCGGGAGAATATTTCGTGTCGGAGCAGTCGGAGGGACCGCAGCCGCATCGATGTGTGCAGCGAGACATGCCGGAGGCGTGCCCGAAGAAGGGAGGGGGGGGGGGGGAGAACGCCTCCGCGCTCCGCGACGGGCTCCGGACGGTTTTGGCGGGCTGATCTGACCTGTCGGGGCTGGGCGGGATGGGGTGGCTTGTCGCTCCCTAGGGAGAAAAAACAACTCTTAAATTTTCATACACCTCCTTCTCGTTAATCGGTAACATTCAGAAAAAACTTTAAAAATTCAGGAAAACTGAAAAAATTAGGACAGATTTAGGAAAATTCACATAAAATTAGCAAATATTCAAGAAAAAATTAATAAAAATTCACAAAAATTTACAAAATGTGTACACCAATATTCAAACTTGTTTTCCGCACGGTCGCCCCCTGTTTATCGCTGAGCGTCTGTCTGTCTGTCTGTCTGTCTGTCTGTCTGTCTGTCTGTCTGTCTGTCTGTCTGTCTGTCAATGCATACTAGCCACTTCTCTTAAAGTACAGAAGTAATCGTAAAAAGCGGTTGTGTTCCACAATCTACTAATTTCAGTGCTTTCATATTCATCCAAGCTCTCCAAATTAAAGGAGTTTGAAATATTTAAAAGTTTAATTTTAAATTCAATTGTGGAAGGTTGGCAGGTATGGTACTTTAAAGACATTGAGAGATAGCGCCATCTAGCGGCTGCGCGGGAACTACTTCGCATCCGCCATGCTCAACAAAAGGCAAACTCGGCAACTCGGCGCGCCCGGCGTACAACTCGGCTGTTTATAATATCGAAATTAAGTAATTAACAGTCTTTTTCACGTAGTCTGAAGTCGCTTATAAGGTTGCGGACGTTGCTGCATGAAGTTTGAAGTGTCGTCATTGTGTAGAAGTGTGGTTCGAGTGATTTGTTGTTTGCTCACGTCTGTGGCTTGGGAGGGGGGAGTGAGATGGGTAGTGCCTCAAAATACTTTTTATTGCGTTGGATTTGTGAAATGAACGTCTCGGACTACTGAAATGACAGCCAGTATCGATGCAACTTGGTTGTGTTCTTCCGAGGTGAGTGAGTGACATAACCTAAAAACATAGACAATGTTTACAGTGAAGCTTTGAAACTGTTTGGTGAACATTAGAGTATGGTCTGAGTATTGAAATCAGGTAACCCCATGGCCTGACAAGTGAGAGTTACTAACAGCAGTATGATTTCCTTATATTAAGTTTAATTTAGTTGGGAATCCTTGCTTGGTTTCCCAGCGTATTGATTTGTTATTGAGTCACCACAAGTTAAACCCAGCTGAACGATTTCTTTAGTGCGGTGTGGATGTTTAAGTGTATTAGTGGAAGTGTGCCCATTTTTGACCTATGACAGAAGGCATTTCGAACTAAACAGAATAATAAGTTTGTAAATCGTAAACTGAATATTAGGTGTCTCATTATTCTGCTAAATATAATATATTAAAGTGTGGTTTGAGTATTTAAATCTTACTACTCTTAAACCTAACAAGACACAAGAAAAGAGTTTTGGTATTACTTTGGTACATTTTGTAGCATTTTGTTCCTAACCTACTTCGTATTTCTCAGTGATACGATTTCTGATTGAGTTACATCATGTGCTTACCCAAACTTACTCATTGATCCGTTATGCCTAAGAATTCAGATTGAAAAAAGGTCACTCCACTAAGTTATTAATAAAGAAAAAATTGATTTGAAAACATGGTTATATTAACAAGATTTGACTCTTACAAAGATTAGGGGGCATGCGGATAGGATTTAGGTGAGATACTGTACTTGTAATATATTAGTTATGCCATGAGTGTTTACATTAAAACAGTCTTTCTTAAATTTTGAAGTACATACTTATTACTAATGTATAGCCATATAACCATTGAAATGGACCAATTGTTTTAATTTTATCCTTAATAGCTGACATTCATTTCAAAATAGATACATCTCATCATTTAAAGGTCCTGAGTCTTTGTGAATGTCTTATTGATCATATTTAAAGTTACTGGCCTGTGTTACAATATTTATTGCCATATCTTTTTAAACCATATTCTAAGTGACCCATTTCTGGCTTATCATGGATTCATGTGAGTTGGTTTGAGGGCAAACTTAATTCAGAAGGATAAGGAATGAGAGGTGGGGAGGGGGGGGGGGAGAGGGGAGGGAGGAGGGGACTGTCAGCATGTGATGCAGGTGCATTCTTTCTAAACATGTAAATGATACTTACCCCCTGATCTCAGATGGGTGGGGGTAAAATGGAGGGGGTGAGGGGCATAGCCGTTGGGTTGGGTATATTTCTTTTAACTCTCAATTCGCTCAGCAACTACGTGCCTGCCGCACGTACTCCTAGTTATTGTGAGTGCGTTCAGTATTGATTGTAAACAGAAGGTACAGGACGTTTACGCCGCTGCCCCGCCGCGTCGTGCCCCGCCCTGCCCCCAGCCCCCAGCACGCCAGCCACAGAGCGGGTACGTTATGAAGCTATTATTGCGCCATGCTAATGTAATCCAGGGCGGCACTCTGTTTCGGTCCCGGCGAGGGCTCGCGGCGCCGTGTGCGCGGTCGGCCGCGTGCGGCCAGGCAGGGCAGGGCAGGGCATGGCAGGTCGGGTCGGGACCCAGGACGGCGCGCACTGATCCCACCGCCTCCCCGGCCCGGCCCGGCCCGGCCCGGCCGCGGCACCGGTACAAACGGGCTTACGACTTGAACCCCTCCCGCACGGTGCTCTGCCCTGCTCGACCCTGCTCACCTCCATACTTTACCCTGCTCTCACAGCAAACTTGTTGTGCTGCACGTCTGACCGCGCCCGCGCCTCTGGAAAGCACCGTGTTTGCGGTCGCAGAAAGTGTGCCGCATAAGACGCGTTGCGAGACATATCACGGTAACAAGGCACTGCGGCGCTGCTGTTTCTGCGCTTCCCGTTGTTCTCGAGGCCCTGCGCTCTGCGGCCCGCTCTGTAGCTGTTATTTCCCGTTAATGGTTTGACTGCCTTCAACCGCCGAAATAGCACAAAGGCGGACGCCCCCTCTATATCTTTCTCCTGCCCAGCTACACGCATGGGCCCCCCCAGGCCCCCGCCGGGCCGCGCTGGGCCGCGTAGGGCCCGCCGCGGTTGACTTACTGCTGTCTGTCTCTCTCATAAATCCATGTCTCTCGCGGGGTGGGGCGGGTCGTGGGGAGGGGTGCCGGCTGCACCTCATCGTCTATAAATAACGATTAGGCTTGTCGATGAGGCCCCCAGCCTGGGCCGGCCGCGATCGCTGTGCCTTGAGGCGTTGCCCGGCCCGGCACTGCACGTCTGGGCCGTGGATGAGCGCGTGAGGCACGCGGCTGCAGGGAGACGGCCTAGCACGCCGCCACCAGCGCGCCCCGCAACGCCCCGCCACGCCGCGGTGCGCCCCGGGAGGGCAGGGAGGGTCGGCGCGTCCCCCGCGCGGCCCCCGCGCGGCCCGCTCTGCTCTGCCAGTCAAGGCGGGGGTCGTTAAGTCTTGAGACACAGTCATTGTAATTTCACGGGCGCACGGTTATATGCTGCGGCCCCGGTCCCGGTCCCGGTGGTCCTGGTCCCTGGTCCTGCCGCCGCGCTCGAACACCACCCCCGGTCCCCTTCCGTGTGTCCACCGCGTGCCCAGGGCCTGACCTGGCTGGCTGCCTACCTTTCCCCGAGCTTTCTAATCACCGCGGTCAGCAGGCGCATCGCTGGCCAGACCACTGCAGGGGAGGTCACCGGAGGGGATTTCTTCCCCGACGGCCACTTGGCAGCGCTGTGATTGATGTCCTGACGTAAGGGGAGCATCTCGCGTCTTTCTCTCTCTCTCTCTTTCTCTTTGCGACCTATTCTTGCTCTCGCGCTCTCCTTACCCCCGCCGCCCCGTCTCTTATTTCCTTCTCTCCTTCGGTTTCGCACTCGCTCTCTCCCGTTCCCCCCGCTTCGTCTGACAAACAGTGTACGTTTACCTTGCTTCCTCCCGCGGCAGTGGTGGCAGAAAAATAAGCGTTGAGGAGCAGGAGCCAACGTCGCGAAAAAGAAAAAAAGCGAGGTTAGGCTGTCGGCCGACAAACACAGCAAATTGAAACATTTAATTACTGCGGGTTGGGGGGTGGGGGGAGAGAGGAGGGAGCGAAGAGCGAGAGAGGGAGTGAGAAGAGAGAGGCTGGGGGATGAGAGCGACGGGTGGAGACTGAAAAGTAGGGAAAGTTTTGTGTCCAACTTTTCCCCTCGGTGGCTGTGAGTGACGATGCTAAATCTAGGTTGGGAAATACTCACGACACATCACGTTTGCATAGCAAATTACCTCTCCCTCTGCAATGATTATTCGACTGCCGTAGGAGTGAAAATCAGCGCTGATTTGTAGCGATGGTGTTTCTTCTGGCCCCTCAGTCTTCAGTCTGCCGGACTTCTTTCCATGAGCCGCTCTCCGTCGCCCGGCCCGGCGGCCCGGCGCCCCACCTCCCCAAGGCCATACCGACCTGAATACGCTCCGCAATAAGCGTCATCTACTGTCGAAAGAAGGGGTCCCCTCCCCGGCTGGGCTGGGCTCTCACCGGGCCGGCGGGGTGGAATGCATCCTCACCCTACTGCCCAGCCTGCCTCCTGGTCCTCAGCGCGCCCTACCCGGCTCGCCCCCGGCCCGCCCCCGGCTCGCCCCCGGCTCGCCCCCGGCCCGCCCCCGGCCCGCCCCCGCCGTCCGCGCAGCCCGCCGCAGAGACGCGGGGCGGGACCCGGTGACCCCTCCCTCCCCGCACGCCGGAAGACAAAAATTTGGTAAGACCAGCGAGCGCGCAAACCCTTCAAGCAAAATAAATGAACCCGATTTCCACAAATTAAGGCCCCTGAAAGAGAGCGACGGCGGGAAGGCGCGTGGGCGTGGGGTTGGTGAGGGCGGCGCCGGGGGGCGGGGGCGCTGGCGGTAGGCGGTCCAAGCCGCCGGCAAAGTCACAATCCTCGGAGGAGACCGTTCGCCCGAGGCTTGCTTTTTAATGGGGGATTTGGTCGGGGTATTTCAGTTTGCTGGTCGCTCTCTGCTCGATGTTCCTCGGGCGGCGCTGGCCGGGCCGGACCGGGCCGGGCCGGGCGGGGCCCCGGGCCATGTGCCCGGACCAAGGAAGGACCTGGACCTCTCCTCTCATCGTTTGGGGGGGGGGGGGCACTGCATTTTTCATCGAGGATCAGCGGTAGCACTAGCGAGAGGCGTATCTCCGTCTCTCTCCCTCCGCATTACTCCTGTATTCTCTCTTTTTCCCCAGCCATCCCTCCCTCTTGCTCCCACTTCCACATAGCGCACACCCTGAGGGCCCCGCGCGGGGCGACCGCATTCGAATAGAGAGGAGCACTTCATCGCCACCCCCTCGGAGGAAAGGGCGCCGGGAGTCGGGCGGAGCCGTGGCGCAGGGAACGATAGAGATGAGGAAGTTCTCTTTGGTTTCATCCCTGCTTCCGGTCACAACAAACTCGGAGATGAGCAGCCCTCTGGGGGTCCGACCACATGATGCATGGGGCTTGGGGCGGGGATGGGCTGGGTGGGCAGCGGGTAGCCGCCGCGAAGAGGGAGATAGTGATAGAAAGAGAGAGAGGGAGGGAGAGGAGGAGAGATTATGAGAGGAATGGTCCACACACACAGTTTTGACGTGCGCTGTCTGAGGAGACCGCACGCCCGACGCAGCACCCGGCCCCGCCCCGCCCTGCCCGCCTCCCCTCCTCAGCCCCACGTTAAGAGTTGCTAAATTTCTTAGGATGATATGTAATTTGTTTATGGCTATATGGCTTTGGAGTGTCGGTTTCGTTCGATCCACTGAATCGGCTAAATATGTGACAGCAAGCGACCAGGTAGAATGTTCATGAAATGACAGGACAAACAACAATAGTAATATAAATTTATTTTATCTCCAGATACAAATACAAAAGATTAGCACAATACACTCACTATGGTCTCGTGGGTTGATGTAATCCAATTAAAATCCAATGTAATCCGATAAAATGCGAAGTAATCCAATGGCACAGTGACGGTATGCACTATTATCACTAAATAAATAACAATCTGGCTGTCTACTGCGCAGCGCAGCGCGGCGGCACAAATGCACAGTCCAATAATTCCGAAGGGCTCTATTTATCCAGAAAGCGAATGAGACGTTAAGCCCTTAGGCTGTAGCGCGTGGTGGCACTAGGGATCGGTACTGTTCTGCGGCTAAGTCCCGTTAGCGCTGACGCGGGCCAGAGCGGAATTATTAGCGATGCGACGATTTCAGAAGCCGGTGTCTCACTAAAGTTGAGTCTGGCCCTCTGACCACAGACTGAGGTCCAGACTCAGCCGTTACATGAGTGCGAGAGAGAGGATCTACGACACTAGGTGCGAGAGAGACGGAGCCGTGACATGAGTGCGAGAGAGAGGATCTACGGCACTAGGTGCGAGAGAGACGGAAGGGCTCCTTTCGAGTGCGAGAGAGACTAGATCAACTACACTAGGTGCGAGAGAGAAAGACTTGGCATGGAGTGCGAGAGAGAGGCTTCCTGTGTGAGGGAGAGAGCGAACGGTGTCCTGTAACTACACAAGTGCGAGAGAGACTAGATGTACGGCGCTAGGCGCGAGAGAGACGGAAGGTGATAAGATGGCTTCAGTGGGTGCGAGAGAGAGCGTCGTATGAGAGAGAGAATGGATGCTACGTGGGGTATTGCCGTGATTTTAAAGTATGCCTAGGGTATTGCCTAAACTTTCATAACGTTCTAGTGATTTAGAAAACGAACGCCCTCGTTCGAAAAATAAATGGAAACTAGCAAATTATCAATGACGTTTCTCGTCCCATAACGTTCTAGTGATTTAGAAAATTTTTGGACTTGTGCAATCAAAAATTTTTCGCTGGAGATATTGGAATTAAATTCAAATGAGTATAAAATTTAATAAGCATATATTGTTTGCAGAAAATTAGTATAAATGTTGATATAAAACTAATAACTAACAAAAGCAACTACAAACATGAAGTATAAGGGTACTACGAAAAATATAAGTACATAATAGTGGTAACGATAGGAAAAAAATGAATAGTTGTTTATAAAAAGGAATTGAGTAACGAAAATGGATAGCATAAATGTGCTTGTTGCGCAAAGAACAAAATTGGATATAAAAATCTTTAAAATAAAATCATACTGAGGGCATACTTTGATAGCAAAAAGAGTAACAGAAAAGGAACACTAAAATGGTCAATCAATATGATAATACAAATATAACGAGCACATTATGACATAGAACGAGTATATATATATAACGAGTACATTATAAAAAATAAAATGAATAAAAAAAATGTAAATGACACATGTTATTGGCGGTTTAACGGAAAAATTTGGTAAATTTGGACAAAACAAACAAATACAAATAAAAAAAAACAGAATAATGTGTTGCTGTTTGACAATACTACGGGCAGGGAAAAATTACGGATAGGGAGAACTTAGGAAAACTGGGGAAGGGGAAAGGAAAGCTTTGGACTCGAGAGCACATGAAAAAAAAAGTCACGCACGATTATAGTTCGATGGCTTGCAGAGCACACGGACGACGAAAGTTCAAAAGTCTTGATGTGAAATAATGAGTTGATGACGTTGTGGTACTCCTGTCGGCGAGGCAGATCGTGACCCAAGTGTTAAGTCACGGGCTGGCAGGGCCATGGCGTGGTGCAGCGTGATGCAGGCCGGGGCGAGGTGTTGGGTTGGTCAGCTGTTGAGATAGCGCTGCACGTGACGTAGGTCACGGGCAAGCAGGGCCATGGCATGGTGCAGCGTGATGCAGGCCTGGGCGAGGTGTTGGGTTGGCCCAGCTGTTGAGATAGCGCTGCACGTGACGTAGGTCACGGGCAAGCAGGGCCATGGCATGGTGCAGCGTGTGGTAGGCCAAGGAGCGTGCGAGTGACCGGTGCTGGACCGCGTGCGCGGGGTGCACAGGGTCTCGAGTCCGCAGCCAAGGGATGGGCAGGGCAGGTGGACGGATGCACTGTAAACAGCAAAACATTAGAACACAAAAAAAAACTACACGATGTCAAAATAAAACAGAAAAAGAGAGAAGAAAAAAAAAGAAAAATCACCAACGACCATGTGACATTTGAAATAAAATAACTGAAAGCCTCTTAGTAATTTTAGAATAATAATGAGGGAAAAAAAAGTAAATATTTAAAGAAAATGAATGTAAATAATTGTATTTGAATTTTGAGTATATACGTAAAATTAATGTGCATGCACTTAAAACTAATGATACTGTGGTTACTACAGCAGGCCATCGAAGTCGAATTCTGAAACAACGAAGTCGTCGCCGACCGCGTCGTCGACGATTTGGCGAAAGAGCGTGCCAAAACTCAGAGGTGAGGCGCAGCTGTTGAGCATGATGTCTGGCTGGTCTGACGACGGGTGATCTTGCGATGTCGGAGGCGGCGTGTATGATGGTGATGGCGGGTTGGAGCAAACAATCGTTGAGAGGGAATAAACACTTGAGATGTGTGGCAGTGCTGGGTCCGGGACAGGAGGCGCTGCTGGAGGCTCAGGCACTGTCCAGAGCTGTGTTACCGATGGTCCAGGCGGCCTGTCAGGAGCAGCACCAGCAGCGTGCGAGGCGCTGCGCGGCATGTCGTCCGCTTCCGACGGGATGCACTCACAAGTAGAGTTGTGCTTTGCGAGTGGTACAGGTGACAATGGTGGCCCTCGGAGAATGGACGGTTCGGGTGGTACGGACAAGCATTGCGGGCAGCATCGTAGACGTGTGCCATTGAAGGACGGGAAGGGGAGGGGGTCAGGGATTATTATGGTATCATGGTCAGGTGTGAATTTGCAAATAGGACAATGCAGGAACATGGGGAAGTTTAATGGATCAAAAACAATAGACGAAAGAATGTGCAGCACTTGTTTGAACAATACTATAAGATGGCGCGTGTGGTTAGCACCATCGGGGCGCTGGTGGCACTGCGCTGCATACTGCCGGGAGGCGGCGCGGCTTCGAAGTGCCAGATCCATCAGGTCCTGACGCTCCATGGTGGTAAAGTGGTGCTGGGATCAGAGTAAAATGCGATGTTGTCCACCAGGTACGCGCCAAAAAATGGTGCCAAATCAAGTCCAATTACTCCAGCGCAGTTTAACAGGTGCTCAGATGCAACTACACCAACGGTGTGCTCGAACGTTGTGATGTAATTTGTCACCGTAATTGTTGCACAACCGATAACTTCAAGAACCACTCTTGTGATGGGGCACACGATGTATGGCCGCGGGCAACAAGAACAGAAGGGCTGAAAATTGGGCACCTCCACTGGGGTGAGTAAGGATATTGGGAGATTCACGTCAACTATTAGTTTGTTGCGCGACGCACCGGACGAGTTCGCGGGCGAAGTGCACGGAGTCATGGCCGCGAGAGAACTGAAGTGCGGGTGCAGGAGATGTCCAGGCCGAGGGCATGAAGGATATGGAGCAGGCAAAGGGTCAGTTTACAGAAAGGAAATGAAGTGAGAGAGTAAAAGAATAGTGCGTGTGTTTTGATAGACGAAACCGGGGCTAGAGAGATAGGACGCTAAGCGCGGGGGCGCACACGCACACGTGGCGAGAGAGAAAAAAAAAAAAAGGAAAAGAAAAAATAAATCTTACTTATTAATGTTAATTACGTCTCGAGACAGAGGGCGACGGCAGCGAAAGAGAATTTCGAAAGGTGTCGCAGTTTTGGTATTGTGTTTTAGGGAGGCAATAAAGGTCGGGTGTGAGAGCCACAGGGGCTGAAGGCGTGGACAAGTTTGGGTAAACATTTGGAATTGATGAAGGAAAGGATTGGTGTGCGACTGAGAGGGGTAGGGCAGTGGAGGCGGAGGGAAGGGGTATAGCGGAGCGGGGAACGAGGCGGGTGGGTGCGGAGTGATCCAGAGGAGTACAAGGATTCACTTGCGAGGTCGCACTCGAGTCACCTCCTGTCGGGCGTGGGCGAGCGGTACCCATAAAAATAATTTTTTGAGATAGAATAAAATGGGACAATGTATCCCACAAGGACGCACAAAGAATAAAACTGAAACCAAATTCCTGTTTTAAATGAAAACAACGTAAAAACGTACTGAAAATGTACTTAATAATTTGGAAGATAAGGGCAAAACCGACAAATGCGGAGAAAAAATTACCTACTGAGCTTAAAAATCCATAAATTTGAGCGAAAGTATTTTGGGCTATTTGTGCTAAGTCGTGTGGAGTTAGGAATTGATAAGCCGAAAGGCGCTCATTGTTTTCAGCTGCGTTATCTATTAATGCACCTGCGAGGTGTGTGGCAAGTGCCGAACGCGCATTTTGATAGAGAAGAGCGTTTTCGAATTCTTTAACATCTTTCATTTTGTAAAGCCCGTGTGAAGAAATGTGTCGGAACTTATTAAACTGCAACGTAACGGGTTCGTTAGGAGTCAAAATTTGTGGTGGTGTGTCAACAATTTCAGGATGCGGTGTGAGTTTTATCCACGTATCATGTCGAAATTTAAAATAAACAGGGGCAATAGCTGAACAAGATTGTAATTGTGCAAAATTTTGCAGGACCCTCGTTACGGGGCTAACGTATTTTGTGACGTTGTTGTGTAATACCTGTAAACCACTATAACAATAATTACCCGGTTTTAAGAGAACAGGTACCCGTTCACAGGTGTATACCAAAATTGTTTCCCCAAGTGTTAGTGCAAATTTACCAGACGGTTTGTTAAACAATAAATTACCAGCTGATTCCGGAAATGCTTGCAACAAACTTAATTTTGTTTTGATAATTTGTTGTTCCAATAAACAGCGTTTGTATATGCTATCGGCCAAAAGTGCATTAAAATTTTGCGTATGCGATATTTCCAAAAACATTAATTTAGAAAGATAGAATGAAGTCATGTCTGGTGTCAAATTAGATTTTTCAGATTCGCGATAATAATTTAAATCAAAGAGAACAACAATTTCAGGAAATTCTGTTGATCGGAACGGTATGTTCCCACAAGCTTTAAAAGATTCGTTCAGTTTAATAGCGAACAGCCGATCCCCAAAAGTAGCTACCAGATAGTCATCTGTTGTGTCATTTGAATCAGTTAAAGTTAGATGCGTTACCTGACCGCTGTACAGAACATTGTATCCTTCTCTGTCACAAAGGACTGGTGGTGGTTTTGTTTCCCAAAATGAACTGCCTTGATCTACATCCTGACATTCGCCGTCCGAAAAATCACAAACAAGACTCGACCTTAAAAGAATTTTATTTTTAATGATGTCAAATTTTGCAGTGTAATTTTGAAGCGTTATTTTTAATTTTACATCGACAATTACATCGTTGTAGACTGTATTTGTAACAACGTCTTGAAAAGGGTTAACGCCAGGTCGGCAATAACCTTCTTTATCGCGAGAACCGCGAACGAGAACATCTACAAGCGTTGCCGAATTTAGTTTAACAGTAATATCGTGATCATAAAAACGATAATTTTCATCGTTATGCATTTTAATGCATTCTTTTTTTGAAACTGTAATTAAACGCTGATAAGAGCGAATGAGCGTTGTATGATGATTAAAAGTACACTGCGAAATAGTGAAAGTAGCGAATATATTGCAGGAGTAGACCTGAGTCGTGTCCCAATGACGTGTTTGCAAAACCTGTGCTGTGCGTGTCGTTTCATTGTATGTGGGTTTGGGGCGAACGCAATCACCAACTTCGAGCAGACTGTAGCGCTGAGACTCCAAGGGGCGGGAGCAGTCGTAAGCGTAGAGTTCAGGCACCTCCGGGGGATCTGCGGTGCTTGGTGTCGCCTGAAGTGTCACGTAGGCGCTGCAGAGCAGCAGGAGTGACAACCGATGGACGAGTAGTAACGACGTCATTGTAAAAGCTTAAACCTACACACACAAAAAAAACATGCCTTCCGGCGAATTGAAACTCAATATCATTGTTATTCATTAAAACTTATAAAATACAAAGCAATAAGCAAAAGATATAGAAAAAGTACACAATACAAAATACAGATGGAAAAGAAAGCAACGAATACCTTTTAAAATCTTTATTTTCCCATTGTTACCCTGATTACACGTTAAAATGCATTACAAATAAATGAATGTATTTCGAAATTAGAGGTGGTAAATAATAATCTCAATGTCTTGCTCTCCAAAGAGAATTTGCAGGTATTCAAGTAGTTTAACATATGGCAGTCTGTCAAGACCACATGAAAATTCGGGCAAGGCAAGCTTTTTAATATTGTAAAGCCGAGTGTAATCCCTGAGTGCTGCAAGTCCTGCATAGACCATTGAATGAGTTGGGATGTCTCTTGCCCTCTTTTTTGTGACAACATTAAGAATTAGGCGGCCGTAGCGGTGGATGGGTACCACACTAGGCAAGGGCCTGTATCGCGCTCGGATTTCATTGCGCATACAGAACAAAGATTCAAGGTATTTAGCAAGACCTTTGTTCGTGTTCGCATCTTGCGAAATTGCTTGGACTATAGGATAGCTCGCATCAGAGCTAGCAATATCGCCATAAAAGTGCAGAATACGCATCTGAAAAGAAATGCAATGTATGAAATTGTTGAACTGCGAAAACAAAACACGGAAAATCGTGCATTAATACACTTATACGATTTGACCCTCACATAGAAAGAGATTTAAGACAAGTAGAATAACATGCATAGAGCAGACAGAAAGTCAGATGGAAAAAATATACGCAGATAGTTTGGGGGGGTGGGGGGTGGGGGCGTAAATAGACAAGATCAAAATTACTCTCGCACCTTGAACTTATAAAATCAAGAAACGAATGACTCACCCTTAAAATTTTTTCTATTAAAAATAGTTCATTACCAAAAAAAAAATTTTTATAATGGGTTGAAATACGCACAAAGAAGCTCGTCCAAAAAAAAAAAGGCTCAATAAAATCATTCAATTAAAAATGTCACAACTTCATAAAAACAAATAATAACCCATCCGTTCGGATTCTTGTCATAAAAAAAAATAAATGACTCACTACTAGGAGGTCACCAAAAAAATCAGCATAAATCCTTTGAAATACGTCTTGACATATCAAAAATGAAATACTTCCGTTCGGATGCTTGTCATAAAAATAAATGACTCACTACTAGGAATTTCCAAAAATTCACTTCAAAACACTAAAAATCCGTCTATATAGACCAATAATGAGACATCTCCGTTCGGATGCTTGTCTGCCTGCAGACTCACTACTAGAAGGTATCCCCTCGAAAGAAGAACAAAACGTCAATAAAACATTATACAAGCTGGCCAGCTTATTTCCAAAATTAATTCCATTATTTCATTTGTTAAGTTTAAATCAATATTCAAATACCTATACATTTCATTAAAAATTCACAATACATATTCAACCCATTTCTTAATCAAAAGACCTAATAACGGTAGAGAAAATTAATGGCGTCGTAATTTAGGAGCAGTGCCGTCTAAGGGTTGTCCTGGGCGCTTAACAAGTCGCCTATACAATGAACGCATATCGATAAAGTGGGTTTTCCATAACGAGGGATCCATGAAAGTCCTGACTTGAAGACCATGAGCTGGGCAGTCAGGATTACCACATGCAAAACACTCAGCTCGTGTGTAGTACACATCAGGGGGTGGGGCGTTATGCCAATGCGGGTGAGATTGAACTTCACCATTTCGCAGACGCTTGAGTTCTTCTTGGCGTCTCCAGTTGTCAATGTCCGTGTCACCCCAACGAATTAATTCACCAGTATATTGTTGCTCCATGCTGAAAGAGCAAAGCAAAATCCTAATATAAAATCATTACGTGTGCAACATTTGAGGTATGGAAAGGTCTCATACATAATTCTGACAGATCAGCATTTGAGGGGGGGAAGAAAATATGTACGGAAAAATAAAGAAAATAGATAGGAGAGAAAAAAAAGAAGGGGGGGGGGGGGAGAAAAAGAAACAGTTTTGAAAATTTGTGGTGTGAACCGCAAGAAAAAGGGAAACATATCATATCATTGATTCGATGTAACCAATAGCTTCCGATTTTATCATTAATAAAAATTCTGTGGACAATTGAGCTATTTCAGAGCTAAAATTATTGTTTGAATCGTCAATATTTAAGTATAACTCAACTAACAGTTGCAGTTTTTGTAATTGATTGGCATTCAATATGTGAATTATTTTATCAGAGAAATAGTCCATAGGTAATCCTATTAAATTTTTCAGATATTCAATTTCCGTAATAATTACAGCATTTGGTGCCACTGAATGCATACATTTTAGTAGGAAGTCCAAAAATGGATGCATTTCTTGCACAGGCATTTTGAGGTCCTGAAAGTATTTATTTTGCAAAAAAAAAGTTGAGAGTGTTTTATATAAATTGTACTTCCTGAATACCCAAATTGAACTGACGAGATTGAACTGCACTGTTCCGTGGACAAGTGAATTCTTCTCGGCGTCTCCCGGTGTCTATGTCGTATTTACGTGAATTAATTGGTGAATCGCTAGAGTGTTGTTCCGTTCTGAGAAAAGAGAGAGGGGAGGGGAGGGTCAAAATACAATTTGTAAAAAAAATATTAGATTTCTAAGATTATAGGGGCATGATCAGAACCCATAACTTCTTTTAAAATTTTACATTTCATATTAGATTTTATCGCATTCTTTGTCACGAAAAAGACGTCGAGCCGCCAGCCTTGATCTCGTTCCCTGAGATACCATGGGGAAAACCCCCAAAAGGAGTATTGCTGTGCTTCAGGGTTAAGGTAGCGAAACGCGTCAATAAAACCCAGGTTTAGAATTGTGTCAAAAAATTCACGTTCGATGGTAGTTGTTCCTGCAGTGAAACGTGATATTTCAAGTGGGTGTACATCACGGCTTAAATCGTGAGCAATGTTAATATCACCTCCCAAAATAATAGGAAGATTGTGTTCTAAGAGAGTGCTGATAAACGCAACAAATTTTGAAAGCCAATCACACTTTTTCTGTAATTTTTCAAGGTTTTGTCCCGCGAAAGGCGCGTAAAAAGACACGACGATAAACGTGTCATAAATAAGCGTAATCAAACGCGCTTCTTTTTGTGTCTCTTCGTAAAATCCCGTAATTACACGACGCGGTGCGAAACGAGAGATGAGTGCTACACCTGCGTATCCCCTGTTGATTGAACTAGCCGCTGAGCAGCATATGTATCCTAACGGTTCGAAAACAGGTTTTACCAGAAACGGTAAACATTTTGTTTCCTGCAACAATATTATGTGAAAATCACTCCCCATTAAAAAGGACAAAGCATTTTTCCGGCAAAGAGTTCGAAAACTATTAACGTTCCAGGAGAGGATACGCAAGGGCGTTGGGGAAACAGGAAGTGGATCTGGCATTATGGCCGCAATACAGGGCTGTTGTTGTACAAGAGTAGGCAACCGTAAATGCAGAGGTCGCGTGTGCCATTTTTTAATATTTTGCACATGGTGTTTCATAACCCTGAATTTGCCATGAAACGGGACGCGAACGTTGTATGAACTTGGACCACACTGTGAAACAATGTATGCAGGACCTACAAATTTGCGAAGAAATTTTTTGTACTTTTTGTTAATTTGTCGAAGAACCAATACTTTGTCACCTTTCTTAAAAGAAATATCTTTTCGTCTTTTGTCAAAATAATGTTTTTGTTGTTGTTGTGCTTTTTCGAGAAATGCGCGCGAGTCAAGACGTAATTTAAAATGTTCCATCAATTTTTGTGTTGGTGTTACTTTGGGTGGCAAACAGTGTGTCAAAATAGTAAGTGGTGTCATTGGTTCCGTCCCAAAAAGTAGATTCCAAGGCGAGCAGTTGAGTGAGGAGCGTTTCGATGTGTTTATCGCGAAAGTAGCGATATCGATCAGATCAGGCCAATCTTTAAGATTTTGGTCACAAAGAAGCGATATTGTATTGCCAATATCACGTATAGCTACCTCAGCTGCCCCTGAGACTGAATGAAATGCTACAGCAGAATACTGAATATTAGTTCCTAAACTGTGAAGTAATTTACGAAACGCAGCACCACAAAAATTTGAACCATAATCTGTAAGTAATGTTCTGAAGAAACCATATCTCAAAACATAACGACGCATAACACTTATCGTCTCTGCTTCAGTCAAAGTTCTCATCGGAAAAGCTGTGCAGAAGTGAGAAAAATTTTCTACAAAAACGGCGCAATATTTAAATCCTGTTCTGGACTGTGGCATGTATTTTATGTCAACTGTTACTATGTCATTAATTCTACTTGGTTTTATTGGTGTAAGTACGCCGTGAGCCCTGTTTCTGCCTTTAAAAGCCATACAAATTTCACAACTTTTAACGTATTGTTTTACATCTGTTGTTTTACCTGGCCAATAAAATAGAGAAAGACGAGACAACACTTTTGTTTCGCCGAAGTGGCCACAGAGAGGTGAATTGTGTGCTTCAAATAAGAGTAAAGGTACGAAATTTTGAGGAACGTATATTTGAAGTGGATTTGCAATTTTGTAAACAATGTTATTTTTTAAATGAAATTTTAGACTCGTTTTCTCATCGTTTTCAAGCAAAAGAGCGCGAATTGACTTAATTGTGTCATCTTGCAACTGCGCTTTTGACAAATTGACCAATCCCTCTGCTTCTGGGTCGGGCGCAGGAACTGTGTCGGTAAGCGCTTCTGAGCCGTGTACAGGGGAGAGGGGAGGGGCGGGGACAGTGGCGGGGGCCGTGGTGGGGTCCGCGGCGGGGGCGGACGACAGCGGGTCGCTATGTGTGTGGACATGATCACTATGATGTACTGGAGACGAATGCATATGAGTTAAATCAGTAGAAAGTGGGGGAGCGGAGGCGTGATGATTACGCAAATTAGATCGTATTTCCATGAGTATTTTGCCTAAATAGTTTTGTCCCATTTGCCTGCGATGGCTAGGGCATTGACACGACCCAAAATAATTATCGTGATGCATGTTGTTTTCGATTAAAATTTTGTCACCTGTTGCCGTTAACAAGTCGGCGAGCTTGCTGTAAGGTGAAAATTTAATGCATAAAATTTCGAACATTTTCTGTAATTTTATTTCGCCCCAATCTCCTCTCAGTGCGATTCTCTGGCCTCGCGAGCGGGCCTGACCTGGTGTGCGGGCGGAAAGAATGTGATCATGATCATTTTTGGAAACTGCTTTTTGAGCTTGATAGGCATGCTCGGCTGTTGGATAGTAACAGTCATTGTACACTACAGAGTGCGGTGAAAAATTTGAAAGGAAAAAATTTTCGCCTCTAAAGTCGCAAATTTCTCCTGTGTCAGAAATTGAATTTACCGCACATGTCCCTTGAAATTTATCGTGTTGTGATTTGTGTGCTGCTGATATTTCGCTGATGTCGTCGTTAGCAAATGGAAAAATCGGTAGAAAAGTTTGGGTGCATGTGTTTTCGTTTTCTCTGTGTGATGTAGACAGGGAGCAAATGAATGTCTGGCCGTCAGACGCAGCGGGAGCAGCGGGGAATACCGCGAAGGACTCGAGGACCAGCGGCTGTGACCGTGGCGTGCGCGACACGGGCGCGGCGGCTGTGGGGCATAGCAATGGGGGGGAGGAAAGGGGTGCAGGACATAGTGATAAGGAGGGCATGGCGCTGTGTGTAGAACAGGCAGAGAAAAGTTCATCGCACGGGAGGTGAGGAGACGGACCAAAAGGATTGCTTGGTAAAATAGCGGCGTTGGGGTAACGACTAAGACCGTCTGACGAATTTGACGTGCCCTTTGTCCAAGTAATTTTAGAAATTTGAAATTGACTTAAACACTCGATAAACCGCGCGACACGCATGGAAGGGTTTTTTGTAGCCATAATATTGCAAATTCCCGATGAATCCGTTACGATCTCAAATTCAACTTGTAATAATTCTTGTCGAAAATGCGTGCATCCCTCTGTAATACCAAGGCATTCTAAGTGTATGGCAGGCCATCGAGCCTCTGTGGGACTACAGCGCCTAGAGTAAAATGCATAATGATGCCACTTGTTGTCAGTTTCCGAAAGCTGAAGAACTTGACATCCGATACCGACCTGACTCGCGTCACTAATTAATTTTGTCTGTCTGGTGGGGCAAAAATGCACTAAAAATGTTGATTTAATCTCGTTGTAAATTTCTGTTACTAGCGCCTTGTGTTGATCTGTCCATTCAAAGCTGTTTGATGGTTTGATGACGTCATTTATTATTTTAGTCCTCTCAGCAAATGATCGTATTAATCTTCGCCAATGACTTAAAAATCCAAACACTCCGCGCGCTTGCGAGCGCGTTCGGACCTCTAAAAGAGTTTCGAGTGCTCGAAAGCGGGACAGATCAGGAGCCGTTCCCTCTTTGCTGACAATGAGTCCCAGGATAGGCAATTTGTCGTACATTAATTTTGTTTTTCGCGGATTTATGTGTAGTGAAGTCTGCCTACACCTGTCAAGCACAAGACGAAGTGTATTGCACGCGTTTTCGAATGTATCTTCCCCAAAAAACAAATCATCAACATATGAATGTACCTTGTAACCCATTAGATTTTCAAAACATTTATTCAAGACACTGGAAAAAATACTTATGCTTTGTCTTGAACCCTGTGGCAAGCGTGTCAATACATAAGGCACATTGTTTACTATGAACCCTGTTAACATTTGGCTCGGCTCGTCAATAGGAATCTGAAAATAAGCACTGGTGAGATCTAATTTCGAAAAATAGGTTTTAAACGCGACTTGAGCGACAAGTTCTCGTGTGGGTTTCATGGCGTAATTTTGTCGTTTTAAAATACTGGCGTTAATTGCTTTCATTGAAAGAAGGAAGCGAAACTCGTCCTTGTCGTTTTCATTTTCCTTCTTTTTGAGTATAATATGAATGGGCGAGTTGTAAAAACTTGGTTGTTTCCGGACTATTCCCGCTGCTTCAAGTTGTTTCACATATTGTTCCGCATACGCTGCCTGTTTAGGTGGTAACGGGTAAGGTTTAGTGTATGTTACTACGTGATTTTCGCGTACTGGTAAATGTGCTTCATAAATGCAAGGTTTTTTAATTTGTGAACAATCTACTGCGAAACAATCTTCGTACTGTAACATGATGTTGCGCACTTCCTCTTTTTGTTCCTTTGTGAGATGTGGCGAGATGTCAAAATATGTGGATGGGAGAGGGGTATTAGAATCTGTAGTTTCTGGAAGTTTCAGCTCTACGCATCCGTCTACGGCCGACGCGACTGTAAACAGAGGGTCCGAGGGGGAGGGGGGAGGGGGCGATACGTGCGCCGCAGCGCCCTGCGCGGCTGCGTGCCGGCGCTCGGAGCCGTCGTGCCGGGTGCGGCCATGGTCCAAAGGGAGAGGGGGAGGGGGCGGGAGAGCGATAATGAGGGATGCGAGCTCAAGATCCGCAGAAGGCAACTTACCTAAAGGCTGTGATCGGTAAATGTAAACGTCATTGTCAGAATCATTATAAAGCCTTATTGATTGAACACCCTCTTCAATTAAAAAGTCAACATTTTTTGCACAGAGTTGTTCTGCTATGTGTGGTGCTATGGTAAAAATACTAGCACCTGTAAGCGGTAGTGGGGTAATATCAAAAGGTATGGTAGCAAAACGGTGTGGTCTAATGAGAACTGATTTCTTAGAAATTAATTTGCGATCACCTGTAAAACTAAATTCAGGTTCTACTGGTAATTCCTCTGCAATGGAAATTGGTGCTGCTAAATAGTGGTCATGTTTATTGCGAAATTCAAATATTTGTTGTGTGTTATTAACTTCAATTTGCAGTGTATCATTTTTAAAATTAGCTACTGCTTTAACTTGGTAGTAAAAGGTTAATCCCAAAATAACAGGGTGTGCTAGCTCACTGCAGACGTAAAAGGTGTGTTCTAAATCAAATTTTCCTACTCGAATTTTTGTCTTATATACGCCCTTTATTGAAACTGGAATACCAGATGCCGTGCGCAGCTGAGGAGTGGCTGCTGATCGATCGAGCTGTGATAAGTCACACAGATCGGAGTGTGCTAAGGAATATGTAGAACCATTGTCCAAAAGAGCATTTGCTGGTATTTCCCCAATGTTAATCGGTAAATACCAATGCGTGCGTGGGGGCAAGGGTATTTGTAGTGACGCAACTAAATCATCATTATTTGAGACAAATTTTGAGAAAGGAAGGGGATAAAATTCGCTTAGCATTGTCTGCGTTTCTTTGACTACTGTGGGTTTAAGCGGACCGAGAGGAAGTAGCGGGAAGGGAGGAGGTGTGTGTCGCCCTGTGTTGGTATTGCCCATAGTCACGATAGGATCTGCATGAGAAAAAGGTGTGTCGTTAACATTTTCTGACAAAATTTTATCTGTTGTTAGCGAAATGCAATCATTATTATTATTTTTGTTTAAAAGATCCATAACAGAGTTAAATGATCTAGTATTTTGTGTAGGTACTTCGTCCGCATGCACCGAGGGACTGAAAGAGGAAGGCGGTTGTGATAGTGTAGAGGAAGGGAGGGGGGAGAGAGGACAGTTGAAGTCGTCGTCGTAGCTGTTCGGGCTGCCAGGGCGCGCGAAGGCGACACCCTGTGCGCTCCCTGGAGCAGCATCGCACCAGAGAGGAGGAGTGAGGCGCGAATTCTCCCGATAAGCGTCATCAGGACTGGGCGAGCGCGGTGGCGGGGACACGGCACGCACACGGGTCGTGTATGAAGGTTTAGGTTGGGCTGAGTGTGCTGGTGCAACCGACAGCGCGGGTTTAGGGGTTTCTTGAAACCGCACTGAACGAGTAACCTGGCTGTACGTTCTAGCCTTGGGTTGCCGCAAAGGATAAAATGGTTCAAAATGCCCTCGATCGATAGGCCCTGTGAATTTCAAATAAAGTGTGTCCGCTGGGTTTTCACAACTGTACTGTGTGATGCCTGATGTTTGGTATAAATATATAGTAATGTGTAGAAGTTTAGATAGAGCATGCAATTCGCATTCTCCCGCGAAAATCCCAGAACGAGACATGTAATCGCAATACTTAAAACGCGACTCCGCGAGGTTGTCGCCAATGAATGCAAAATTTCGAAAATCATTCCAGTGTTTTTCTATATATTCCACCGTAAACCTCCGCAGGCCTGTTGCGCAAGACACATCATTCCACAATCCAACACTGACACTGGAAAACAAACAATTACCATTTTGCTCTATTGGTATTGTAACAATGTCATGGAAATTAAATGTCGGTATTGTTGGAGCGCCAAAAGAAATTACGCAAGCCTCGTTGAACAAGGCTTGCGCCCTAACTAGTTTTTTGGATTGCCGTTGTACATTGACGAGCGAATAGGACAACGACCCATGGAGTGTTCACCACTACAAAAATCACAAACTGGTGAAATTGTTTCATCACGTGTGGAAAATGAAGGGATAGAATAGTTGTCTGGTGTCTGTTTCACTTTGTAACTTGGGTTAGTGTTAGAGTTTCTGCGTGTTTGATTGTTGTAATTATTGTCGGGCATATTAGTGTATCGCACATCTTGGGAATTATTTGCATTGTCTCGTCTGTATGAGTCATAACGCCTTGTGTTGTCATCCCTTTGATAATTTCCAAAATTACGCCCGTTGTCTCTTCTGTAATTGTTGTTATTGTTTTGAGCGTTGCGCTGTGTGTTATCATAACGGTATCGATCTTGTGGTCTGCGCTGACCATCGAAGTGAGCGGGTGCATCATAACGACGGTTGTTTTCGTCGAATCGTCTGCTATTGTTATAATTTTGGTTGGGAGTGTACCTGCGTATATTGTAATTGTCAGAACGACGGTTGTCGTACCTCTCGTAGTTGTGGCGAGGAGGAGGGGGTGCGTACGGTCTGTCCGACCTGTCGTCTCGCGTGTATCTCCTGTCCGTGCTCGGCTCGCGGGAGCGCGGAGCAGCGGCGCCCTCAGCGACAACATTCACGCTGGGAGGCGGGTGCACCATCAAGGAGAGCTTAGCGATAATGTTGTCAAGCGCTGCGACAGAAGCCTCCGCTGGTGTAGGTTCTTTGGGTTTTGGCGGGTTTACTAGCGTGGTCAATTTATCGACCAAAGTGTCAATAATCGTCGCAGCTGCTGACTGCGGCTCGGCCTTAACTACTTGCTTCGGAGCAGGGTTAGCAGGGGGGAAAGTAGAGAGAGGCTCAGATTTAATTGTCGACATAGGGTGTCCTGCGGTACCGGGCATGGCGAAACCAGGAAGGGCGGAGTGGAAATGCATTGAATCTGTGGACTGTGTGCCAAGTGTGTGAGCCTTAACACTTAACTTATGCGCTTTGTATAATTTTTGCACTGCATTCAAAAAGTCATTCACTGTTTCATAAGCATCTGGGTTCATAGAAGTGACAAGGTGGAGTGGTAAACCTTTGTGTATATGCTGAATAATTTCTTTAGTATCATTTATCTGCGCTTTCCGACAGAGTGACGAAACACTACCCGCGTACTGCTGGAACGACTCGTTGTCTTTTTTAACTCGAGCGTTTAAAATTTCCCTATAGTGATCGTAATCCGTGTTTGGTGCAAAAGCAGTACGCAACTGAGCGCGAATGTGATCGTAAATTTGCTGTGGTGTACGCTCTACATTGTTGGGCAAAGGATTATCCGCGAGCCACTGGCATTCTCGCTGGATGAGAGCGGCCGCTTCGTCTTTTGTCTGACTCTCAAGAACGAGTAATTTTTGTGCTGGTGTCACATTGTTTCCATACCAGTCATAAACCCGATTAAGCCTGTCAAGAAAGGATTTTACGTCTTCGTCTGCCCCTCCACTGAACGTAGGGAGACTTGGGGAAAAGTTAAGCGAGAAATTGTCTGCCATTTTGTTTCTTAAGTTAACTAAGGCTGGGAGAACAGGGATAAAAAAATGTTGTGTGTCGTAATTAGCGATACAAAGGGAAACTGCTTTTAACGCTAAATAAAAACCCTCTTGTATTTTATTGTTTTTCAAATTAAGTTCTGAACACGTCTGAACAAAGTCCTGAACGGATTTAGCGGAAAAACGTAAGATGTTATAACTAGGGTGAGGTTGTTCGTGTACAAATAAAAGTGCACGATCGCCTCTGACTTCTACTGGCGGTGCGAGAGAAGAAAATTTCGCAACTGAAGATAAAAGTCTCTTTTCGCGGGGATTGGGTGACAGGAAGGCAGAGCAGAGAGAATACTGAGAGCGTGCAAGCTGAACACTGAAGAGCTGAAGTAAGTCGTCACTTAGAAATTCAGAAGTTGAAAGTACGAAATACGGAAAATTTTCAAATTTGTTATTTTCTAGAAGTAACTGAACTGCTTCTAAAAATTGCAAGTCCTGATTCATGAGAACATTCGTGTCACATTGCCGTCACACAAGCAGAAACCGGTATCGGAACCACGTTAAGAGTTGCTAAATTTCTTAGGATGATATGTAATTTGTTTATGGCTATATGGCTTTGGAGTGTCGGTTTCGTTCGATCCACTGAATCGGCTAAATATGTGACAGCAAGCGACCAGGTAGAATGTTCATGAAATGACAGGACAAACAACAATAGTAATATAAATTTATTTTATCTCCAGATACAAATACAAAAGATTAGCACAATACACTCACTATGGTCTCGTGGGTTGATGTAATCCAATTAAAATCCAATGTAATCCGATAAAATGCGAAGTAATCCAATGGCACAGTGACGGTATGCACTATTATCACTAAATAAATAACAATCTGGCTGTCTACTGCGCAGCGCAGCGCGGCGGCACAAATGCACAGTCCAATAATTCCGAAGGGCTCTATTTATCCAGAAAGCGAATGAGACGTTAAGCCCTTAGGCTGTAGCGCGTGGTGGCACTAGGGATCGGTACTGTTCTGCGGCTAAGTCCCGTTAGCGCTGACGCGGGCCAGAGCGGAATTATTAGCGATGCGACGATTTCAGAAGCCGGTGTCTCACTAAAGTTGAGTCTGGCCCTCTGACCACAGACTGAGGTCCAGACTCAGCCGTTACATGAGTGCGAGAGAGAGGATCTACGACACTAGGTGCGAGAGAGACGGAGCCGTGACATGAGTGCGAGAGAGAGGATCTACGGCACTAGGTGCGAGAGAGACGGAAGGGCTCCTTTCGAGTGCGAGAGAGACTAGATCAACTACACTAGGTGCGAGAGAGAAAGACTTGGCATGGAGTGCGAGAGAGAGGCTTCCTGTGTGAGGGAGAGAGCGAACGGTGTCCTGTAACTACACAAGTGCGAGAGAGACTAGATGTACGGCGCTAGGCGCGAGAGAGACGGAAGGTGATAAGATGGCTTCAGTGGGTGCGAGAGAGAGCGTCGTATGAGAGAGAGAATGGATGCTACGTGGGGTATTGCCGTGATTTTAAAGTATGCCTAGGGTATTGCCTAAACTTTCATAACGCCATCCCGTCCTGCGCTGGACCACTAAGCATGTGGGACAAGGACGGCGCGTGGGAAGGAAGAGGACAGGGCCCTTCTGGAGGCGGGGCGGTGCGGGGGCGGTGCGGAGGCTGTGCGGCGTCACCAGAACCGTTTGCATCTCCGGAGCTCTCGTTTTGGCGAGGCGTAGCGGGGCGGCGCCGGGTTTGGCAGCGCAGCGGCACTTGTGGTGCGCAGTGTAAGCGTCAACTGTTGTGCGCAGAATGCACACAACTACTGCGAGAAATTTGGAGCAAAAAAATTAAGTATGCACAAGTGTCCTAATGTTTCGATTGAATAATAGAAAAATTGTGTCCGAATACAAATTGTCTCTCAACAAGATTGGAGTTTTTTTTTGTTTTTTTTTGAGGGGGGGGGGCGGAAACAGTCCACCCCATCACCACTGTCGTAGAGAAGATAGTTTTCACTAAGCATCTGCGATCCTGCAGCTGACTGCAGCCGATCTCCACCGCTGCCACTGTCCACTGGCCGGCCTGCCCAGCGGAGTAGTTGGAAAGGTCCCCCTCCCCCTCTTTTTGTTGCGTGGGCGGGTCCTGGTTGGGGCACGCGTGCATTCGGCGACAGAGAGTGAGGCTGTAGGGGATGGCCTCGCCCCATCCCTGTGATAGCCAACGCACGAATTGTCACACAATCCACCGATGTGTAATTTATTTTACGATTTTTTTTTTCTTGGCCGAGTAAACTTATTGACATAATTTTCCGGCAGGCGGTTTAGGAAAGAAAGGGTCGCCTCTACGAATTATTGGTCTGCTGCCCTGCGAACCAAGTCTAGAGAAAGTTTTGTGGTCTCTCTCTCTCTCTCTCTCTCTCTCTCTCTCTCTCTCTCTCTCTCTCTCTCTCTCTCTCTCTCTCTCTCTCTCTCTCTGTCTCTCTCTCTCTCTCTCTGTATGTGTGTGACAAGGAAGAGAGGGAGAGGAGATCGGCCGTGTGGGTGTAGAGAAAAAAGAGAGGAGAGAGAGACAGAGAGACAGAGAGAGAGAGAGAGAGCGGAGTCGGTGCGATAGCAGGAGGCGAAGAGGAGAAAGAGGAGGAAGGCTTTGCTCAGTCACATGATTGCACCAGATTGGTGTAAGTCACTTTGTGTCTCCCGGCAGTGTTTCCCTTACTGTTAGCAGATAGCTGGGTGGATCTGCCGCCCCGATACCCTGATGTGTTACGACTGTCCGCACGCGGGGCGCGGCAGAGCGGGGCGGGGCGGGGCGCACTGGTGTACCCTCGTGGCGCCCTGCGCCCTGTGGATGAGGCGAAGGCTTCCTCGTCGCCCGCTTTAGCACGGCGGGCAGCAGCGCCTCAGCTGGTGGCAGAGGGGCGCTGAAGGTCGGCCGCCCAATTCTCGCTCTACTGCATTATTAGCATTATGATAGTTATTATTAATATTATATTATTAAGCCTAGCCTTGTAAGTACGCGAGTGGGACAACATCAAAGTAGCCCTTGGGGGCAGGGGAGGGGGGAGATGAGTGAAGAGAGAAAATAAGACGGTAGAGGGGCGAGGGGAGCGTAGCGGATCTTGTCAGCAGACGACCTCGCGCCGCCGGGCTGGCCGAGCTCTGTCCGCGCCTGAGCAGCGAGCGACCCTCTCGAAAAACGCTTCTATCCGCTCCGCGCGGCTCCGAATGAAATGACAACTTATCATCGCACGCAGAGTATCTAGGCGGCATAGATCTCCGTCTTCTTCTTTTTACTGATATTTTTTTTCAGTTAATACAAACGCGCTGAAAGCAAACGTTTTCAGAGTCTATCGGCATGAGCACGTGTTCCTGCCGGCAAAGTGATTGGACGGGGCGGCGGGCGCCGCTCCGGCGGAGGCCGAGAAGGAAGGAAGGCTGCTAGTCAACGCTCTTGTTCTTCAAACAGACGTGTACCCTTTCCTTTGCTCTTGTCCTGTTGTTACTTCTTCACATCTTATTTTTTTGCCATTTTCTCCGTACTCACGCCCACTCTACCCACCCCTTCGGCCCTCAGCCCCGCTGTCACTCTCTCTGTCCCTCCAGTCGCCCTATTTCTATTCCCCCAATTAGCAGTCTCTCTCTCTCTCTCTCTCTCTCTCTCTCTCTCTCTCTCTCTCTCTCTCTCTCTCTCTCTCTCTCTCTCTCTCTCTCTCTCTCTCTCTCTCTCTCTCTCCTGCTTGCTCGGTCCTCTGCCCGCGCCCCCTGACCTAGCCCAGGCTTCAGTCTCCCCAGGTACTGTCTGCAAGTGGAAAGGGAAGGGGCCAACTTGTGCGGAGCTGAGCGCTGGAGACGAGAATCCCTCGAGGTGCTCTAGCAGCCGTCTCCCTTTTTTTCCCCTCCAGTTTTGGTCCCCTATAAAATGACCCCCCTCCCCAATTTTCAACCTCCTACGAAACATATTTGTTGATCGCTCTGGCCGGTGCTGCAATTTCATTTCGCGCAAGGCAACCCCCTAAAAAGCTCACCCTTTTCTGCTAATCCCACGACAGCCCCTGCGCCTGCGCCCCCGCGGCTCCGCTCCCAGGTGCGCCCCCGGTCTGGTCTGCGGTGCACCACTGGCGTTGGCCTGCCCTGGCCTGCCCCCGCTGCCGGCCGGACAGTATGTGTGGGGGTCTCCGTCGCTCTGCAGGGCGTGGCAGGGCGGGGCAGGGCGGGGCAGGGCGGGGGCAGCCGGTGGTGCTCCCCCGCACGCAGCCCGCCCCGTGGGAACGCATCGCTCACTGTAATGGATGGGCGGGCCCCCTGATCATGCTGCCCCGACCCGACCCACCCGACGCCCGCTGCGGCGCTCCTCAGACCCAAGCGTGTTTATTTTCTTTTCAATTAAAAAAGGTGGGAATTGGCCACAAAAAGCACGAGGTTTGGAAATATCTTCGGTTTTGTCGGTACCACCGTTATCTAGTTTCTTCCTCACAACTCTCTCAACGTCTCTCCCCCCCTCTTTTATCTCTCCCCTCTTTCCTTCTCGCTTTCTCCCCTCTTCTCGTACCCCCTTCTCTATCCTCCCGCGGTGATGGGCTTCTCAGCCTGTGCGTTGATATGAGCTCACACAGAGACGTTGGGAGGGGATGGGTTGAGCTAACCGCCTTTAAGCTCCTCTCAAGGACGACACCCACACGAAAGACGAAAGGGGAAACTTTGATTTTCGCTGCACATCGACTTAGTTTGAGCTCAAGCAGAATTGAATTAAGCCCGCGAAAACTTATTCTAGTTTGGCGTTGGACGTCGTCTTGACATACATTTCGTTTAAGCTTCTTTGCCACTGGTAAACATTCTCACTTTTTTCTTGTTCTTGCTACAATGGGAACATCATGAATGAGATTTCATATTTAATGTTTGATGTTTTTTCTTTTTATTTTTATTTTTTTAATAGTATTTTACGGGATACACCTACGGTTTTTGTCGCGGTTTCTATTTACGAGAGACTCTTGGAAGAATTACAGACAGGATGTTGGGAAGGCCCTGAAACTAGTGAGACTAATTTACCACCCGAACGCCCACGTCCCCCCCCCCTCCCCCCATTTCCTCATTGTTTTTATCAATTCAAGTAAAATGAAAATAAAAATGAATAAAAAATAAATAAATAAATAAATAAATAAATAAAATAAAATAAAAAACAACTTAAGGTCTATGAAAGAAAGAAAAAAACAATTTTGCCCTTCGGGTCATAGTTTTGCACCCTGGTCCTGTTGACGGATTGCTTTCGCTCAGTCTGATTGAACGCTTGCGCATGTGGTGAAGTCTGCGGGAGTGCCGATTCCTGCGAATGAGAGCCAATGAGTGACTTGCTGCTTACCTCTGCTGTACTGGCGTGTCTCCCTATCGCCGCTGAAGGCTCAATACACCCACATTTTTTCCACTCGATCTGTCAGCGGTCAACAACAGTCCTGCTGACGTGCGTGTGGGTCAACTGCAGCGTCGCTTTTCCGAACACACGTCTTGGAGGGGGGCCGCCGGCTCGGCCTAGCCGCAGCGTTCACCAGTTCACCACGTTGGCGTTGAGGTTGACGCGCGCGCAAGTCGCGGCCCTGCCCGCCTTGCCCCGGCGCGGCCCGGCCGCAGCGTTCACCAGTTCACCACGTTGGCGTTGACGCGCGCGCAAGTCGCGACCCTGCCCGCCTTGCCTCGGCGCGGCCCGGCCGCAGCGTTCACCAGTTCACCACGCTGGCGATGGCGATGGCGTTGACGCGCGCTGGTCGCAGCCCTGCCCGCCTCGGCTCGGCCCGGCCCGGCCCGGCACGGCTTGGCTCGGCGGTGGGCGCGGTGGAGCGAGCGGGCGGTGCGGAGGCTGGCGGGCGACTGAAGCTCGCGCCGCGCGCACCCCTGCCTCCTCGCGACCGCGCCCCCGGCCCGGCTGCAGAGCCCCCCGCCGCCGCCGGACCTGCCCCAAGCAAGCACACCAAAGAGGGTTTAGCTTCAAATCCGGGAAAGCGGCAATGAAAGGCGAATAGCGCTTAATCTTCAGAGTTTGTACTGCGGTTCGCGCCTGCGTAGCGCCGAAACAATACATTGTTTGCTACATGGAGTTTTGCACATTAGTATGTCCAACCAAACGTGTTTTCATTCCTAGCAATTGTGTTACAATGCGCTGTTAGAGCAGCATCAAAACAGAAGCGGAAGCGGAATACATATCCTAATCTAGAGGTTCGTGCCGCGGGACGAAATCAAAAATTATCCTGTAACGTATGGGACACGTCATAACTTTGCAAAAAGGTTAGGACACTCGATACACCACTTAACCAGCAAGTATAGTCCATACCGTTGCGGTGTTACAGCACATAAAAATACCACATGGACCGTAGGCAAACCGTAACTTCCTATGGAATTGTTTTCAGTGAATACGTCTACGTGATGTTTATAATTGGGACTACTCTAAAAGGTTTGATTTGAAGTTGCTAAAATTGGCTTGAAATTAATATTAAAAGCTTGACAACTCGTTTATTATACATCGCGTTGTGGTTCCCTTCCCTCTCACGGGCTGGCCTTCCCTCTTACGATGCCACTACCCCATGCTCGTGGTTACTGCACGACCAGCAACCGTGGGGTATAGCCGCATGGTAAGGGTTAAAACGTACATAAAACAAAACAAACAAATAACGGTTTGTCTTTTATTTTAATAAAGCTGCAATTTATTGTACAACAAATATGTCACAATGAATTTTTAGACCAGTAATTGTAACAATAACTATTTAAAACACAAACAAGTCCAACATCACTATAGGGATGATTAAAAAACATTCACATATTTATTAGGTAACAATCTTAGCGCGTCAGCTTTATGTACAGAACAATCTCATTTCATACTCTAATAATACAAGAATCACATAATTCCAAAAGTCTTTGGTGCATCTGTCATGCGCTTTGTCACGCACAGTGACGAACAAACTTGGGCAGAAAAAGAACAAGACTTTGCCGAAGAAAACGATAATTGACTATCATTCCTGATGATGATGCCTGTAGTAACGAGCTAGACAGCATTTCCGCTTTCCACGCATGGCACCAAGCTTTCATCATTCATCAATTAAGTATGCCGTTACATTCTGCTTGAGTGAATGTTTGGTATTAGTCATGTAGAGTCAACCACCAGCTTTTAAAACTAAACTCATGAAATTATGGCGTTAAGTGACACTGAAAAAGAAACAAAACGCTTCGATTCGCGACGGTCATATTTCTTTTTGTACGTAGAAAGATCATATTGTAGTCTGTAGAGTTGGTGAAAGTGGTTTTAGCAAAGTGTCATTCCCTCTCACTCTGTAATAGCTGCTCCAGAAAAGCAAGACGTTGTGTCCTGACTTTTTCGGCCGCTACAGGTTTTGAGTAGCAATCTCTGCGACGGCTGAACGGGGCGGCTGGACCGTTCACATGGTGACCGCTGCCGGCAGCGCGTCCAGCGGGGTCTTGGAGCTCAGGAAGGCTGGGTCCACGGAGGCCACCTTGGCCGTGAGAAAGGCGTGCATGCAGAACAGCAGGCTTTGTAGCGCCGAGCACTCCATCTCCTGCGGTAGAAGAGAACAGCGCTGCTTAGCGGGAGAGCTTTCCAAGGGGGACACAACTCTTAAATTTTTGTACACCTCGTAATTTAGAGAAATTCAGAAATATCAGGAAAGTTTCGGGAAATTTCAGAAAAATTCTGAAAAGATAAAGAAAATTCACCAAAATTCACTAAAATTCACAGAATTCTAGAAAAAATTTCAAGCAAAATTTCACTAAAAATCTCAAAAATTTACAAAACTTTACCAAAAATTTAAAACATCACAAAATTCGAACACTACAATTCAGAGTTGTTTCCCTCTCGACTTCCGAAGCAAATGCATGAGCTTGTTTCCCATGTCGGATGCTAACCTTAGTGTCGATCAGTCTGGTGTCAGGCTCCTGAAAGTGCAGCTTGAGCCGGGCCTTGCCGTCGTCCGAGGAGCCCTTGAGCTGCGAGAACTTGTACTTCCACAGGAAAGCCTTGTTCTCCTGGTCGAAGAGCGCAAAGCCCATGTTCCAGTCGAGGGTGAGGCCGGCAGTCTTGCCGGAGGAGGTCGTCACCGTGAACGTCTTGCTCTGCGACAGACACACACAGTTAGAGTGGGGAGCTGTGCAGGCTGCCGGAGGCCGCACTGCGCCGACTGATTGCCCCGCTGTGTAGTGACTTTATCGCACTTCTGGGGCACGTCCAAGCCTCACACAGGGCACCGCCGCAGGTGCGACAAGGACGGAGGAAGTGGTCTGGCCCGGCCTGGGTGCACTCACCCCCAGCTTCATGACGGCGCAGCAGACGGCCTGGTGCCACGCGTTCTCGATCCTCAGCAGCTCCTGCCGAGTCTCCACGCTCAGGTAGCGGCTGTCGTGCCCCGACGTCTGGATCAGGAAGCAGTGCTGCCGCTCGTCCACGTTCTCCGAGTCCTTGATGACGCGGAACATGCAGTTGTAGACCTTGAACTGCACCGCACACTGCTCGAGGTCCGCCACGTTCAGCTGCGACGGGAAAGGTATAAGGTTTCAAACGCATCGTACCTTCGTGCCGTAAAGCGTTCGATTGGCGTTCCACTCACCGGCGGCGTGTCGAAGAACAGGACGTCGGTGCCTTTGAGCGCCATGAATCGCGGCTTGTAGTTCTGCCATGGCTGGTTGTTGTTGAGGACGCCCTCATTAACCCAGCCCATGTACTCGAGCTGATCGGACAGCGTGCGGTTGTACAGCTTCATCTGCGACCAGAGAGGGTGGCGTGAGACATGGAGTATAGCGGCGGGCAGAGCGCCCCTGCCAGGGGTATCGCCTGACACAAAAACAAGGGTGAAACAAATCTGAAAATTTTGTTCACCTCGTAATTCAGAAAAATTCAAGAAAAAAGAAAAAAAGCAGAAAATTTCAAACAAATTCTTCAAAAATCAGGAAAATTCATTAAAATTTACAGAATCCAATGAAAAACTCAACCAAATATTCACTAAAATTAACTTAAAATTAACTTAAAAAATCACAAAAATTCACAAACTTTGCACATCAAAATTCAGAGTGAGCCCAAAACGGGCTACATCGCGATGATGCTCCCCGTCTCCTGACGAACCGCATGGTGACGACGTGGCTGGTGCTCACCTGCAGGTGCGTGAGCCCCACGATGTTGTCCGTGATGTGCTTGAGCCACTGGCTGAGCACGTGGGCGTCGTCCACGTGCACCACGCCCGTGGAGCTGCCGTTCAGGCCGCGCACCTCGAATGAGTTGGGCCGCAGCTTGTCCGTCCCGAAGATGTACCGCGTCACGTAGGCCATCATGAGCGGAACTGCGGGCAGGACAACAGGAGCGCGGGCCGTCAGAGGGCGCGCCCGGGCCGGGCCGGGCGAGGGGCCGGGCTTGTAGACCGTATCTCTCGCCCCTCCGCCTCGGCCCGCCCGAGGCTCAGCGATCCTGATCCTTTGATGCTGTGGTGATCACGTGACTGGCCAATATCCGGCGAGCAGCGCTGGGCTGGACCGACCCTTCTTGTAAACTTTCACCCTCCGCCCCGTGCCCCCTGCTGCCCCCTGGCCCTGCCCCTGGCCCAAATCATCGGCGGGCCCATTCGTTTCACGCCGCTCGGCCCACAGCGGCCGCCACGCCGCTTCTTCATCACGTCCGAAGTTTAGAGCTTTCCGTGATCGCTTTCTATCCATAAGGAGTTTTTTTTTTCTCGAGGAATAGCCGATTAGTGTAGTTACTTATACTTTATTCTATTTCCGACGCTGTTCGAATCAAAATTAGTTTATCTGATTACTTCTTGGGATTTTGTGTTAGTGCCAATGCCTTGCGACTTTAACTTTAGTAATAATCAAAACATGGTCTCTGTTTCCGTCGGCGTTTAATTGAGAACTGTTGATTTTAAATCAAACTCTGGTGAACTGGAGGCGTTAGTATTTAATTCGACTCTCCCACGCTGCGCTCCCCCATGAAGACTCAACCACGCGCGCCCACGCGACCCTAAACAGCGCCTCCGACCCACGCGGAGGACGAGGGGAGGGCGCTGAGGACCGGGACAAGCAGCTGCCATTCCACTAAAGCGAGAGGGTCCCCCCCCCCCCTCCTCTCAGCGGGCGACGTGGAAGGGGAGGGGGCAGGGGGTAGTAACCCACATCCACAAGGGCCCGGCCCGGCCCCGACACATACCGGAACACTGTATATTGCGCGTTACGCGAGGCATGAAAGAGTGGAGTGGAGTTCGCCTGATGACGCGTTGGCTTGCCCATTCTCTTTGTGGGTGCCTCGCTGTATGAAGGGCTCATTTCGCTCGCGACTGGCGTCCCTGGCCCGGCCCGGCCCGGCCCGGCCCGGCCCGCGGCTGCAGTCGGGTACGGCGGCTATCGACCAGCACTCCGGCTGGGTACGGCACGGCACGGCAGGGCTGGGCAGGGAAGGGTCGGGACCCGGCACAAACAGCTGCGCGTGGGAAAACTACTGGCGCGATGCGCGCCGAGCTGGATTCGTCCCGCTCCACCTCGACGTTCACCTGTTGTGACGTCCACCCAGGTCCGGCGTGGCGGTGAGAAGGTCCCCGAGGCTGGACGCGACGCCGGCCTGGAGCCGGACCGCGACAGGGACTGCGTCGCGCTGGACAGGCTGTGCGTCGACGGCGACCTCCAGCCCTCCTCGCCGAGGTGCAGCGACTGCAGCTGCTTGGTCACCTGGGCGTCGTTGTCGGCGGCTGCGGCCAGAGAGCAGAAGTGTGTCAGTGGCAGTTGGCCTGGTGGGTAGGCAACGCTTCCGAACCGTTGCGAGCGTATCTTGCACACCGCCCAGGGGCACCAGCCTGATGGGTACGTAACGGCAACACACCGTGGTGGGCGTCCCGCGTACCGCTCAGCGGTTCCAGCCTGGTGGGTAGGCAACCGCATGGCAGCCGTGAGAGCTTCGTGCCTACCGCTCAGGGGTTCCAGCCTAGTGGGTAGGCAACCGCATCGCAGCGGTGCGCCTGTCGTGCCTACCGCCCAGGGGCTCCAGCCTGGGTGCCATCCAGGGAGTTATCCACTTAGCGTCTCGCGCCAAGCGTCTGGCGCTTTTTTGGCGCCTCGCGTCTCGCGTCAAGCGTCTCGCGTCAAGCGTCTCGCGTCAAGCGTCTCGCGTCAAGCGTCTCGCGTCAAGCGTCAAGCGTCTCGCGCTTTTTTCGCGTCTGGCGTCTCGTGTCAAGCGTCTCGAGCCGCGACTCGCCGCGACTCGCACCTAACTGATCATCTTCACCATTCATTTTCGTACGTAAATCGTAAAGTAAATGTTAGGGAACAAATAGCAATTTTTTAAAAAATCAAACACACAACAACATGAGGTTGTGTGATAAAACGTGTCGGGAGATATTAGCAGTATGAAAAATAATGTGGAGCGCATCAAATGCGGCGAGTCGCGGCTCGAGACGCAAGACGCCAGACGCGAGACGCCAGGCGCCAAAAAAAGCGCCAGACGCTTGACGCGAGACGCCAAAAAAACGCCTTACGCTTGACGCGAGACGCTAGGCGCCAAAAAAGCGCCAGACGAGAGACGCTAAGTGGATATTTCCCAGTCAGCTAGCGTCTTGCGTCTCGCGTCTGGTGCCTCGAGTCTAGCGTCTCGCGTCAAGCGTGTCGCGCCCGCGCCAATCGTCTCGAGCATCGATTCGCCGGAAATCATATGCGTTCCAAATAATGTTTCGCTCTGCTCCCCACTCTATTTTTCAGCCTAATCAGGAGGATGAAAAATTATTTGGAGCGCATGAAATGCGGCGGTGAGTCGTGGCTCAAGACGCTTGACGCGAGACGCCGGACGCTAAGTGCACCCAGAAAAATAGTTTCTTGATCCAAGAACAATCTCAAGATCACTGACACAAGCTCAATTTTACTCTTAATTCAAGGTAATATTATACTCAGATCCAGAAATTTTTTTTCCAAATAAGAGCAATTTCGCCTTGTTTCAAGAGCAAAATTGAGCTTGTGTCAATTATCTTGGAAATGTGCTTACATCAAGAAACAATTTTTTCTGGGTGTGGATAGAGAGGCAGGTGCGACGCACCGGTGCACCCATTCTGCCTGCCACCCGAGAGGTGACTATGCTCTAATATGCCAGTATACTCACAGCCTTCATTTTCGGCGCTCTTCTGCAGGAAGGGTGTGGCTGCCCGGTAGTGCTTGACGGTAAGCATCACCAGGTCGCCGGCGTTCCTCAGGATGTTGACGGCCTCGTCGTGGTGGCATGCGACGATGGGCTCGCCGTTCACTGGAGCAGGCAAGTGCACATTAATAGTCTAACCGTGATTCGTAAAGCAGAGCCCGACCTCTACGGCTCACTTCTTTTCCCACCTTCTTTTCTTGCCCATGCTTCAAACACGATTAATGGGTCGAGCCCCGTGATGGAGTGGTGCGTGAATGTGTGAGGGGTGGGTGTTGGAGGTTGGGTGAAGTGGCTAGGTGACATTCCTTGGTCATCCATCTACGTCCTTCTCGCCAAACCCTAATGTCCCTCGGTTCGCTTTTTTGTGTGTGTGTTTTTTTTTTTTCCCCTTGGTCGCTGTGATACAACGGAGTAATGTGCGGAACGGAATGCGGCTGCCCACGTTTGAGACCTAAATGAACCTCTGCATTAACTTGTTTTGCTGACGTGTATTTTTTCCCTCTTAAACTACCGTGCAAAAAGCCCTACGAAAAATTCATCATGAAAACTAAGGACAAGTGTTAGTGGAGAAATAAATCTAATTATCTGGGATGATTTTTCATTTAAATCATTCTGAGCCAAAGAGGAAGTGCCTTGCGCACTTCTGCCCACGACACGCCTCTCCGGGGTCGGGGCGGTCGGGGCCCGCTTCGCTCAGACAGCTGACACTAACGGACTGCTCGAGGGTGGCAGCCGGGGGGACGACCGCCCGGCCCGGCGCGGCCTTTGCTCGTACTGCTTGTTGTTGAGCTCTTCTCGAACCGCACCCAACAGAGCGTGCTGGAATCAGAACAGATTGCGTAGCTAGGCGCTCGCTGTCGGACAAGGGCCCGGGCCGAGCCGGGCCGGGTTGGCCTCGGGGCGTTCAGCACTGTGTCGGGATGTCTTGGAAGAAGGAGAGTTGTTCGGTTGCCTCGTGGTTTATTCGGTAGTGGTTCGCAGCAGAGTGACAACATGAACAGCTGACCTGACCGAGCAAACCTAACACTTACCGCGCCCTAGCGGCCGGCCTATTAACTTCGTGCAGAGGAACCAATAGCGGGGCTGCCTACTCCCGGGAACATTTCAATACGGTTCTCGCACATCCCCCCTTCTTTAAAGTGAGCTCTAATTCACATCGAGATAATTTATGAAATCCCATAAAAAGCTCGTCGGTCAAAAGAAGGATAAATAACAGCAATAGATAACAAAAAAGCTGATAACAAAAAAGCTGCAAAAATATCACAGGGCCTAGTAGCAATAAATAGAAAATTGCAATGGCAATAAAATACAAATTGTAACACCCAAGAACATCAATATCACAGTAAGAGACGATGAAACAAAAAGCAGATGATAACAACAGGACAAACGTGCTGGTCACTTAAAGTTTACACATACACTACAAAAAACACTGTAGAAATAGAAACATAGTAAGTAACACATTTCGAGCACGGAAAAGTCACCGATAGGGCGGGTCACCAATGACCGATACCGCCCTAACTAGCGTCTTGGTAGCGCACGGGTGGCTTGATCTCGCGGGTGCGCGTGTGTTGTCCTGATCCTGCCGCGCTCCCGCCTGGGCGAGTAGGAGAAAGGGATGTCCGCCCTCGGCCCTTGCCTTTCTTGGGTTCTTTGTCCTTAGGCTTCGACTTTGACGACGGAGGAGGTCGCGTCGGGGTCGGGGTCGGCGTCCTTGACGGAGGAGGTCCTTTGTCCTCAGTCGAGTCCTCGGGGACCAGACTGTCCTGGAGTATGGAGAGGTACTGGAAAATTCCCAGCTGCTGTTGCTCCGACTCATCTGGACTGACAGGGATTAGTTCCTTCCGGTTTCTTCTCAGCATTGCTCCTTGGCTAGTTTGAACCCAATAACTTCGAGGAGTGTCGGCCTGGCCTGAAACTGAAGCAAAGGATTTGTAGTCGCTTATCCACACCCGCTCACCTTTTGATAGCTCTGGGAGAGGGCGAGCTTTGTGGCGTGCATTAAAATTTGCTTGTTGCTTAGCCTGTTTCTCCTGGCGTTTCTTCCTGAAGTCCTCCAGATATGACCAGTTGGGTACTAGTTTCCCTTCCAGTTGGGGGAGTGTGGTGCGCAAACTGCGTCCCATCAGGAGCTGGCTCGGGCTGAGTCCTTCCTCCATAGGTGCATTTCTCAGCGCTAGCAGACCGAGGTGTAGCAGGGGCTCTTTCTTCAGGATTTTCTTGAACTCCTTTACGGCTGCCTCTGCCTTGCCGTTGCTCCATGGTGCATTGGGGCTGCTAGTGATATGCTGGAAACCACATGAGGAGGCAAAATTACTAAATGCATGAGAATTAAATGGCGGACCGTTGTCTGACCTGACTGTATTTGGAATTCCATGTCTTCCGAAAATCTCAAACAGTTTTGGGATGACTGCTGCTGCGGAAGTGGATCCAACTTCTGCTACTTCAATGTAGGTGGAGAAATAGTCCACGACCACAATGAACTTCCGCTTCCCTCTTTCAGCAAAATCCATTCCTACAGTATGCCATGGGCGTTCTGGTGTGTCCATGGTCAGCAATGGTTCCGGATTGTTCTTCCTGTTTATCTTGCAGACTAAACATTTGGAGACAAAATCTGCGACCTGCTCGGTGATTCCAGGCCACCAGACTGTATCTTGGGCACGACCTCTGCACTTTGGAGTGCCTAGGTGTCCTTGGTGTAGTTTGGTCAGAATGGAGTTTCTCATTTCATCTGGAATGTAAACCCGTTTGGCATACATTAGAACACCTTGCAAAACGTTCAGCATACCTCTGTGTTCGTGGAATGGCTTCAGTTCCTGGGGTAGCTCCTTTGGATTTCCTGGCCATCCCTCTAACACAGCATCTCGGAGTAGCTTGCTTGTGGAGTCTTTCTCTTGGGCTTCCTTGACAGCTTTCCAGATGACGGGTGACATGGGCACTTCTATCTCCAGGATTCTCACTTCTGAGATGACGTCAGGTTCGCCTGTGTTCTTCTCAGATGGCATTCTGGATAGAGTGTCGGCTGCATGCATAGATTTTCCAGGTACATGATTAATACTGTAGCGAAAAGGAGTTAGTCTCATTCTAAACCTTTGGAGGCGGGTGGACAACTCACTGATGGGCTTGTCACCAAGAATCGAAATCAATGGCTTGTGGTCTGTACACAGTTCGAATTTGGGAAGGCCGATTAAATATGCCCCCAGCTTTTCGCATGCCCAGGTGGCTGCTAGAGCTTCCTTCTCAATTTGAGCATATCTTGTCTCAGTGTCTGAGAGGACCCTTGATGCAAAGTGAACAGGTTTCCACTCACCCATTTTTTGTTGTTGTTCCAGCACCGCTCCTAGTCCATACCCTGATGCATCTGCTGTCAGGCGTGTGGGCAGGTGTGGATCGAACAGGGCCAGTGCTTGAGCTGATGAGAGTGCCTTCTTAGTTTCCTCAAAACTCTTCTGCTGTGCTGTTGTCCATGTCACTGCCTCTCCGCCTGCTAACAAGTCATTAATTGGTTTGAGCATTTGCGATAGGTTAGGTACAAACTTTAGGTGGTATCTTGCACTGGAGAGAAAACTTCTGATTGCTGTCTCGTCCTTTGGGATGGGCATGTTCAGAATGTCCTTGATTTTCTCTTCTCCAGGCTTGATTCCATCTGCAGAGACTCGTTGGCCAAGAAAGTTGCACTCTGAAACTCGAAACTGGCATTTAGATTTGTTCAGGGTGATTCCGGCTTTCTTGTAGGTTTGTAGAACTTTCAAGAGACGCTTGTCATGCTCTTCTCTGTTTCTACCCCATACCAGATCATCATCGACATGATTAATGACGCCTTCTAGTCCCTGCAGGGCTTTTACTTTCCTGCTTTTGTAGACTTCTCCAGCAGACTTTAATCCCATGGGCATACGTTTCCATTGGAATCTCCCAAAAGGTGTAATGAAAGTGGTGAGATGCCTACATTCTGGTTTGAGCTGGACCTGCCAATAACCCCATTTGGCATCCAGTTTACTAAACACACGGGCATCTTTGCCAATGGTTGCAAGGCATTCATCTACAGTGGGCATTTCGTGGCACTCCCTAAGTACATACTTGTTTAGTTGAGTGTAGTCCACTGTGATTCTTACACTTCCATCGGGTTTCAGGACTGGTACAGCTGCTGCGCACCATGGGGTTGGATCTCTGACTTCCTCGATGGCATCCAGTCGCAGAAGTTCTTCGATGGCCTTCTTGGTTGGGTCGAAGAGTGGTACTGAAATTCTTCTGCTCTGAGTGACTGCATGGGGTGTAGCTTCGTCTGCCAGTCGGATGAGATACTCCTCTCCCATCCGTCCCAGTCCCTCGAAAACTTCTGGGTATTGTTCCTCTGGCTTGATGGCGACCTGGGAGACAGACAGAACTTCGGGTGCTAATGTGATTAGACCCAATTTAAGTGCTAAATCTCTTGACAGCAATGGCTCCTTCTGTCCTGGCAAAATATACACCCAATCATGAAACGCTTTACCTTTCCAGTCTAACTTAACCTTGAATTTTCCAGTGATGTCAGCAGGTGTGCTTCCGGCGAGAAAGATCTTGATACCAGCTGGTACTACATCGGTGGGTTGGAGGATGTCCACATGTTTGTCTCCCACGATGGGTACATCTGCTCCTGAATCAATTTTCCAGCGGGTTAGTTGACCATTGGAGGTTATGTCGACTCTGAGGATCTTACTTGGTTTGGTGAAGGTTTCAGCAGCTTCTACACAGTCCAAGTAGTACGATACCTCGTTGGCCTGGGGATTCTCGTTTTCTGTTGCTGTTGCTTCAGAGATCTTGGTCCTGCACATGACTGCCCAGTGTCCCTTGGCCTTGCACTTCCCACAGATTCCATTCTTGGCTGGACATTGAGAGATTGGGTGGCTCGGTGATCTTCCACATCTCTTGCAGCTGTTGGGGTACTGTGCTTTCTTGCCGTCCTGCTGGGGTTTGACAGGTTTGTTGTTAGTGACTGGTTTACCGGATTTTTTCCCTTTACCTTTGTTCTGGAATGCTGCGTGGACTTGTGCTTGTGCTGTGTCGCCATGCCCGTTTCTGACGGTCGGGAGCTGCTTCTGGACGTCTTCTGCTTGAAGCACCGTCTCCTTCGCCTTGTTGAGGTCGATGGCTGCGTCCATCTGCATGGCGGCTGACAGCTGAATGTTACTGATCCCTACAATAATTCTATCTCTGATGAGTTCTTCTTTGAGGTCTCTGTAATTGCACTTTTCGGCCATTCCGAACAAATCCGTGATGAAGTCGATGGCAGGCTCACCTGGCTGCTGATACCGTTGGTTGAACTTGGCTCTCTCGTACACGACGTTGATCTTACCTCCGAAATGTTCGGTGAACTTCTTTAGGAGGGTTTGAGCACTTGTCGCGGCCTCAGGTGGGACGTACTTGAATGTCTTCATGACTTCTTCCGCTTTATCCCCCATGAGGTAAATGAGAAAATCAACTTGCCTGGTCGCATCATCCTTGTCGAGCCCTGACAGACGACAGAATCTCTCGTAACGCCGGCTCCGAGCTGGCCACTCTTCCGCTACCCAGTTAAATGGCTCTGGGTCCGGTACCCGAAGTTGTGTTCTTGGTGGTGGTGGCTCATTGTCCGGCATTCTTCCCTCTTCTTCAAAAGTTCAACACGGAGACGTGGTAGGTCCGACGAACGTTGCCACCATGTGTCGGGATGTCTTGGAAGAAGGAGAGTTGTTCGGTTGCCTCGTGGTTTATTCGGTAGTGGTTCGCAGCAGAGTGACAACATGAACAGCTGACCTGACCGAGCAAACCTAACACTTACCGCGCCCTAGCGGCCGGCCTATTAACTTCGTGCAGAGGAACCAATAGCGGGGCTGCCTACTCCCGGGAACATTTCAATACGGTTCTCGCACAAGCACAGCCCCCAGCCCGTGCAGTAGTTTGGGGCGAAGCGTGGAGCGTGGGGCCTGGCGGTGCAAATAACCCCATTTACCACGGCCTCCTCGTGAGCTGTGGCGCCTCGCCCGGCCTCGCCCCTCCCCTCCCTTCCCTCCCCGCGATTCATGAAAGTTTCCCTGTGTCACGGACGACGTGTCACGTCACACGGCATGAAACACAAGACCCTGCTCGGTACACGCTCAGCCACGCGAGCACGATGGGAGGGCCCGTTTAATATTGAATGGTCGTCGAACGGCGGCTTCTTATATAGTTGTAACCCTTCATTGTATAGTTTTTCGGCTGATCATGGCATGGCGTGCCGTCATAATGTCAATGAGGAAACTACTGATAATGCGTACAGGCAGCCGCCCACAATGTGCCGGCCTGGTATTTTTCCTTTTTTTTCTTTTCTGGCCGTGCTTCTCATGGTGCGGTGTGGTGCTTGTTATGGAGACTGTAAGTTTTAAGGAGTTGAGAGCTCCGCACCAACTATGTCAGCAGAGACGATAGGGGAGGACGCTTTCTCTGCGTGATTGTCAAACCAGTCAAACGACGTTCAATCTAGGTTGGACTGACGGCCAACACGCCGAGCAGCAATCGTACAAATGTGAACACAACCGTGCTGTTTCATTTAAGACCTCTTTTAAAACACCAGACAAAACTTTTTTTTTAATGAAAGCTACAATTCTTTATTCAGAAGTGAAGCCGCATACCGTTATGCCCCTTCCTTTAAACAATCAGCGCACACTCTCCAAAAAAATCAGCATAAAATCGTTAAAATAAATCAAGAAAAATAAAAAGACAATCAAAATCAGCTAAAATTAAGGAGAATCACGAAAACCTAGAAAAATTGGACTCCTCGGCTGGGACCGTGATTCACGGCGCGCTCAGCCAAAAACAGCAATTCCCTGGCAGTGTGGAGCTTCAGCGGTCCCTTGAGAGTGCACGGCAGGGGAGGAGAAGAGGGGACGGGTCTGGTAATGAAAGGATGGGGTGGGTTTCGTCGCCGACACCAGCGCGATGGCCTGTGGAATGGGGCAGTTCATGTTCTGTGACTAAATTATTACTAAATATTAAAATCTTTGCCATGGCAAATTTTCTTTTGCTGTGGAAAAAAATTCCACATGAACATGAACACACACCCCCCCCCCCTCCTGTCGTTCATTATTTTTCCGTAAGCACACTCTTCTGGCGCTGGAGGCAGGGCCTTGGCCTTGCTTGCTTGGAGCCGCTGCACGGCCCCGCCGTAGGGGTTCGTTAAAAATGAATATTCTAATAATCTACCGCTCGTATCGCAGCCCGCAGGCTGAACTGCTTACACCTGCCTCCTCTGTAGAATTATTACTATTCCAGTAAAAGGAAATGAAAATTGTTTAGCCTTTTTTTTTCCATCTCGCCGCTCTTGATAAATTATTTATGGGTGGTGTGAGGGGGTGAGAGTGGCAATGCCTGCAGGGGGCGGCCCGCAGGCCGCCGATGTGGCTTGTAGAGGAGGCTGCGCTGCGGGGCCCTGGATGGGGCGGGGTGGGGCTGGGCGGGGTGGGTCTGGGCGGGGCGGGCGGGGCGGGGTGGGGCCGCGACCGCAGGGCACGCCTCGAGGCTCCCGCCTCTCTGCCCTGCCAAGGAGATCCTCCAGGATCATAAGTTTGGGTTTGGCCGGCCGCTCTTCGCTACCAGAGCATCTCACCTGCAGCCCCCAGAGCCCCTCCGCCTCCTCACTCAAGCTAAACGGTGGACTTTGTGCAGTTAGCAATGCATGTTGTGGCCGCACGGGATTGTTCGGTCAGTGTGCATGGCTTGTTACCTGCGCAAATACGCTGGGATAGCACAAGAGCAGGAAGCTGCGTGTGCGGAAGCAGAGCGGCAGAGGGGGGGGGGTGGAGGGAGCGAGCGAGGGAGCGAGCGGGGGAGTTGCAGACTGTGTTTGTGCCACTGTGGCTAAAACTTTGCGTGCTCCGGTGCCGTGTGCTGCTGTGAACTCATGTTTTTATATGGGGTCCCTCAATTGACTTCCGAGCGGAAACAACATTGTCGTCGTTGAGGCACTGTGCGATCTTGTTTTGCAAAAGTGCGACGGGCGCGATCCGCCCAGCTCTCTCCTTTCCTATATAATACGTTTTCCTCCCGTGGGTGAAAACAAAAAAGCTCTCGCCGCGAATGACGCCCGATCTGTGAACTGTGAACGCTTTTCTCCTGCATGTCTTCGTGGTTTACCTGAACTCGTGTACGGTCGGATAGCATACGGTTGATCGAGTTGCGTGGGGCGTGATCCATGATTACTCACCTTTTATGATAGCATCGCCCACGAAAAGTTTCCCCGTCTCGTCCGCCGCCTGGCCCTTGAAGATCCTGGAGATGAGTATGGGCAGCTTGTGCTCCGACCCGCCCTTGATGGAGAGGCCCAGCCCGCCAACCTTCTGCCGCGTGACGGACACCATGCGCTCCTGCAGAGGGTGGAACAGACCAACAGGGAGTTACACGCCATGCTGTGCAAGACTGAGTGCACGCCAGTGCGGCAACGCACAAGACCATGTCACATTCCCCCCGGAGAAAACGACGTCTTGGTTTCCAAGCAGTTTTGGGGAAAAAAATCAAGCAGCTCAGTTGGAAAAAATACAAAGAGTTTCTTGAGCTGCTGGAAAATCAAAGACGAAGGTTTTTCCGTGCAATACTGGTTTTTCCGTACCCTGAGCTGACCTTACAAACTCTGATGATAACCAAAAGGGTAAAACTGAAAGGCAGTAGTAATTCTGAGCTACAGGGAGCAAACAACACACAAACCTTTTGTTTCTATTTTTACTAAAGTTTCAATACAGGGTAAACACGCCACACATTACTTTTCAAACACATCACTCAACCTATCTCGTTTCGTACCGATCGCCCAGCAATCCTCAACAGCACCTGGCGGAGCGAGGCGCGCCGGGCCGGCAAGGTGGACCGGGAGGGGGGGGGGGGGGTAAAGGGGTGAGGAAGGCGGAACGGGGTGAACGGCGCGTGGCGCGCGGCCGCGAGGAGTCACGATTCCAATACGGCCCAGCCGTGGAGCTCGGTGCGGCCAGTGGCGGAGAAATGGCGTTCGCTCGGTATTAAATCATGGGCGCCGCTGTCGCCATGCAAAGCAAGAGGGGGAAAAAAGCGTTTTGAAACCGCAGGTCTTCGCTTGTGGGTGGCTGTATTATCCTCTTCCGCGCGAAGTGTGCAGTTAATATCCATTAAAAATTGACAAAGTGCTTTCCATACTCCACTCCCCTCGCGCTCGCCGGCCCCTCTAGTGAAGAGGGGGGAAGTCGCCTTCCTAAACCGGCGCCGTCACGCGGCGGGGATGCGAGGGTCGCCGCTCTGGGAACGGGGGCGGAGGGGGCGGCGAAGGAGTGGGCGCGTCCAGGCGGGGAAGAGCATCCCAAGGCGCCCCCTGCACCCGCGCAATCATAAAACAAACGTCCCAGCTGCCGCAAAACGGCACACACGTGCGTAAATTTTTCATATATTTTCTTCGCCTGCGCGATCGAGCCCTCAGCTTATCTGTATTCTCTGCCCCCTCCTCCGTTTTCATTCTCATTCCTTCCCTACATCCCCCTCGCTCCCCCCCCCTCCTCTCTCGCCTATAACTATTACTGTTATTTTTCTTTGTACTCCCTCAACAGATGTCATTATGTAATAACTTTTTTCACAATTGTTATTTATTTGTCTTTTTTCTACTGTACCGCTATTAATCATAAATATGCAATGTGGGAGAGCAGACTGCCTAACTGCAGTGCGGGCTTTTTCAGCCCATTTGTTCGTAGTCTCAAAAAAAGTGATTTCAATCTTAATTTCTCTCTTTCTATGCATCGTGGGATCGCAGTAATGCCTCGCAGCGACTGAGGCCGGGACGGTATTGAGGAAAGCTCGCTGCTGCCGCATTGGTCAAAGTAGGGACGCGCGGAAGAGTTTGCGACCGCAAGACGGTCCCAGAGGAGAGACTGAGACCGAGGAGTACTTCGGGGGATATCTGGGTGTGTAGCAGGCATTCCAGGGTGCGGAATCTGGAATGTGTGATTGGCTGGCGGGGTCGGTCGGGAGAGTAGTGCGCCCCGGCGGCAGGGGTCCAACTTGGGTGTAGGACGGGGCCGGAGCGAGATGGGGGCGGGCCGGGCCTGGGACAGCGCCGCGCCAGGCGGGGGATCACTGGGGAAAATGCTTGTTGTTCGTGTCTGAGGTGTCGCATCTGGAAGGAGCGTGAGAGAGGCGGGGGGAGCGACTCGCGCGGGAGACAGTTGCAAGACGGATCTCTCTCGCTGCAGCAGAAGCTGGGAGAGGGAGGGGGCGTAGATGGATGGGGGAGGACGCGGCGGATAGCGGAGGACGTCAGAGCCTCTTGGCAAAATATTAAACGACGTCCGGGTGAACCCATCATTATAGTAAGAGGGAAACATTATTCCTCGTTGTTTTGAAGCGTTTAGCAGCTGATGTTCTCTCTCTTTCTCTCTCTCTCTCTCTCTCTCTCTCTCTCTCTCTCTCTCTCTCTCTCTCTCTCTCCCCCCCTCTCCCTCTCTCTGTTAGAAGTGCTTTCTGAATATATTCTGTTACACTGTGGGATTCACTAGCCGAGCACATTATGACTTGTAAAACTTTGGCTAACTTTAAAACAAAACTGTTAGAACACCTATACTGTAAAATCTTAATTTTAAAAACCAGCTATGTACACCTTGTTTTAATTACCCGGTATTATGTTAACTGCTTTGCCCTGTCAATCTGGACATATTTAATTTGTTCAAAATCTGATGTACAAAATAAGACTGTTTAGTCTTTTGTACTATTATCCTTCAATAAATATCAAATATCAAAATATCCCTCCCTCCCTCCCTCCCTCCCTTCCTCCCTCCCTTCCTCCATCCCTCCCTCTATTCGTGCAGCTGCGCCGACGAGTGCCCCACCCTATAGCTCGTGCCGAGCACTCTCCTCCGTAGCAGCATTACGTTCTGTCTCGAAAAGGGAGAAGAAGTGGGTGGAGAGTGGGGAGGGTTCCACCCTTTTCCTCGTCAGGAGTACACCATTCTTCTACGCGCTCCCAAAGTCTTGCGCGCTGGGCAGCACCTGGGTGCGCTGGTAGACGGTCAGAGGAATGAGGAATACTTAATTTGGCATATATGGAGTGTTGTAAAAAGTATCGTATGGTTGACGAGGTACAGCCATAAACAATGGTTGCCTTAAACCTCACTTGGTTCTGCCCACTCCGTCAAATGCGAGTATATGAGTTTCATGGCACTCATAACCTCTACAGTTGCCTTTGTATTTCGCACAATGTTTGATAAAAAAAATCAATTTTACTTGCGTTTTTATTTTTTTCCTCGTGTCCCCATGCTCCCCTACCTCCTCCTCTCTGCGACTGACTCACTGCCCGGCCCGGCGAAAGGTGAGGGGTAGAGTGCAGTGTTTCGGCAGGGCTCGGCCCTCCCCGCCGCAGTGCAGCGCACCGGCTACTCCCGTAATATTTAATGCATCGGGTGATCCTTGAGGAAGTCATCGCTTTGAAAGAGTGTTTCTGCTCGGGGTGTGAGCGGCACGGGTATAAGGGGAAAGGGAGGGAGGGACTGAAAAACTAAGGTTCTAAGAAAGAGTCGTGAAAGAGTAGAGTCGAGAAGCGGAGTGGAGCTGTGTCGAGAAAAGAAAGGGAGGAACGCGTAACTGTACAAACAAAATGCTACTCGTTTTCATTGTTCTGCATTACTCCATTTTTTTTCGTCGGCAAATTTTATTTCTGTTGAGTACATAGTTTCTCCTTGATTCTCTCACACCCACACATACCCACAAGCATGCAAATTGAGTACAAATAAACACCAGTCGCTTCGCAATAATGCAATAATGAGTCGATCTTAACAAGCAATTAACATACTGGGTGAGAGCGTAGAGAGAGACGGAGGGTATACACCACTGTTTAGACAAACGTCATCAGGGTAGGGTGGTCGCGGAGATGGTCACCCGCAGTGAATACTTGATTCCGCCTTCTGGAAGAATTCTCTTTCTGCTCGCCATCTCAGGCGGCGCGAGTCGTCTAGACTCATTATAAACGGGTGCAAACACTCTGGCGCCTGTCACCGGGATAGGAGAGGGGAGCAAACAGAGACTGCCAGAGAGAGGGGTGGTTGTGTCGCATTGTGTGAGGAATAGAGACGGGAAGAAAGAGCGACAGGCGTAGCGTGGAAAATAGAGAAGTTTAGAAAGACGAGAGAGAAGGCTCTTACCGTGGCGTCCAAAGGCGGCGGCGACCTTTTCTTGGCCTCACGGTCAGGCAGGTTTAGGTGAAGGTAGACAGAGACAGGTAAAGTAAGACAGAGGCGACAGACAGTGTAGAGAGATAGAGAGTATAGAAGCTGTTGTGGCAGATATGGCACGTTCAAAACACCAGACAGGAAAGAAACTAAATATACTGAAGGAGACAAAAGAGAGGGGGTTGAACCACTGGGCTATGGCGGCCGAGGCAGCGTGTGAGGTGATGTGAGCTGCGGGGCTCTGTTTACCGGGGGCTCCTGCGGCCCGGTGCACGCCGCGGTGCGCGCCGCCGCGTCCTCCGAGTCCCGGGGGTCCTTGGAGTCCAGCTCGGGCTGCCGCCGGGGCGGGGGCTGCCGGGGCCCCCCCTGGCCCTGTCCCTGTGTGCAGCAGACAGACTGTCCGAGAGCCCGGCCCGATGGCGCGGAGAAGAGAAGAGCGACGCCAGTTTGTTTGGTATACCTGCGTGTTTGTGTGTCCGGGAGGGCTGTTTGTGCGAGTGGGGGGTCTGGTGTAGGGGGGGGGGCAGGAGGGGCCAGAGGGGTGAGCGGTTGCCGGCGGCTAAGGGTTTCGCTTCGCAGAATTGCCAACTCACTTCGGCCAAACTTCGTTTTTCGCGATCCCTCCGGAGCAGATTTGCCAACCTTCCCCTCCGCCGGGGCGGGAAGGGGTTGTATAGTAGGGCTCCGAGCGCGTCGCGCCGCCGCTTCACCGCAACAGGACAGTGGCGGGGCGTGGCGGGGCGGGGCGGGGTGGGGAGGCACACGTGGAGTGTGGCGTGAGCTGAGTCCCCCTGGGGCCTGGCGGGGCTTCGCTGAGGCGCGGTGAGTATGCAAATTCTTTCAGGTGGAGGAGGCAGGGGAAGGGCGGCTCACTTACCCTGGAGTCTAGCGGCGCGGGCTTGTGCTCGCTGTTGTCCACCTCCTCGCGCTGGAGGCTGAGCGTGTCCAGGCTGAGGTGGAGCCGCATGGGCTGCGGCCGGGCCTTGCCGTCGGAGACGGTCACCATGCCCGTGCGCACCTGTCGGGGAAGAACAGCCAGCATTACTACTCGGGGGGAAAATCGCTGAGCTGGAGTGAAAAATTTGCAGTACAGCTAAAAATGTAATACAGCGGAAAAATAATTAGCAGGGTGTAGCTCGAAAATAAGCATTGTAGCTTAAAAATAAGTTGCGCCCGTACAGCAGAAAAATTAGAACACCTGCTAATTTTTGAGTTCTGACGCATTTTTTCCATTTTTTTTTTTTTACGTGTAAACTAATAAAAACTCACGATACGCTAAAGTGAACTTTCTGGCTTTTCGTAGCTTGCAGTGAATTTCCAACGTAAGCTACGGCGAATCTCACTAATTTACAGTGATTGTCCATGAGTCACCGAAGCTTAAAGTCACCGCAGCTTGTCGTGGTGAAAATAATGCACAGTCAGTTACAGTGCTGCGAGGTTTACAATGAAATTATCACTAGAAACATGGTGAAATTGCAAACAAGGTTCGTCTTCATTCAAAAACTTACTTTATCCAGGAAATAGTTTTCGGGATGTTTTCAGAGTACACGCTGGAGTTATTTTTTTTTTTTTTTTTTTTTTTTTTTTTTTAGAGCGCTACACGGCCGCTCGGCGCACAGCCATGCGTGTAGCAAACACCCGACACGAATACAATTTCATTTCCGCCCGCCTTGCCCTATCCGACTCTGCCTGGCCTCGCCCCGCTCTACGTCCGCCATCTCCCCTTCCCCTTAGTGCAATATGTGACGCGACGTTCCCAAGAGTTTTTCACCGACATAAAAGCGTATTTTCATTTCCCTTTTTGGCGCAGAATGGGGTGGGCGAAGGGAACTAATGGGTGAAGGGATTGCACCCCATCCCACCAGACTGTAATGGTGCTACGCGGTGCAAACAAACAACAACATATTTAAAAAATAGACTGCGTTCCTTGTATTTCTTCTTCACCATGCCCCTCATACGTGCTGTGAGGTTGAAATTTCCACCAGCGCGTTACACAGTGGTCGAGCCTTTGACTAAAGCGTCAAAACGCCCGCTCGCGGGTGCCGACAGACCCTTCCTCACCCGCACCTCCCCTTCGCCCTATCCAGCGCACTCCATCTCTCTCGCACTCACAAACGGATGTCCGGTCGCGGCATGGCAATCCCCTCGCACCGAGACCCGCCCAACGAGGGCTCTCGCTTCCGTACGGAAGACACTCTACTTCCGGCTGGCAGTGCGAGCTGGGTGGAGTCGGGCAGTGGCAGGAAGAGGGAGGGAGGGAGGCAGCGGCCAGGTCCGGGCAACAGCGGCATTGAAGCAGGATGCTCGGGATGCTCGGTTCCAAACGAAACGTTAGCGTCAGAGCGCGTGTCGAGGCGGGACCAGGGGCGGGGGGGCTCTTTGGTCTCTCTCTCTCTCTCTCTCTCTCTCTCTCTCTCTCTCTCTCTCTCTCTCTCTCTCTCTCTCTCTCTAACGCATATCACCTGGCCTCGGGTTCGTGGTCAGGAGAAGAGCGTAGGGGAGGAAACGGTAGATAGGTGAGACCGAGGGGGTCTGCACTCGCGTAGTAGTCGGGTCACTGTGTCCGTAATAAAGGCGTTAGAGTATACGTAATAGAAGCGTAATAGGGGCGTAATAGCCAACATTCTCCTTATTGTCCTTATTTTTGTGTCTTTTTGGGCTGTTTTGCCTGTTTTTGGCTCACTCTGTACAATTTCGGAGTGAAATACGCGTATTAGTCGGGTCACAGACTTGTGAGTGCATACCCCCTCGGGTAGACCTCGGGTGGAACACGGCACCTGCAGGTGGGCATGTGTTTGGGAGTTAAGTATCGAGATGCTGTTTGGCTGAGCTAAAATTAAAATTTGATTTTGACTTGCTCAGTCTTGTCAGAGAGCGCAAAGGAGGACACAGACGGAAAGGCGTGAGCACGCCAGTGGAAAAACAGGAAAAAAAAATCGCAAATTTTATGGAACTGTATGGAACTCGGTTTAAAAAGAGACAAATTCAATATTCGATATTTTTGATTATTTAACTAGCAGCTTTGGCGCGCCGCGAGTCGAGGTGAACGCAACTTTAGCTCATCTCCTCATGGATTTAGCATGCGGCCACCGTGTTCATTACCGTGAGTACTTTGATTCTTGTCAAGAGGGCAACGCAATGTGTTGCAGAGAGTAGAGATTTTGCATGATTATGTCTCTTACCAATTGTTTTCATTTCATAACACACTGGTCAAAAATTTTGAAATTTCATTACTTAATGAAAAAAAAAAGTTTTTTCGTAAAAATAAAAAAAAATTATTACCGTTGCAAATTCGTAAAAGTTCTATTGCAAATAATTTCCTTACTCTTTGCACGACTGTTAAATAGACTTTAGATGAGATACCGCTGCCGACGGCGGGGCGAGCGTCGCCTGCCGGGCTCCTTACGGTGTCTCCCCAGGCATCTGACCCGGGCGCCTCTCCTCTGGGTCCGCCCGGCCGGGTGGAGAGAGGAGGGGGGGGGGAGGTTTCTCGTGTAAGGCGAAAGTTATGGGGAGGGATCACGGGGTGAGAGGGTGACAGAAGACGTCCCTTCCCTCGCCCTGCTCCACGCCCCCCTGCTGCCAAGCCCCGTACAACCCCCCCCCCCCCCTCTCCCCTCTGGCTCTCCTGGAGGCCCCCGACTCGACGCGCCCCTGCCGAGCACCTCCGAGAGGTCCACGATTATGTCCACGGGGAGGTGATCTTCTGTGAGCGGGCCGTGGCTGGTCCAGCTCGGTGCGAGGCCAGGCCAAGCCAGAGCGCCTGTAGGAGTGAGCATAGGCAACCCGACTGCACCCCTGCGTGACGGGACAGCATACCTCCCAGGGGCTCGCGCCGCGCTGCTGTGCCCCGCCCAGTGCCGTCTGGCCGTCTGCCGAACGGCGCAGGACACAATCACACATTTGTTACGTTGTCATGTCAATGTTTTTTTCTTTTTTTTTAGTTTTTTTCCCAGAGACATCATTTTTTTTATGGTAGTAGGAAAGGGGAGGGGGAGAGAGAGAGAAATAGAGAGAGAAAGAGGGGGAGAGTTAGAGAATCTGAGGGGAGAGTAGTAAATGGGAGGCGGGAGTGGTGTGGGCGGGGTGGGGCGCGGTGTGGCACAGGCCACAGGCGGCCTCGAGGGAAATAAGAATGATGAATCATTTATTCTGGTCGAGTGACATTCAGAGCGGAGGGCATTGGGTCGCTCAGCTGACCAGCCTCCGTGCCTGCTCCGCCCCTCGCCAATCACACGCGCACCATGCCATTTCACGAAACTTTCCAGGAATTAGTTTTTGATATCCAGCGTTGCGGTAGTGCAGTTTGACAAAGATAAAGTATCATTTTGAAATAGCGAAATGCGTTTTTTTTTTTTTTTTTTTTTTTTTTTACAGTGCCAGGCGCCCTCTGTTCAATTTTCGGAATACGCCACTGTTAGGGTCAACGCTATAGTAAGCGCGTTTGGATTAGCGCGGTTAGCGCGCTAACAATTTTTGTTATCGCTAAAAACCCTGCCACCGCTGACCAGACCAGTATCGAAGCTGTTTAAATGGTCAGCCCCTTATGGCGAGGACCTGCACTTGAGGCACGGCTCGCTCGCCTTTGGGCCCAGGCACGCCACGCCCGCCTCACCACGCCACGCCACGCCTCACCACGGGTCACCCTCGGGCCGTCCGGGAGAGGGGAGGGGAGGGTTTGTCTATCGATCCCGCAGCTCTTCGCGGCCTTGGGGCCTCGGGGCCTTGGGTACGCCCCGCCCCGCCCCGCCCCGCCCCGCGGTCCGACCCCGCCACCGCTCAAGCACCCAGCCTGACTGGCACCCTGACCAACCACAAGCGCCTCATTGGGGGGAAACATAACCTGCTGGCGACCACACACACAAACATGCGCGCACGCTCGCACACAGACACACACGCGCGCGCGCACACACACACACACACACACACACACACACACACACAAGCGTACGCTCTCTACACACACTCACACGGGAGAATTTGGGTCCGTGCCATTACCATACCAACATAATCCCGCGGGAGCTCTCTCAGCCGGCCTCCCAGTCCTCTTCTTCACCCTCCGCCTGCAGCCCCCCCCCCTCCCCAATCTCCTCTCTCTCCCTCCCACTCCACTTTCCTATACTCTTCCCGCTTTAATGGCGCTCCATAACGCCCTCACTACGTTAGAAACAAAAATGGAGATAATAGGCAACGCAATGTGTTGCAGAGAGTAGAGATTTTGCATGATTATGTCTCTTACCAATTGTTTTCATTTCATAACACACTGGTGAAAAATTTTGAAATTTCATTACCTAATGAAAAAAAAAAGTTTTTTCGTAAAAATTAAAAAAAAATTATCCCCGTTGCAAATTCGTAAAAGTTCTATCGCAAATAATTTCCTTACTCTTTGCACGATTGTTAAATAGACTTTAGATGAGATACCGCTTTATTCAATTTGAGGTCTCGCTCGAATGCTTCTAATTGTTGAGTATCTCTCTCTGTCTCACTTTTCCACCCCCGCTATAGTCAGGTGCCATGCGCGTGCAGAGGTTATATCAGTCGTGTCAGTGAAAAGGCGCCGCCGCCGTCGCTGCCGCGGAGCAAACCGAAACAGAAAGATATGGAAACACGCGAGGTGAGATGGCGCCCCGGCGGTCCCGGCCCGGCCCGGCCCGGCGATGCCAGCCACCGCGTGGGCTGCGAGAGGCGGGCAGACCCGCCATGCCCGCTTAGTGCTGGGCTAGGCCCGGGCTGCACCTCAACAGCAGCGCCTATCAGGCGCAGCGGTTAAGGAGAGAAAACGATGCGATAAATCAGTCATCGCACTCACCCGCCGCGGCGCAGCGTCGTCCGACGCCTTGTATTTCCCGCTCTTCGCCTGACGTATTTTTTTTTATTTTCCTGTTTATCTGCCCATTGCTTACCCATCGATCTTTTCTGTCCTCCCACCCCACGCATAACCTACACCCCGCTTCTTTCCCGCTCCACCCCTCCCCTCCCCCACCCCCTCTCTCTCCCGTTCGCTCTCACTCACTCACTCTGACATGATCCATCATCCCCTGCGGGCTAGGCAGCCGGCCCCGGCGCGGCGCTGTACAATCTAACGCATCTCGCCCGGCTACACTGACACGGATGCCGACCCATGCGGTCCTTCGTGGCTCGCGGGTGCTCCCCGCCCCGGCTCAAAGCGTTCTGACACAGTAACAGTACACTCTGCGACGAGGGGGCATGCACTCGCGTATTAGTCGGGTCTCTCTATCCGTAATAAAAGCGTAAAAGTATGCGTAATAGAAGTGTAATGGCCAAAATTCTCCATTATTTACTCATTTTTGGATCGTTTTAGGCTGTTTTTGCCCGTTTTTGCCTGACTGTGGCCAAATCTGTAAATTTTCGGAGCGTAACACAGCGTAATAGACGTCTTAGTCGGGTCACAGATTTTAAGAGTGAATGTCCCCTCGCTCTGCGACTTTTAAGCACGATAGAGGACTTAATTTGGTGTGTAGTTTTCCTGTTTCCGCATATCTCTCTCTCTCTCTCTCTCTCTCTCTCTCTCTCTCTCTCTCTCTCTCTCTCTCTCTCTCTCTCTCTCTCTCTCTCTCTCTCTCTCTCTCTCTCTCTCTCTCTCTCTCTCTCTCTCTCTCTCTCTCTCTCCCCCCCTCCCTCCCTCCCTCCCTCTGAAATGCCTCTTTGCCCGGCGTGCACGCTGGCCAGCCTATTCCTGGCCCTCTCCCCTGATTACTCGTGCACACGTGCGCACATTGAGCACAGCCACGTGTTGGGCTGGTCAGCCACACCCTCCTCCAGCCCGGCGCCCGGCCTCAGAGACCCCGCGCTCGTGCGGCCTTGCGCCGAGCTGGGCCCGGGCCTCCCGTTCTCGCTTTTTTCCCCTCTCGAAACCAGTGGGCACATGACCGATTCGTATTATTGTTAGATTACTGGCGTTTGCACGAAAACATTCTCTTTCTGGGTAAGTACAGTGGATCCCGATACGCTAAACATCATGCTAAACATGGTTGTTGCTGAACTAAATCCAGATCTATATCGAAATATCTAAATAGCTCAGTCTACATTTCAACGCAGGTTGAACATCTGAGCTTAGCCAAGTGTGATGGAATGGGAACGAGGGGTCGTCAACTGCGTTTAGCCTTGAACGGGGGAATATTGGTATTATTAGTAATATCAGAGTAACATTGTAATATTGAGGTAATATTGTTAGTAATATAGGTAATATTGAGAATATTGAGAAAAATATGAGTAATATCGATGTAATATGAAGGTATTATCGTTAATATTGAAGTAATATTGGTGTAATATCAGTCCCGCGTGTACGAAGGAATATTGGAGTTGACGACCCCTTGGATGGGAAACGACCCGGCCATCTTGCCAACATTAAAGAAAGGGAAAAAAAAGAAAAATAAACACGTGGCATTCAAATTATGTTCATTGCAATCTGGAAGCGGGATCTAGGGAGGAGCACTCTTAGCTCAGCCCACGTGCCACACCTATATAGTTTAGCAGCCAAAAGTTGCGTTCAGCACATCTATCCAATGATAATGCCATCCGCTCAGAGCTAACCACGTTCACAGAGCAATATGGAAAGGCCGTATTCCCTCCGCGATGGGCTCATCAGGACTCTCCAATGACCGGGTGGGGCGGGTTGGATCGGGGTAGAGGGCAGGAGAGGAGGGAGGGGGGCGTGATAAGCGGCGAGCCTCAGTGCACTGGGTCATCATTGGCGAGTGCGCGGCTCGACGCAGAGTCGTTACCAAGGATTGCTGACCCGATCTGAATAATGTGGACGAGGTCGCCTCGCCCCGCCCCGCCCGCTCTGCACGGATTACCAACTCATTTGTCATTCTGGTCTCGGACCGCTACAGAACGAAGCCACGCACACGAGCGAGCAGAGCGGGGCGGGGAGGCGGGGGAGGGGGGAGGGGAGGCCACCCCGTGTGCACCCGGCTCGGTCAGGGTGGGCACCGCACCGTGCCGCACCGAGGGTTCTCAAAGAACCGCCGCGTATTGCTGCCCCTGGAAAGAGACGCGTCGAATATGACGGCAGTTTCATAACAGATATCGGATATTGTCAACTTCTCAACATAAAGCCCGGCCTCCGTCGCCTCCCTCTACTTTTGGGGTGTTTAAATTAAAGTTGTATTTTTCCCCCGTCTGCCTACCCCCTCTCTCGCTCCCCCACCCTCCTGCCCGTTGAGCCTGTAGCGTGGAGGAGGAGCGCTAAGACTAGGAACAATGCTGGAGGAGAGCTAGATAAAGGAGCGGTATAGCCAGACCTGCCATTCTCTTTCTCGCAGCCGCTCCGCTTTCCCCCTCACCCTACCCTGTTCCCGTTTTTCCCACGGGCACTACCGTGAGCACACCATTAGCGTGGGGTTTACACTTCAAGTCTAGCCATTCGTCATGTTTTGTGAGAATCACCCATGCATTTGCCTGAGCCCAGGAAGCGTAGCTGCGTAGCCGGTGCTCAGCTGGATGCTCTAGTTCGGTTCGTGTATGTTAAGCCGTCCTGGATACCGCGCTGAGATAAGAATTCCCCTCCTCGGCAAAAGACGTTTGTGGGATGTTTTTCTCTCGTGGTTACTCTGAGCCAAGACTTCCCCATATTTTTATAAGGTGCGCAGTTCCACCGTATAAAATCCTTTTATTGTTCTTTGGGCTGAGCGCTTCCTCCGCCCGAAAACTTTGTCGGAGGAATTCAATGCTTGGCACCCAGTGAGAAAATTATTGTTCTTCGAAAATTGTTCTCTGCGTGGACTGTTTCTCCGTTCAGATAAGCTCCGTCGCACTGCGCCAGCCAGAAAACGCCCCAATAACACGGAACGAGCATTTAAATAGGGTACGCGGTGGACAAATAAAAATCCTATAATCTCTCCCTCTCTTTGTTCGCCGCCCTTCCCCCTAAAAAGAGAAAAACTCACGCACACTCACATTCCTGACGACATTCTTTTTGTATTAAAAAAATGGGGAGGGGGAGTTGCAGCTGAAGAAGATCCTCCACGAGCGTGACTTTTAATTTAAATACCATTCTGTGAGTGTTCAAGAAAGGGAGACGGTATTTTATGGACGGCGAACGGAAGGCGAGAAGCAGGCCACGAAAGGCGCGAGTAAGGAAGCCTTTACCCTGCAGGACAGGGTGGGACCACGCAGCGGCCAGTGGTGGGAAAATATTCTTTTCCCTCTCTCTATTATAAAATTCTAGCCATGGGCTGAAAATGACATTTCAGAAAAGAGCAGCGCAGAATACGTTGGCTGTTATTTGGGAGAAAAATGCTCCCGCTTCGAACACACAGAATGAATGGGAATTCCCACACATAGTTCGCGCGCGCTCACATATCTATCATTGTCTTTTGTTCCTATCATTTATTTCCGATATATTCCCAGAAAAAGCGTTGCGGTTCAACCATCGCGCACCGTTGGGGAAACCGGTTGAGGTGGCAAGAGCTGCAGAGAAATGGAGTGAAAGTAAGCTGTCACTCCCTGCTCCACCCCTCCAGCGCCGAGAGTGAACGAAAGGTCTCTCTCTCTCTCTCTCTCTCTCTCTCTCCCTCTCTCTCTCCCTCTCTCTCTCCCTCTCTCTCTCTCCCTCTCTCCCTCTCCCCCTCTCTCCACTCCCTCTCTCCCCTCCCTGGGTCCTCGCTGCATCCCACGGCACCACGCCCGCGTCCGCGCCCCGCTGAGTGAAACCCAATGAGGTTTGAAACCGGAAGTCATTCGGCCATTCCGACTCGAGAGGGTTTGAAGGGCCCGCTCGGGGTGGGCCTTTTTCGAGCGCGAACAGGAGCAGGGTTAGGCTGGCCTTGCGTCCCACAGCGCGGAAACGTTTTCCAAAGAGGGGTGCTTTGGGCCCGGTGCCAGAGGGGCTTGAAGGGCTCGAGACGCAGCGGCGTGCTGAGCGGGACGGAGAGAGGCGAGGTGGAGAATGCCGGAACCGCTCTTACGAATAATTGAGTGAAAGGCCAGAAATCATGTAGGACGACTCAATGCGAACTCGGCAAAGAAGTAACTACGTCGACCTATAAAGTTCTCTATGCCACCCTGAAATAACTTCACCTTCGAGTCGAAATCGACACCTTAGACTGAAAGGCACGCAGTTCAGCCGTCCATTCCAAGACTAACGCAGTTCAGCCGCGCGTTCCGAAAGACAAGCAGTTTACCGCTCCAGACAGAGGAACTGCGTGAGTCTCGGATTGAGCGGCTGAACTGCGTGTCTTTTGGAGCGCGAGGCTGAACTGCGTTAGTCTTGGAACGGGCGGCTGGACTGCGTGCCTTTCAGTCTAAGGTGTGTCGAAATGGCAGCAGCGAGCTACATCCAACATAAATATCCTCCAAAATCGTTTAAAGGTAAAACGAGACATAAACTTGTGAAATGCTCCAAAAAACCTGCACATGAAGCACCTCAAAACTACATCCCTCCAACATTTGGAGCTTCTGTTTAAAAATGTCCAGTACTCTAAAAATCACGTAGAATGCCAAATAAAGATTCCCTCACACTTGCAAAAAATCTTGCCTCTAAATATTGTCATGTTTAAGTAAGTAAAGTTCTCATGTTATGGTACTGTAAACTTTCCGAAACTTTCAGACCTACACATTACTATTTTTTATTTTAAATTGTCTTCACTAAAACTTTTGTTCATACGTTCGAACGATTTTGGATGTAGTTGTGTTGGATGTTGCGGCCTCCTGGGAGAGAAAAGTAAACGAGACCTTCAGCTACTTTGAAAGGTCTTTACACTGGAAATCCAAGAGAACGAATGTTGTAAACTTGTTGGTGTGTGAATGTCCATTCGTACCGGGTGTTTCTTTGAATGCGTAACAGTGTTGCGGGTCTGCCTCCCCATTCGCACGTAAGGCGCCATGGCCCCTTGAGCGGTGGTGAGTATGCAATCCCGCAACACTGTTACGCATTCAAAGAAACACCCGGTACACTTGGGAGTGCTACTTTTCGAATACCACTTAAAATATAACTTCTGAGGTCAGCATCATCTCCGGCATGAAGTTTCCTTTCAAACGAGCTCGCATATGATAGGGTTGCGATTTATATTGAAGTGCGTATGTTCATCAAATCAAATGTCTGAATTTGTATTTAAGGGGGTGTCCATGGTAAAGTAACAATCTCAACCCTATCACATGCGAGCTCGTTTGAAAGGAAATTTTACTTAGCCTGAAATTTCTCGGAGATGATGCTGACCTCAAAAGTTATATTTTAAGTTTTGTTTTAAGTGGTAGTCAAAAAGTTGCATCCCCAAGTGTACGAATGAACATTCACACCCCTACAAGTGTGCGACATTCGACATTAGATTTTCAGTGTAGCTGACGGGTAATTTAGGAGCAGAAGGGTAAGTGGATGCACAGTCGTGAGGGAGGGCGATGGGGGAAGCAGGGGGGAGGGTGGGGGATGAAAAATAGGGACCACGTCTTATCCGCTCGTCACAACCTCGCAGGCCCCTTGTTATCCGATGTGGAATTAGTGGACAGCCCTCTAAACCAGAACCGCCACCACCACCATCACCACCACCACGACCACGACCACCACCACGACCACGACCACCACCACCACCACCACCACCACCACAAACCCTTCCGCCCACCCGCTTTATCCCTTTCGTCTGGTGGCACTCGAGACCAGAGATGCTTTGTGGTCGCTGAGGCCGTCGCAGGCCACTCTTCTGGCTAATTTAATTATTATTATTTCAATGTTCTGATACTTCCTGTCCCACTTTTTTTCAACGTAAGTCAAAAACTTTATTACTCAAGCTCTCATCCGCTTCTTTTTCTGTCTCCCAGTCTCTCTCTCTCTCTCTCTCTCTCTCTCTCTCTCTCTCTCTCTCTCTCTCTCTCTCTCTCTCTCTCTCTCTCTCTCTCTCTCTCACTCTTTTTTTTTTTAATCTTTGTGTCTGCTTTCCCCTCCCTCTCCCTTTGAGTGGAAAGTTTCCAACGATGACACTCGTGCGGTGGATTTAATTATTGTCGTTGGAAGTAGTGGTGGAGACTGTTGGAGGGGAGCCACACCAAGTTGGCGCCTCCCAGGCTCGTTCCGCCCCAGCTCTAGCCTGAAGGGGTAGGGGAGCGCGGCTCGGCGTCTTGGATTTCAACTGCACGGGTGAGGGTCGCGGGCCGGGGGCCGGGCCGGGGCCGGGCCGCAGCAGAGACCGGAGGGGGATCATGTGGACTGCTGCTGGAATGCGTGGTAAATTCGAGTTTATGGCGGAGGTCGAGGGGGCGGGGGCGGGGGGGGGAGGGGGCAGAAGCACCTTTAGGGATGCGCGGGCCGGAGCACGAGGGTAGAGGAGCCAGAGGTAGAAAACTTCAGCTAATAGCTTCCTCCGCCGGCTGTGCAGGAGGCTGGCCCGGACCGGGTGGGAGCGAGAGCAGTGAGGGGGGAAGGGGGAAGGGAGCGTCGTCTAAATATTCCACCAACGGCACCAGGGCTCGCAGGGTGGACGAAGAAATTAGTCTGCGGGGTTCTCATTTTATTTTATTTTTCGGTGGGAGGGGGTAGAGGTCTCTTTTGCAGTGTTCTGCTGGGGTGTTATCTTTCTTAATAGCGCTGTTTGAAACATTAATTGGGGAGGGGTGGGAGTCTGGGCCGGCAGAGCTTCTATATTCGCTATGTGCGCCGTAGCTAGGCCAGTGAGGGGGCAAAATATACAGTGATGATGACTGACCACTCTGACCAGACTCGTAGATGGGAAATGAAAGATAGTTGAACAAATGAAGTTGTCAGAATACTGGCAGGTGGTAAAAAAAATTACTGAAGACAACCATTTTTGAATTCTTAGCGGGATAATATTAACGTTTGCTCTACGGATCAGATGCTGCGGAATCGAGGATTTCTCTTTACAGCGACACGGCGTCATGTGTCATGACGTTGCGTCGCAATCTCGGTCGCACTTGACGTGTTGAAGAGAGATGAAGATGTAAAACTCTGACGGTCACGGCAGACACGGTGGACCTGTGCGGGAGTAACAGTCCAAACCGGGTAGCGCTCGGGCCAGCCAAGGCCAGACCAAGCCGGGGGTAGACTGGGGGTACCAAACATTCCCTGCCCTACCTAACGCAGCTAATGCAGGCTACTGGCGGGACTCCCATCCCCAGCCGCAGCCCGCCTCACCTGCCCGCCCGACCCGCGGCCCGCTGCCCCTGCCATTCCCAGTGGACCATGGGGGGCTTTACAGCTCTATAGCTCCTCCAGGCCGGGGGTGGGTGAGGGGGACCTGGGGGCTGTGCGCTGTGGGGTACCGGCAGCCAACAGTGCTCCTGCGCACGATTGGCGGTAAAATTAATCCCACTGACCGCAAAGAGGAGGGGGAACCGGGGTAGGAGGCCGGGAGGAGTGAGCGCTACACGGCTGCGGAACGGCAAGAGTTGTAATTTTGCTGACGATGAGGGATCGGAACACAGTGCTGTAGAGGATGAGAGAGAGGCCATGCATGCAGCGCGGTTCTGGCGGCCCCGCGGAGCGCCGGGCGGGTAGGCAATGCGCTCGCGCCGATGCGATGAGCTGTGGATGTGGCCTACCTAGCCGGGGGCTCCCGCACAGACGTGCGCGGTAGACGCCCCGCAAAACTCATATTAACCGAATGAGTGGCCGCTACAACGGAAAAAAAATCGCTCAGCTGGAATAGGGTGTGAAAAATTTGCACTTCGGCTGAAAACTTAAATTAAAACAGCGGGGAAAAATAGAAGGGTAGCTAGAAAATGAGCACGATAGCTTAAAAATTAGCTTCGCCTATACAACAACAAAAAATTACTCCTGTTATTTTGTCGTTTTTTATTTCTTTTCCTTGCTTAGATGCGAATTATTTTTTGTGAGTACTGCTGGCTGGCAGGTCAGCACCCTCACACCTAACACTGGCCGCGGCCGCACCGCTAATCTTCACCTGTGCCGATTTTCTTTAAGGACTTTCCCAGCATGCAGAGAATCTCTCTTCAGTGAGGACAGGGGCTGCGCCTACCATGCTTGCTGGGTTCTCTCCTCTCTCCTCCCGCCGGTGACGTCACGTGCTGGTGCTGGCCCGGGCCATGCCGCGGCCGTGGCCCCGCGGAGCGTGGCCCGGATGGATGTCGATGCTATGGACACGACCCCGGGCGGGACCCGGACGGTACGGCTCGGGGCCACAGACGGAGTGCCGTGCAAAAGTCCCGCACAGCCGAACTGAGTGTCGACCCCGGTCCCGGTGCGGCGCTCGGCTCGGCCCTCGCTCGCGTCTGCTCGGCTCCGCGCTCGCCCCTCGGTTGGCGCGATGTGGCGCGGTGCGGCGCGGCAGGCTCGGTGCGGGCGCGTGGTTGCGCTCCAGACGGCTCGGCGCCCCGCTCCACTCTGAGCAACAGACCGCCGCCGCCGCCCCCCGACACCCCTCGGTGCCCCACCCCACCCCGCCAAGCCCCCGCGCTCGGAGCTCCGCCCCACACTGTACCACGTTGAACCTGCCCCGCCCCGCCCCGCCCCGCCCCGCCCCGCCCCGCCCCGCCCCGCCCCGCCCCGCACGACCCATTCACCGCCAAAAGGCAGGCGGGACGAGGCGGGCTGGAGTCGCGGCACCGGTGTCTCGGCGGCGTGGCCCCGCGGCGTGGCTCCGTGTGGTTAGTAATGAGTGTGTGAGAGTGGTGAGGCGGTGAAAGCCGGGGTGAGCAGGACGACAGCAGACTGATTCCGCAGAGCGGTTAGTAGCGTCATCTCTCTTGCTCCTTATGGCCTCACCTCATTTGTCCGATAACGACAGAGAGATGAAACCGCCTTGCGGAATCATCCTAGACGACGCACCCTGCGGACTCGGGTCGGGCGTCGGGCTCCCCTCCTGCGGAGCGCTCAAGTAGAGGCGCCAAAGGTTCCCCTTGGTTGAATGGAGCATTGTTTGCCCCCCGGCGCCCGGCCCGGCCCGCCGCCCCCGCCCCCGCCCCGCCCCGCCTGCGTCTTTGTCGCTCGCGGCGGCCGCCCCCCCGCCCCCGTGGCCCACTGCCACCCCGCCCGGAGCCCGGAGGCACGAGGCACCCAGAGCCGGAGACGAGGGGTCAGCCACCACCTCGCAGTCCGGCCGCAGCGCTAGCCTCACAGCGGGTCAGGCCGTCAGGCGCCCACTTGGATTTCTCGCTTCGCTCTGTAGGCGGGTGCCGGGCCGGCGCTCGGTGGCGTGGGGGAGGAGGGGAGGGGAGCGGGCTCGGCTGGGGTAGTGTGGGGGCTGGGTTGTACTCCTCGGGGCCGCGGCGCATGCGCAATGCGCATCCTAGGCTGTCCTCCTTTCGCGACCCAGCCCCCGGCCCCCTGGCCGCCTAGCCAACCCCTCTACCTCACCCCACCCCTGAGCACCGTTTCGCTGTATTGTAGGTTAGTGCACGCTGACCGGGCGGGGCCGGGGCGCACTAATGGTGCTCTGGTTCGCCTTGAGCAGGCCTCTGGGCTAGCAGGGCCCGGGGGAGTCATCACCTCCAGGGGCGCACGGGTCCGGCTCCTCTTGTACTGCCTCCTGCAGCCAGGCCGAGCGGGCCGAGCCCTTGCTCAGAGACGAGTCAAGCAGCGCAATGTAATCATGTTCCTGCGTACAACTCCATCGGTATTCGCGATTAGAGCTCGGGTTTGTGGAGGAGACACCATCCGCTGGCGGGCAATGGAAACACAATGAGAGTTGCGCCGCTCTGCGGTGAGCGAGGGCTGCGTCGTGTTTGTGTATGGATGTATGTATTCTCTCCGATCGCGATCCCACCCGTGTGTGTGTAACCCCCGCCCGGGCCCGGGGGTGCCCAGCCCAGCCCAGCACCCTCGACCCCACCCAACCCCACAGCAGAGAGAGAGAGAGAGAGAGATTTGTCTCCGGCCAAGCAGAGAGACTGCGTGCTCCAACCAACCAGCGCGAACGCACGTTATTTACAGAACGTGATTTATTTTTATACGCACGCCGATTTTCATTAGCCAGGAAGTTTCATTCAGTCGCAGTTCAAAATTTCTTTGTAATTTGCCTTGAAAACATTTCACCAAAGCCATGAGCCATGAGTTAAATATGTTTAGAGGCCGCGCATCAATATTCCGGTCGGCATGGCGCCGAGAGTGACCGTCTGAGTGCCTTTTTTCTTGTTTGCAGTGTGCCGTTGTGCGTGCGCTCTGTTTTGCCTAATTATCTTTCCGTCGTCGTCTGGGGCTGTAGTACCTGGCGCAGGCACGCCAGTGGGGCGGGGCGGGGAGGCCATACACCTCGTCTCAGTCTGATCTAATCAGGAGGAAAAGAAAATTCATAATTGCTTTAGCGCCCGGCCACGCCTCCGCCTTGCCGCCGGCAAAAGCACTACCCGACTAGAATACTGCAGAGTAGAGAAAGGGAGTAATGTTAAACGATTTTCTCTCTCTTTTTTTCCCAGGCATGGGGCCGTTTTTCCTTTCCCGCCCCTTGAGTGGCCTCGTAGTCGTCATGGAGCTGCGATATGAACCACTAACGCACAGTCGATTTGCCGCGGCTGTTTTGGAATTGTTATCTTGACTTTACTGCCGTAGTAACTCCGTGGGTTTGACAGCTGGGCTGCGCTTTATATTCGCTTCTTTATTCCCGCAGCACTCAACATGCACCCCCTACTATTTCCCCCCTCCCCCCCCCCCTCGAGCAGGTCCCTCTCTGCGTCTCTCTCTCTCTCTCTCTCTCTCTCTCTCTCTCTCTCTCTCTCTCTCTCTCTCTCTCTCTCTCTCTCTCTCTCTCTCTCTCTCTCTCTCTCTCTCTCTCTCTCTCTCCCTCTCCCTTCCCATATCATCTACCCTTCCGATCCTCTCTGCTATCAGAACTTAATCCCTCTGTCGTTTCGTTTCGCCTTCTTTCCTTTCTGAATCTCGATGTGATCCCCGAAATAAACCTAAGCCGAATACCAATATCGCCCTGCCTCAGACAATGGCATTAATCCGGGGTTCTCACCTGGCGAGGGGGTATGAAGGAAGAGAGAGCGGGTCGGAGGGGGAGGGGAGGAGGCCCAGGGGAGGGTGGAACCGGTGAAAAAGCAAACTGCTGGAGTAGGGCCCCTGGAAGAGGGTAGGCAGACCAGGGCCAGCCAAAGCTGAGAGGCGCGATACAAAACCTCCCGACAGTCATACTTTGTAAACAAGAAACGTCTGACCGTTTCATTCCGGAAGAGGGTGGCGGCGGGGAGAGGAGGGTTGGGGCGGGGCTGGAGGACCACGACCTTTTTTTCTCCCTTTTGTGGACATAGCCCACTGTTTTTTCATTGTTGTTTTTTTACGCGCCTTTCTCTTTTTATTAACTTTTTTTCTGCTACGACGTGCTTGCAGACAGAGTAAAGTCGCCTCAGAGATGGTGGCGGGCGGCGGGGCAGGGTCAGTGTTGTTGTTACCTTCTGGCCAGTAGCCCCACCCCGCCCCGCCGCGCCGCCGCGCCCCGCCAGGCTCCGTCACGCTTCGGTACGACCTCATCACGGCAGCGCACCACCAGCACCACCAGTGATGACCTCATCTTAGCGCCGCTGTTTCGCAGCGGGTGGAGAGGAGAGGGGAGAGAAGCAGAGGGTTAGTCTAGTCGCTCCTCGCCTTTTTTCACCACCTTTCTCCTCCAACTCGGTGACTGCGCGGCTCTGGTTGTGCTTACCCGCCCCGTCCCCTCCCCCCTTTCCCGACAATTATCCATCACTTTCGGTGCGACTTTTGGTGCATTGAACACAACGTTACCGTAATTATTTCGCGTGCAAGAGTACCGACGTTTTTTTGTTTTTTTTCCTCAAAGTAAAGTTTGAATGCATGCGGGGTTTTTGCGGCCTCTGGTAGCAACGTTTCTCGGTCAGGGGAGTGCAGCCTTTTCGCGCCCCTTGGGGGCGCTTTTGGCGACCCAACCTTGTCAACCCTTTCAATAAAAATGCGAAAAACGCGCATATTTACTCAATCGACTAATTCGCGTCATTGAGGAGCAGAATCATATCGACGCGAGTGGCCAGTTTCAGGCTATCCGCAAGCGAACCGTTGGTTTGGGCATAGTGTGGGGATGTGGGGGCAGATGCGTAGGAACGTTTTTTGGACAGGGAGGTGCAGTCTTTTGGCGCCCCCTCCTGCGGCCCTTCAAGGTGATTTTCACCGTCCCTACGGGACACACGGGGAGGGGAGGGGGGCGGCAGTGATCCTGTTTTACCCCTGACGCAAGTCCAAAATTGCAGTTACACTAATCATTACGGTACCCACCACAGCCCTTTTTGGTGTTAGGGCGGGGTGAACGCGGGGACACGGGGCGCAGCCTGGTCGCGGCGATACTCCTTGTCCGGGGCTGAATTCCCTCGCGCGGGGAGTACGGACACTTATCGATTTGATTCTTTTTGCGAGTGACAGGAGGGAACTGGAGTTTCCTGTTTCTGCTGGCTGCCGCGGCTGCTGCTGTTGCCGCTGCCCTGCGGACGGAGACGGGAGCAGCGCTCTCCCGCCTGAGCCACGAGGTCGGGCCCGGACAGAAAAAGGGATCGGGGGAGGGAGGGAAAGGATACATGGACACCAGTATTGTCAGAGATGGGACGAAAACGCAGCGTTACCCTGTCCACGCCATGTACAGTACGTACCGAGGCGACTCGCAGGCGTTTACCACCCGCGTAATACAAGATTATCGTCCTGCGCGCGCGCGCACACACACACACACACACACACACACACACACACACACACACACACACACTCGGCGCACAGAGTGGCTCCTGATCCTGATGCGAGATACGTGCTCCCCACGTTTCCCCGTCGTAACGTTTGGTTGCGGTCGTCGCGTCTACGTGTGTGGTGTTTCAGAGGATCTCCCCCGCGCCCACCACACACCACCCCCACCCACCTACCTACCTTGCCCGCTCACCAACCCAACCTACTGTTACAGGCGAAGAGCAGTGCGAGGAGAGGGTGTAGAACCCTGGAAACCAAATCAGTAAGGAAAATGTCTCTTGTCGCTCGAGTCCTCCTCCCTTTTCTTGACGCACTTCGGTTTCACATTCACAAAATCTGATTCTTAAAAAGAAATTTCCACCCCTGCTTGACCCTCTTCCTGCCCGCGCCGGGCGTGAGGCACCGAGGCCCTTGCGGCAGGTAGGCCCCCAACACTGCGTCGTCTTCTACACCACGTGCGGTGGGTCAGCGCATCGCCAACGTACCTTGTACTTTCCGGCGACCCGCTCCTCGATGGGGGAGGCCGTCTTGAGTAGTCTCATGGTGCCCGCCACCGTGCCGCCTCACGGCCACGGCCTCACTGCACCACTCGGACCAGGTTCACCTGAGGGACAAAATCATGAGGCTGACGGAGGAGTATTTGAGGTTTTTAAGTTTCCTTCGTAGCTTGAACCATCGACTGTCTTGTTCGCCAGGTCGCACTACGCGGAAAACAGTAGTCGCAATCCTCCTGCCGACAAGTCGGATACCGGAAGAACACGGCTAAAGTTGTTGCAGTTGTATACTTCGGTGGCGGCGAGTGAGTTAAGCTTGAGAGGGGCTGTTTGCGACAAACAGGAGGAGGAGAAAAGAGGCGGAACGGCCCAGGGGGGCAAGACAAGACAACAAGGAAGCGGGTTCCGTCGGCAGTAAAATATTGTCGAGAGTTTGCAGTTCTGACATGACCAGCTGCGGTGTGCTGTGAGGAGTGGTTTTGATGAAAGGGGGATGACAAATTTTCGGGAGGTTTTGGGTTTGCGGACTTATAGCGCGCGAACGCTGTTGGAGGACTTCACCCTTTTGGAGAAAAGTAGGAAGACTGGCCAGGAACATAACAATACGGCAATTGTTCTGAGCTGTGACTGGTCGCAGAGCAGACGAACTGTTTAAAACAATTGCCGTTTTGTTATGTTCCTGGCCTGTCTTCCTACTTTTCTTCTATAGAGTGAAGTCCTCCATACTCAGCGCCAGGACGCCGTAGAATGCCGCGCCGGCCGGGCCAGCCGGGCGCCAAATTGCACTCTACGTCAAATACGCATTAAAAATTCGACACAAACAACAATTAAAGAGAAAATTTCTCAAATTTATGGCAGAACACATTTTTCCCATAATTTTTAACCGTCGAATGTTCGTCAAATCCGACAAGACGTAATGAAAAATCAGAATTTATGGATAAAATTGCGTCGAATCTCTCTTTCTTAACTGGTTCCGCCCCTTGCACGTCAAAGTCTTAAAAAATATTCAGCAGGGTGGCCGCAAACTTTGGTCAAGTAGCTCTTAGTTTTGGTCACTTTTGACGGGTTCTGGCCCTCTCTGCGGACCAGGCGGGTGACTGGCCACGCCACGCCACGCTACGCCACCACTCGACGAGTCCGGCCCGACCCGGCGCCACGGCGCCACGGCGCCACGGAGTCGCGATGGGAACTATGGCCGTGGGGATGGAGGCGATGGGAGGGGGCGCAGCGGGGCGCAGCGGGGGCGTGCTCCCTTGAGTGCGGGTGGTGCGGGGCGTGCGGGGGATGCCGGGCCCGGGCCGGTGGCTGGGTGGCAGGAAGGTGGGGAGTAGTGCCGGCATCGAGGCGCCCCGCTCCATGGAGACGGCGGAGACTGGTTGATAATTCGCCTTTGAGGACCTGGGACATTCGGCTGTGCTGAAATTTATGTCTCTTCTGTCCAGAGGACCAATGGGGAGGGGGGAGGGGTGTGATACCCGCAGTCCCCATGGCGCACGTTGCGTCCGAGCAATCTCAGCATGTTCTCTACGGCTTTGTCCTCGCGGTGTCTTCTGCTCCCCTTTCAGCCCTGCGTCAGCGCTGTTCCTTTCAGCAGAACCTCCCGCGACTGGGAGCCGCCGCTGCCGTCAGAAAGGCCCTGGCTGCGCTCATGTGAGAGTGCTTGGCGGGGACGGGGGAGCCACGCCGCGCCGCAGCGCGCCAGTCTGGGCTGGACTTGGTGGGGAGGGGTGGTTTTAGCCCTGCTCCCGCTGGCTGGCTGCACCAGGTGCGGCAGAAGCTGACTCACCTTCTAGACGGCGATGTCAGTGGAGGACAGGGCAGCGCGTGGTCGAAACGGTGAAGGCGGTGAGCGGGTGGACACACCGGCGCAGGGCAGGGGCGGGCCCGGACCGCACCGGACCGGACCACGCGACAGCTGATTGTGGGGTCTGGGGCTGGGGCTGGGGGGGCCTGCATGGCGCAGTCGCTCGACAGCGCGCGTGCGCGCCGCGCAGCGCGCCTCCCAAGGACCTGCCCCCTTCCCCTTCCCTCTCCCTGCGCTGCCCCCGCCCCGCGCTGCCCCACCCCTCCCTCTCCCCTTCTCTCTCACCCTCACCCGCGTCTCGTCTCAGAAAATTGCTCAGGGCGCCGCGCGTGATTGACCTAACGCCACCCCGACATTCCGTTTGACGGGGGAAAGCCCCAATCCAATAGATCCTATTCGGTCTCGGCATTTAGAGAAGAAATAAGGAAATCTGGACCGGAACCAGTATCATAATCTCAGCAAGTACCCACGCAAATCCGAAATTAAAGTTGTAGAGGAGGTTCCATCCCAATGACAACCAAGCATAGCAATGTGGTTAAAATTTCGATTTAATGCTTTTTTGGAGCACTGGTTCCGGTTGGAATCCCTAGCTTCTTCTCCCCGAGGCCAGACCGAATCGGGTCTATTCGCCCGAAAGTCAAACCAGTCAAACTAACTAGTCGGCCTTATCCGCCTCGCTGCGGTCACTCATCCACGTGTCAGGTGTCTTTACTTCAGAGTTCAGGTTTTTACTGTAAAAATAAAATAGTTTCTTTTCAGGTTGAGATGGAAAATCCGAAACTTTCAATCAATTATTTGCTTTCTCGTTCAAGAGGTCCTTTTGTGGCATTATGTCGCCGATAAAGCACAGCAATCTTTCTGTCCCTTCTCCTACCTAGGTACCCTCTGCGAGGCTACATAAATGAGAAATTCAGTCGCGTACGGCAATGTCGCCACCATTGCGGAATTTAAAGCCTCTTCCCCCGTAAAACCTTACATAATAGTTTGTGCCCTGTACGATGCACGGCGCTGGCCTGCAGAACACGTGTTACCCTCAAAATACTCTCGACACAATTTGTGTGTGTCCCTCTCATATTGTCATCAGCGTCTCTGCTTCACTTCCCTCTTTCCGACTTTCCGACCACTCCTCCCCTCCCAACTCCTCCCACTCCCACCCCACCCCACCCCAATGCACTGTACCGCAGCAACAACAGCAACAGAGCAGTTACGTCTGAGGTTTCAGATCAGCACCAGCTGATGCTCTTTCACCGTCGCTCAAAGTCCAAAATCCAATATCCGCAACACAAGCCGTACGAGAGCCTCTAGGCGCCACAAGGGCAGTAGCAGTAGTATATCCTTTCGGTCTCCGTCCTCCAGCTTCGCTCCCCTGCCAAGATGCACTCGCTGAGGCTGGTAAACAAAGTTAATGTGAAGTCCGCCGAGGCTGTCAGTAGGTTGAGGCTAGCTGGCGCTGCGTCACGGTAAGGACTTGTCTCCGTCTACCTGCTTGTTTGTTCAGAAGTCCGGCGCGGCGTCCTAGTTAGAGGCCCTTGCATGCCTGTGCAGCTCATTGCTGCACTATGGCACAGTACTGCACACTGCACACCACGTCCGTTGCTTGACCCATCCTGCCCTTCCACCTGGCAATGACTAATTATTTTGTTTTAGATGCATCTCCACAACAGCGTCCTGCGCCTCTGGCAAGTCAGACAAGACGAGCAAGCCTCCCCCCAAGTCACAGTCCTTTGTAATGAACATGTTTCGTGGACAGGTTCAGGCTAGCCAGGTCTTTCCTTACCCTCAAGTGTTGAATGAGGAGCAGGTTGACACACTTCAAATGCTTGTGGACCCTACTACAAAGTTCTTTGCGGTTTGTACAATTTCTTAGTTTTCGTAGCAATTTTTTTATGCATTTGGCTTTATACTTGCCTCGTTCTTAACCTAGGAGGTAAACAATGCGGACAAGAATGACCAATTGGAGAAGGTTGAGGATCAATCTTTGGAGGGATTGTGGGAGCTTGGAGCCTTTGGTTTGCAAGTACCTCAGGAGCTTGGTGGTCTTGGACTCAACAACACGCAGTACGCGCGACTTGTTGAAATTGTTGGTGGGAACGACCTTGGTGTAGGAATCACTTTAGGGGCTCATCAGTCTATTGGATTCAAGGTATCTGTTTAATGTAGTTTTTCCTGTGCCTTCATATTTCCTCCAATTCAGATCTTATTCCGAGGGAATATTTTCAGGGTATTTTGTTGTTTGGAACTCCAGAACAGAAGGCCAAGTACTTGCCTCGTGTCACAACCGAAAAGCAGTTTGCTGCATTCTGCTTGACTGAACCTTCATGTGGAAGTGATGCTGGCTCAATTAAATCAAAAGCTGTGCTCTCTCCTGATGGAAAGCACTGGATTTTAAATGGAAGCAAAATTTGGATTAGTAATGGAGGCTTGGCAGAGATTATGACTGTTTTTGCTCAAACTCCAGTCAAAGATGAGAAGACAGGTGAGACAAAGGACAAAGTAACAGCTTTCATTGTTGAGCGCTCGTTTGGAGGAGTAACCAATGGACCACCAGAAAAAAAAATGGGAATCAAATGCTCTAACACCACTGAAGTCTATTATGAAGATGTCAAAATTCCTGTGGAAAATGTTCTTGGTGGTGTGGGTAATGGATTCAAGGTTGCTATGAATATTTTGAACAATGGAAGATTCGGTATGGCTGCTGCTATGTCTGGAACTATGAGATCAGTAACAAAGACAGCTGTTGACTTTGCCACTCAAAGAATGCAGTTTGGCCAACGAATTGAGTCGTATGGTAGCATTCAAGAGAAGATTGCTCGCATGTCAACTTTGCAGTATGTAACTGAGAGTATTGCCTATATGATAAGTGGAAGCATGGACAGTGGCTCTCAGGACTACCATCTTGAAGCAGCTATTTCTAAGGTTCGTGTATACCAATTTCTTAGGAATATTTTACGCTTGACCAGATTTCTGACTGAGCTTTGTGTTGGTGATGGATGATAAGTGATATCTTATCTATGCATGGACACCTGTCTAGTTTTGGTCAGCTTTTTGTATGTTCTTTTAATCTTTGTTATCTTCTTTACTTTTAGGTGTTTGCTTCAGAATCTGCTTGGTATGTTACTGATGAAGCCATTCAGATCATGGGAGGCATGGGCTTCATGAGAGGAACTGGGCTTGAACGAGTTATGCGCGATCTACGTATATTCAGAATTTTTGAGGGTACTAATGACATTTTGCGGCTCTTTGTTGCTCTGACTGGTAAGTCTTTTGGAAATAGTCACCTGAAGCTTTTACACTTTTTACACTGTGTGGAATCTTAAAGCAACATGGATGGATTTCTTCATTCAAGGTATTCAATTTGCTGGAGCTCACCTTAAGGAATTGCAGAGAGCTTTCAAAAACCCTGCTGCAAATTTAGGTCTTTTGCTTGGTGAGGCTAGGCGGCGGGCCATTGCTTCTGTTGGTCTTGACTCTGGCCCAGACATGACTAAGTATGTTCACCCTGAATTGAAGCCATGTGCTGAACAAGCATCTAAGGTGGGTAAGCAATTACTCTTTGATTTGAAACTTATTTTAGTTTGCCTCTACCATAATATTGTGATTACAGTGTGTTGCTGACTTTGGGAGAACTATCGAAGCAGCTCTAATGAAATACAACAGAAAAATAGTTGAAGAGCAGTTTATTTTGAATAGAATTGCTAATGCATCTATTGATTTGTACACCATGGTTGTGGTTCTGTCAAGATGCACTCAGTCCCTAAATAACAAAGCTTCATCTGCTCATCATGAGAAACTTATGACAGAGCTCTGGTGCAGTGAAGTAAGTACCATCTCATGTAGACCAATACTTTAAAACCTCTAGTAGTTGAAGATAAGTTACTAATTCAGACTTCTTCCTCAGGCCTCTGCAAGGATAGAAAAGAACTTGAAAGCTCTCTCATCGAATGTTGAATTAGGAAACTTTGCTAAAATGTCCACAATCTCCAAGAATGTTTGTCAGAATGCGGGGCTCGTTCAAAGTAATCCCATTGGCTTTTAAATTATTTTATCTATTCATGCCTCGCAGATATCATGAAAATGCACAATTGAAACAAAAGTTTCAACTTTATCACTATATTATTAAAATTTAGATGAGACTGGTATTTTTCCTATCTTACAAATAACAGTAGTGGAGCTTGAGATGCGAAGCTTTCAAGTCAACTGTTTTAGCTTGATCTTTATCCAAGCGAAATGAGTCTTGAGTATTATTTTAACTGTGAGTCTAGAAATTTTCTCTACCTGTAACTTCGTCAAAGTTTATGTTTTGTACGAACTTTTTACCTATGTTAAGTTGCTTACTTTCATTGCCAGCTGGCCTGGGTGTTTTTTCGTGTAAATATTTTTCTTTTATTTGCCTTATTTTATGATTTAATTGGACAACATCATAAACACCTTCATTGTATGCATTGTCTTCAGAATGTTGTTTGAAATGCTGCCCCTTTTTATTTTACAAGTGATTTCTGTTTCTTTTTTATAATGTAAGTACAGTGCTAGAGTGTTATCATATTATTTGTTTATTGGCTGAGCCAATACAATATAAAATATAATATACAAGACAATACTATATGCGAAGCCAAGATTCCTGCATCACGTTCTTCCTCCTAATACAGCCGCAGACACGGTACTTTCCAGTTCGTCAACCTAACAAAACTAAAATGTTAAGATGGTAATAAAATTGTAATGAAGAAACAAAAACACAATTGCGTTATCTGTGTTGTCTGGAGATGAACAGTAGGGATAAAAAAATAGTTTCCAAAGTAAAAATGTTCTGTAATTTTTTTTTATCATAGTAAGAGTGTAAGTTTGTATGGGATTGCTATGTTGGTATTGTCCAGTGTTGTTTGCGTCGTCTGTTGGGGGGGGGATCAGGAGCAATCAGGCGAAATAATGGCGGTGTCAGCTGGTGCCGGAGGCCGATAGTCGACATGAGTTCAGATAGGTTAAGTAAAATTAAGTAAAATCAGATAGGTTAAAAATGTGAAAGATAGGTTAGGTTAGGTTAGGTTAGGTTAGGTTAGGTTAGGTTGCAGTGTGAAATGAACCAAGGACATTTGTTAAATGCAATTGGGTGGGGAATAAACCTAACCAAGCTAATGTACTCTAGCTTATGCACGAATAATAACCTGAATTCTCGACGTTATCCCTAATATATATATATATATATATATATATATATATATATATATATATATATATATATATATATATATATATATATATATATATATATATATATATATATATACAGTCTGTTGAGCTCAGCCTGGGAGGCACTGCCTCTTACTAGTATTTTTTTATTCTTTAACATTGTTCTCTTGTGATAAATACATGTCCCTTGTGCCGTGGCTAATTTGACAGGCGACATAAATGAAAGTAGGGACTCTTAGATCTAATGTGTGTAATTGTCAAAAAGTTTGTGTTTTGTCTTGTTTTTTTTCGGTATTTCAGACACTTTTTCAAATCAATAAAGTCAGCTGTGCAATTCCCGCTTTATTTCTTTCCCCACACTTTTTCGAAAGGTGTTTCCTCTATGCCCGTGCGGCCTGTGCCGTACAGGCTACATTTTTCGTCGTGGTGGCAGAGGTGGCAGGAATGACAGTGACGTCACAGGCCAAGGCTTAGGTTGGAGTTTGGAAGGGGTCCGGGTCGTGCGCTGCTGTGCCGAGTTGGTTGGCTGCTTGCTTACGTGAATGAAGGAACATTCTAGTTTTGGCGTTTTATTTTGCCTGTAGACTGCCGCCCTCTTGACTTTTGACAAGCCATCGATTGTAAAGGAAATGGCGCCTAATCTTCTTGTCCTGTTCTTGTTAATTGCGTCCTCACTGGGCAGCACAGTTAATCTCGGTAAGTGAGAATAATTTTCGTCGGCATCAGAAATGTGAGGGGTTAGTCGTCAAATTTTTTTACACCACTGAAACCCCTTCCGTAATTAAGACAACAAAACTTGTCAGCTCCCTAATACCGATATCTGTTTTTATTATACTCCCATTTTGGTTAACTTCTGGCGTTAGCACTCGCTGCAAGTTCCACAAATTAGACGTCTTAACCTTTTGCTATACTTTAATGGCCTATATCAGTCGAAATCTGTGTCTTCCGTCTTTGATATTTTCTTTCCTACTCACCTCCACTTCTTTTAGGCGTATGTTTCCTTATATCAATTTTAAATTGCCAGTCACTTGGATAGATGTCTTGAATGCAAGCTCTTTTAGTGCAGTAAACAAATGAGACGACTTGCAGGGTATTCCCTTCAAAGTTGTCCGTTGACAACATTACTAATTGCTTCAAATTGTTATTTGATATGACTCTTTTTACTCTGACGGGTGCATCACTTGTTGCCAAACAAGTTGTTGTCAAACATTAAAAAAAGTTTTCTCCCTCATTTTGTAGGTACTGCCAAGAAAGGAAACTCTAGCAGTAAGTATTTGTTATGTAATTTTAATTCTTTTGGTGGTTATTTTGTTTTCTATATGAATCAAAATTAACATGTAGTCCATTATTCTTAGGTGAATTTCAAGTTGGCCACGAGCCACTGTTGAAGGACTCTTCGAGTCCGGTGCTATCGTCACCAGAAGTTTCTAAAAATGACACTGAGCCAATAATCAACCCACCACCTTCTACCACAACCGCTCCTAACACCACTACATCTACAACTGTTGCCCCTTCCACCACAATCTCTCCTAACACTACTACATCTACAACTGTTGCCCCTTCCACCACAATCTCTCCTAACACCACTACATCTACAACTGTTGCCCCTTCCACCACAATCTCTCCTAACACTACTACATCTACAACTGTTGCCCCTTCCACCACAACCTCTCCTAACACCACTACATCTACAACTGTTGCCCCTCCCACCACAATCTCTCCTAACACTACTACATCTACAACTGTTGCCCCTCCCACCACAATCTCTCCTAACGCCACTACATCTACAACGGTTGCCCCTCCTACCACACCCTCTCCTAACTCCACCACAACTGTTGCCCCTTCTACCTCAACCACAACCCTAGCACCAAAACCTTCCCCAGCCCCAGTGCCAGATCGTCGTTTTGATGGCCCAAGCTTCATTGGTAAATCATTTTTTCTCTTGTGCCCCTGAATTTTAAATTTTAACAATTTATCTTTCAATGTTTTTTTTTTTTTTTTTTTTTTTTCCAGGGGGTATTATAACGGCTCTTGGAATGATGTCAATAGGATTTGTTGCCTGGAAGTTTTACAAAGCCAGATATGAACGCAACTATCAGACTCTGTAAGCTCCTTTCTTTTCTCTTGTTCAGCAGCCTCTCATTCTTAAGATGAATACTTGTCACATCCTCTTAAGGAATTGAGAACCTATCAATACGTGTGGCTGTTTGATGTGTAACATTAGCCCTTTAATTTGAAAGTTAGTCCTTCAGATCCATAGCTTTCTGCATATTTAACTCAAAGATTTCTTTGTTCACGAGTGTAGGACTTAAATACAAGAGGTATTTTGAATGGTAACACGTTGTAGTCTTTTTGTCAATTGGGATTGTGATTCAGTATTTTTCTTATGGTACTCCTTAGTTGAGAATTACAGCTAAGTTTCCAACACTTCTGAATTCAAAGGGTCGACTAGCCTTTTTTTTCTTCTTTGACGATTTGGAACAAACACTTGTTTTTCTGATTCTGTTTGTTTATAGATCTAACTTTGGAGAATCCTCTGTCATTTGAGAATGGTTTATTATTAAATTGAACTCACTGTTGACAAGCAAGTGGTTCAGAGTGAGTATTGGCACGTTAGCACAAAGAGTGCATTTAATGGCCACTTATTGACTTTTTCATTTTAAATTGCTTGTACAGCTTAAGGATGTGATTGGTGCTTGTGATTATTAGTGATATCACTCGTCATGAAGACACTCTGAAGTGAGCTTTCAAAGGCTTTTAGTCATATTGTCTCTAGCCCCCTCGTTGTTTTACACAGTGTCCTCTTGTCTCAAATTGTCTTGCACTGCACTTCATGTCAGTCTTACCTCCTCTGATTTGTTTAGTTGTAATTCTCTGTGTGATATTAAACTGCAAGTATCAATAGGGTGCTGGGGTTAATAGTTTAAAATGTTTCCTTCCTTTCTTAGGAAGATATGAAGTAAGGTTTTCTAATGATTGGATGATTTGGTCCTGTTTTCTTTGAAATGGAATGAGAGATTTACTGGGAGCAACGAGGTACGGTCACTCTGCAGTGTACCAAGTCTCATAGCGACTCTAGCTCCAGCAAGACTGATGTTACTTAGGAATTAAAGGAATACTCATGTCTAACACGAATGCCTCTGGTTTTGGCTTTGGATTTGATCTTGTTCTAGATTCTCCTTCTAATGTTCTCCATAATTGTTTAAGCTGAGTAGTTTAATATGGGTTTTCTATGTTCTCTTCCATTTTGGATTGGTTATTCTAAATTATTAGTGTTGTGTTGATACACACAGTGTCTACTATGTTCATTACCCACTTTCAGTTCCACATTATTTTTTGTAACTTTAATTTGCTTTCAAAATGAAAGATTGATCTCTTAAAACCACAAATGAGGAGCTTTGTTTGAGATGCAGTAGAGTTAAATACAATATTAAAATTGAAAAGTTGATCATGTTACTTGAAGTATCCAACCATTAATCTGTCCTATGACTTTGAAGTGAGAGAATGATTTTTATCAACATTGACCAAACTACGTATTAATAGAGTATTAGATCTTGTGTGCAGATGTTTAAAGAAAATATATTCTTGGAAGGAGACCCTTTGGAAGAGAAAGTTGTCGTCTTTCTCTTTAACGAGATGTGTGTTTTAAAAACTCAATGCTTTTCCATCTCTGGACTGTTTTGCGATTTATGTAAGTTGAGGAGTGGTTAGTTGGTATCCTAGCTTTTAACATTTTTTTTAAGGTGGGTTATTTTGACAATTTTTTTTAGATTTATTCCTTCTTGTGTTTTGAACATTGGTACTTTTATATGTTTTCCTTCACATGAAAGGAAGTATTGGTTTGCAAGTACTTCTTTGTGATTTAAGTCCAGTTTGCCTTGCAGTCAATATCTTGTACCCTTCTGACAAACATGCATTTTTCTCCCTCCATGCAAGGCATATGGATTTTCTTTAATCAAACTAGACCTAAAACTTTTCTTGTGTAAGAATGGGGTGCTTGCTTAATTTTTTATGCCAAAAGCACAGAATCTCATCTTGAAAATATACTAGTCTTAAAATCTGTGGCCTCTGCTTTGTCTCAAATCAGTTGCTTTTGAATATGATGTAGAGAGGTAAAGTGCACCTTGTTATGGATGTCAGCTGTGACCAAGCACCCCACCCTCAAACCTGCCTCTTGCACTATTAGATTTGTGTTAAAAGCAACAAATGTACTAGGTTTACTGTTATTTGTTCAGTGTTCTGTTATTGTGTATATAGTTTCTATTTGTTCCAAAACACAATTTTATGTGCCACATGGATAAGATATTGACATAAAACTCGCTCAAAAATGTCCTGGGAATACAAAGCTGTGTTTACTCTCCTGTTCAATGTAAAGCCTTAGATAGAAAAGTTTGGTGGTGGTTCTTCCACAATACTCTCGGTTGATGTTTGTCTAAAAAATGGCTTGTGTAGATTGGCCGTATCGTTAACTTCTCATTTTTATTTTACATTGACGTTAACTGAATTTGGAAAGATAAAACCTTTTATGTTATGAAGCGTGTCTGTAAAGTCAGTTTAATTTGAATCTCTTTTCTCCTTAGTAGTCTGAAGTATTGTTGCCTTTTCATTTTGAATTACTGTAGATTGCGTTTTTCACGTCTAATAGTCAAGATGATGTTTCTCTCAGTTTATTTTTGTTTCTCATGAATTTATGTTTCTATTGCTGTCATTTTTCATGGGGCTCTCAATTGTAAGTTTTACTTTAGTAGCAACTTGTAAGCACAAGGTTTATCTTGGTTGATTTTGACCATTTAAGAGACATATTGCGTCATAGAAGTCAGCAAGTCCTGAAAATGTGTGTAGAATTACTTGATAATTTGGAAACCCTTTGACAATATATGTAAAGTAACACCTATATTTTCAATGTTTTATCACAGTACATTTCATTACTTTTGTCAAGTTCACATTTCTCTTGCCTGTCTAGTATTTGCATAAATCATAAATAGCAAATAGCTCTTGCCATTAATGTGGAGACCAACAAGTGCTTTACAAGAACTCTATTTTCGTGGAGGAAAAGTTTCTATTATAATATAATTTTCTCTTACAAAATGTTTATAAAGTGATGCATTGGAAATTACCGCTACAGCCACATTCCTTTCTACTGTCTATTTGTGCAGTAAGATGTGATAAACTTGAAGTCATTTAAGATGAATATATGTGTATGATACCAAAATATTTTGATTATATGTATTCATTGTGATTGATGATGTATATTTGCAGTTAACCCAAAGTGGAAAACTATATAAATAAAGTAAGCAATTCAGAAAACCATGAAATATACAAAGTATTTTGCAAACTGTCCCACATACCCCGAAAGCCCAAGAATCGGTTAGGGTACCATAACTTTACAGCCTAGAATCTAGATAGTTTTGACTCAAGCCCCAAATAAATCTTTTCTGTTTATTATCGATGAGCGCAGTGTGCGCTCCCCGAAAGAATGGCTGGTAGACAGGGATAAGCGATTCGCAACACGTTGACATGTGCGTCCCGCCAGCCGAGATGGTTAACGCACCTTCCCCCTGTCCCAAATCATCTCGGCTGGCCAGACGTTTTGCAGGTTCAAATCTCGCCGGAACTTTTTAAAGCATTATACACCTTGACTGAAACAAAGAATTCTGCTCCTTCGCCAAAACCGTCGCTAAATTAAAGAAGGGGAACAAAATCCATGGCTGCGCTCGGGTTCGAACCGAGAGCCTTACACGCACGTGTCCGTTGTTCTATCCACTGGACTACAGACTTCTATTGTCAACAAGATTGCAACCACCACATAGCTTCCGAAATGCTTCTGGTACCAGGAGTCGATTTCGAGGAGGTTACCTCCTCGCCTCTTCTGACCTCCGAGTCGAATAAGGCTTGGTGCCAAAGGCTAGTGCACCCCCAGACCAACCCCCGAGGGTGAACTCATCCGAAAATCATCGGAAAAAAAAAAAAACGATGATCGACCGAGATTCGAACACGACAAAAGCGTTCCGACAGCCTAGTTGGTTTGGGACGGGGGACGGGTGTGCTAACCACTAGGCTGTCGGTTCGCACACCTCTCGGCGATGCGAATTGGAATCCCTATCTACCGGCCTGGACGAGCTCCACGCGGCGCAGTAGAATTTTCTTTTCCCTGTCACTTTTTTAGGGCCCAAAAGATGCAATCGAGGGGGTAAGCTATTTAACGCATCATACAACTAGAAGGAAAACAGGTATTCTTCTTCTCTCCCAAGACCGTTGCTAAAAATAACAAAAAAGAAAAAATTAATGTCTACGGCGCTCGGGTTCGAACACGAGAGCTTCTGAGCAGGTGCCCGCTGCTCTAACAACTAGACCACAGACTTGTGCTGTCAGTAGCATTGCAGGCACCACATAGCTTCCGAAAATCTCTTGTTACCAGGAGCCGATTTCGAGGAGGTTACCTCCTCGCCTCTTCTGAACTCCGGGTTGAATACGGCTCGTTTCGCACGATTTTCTCTCAAACATGCAGGTGCGGGCTGGCGTCGAATGGGTTGCCTACCAATAAGGCGCCGATTGAACAATTCACTATTCCTTGCGTAAAATGCGAATTTCTCCCAAACCAAGAACGGTATCGTGTCCAGGTCGACTCTAGTGCACCCCCAGACCAACCCCCGAGGGTGAAATCATCCGAAAATCATCGAAAAAAAAACGATGATCGACCGAGATTCGAACACGACAAAAGCGTCCCGACAGCGTAGTTGGTTTGGGACGGGGGACGGGTATGCTAACCACTACGCTGTCGGTTCGCACACTTCTTGCCGATGCGAAAAGGATTCCGTATCTACCGGCCTGGACGGGCCCGGCGCGCGCAGAAGAGTTTTCCTTTCCGAATAGGATGCCGAATTCCTCCCTAAGCAAGAACGGTATTGTGCTTCTGGCTACTGGTATATGTTTCGCAGTGCCTTCAGAGGATTCCCTGTGAATTTCAGCGTGATCTGAGACTTTCGATTTTTGGTCAAATTTCCAAAGGCTATAGCCTTTGCATTTTTAGGGATTTTGGTCCAAAAATATTTTCCCTCCAAATTGACGGGGTTTGTGCAGAGGGGCTCCAGTGCACCCAGAGACCAACCCCGGAGGGTGAAATCATCCGAAAACCGGCGAAAAAAAATCATTAGGTCGACCGAGATTCGAACACGACAAAAGCGTTCCGACAGCCTAGTTGGTTTGGGACGGGGGACGGGACGGGTGTGCTAACCACTAGGCTGTCGGTTCACACACCTCTCGGTGATGCGAATTGGAATCCCTATCTACCGGCCTGGACGAGCTCCGCGCGGCGCAGAAGAATTTTCTTTTCCCTGTCACTTTTTTAGGGCCCAAAAGATGCAATCGAGGGGGTAAGCTATTTAACGCATCATACAACTAGAAGGAAAATAGGTATTCTTCTTATCTCCCAAGACCGTTGCTAAAAATAACAAAAAAAAAAAAATTAATGTCGACGGCGCTCGGGTTCGAACACGAGAGCTTCTGAGCAGGTGCCCGCTGCTCTAACCACTAGACCACAGACTTGTGCTGTCAGCAACACTGCAGGCACCACATGGCTTCCGAAAATCTCTTGTTACCAGGAGCCGATTTCGAGGAGGTTACCTCCTCGCCTCTTCTGAACTCCGGGTTGAATACGGCTCGTTTCGCACGATTTTCTCTCAAACATGCAGGCGCGGGCTGGCGTCGAATGGGTTGCCTACCAATAAGGCGCCGATTGAACAATTCACCATTCCTTGCGTAAAATGCGAATTTCTCCCAAACCAAGAACGGTATCGTGTCCAGGTCGACTCTAGTGCACCCCCAGACCAACCCCCGAGGGTGAAATCATCCGAAAATCATCGAAAAAAAAACGATGATCGACCGAGATTCGAACACGACAAAAGCGTCCCGACAGCGTAGTTGGTTTGGGACGGGGGACGGGTATGCTAACCACTACGCTGTCGGTTCGCACACTTCTTGCCGATGCGAAAAGGATTCCGTATCTACCGGCCTGGACGGGCCCGGCGCGCGCAGAAGAGTTTTCCTTTCCGAATAGGATTCCGAATTCCTCCCTAAGCAAGAACGGTATTGTGCTTCTGGCTACTGGTATATGTTTCGCAGTGCCTTCAGAGGATTCCCTGTGAATTTCAGCGTGATCTGAGACTTTCGATTTTTGGTCAAATTTCCAAAGGCTATTATAGCCTTTGCATTTTTAGGGATTTTGGTCCAAAAATATTTTCCCTCCAAATTGACGGGGTTTGTGCAGAGGGGCTCCAGTGCACACAGAAACCAGCCCCGGAGGGTGAAATCATCCGAAAACCGGCGAAAAAAAATCATTAGGTCGACCGAGATTCGAACACGACAAAAGCGTCCTGACAGCCTAGTTGGTTTGGGACGGGGGACAGGTGTGCTAACCACTAGGCTGTCGGTTCGCACACCTCTATGCGATGCGAATTGGAATCCCTATCTACCGGCCTGGACGAGCTCCGCGCGGCGCAGAAGAATTTTCTTTTCCCTATCACTTTTTTAGGGCCCAAAAGATGCAATCGAGGGGGTAAGCTATTTAACGCATCATACAACTAGAAGGAAAACAGGTATTCTTCTTCTCTCCCAGGACCGTTGCTAAAAATAACAAAAAAGAAAAAATTAATGTCTACGGCGCTCGGGTTCGAACACGAGAGCTTCTGAGCAGGTGCCCGCTGCTCTAACAACTAGACCACAGACTTGTGCTGTCAGTAACACTGCAGGCACCACATAGCTTCCGAAAATCTCTTGTTACCAGGAGCCGATTTCGAGGAGGTTACCTTCTCGCCTCTTTTGAACTCCGGGTTGAATACGGCTCGTTTCGCACGATTTTCTCTCAAACATGCAGGCGCGGGCTGGCGTCGAATGGGTTGCCTACCAGTAAGGCGCCGATTGAACAATTCACTATTCCTTGCGTAAAATGCGAATTTCTCCCAAACCAAGAACGGTATCGTGTCCAGGTCGACTCTAGTGCACCCCCAGACCAACCCCCGAGGGTGAAATCATCCGAAAATCATCGAAAAAAAAAAAAACGATGATCGACCGAGATTCGAACACGACAAAAGCGTCCCGACAGCGTAGTTGGTTTGGGCCGGGGACGGGTATGCTAACCACTAGGCTATCGGTTCGCACACTTCTTGCCGATGCGAACAGGATTCCGTATCTACCGGCCTGGACGGGCCCGGCGCGGCGGTGCGCCGACGATTTTCGATCTGACTTCGTTCTTGCCTCCAGCCCGAAAGCGGTGCGCTCCCGCTGGCTCTCGTAAAGCGGGCGGGATGACTTCTGTTCCGACTCCTTAATGGGGCCGTGCCCATCAATAATGTCTCTGGATACCCAACACGGCCGGTAAATAGGGATTCCTATTTGCATCTTCTCCACACCTGCAAACCGACAGCCGTTGGGTTTATCGCCCCCTTTCCTTCCCCTCCCAAAATATCTAGGCTGTCTGGACGCTTCTCGGTTCAAATCTCGACCAATTCTTTTTGTTTTTCTTGAGTGAACGCTCGGGGGCTTTCCTTAGCAGCCGAAAATGTAAATATGGCCACAGACTTATCTTGCAAACCCAAACGACAGTCACAGGTGGAGCCATTATTGTTTTTTTCCATTACTTGGATAAACCCAAATGCCTTTTCAGAGGATATTTAACAAGAATTTAATCCTAAAACCCTGGCAGTGAAGGAAAAGTGAAATTTACTGTTGCAATTCTCTTGTAAAATCCTATGTATGGGCGTTGGTTGGCATTTGAAACACTGTGCAGTTTGAAGTTTATTTTAGATGGTTCTTCTGTATAGTTTGAACTTCCAATTTTTAATAATCATTTAACAAGCCTTTAAAAAACAAAAACGAAAAAAAAGTAATCATTCTCTAGCCTTTTATGAAGCATTCAAAATAAAATTGAATCAACAGTTTTGTTTAAAGGGTATTCAGATACTTTAAGGGCACCGGTGATCAACACTTAAGATATAAAAGAAGTAAAAACATGTGTTATGTTGCACTGTGACTTCATAACAAATGGTATGGTATTAACTGGATCACATTGTTTTTACATGCTTAATGCATGAAACTCACTTAACTGTAAACATACATCAATAAAAAATAGTAAAGAGTAAAATAGTTTTTACAATTTGTTCTACACTAGATAAAATTACAAACTATTTAACAATTTCATAATTGACTTTATGATTTTAAAAATAATAACAGTTTTCAGATTACACAACATTTTTTTACATGCCGATGTGTTATATATCAAAAACAATGACTCAAGAGACTAGTAACAAAAATAATTTGCATCTAACTCATCAATTTTCTTTCAATAAAAGACAGTTATCTTAGGTACATGTTTCTGGATAAATTTCTTGCTTCCTTCTATATTTACTTTTTACCTTGCAAAAGTAAGAAACCAAAATGTTTGATACTTCCCGAAACCAGGTGAGGTTTATTAGGATACAGTAAAACCTAGATAGTGAGAACCTGGAGAATAAGAATAGGTACCTCCTTGTAAACTAAGTTTTTCAAGGACCAAAGTCAGACTTGATAAATCAAAGTACCTTGGTACAAAGAAAACCATGATGTAGCATACTCAAAACTGAGTCTCAGGCAATTCTTACAATCCAGATTTCACTGCATGAAAACAAGGCTTTATCATTGATTGATAAATTGCCAATTATATTTCTTCTTCAAATTTTGATTATTGAGTATCACAAATATATATGTAATGGAAGGAACACTCATTCGCTAAACTATGGTTTCACCGAAAAATATTATCAAAGTCAAGTAGGAATGCTTCTATAACAAGGTTCTGCTTCATTAGGTCCAATGCCATATTTAGTGATTCTTGTTCTGGCCACATTAATGTTGGCCCAAACACTATTGCCAAATTTGGAATGTGCATGCGATTTGATTCTTGGTGAACTGTGACCCTAAAACAAAGAGAGTATTATTAGATGGGTTTATACAGTTTTGCAAAACAAGATCACGACAAGAACACTTTTGTCATTTTATAGAAGTAGTCTCAACCACACATACAAATCATGAGTATGATAAGTAAGATCTCAGGCACTTATTACATTTTAAAGTAAAAATTCTAAAAAAAAAAAAAAAAAAAAAAAAAAAACGGATACCACAACTACCTACTTTAAAAGGTGTTTTAGTAACATTCTTAGGGTGTCATGATTAGGAGTCGGAAGAGACTTCACAATCTCCCTCAGTTGAGCTAGTTTCTCTTTTTTATTTTGAAGAGCTGTAAAGAAAACATGGTATAAGAATAAGTCTGTACACAAATAATTCAAGCTAACAATTCAAGAATTCATTTACTAAGCTGTGTAAGATACATACTACTTGCTTTGATGGCTTTGCTAAAGGCTGCATATGGAATAAGAGGTTCTTTTAACTCGCGGAAAAATAATTTGAGAGCTCCAGTTAAAACATGAACATCCTCTTCTTGTTCTAAGGCCAACAGGTTATTCTGATCAACCTAGTTGGTGAAAATACAGATGAAATGCATTTAATGTGAAAACTTTTAAAAATGTTAGGAGAGAGATCCAGAAAACTAAGAAACATACCTGAAGCCGTATCTTTTGCACTTGTGATAAGTTACCAGAAACACGATATAGACCATCAGTCTTCATATTATCTTCACTGCTTTCAATAACAGCAATGCATCGTTGCACAAACAAAGGCACTCTAGGTGATTCACTGCCACACACTTGCTCTAGGTAACTACCAAATGCAGGTTCATCTGTCAAAAGAAAAGCATGATTAAAGAACACAATTCAACCCCATATTCTTAAAACCGAATTCTTTAAAAAAATAACCACCTTTCCAAATCCCCTTCTTTACTAAAAATTCCATGGTTGGTCGACGATTGAAGAACTTTTTAAGACGGGCTCTTATTTTTGTTTGGCGCTCTGCTACACTTACAGTAAGGTCTTCTATACTCCCATCTTTATTTTTAACTGTAGAAATAAAACATGGTGTGAAATAGTGAGAAAGAATATATCAGGGAGCATTGAGATGAAAAACCCAAACATGGACAAAATAGTTTGAAGTTAGAGAGGAGCATCTACATGAAACTACCTGTACTATTAGTATACCACTTTGTTGCACTATCTTCTGATGTTACTACATAGGACCCTGATGTACTAAATGTAATGTGATCTTTGATAGCATTCAAAACACTGTAAGCCTGAAACTCCTTCACAATATCTTCCATGGTACTATTAAGGAGCACAAGACAGAATCAAACAAAACCTTGCAGTGTGCAGTAAACGGGGCTTGGCCATATGGTTCTATCAGATAAGCCTTATCAGTACCCGCCGAAAGAAATGCAGGTGTAAATTTTCTATCTCTGGCAGTTATTAAAACGCAGACTCATTACAAGCTACAACCCGATAAAACTACATTATAGCATGAAATAGAAGAAACAATTCTTGTAAATTTCTTCATACAATCTTAGGAACGGCAGAGTTGTTTACAAAATACCTTTCCAGCTATGCCGCCACAACAAACTCATGTTGCTGGTTCCACACTATGACACTGTGGACCACAGGCTGTAGCCCTCTGCTTTGCTCTGAGTCCCTGCACCAATTACCCACTTCCCCATCACTCCCTCTGCTATGGGCATCCAGCCTGCAATCTCTAACCCTTCTCCCCCCTCCAGCTTTCCCATCAATTCTACACATCAAGGGAGGGGGCCGTTTTGCTCTATTGCATATTTATCAGTACCCTGCTTAAGTTTTCATGAAAATATTTCAGCATGTGAACAGGTAATGGATAGACAGTTCAAAACTCACTTTTGACTGACTTAGAACGGCCAATTCGAGGAAACTTTTTGGGTTGTTCTGGTGAGTGCGATTCAGCAAATAAGCGATCCATGTCCTTTGTTACCTTTAATCGAGGACAGCTATCAAATCCTGAAGGCTGATAAAAACAAGATTAATAGATTCAAGAATAAATAAATAATTTTAAAATATCAAGCTTTTCAATGAATTGGTTTTTGTAAACAAACCAAGTTATGAATGGCAGTGTGGACAGCATTAAACCACTCCTCAGCTTGTTGGCTGCAGTCACACTGGAAGAGAACTTGCAATCCTAACACGGTGCTGACTAAGAACACATTTTTTCTACTGGTAACCGATGCCTTATCGCCACGGTCAACTTGATCAATAAGAGCTCCGTTTAGGTCAACACATAATTCTGGTCGTGGACCGCCTACACCTTGAGTAGAAGATTTCTACAGAAAGAGTGAAAAGAAGAATCTCTGAGTCTTTCAATTTATTTAAAATAAAAAAAAAAGATGTCTGTGCATTGCAAATGTAAAACTGCTCATACCATTGCAGAAAAAGCTTTAGCATCTCGAAATAAAAGCAGAAATAGCTCTGTCAAGACAACATGACTTGAAGCCCAGTTCTTCCGCAGTTTTTTCCCATTTTCTGTAATTTTAGTTCGATACATAGGGCCTTCCTTCAAAACACACTGAAATGAGGATAACAAAGTTAAAAACAAAGATAAATCAGACAATGTTCCCTTTATACATACAGCACAAATTTAGTTAAAATTCCTACCATGTCTCCATCAAATAACTGCGGCCAGTTCCTGGGAGAAGGGATACTTTTAATATCTTTAGGAACACTGGAAAGAGAAAAATAATTAGTTCCCTTGAAATACAACTAAATTAGATTAGAATGGTATTGGAGACTACTAACCCACTGTCAACAATCACCATGGATCGTGACTTAGTTGTTCGTAATGAAAGCTTTTCTTGTTTTTCTATTTTTTCTGTTTTGACAATCCTTTCATTTGCGTCATCTTTTGGAGTTGAAGAGAGAACTAGATCGTTGACTTTTTGGTGGGCCTCATCTTCAAAATTTGATTCCTGGAAGTTATCATCAAGGACATCAAAATTAGGAAAAAACAAAACAACAAGAATAAATACAATTTTTGGAAATAGAAAGAGGAAAATACCTGCGTAACCGAGGAGTTAACATCAGGAAGGATCCAAGAAGACTCACAACTGTTTTCTTCAAAAAAGTATACACGTCCCTTGCTGTCAGTAGATGAAAACCACTGGAATGAAAGGAAAATAAGATGTTACATTGGCATCAAAAGCATTGTTTAGAAGATCATTACGAAATGAAACAGAGATAAATCCTGTTTTGTATAGGTCCAGCAAGAGGCACAAATTATTTTGAAGAGGAATAGAAAACACAGGTAATTTTATTCAGTTAAACATTATCTCAATGACCACTTAAGAGATTCTGGGAATGCATGCAACCATAAATTCTTTAATGAGACCACCTAATGCATTGCATCATCACTCTTTTAAAATTTAAACCACTAATCATACATGGAGAGCCTGGCACGCTAAGTTCAGACATGGGGACCTGAGGAAGGCTGTGCTTGACCCCGACCTGCATTACCTGCTTGGTCTCGAGACAGCCGAGGGCGTCACCTTCAGCGTCCTCGCCGTCGGACAGCCCCGCCCACAGAAGGTCGCCCTGCCAGGCCACTACATCGCTGGACACACTGCTCTTGCGTCGCCCTTGCCCTTGTCCTTGCGCTTGCCCGTTCTCTGGTTCCAGCCCTTGCTCCAGGCCCTGCTCCAAGCCCTGCTCCAAGCCCTGCTCCAGGCCTAGATCCAAGCCCTGCTCGAGGCCTTGCTCGGGGCCTTGCTCGGGGCCTTGCTCGGGGCCGTGCTCGGGGCCGTGCTCGGGGCCTTGCTCGGGGCCTTGCTCCAGGCCTTGCTCCAGGCCTTGATCCAGGCCTTGCTCCAGGCCTTGCTCCAGGCCTTGCTCCAGGCCTTGCTCCAGGCCTTGCTCCAGGCCTTGCTCCAGGCCTTGCTCCGGGCCTTGCTCAAGGCCTTGCTCAAGGCCTTGCTCAAGGTCCTGCTCCATTTTCGGCTCCAGCTCCAGGCCCTGCTCCAAGTTCGGCTCCAGCTCTGGGCCCTGCTCCAGGTCGCTACTTGGTGCTATGGGGGCGAGGACTTGACGGCTTGGCGTAAGAGGACTTTGCGGCGTGCACAGTTCCGGGGACGAGGCGCATAGTGCCACAGTGGGCTCCGGCTCTGGCTGCGGCTGGTGATCGGCCGCCGACACACTGCGGCTCCGCTTGAGCTGCGTGCGCTCGCTCGCGCGCGTCATGAGGAGGAGCTCGCTGGCCTTGCAGCGAACGGGCTTGTTGCAGCTGAGCTTGGCGTCCTCCTGGTTCTCCTCCAGGCGCTGCTCAGAGAGTGGCTCCAAGCGCAGCTCCCTCACACGACGCTGGTCAGCTAGCGCCTTTCGCCGCTTCCTCGCTGGAGGCTGCGGGGGCTCCGGCCCGCCGCGGTCGAAGATAGAGTTGATGTCGAACTTTGGCCGGGGCGGTGCAGAGGTTGTGGCGGGAACGGTTGCGGGAGAGGGACTGGGTGGGGGGCTTCGTCTGGGGAAGGGATCAGCGACTCCAGCAGCGCCCGGACCTGGGTCCGTAGTAGGGTAAAGGCAAGTCTCCACGAGCCTGTTCGCCTCCGAGCACAGCGCGAGGAACTCGTCGTCGAAAACAAGGTCATCGTCCACGCTCGCATCCCGGCTCAGCGTGCGGTCCGCGTCCTCCTCGTCCTCCATCAGATCCCTGCACAACGCCTCTGCGCTCTCCAGCGCCTCGGCGCATGCCATGGACGTTGAGAGGGTCGACACACAGGGGCTGCCCGTCTCGGGTGTGAGCGTTGACGAGGGTGTCGGCGAGGGTGTCGGTGAGCGCGGCGGAAGATCTGGCGCGCTGCTGGCGCGCCGGCGCGCCGGAGTAGGCGGGGCGCACGAGGACGAGCACGCCAGGGGAGCAGCAGATGCGGCACGACGCAGCGGGCGCGGAGGAGCCTCGTCCGCGGGGTCCAGCCAGCCCATAGCCTGCAGGACCGACACCGACTCCTCCTCGTCGTCATCCTGCTCGTCAGGCGTCAGGTCCTCCTCGTCCTCCTCCATGACGGCGGGCAGCGCGCGGCACTCGCCGCCACTCAGCCGCGCCAGCATGTCATCCTCGCGGGGCAGCGGCGGCGGGGGCGGCGGGAGTGGCCGACACGGCGCGCGCACCACCAGCTCCTCCTCCAGGCTGTCCACGCTGCGGTCCGAGTCGTGGTCTGAGTCGTGGTCCGAGTCTTCGAGATCCTCCTTCGTCGTGTCCATGGCGGCGGTGTCCTCCACCGAGAGGTCCTCCAGAGTGGCGGTGCGGAGCAGGGGGCCCGGCGGCGCCGGCGCGGCGTCCTCCCCCTCCCGCGCCCAGGGCAGTGGCGGCAGCCCGAGGCCCTCGCGCAGCTCCAGCAGCCAGAGCGCCACGTCGGGCGGGAGCGGGAGCAGCGGCAGCGGACCCGGGCTGTCAGGCGCCACCTCCATACCCCGCCACCCGCACCCCCGCGGCCAGAAGCAACAGGTGGGCGGGGGCGGGCAGCACGGCGGGCCGGGGCCGGGGCCGCATCAGCTGGACCAGAGGACCGCTGCGTCTGAGCCGACAGAGCCGCGCCGAGCCGAGAGTGAGTCTTGCATATCTAGGAGGGTCGTGTCGAGCCGATGGATGTCCACCCCCAACCCTAATCTACGTAACCTTGCCGACCCGTATCCGCGCCCAGCGCCGCGCGCGTTACAGCTAGACTGTGCAGAGGTCTTCCCTTCCAGGGCGGTGCCGCTCGACCAGGCCATCGACCACACACATACTGCCCAGGCAAGGCCTGTGCAGGCCTGCGCTTCGCCGGGAGAGTGAATCAGTGCGAACGGCCGGATATGGACCCGGCGCAGCGCAGCGCGGCCTTGACCAGGACACATCATACTCACACACACACACACACACACACTGGCGCTGCTGACGCTGTCCTGTCCATCCTGCCTCACCCTCAACTCTCCACCAGCGTTCGGCTCCGCGCCGGGTCGGGCCGGCCCGGTCACGCCTAGAAAGACGCCCGCTCCGCCCGAGGGGTACCTCACTTCCTCATCCTGGGTTCCTAACATTTTCCAATCACAATTCAATCACAAATTCCTCCGACAAAATTGCATTTTAGACACCTTAAGATCAGTTCATCGAATTGCTTCTTAAAATAATTGTCCACCTTTCGTTCAAAGTTTTCATCTCATCTCTACACAAACCTCATACGCTCACCCAAGGAGTTGTACCCGGCCCGGACGTGCCCCCTTGGCTCCAGCCGCAGCTCCGCCCCACCCATCCCGCACACAAAAATAGATAGGTATTCCAGGCCAGGTCCCATGGCACACGCACGCACGCACACCGAGGGGTCCATCACTCGGTTCAGGAGCGTACACACGATTACCGATTACCAGTGATCACCAACAGTTTCCGGTAACATTTTCGATAAAACTTTGAAATTGGTGTAAGTTTTTGCACATTTTAATGAGGGGAAGGCCCGAGGGGTACCTCACTACTTGGATGGGTGTACACTGATTGGAGATCTCGCGCATGATTGGAGTCAAAATATCTGCCACAATTTACAAAAATGTTAAATTTCCGCAAAATATTTAACAAAATTCGAAGATTTTGTGAAATTTTCGGTAGAAATGCGGCTTTTGGACGTCAAACTAAGTGATTGCAATGTGAGTGGAAAATGATTGGAGTTAAGGGTGCACACTGATTGGAGACAGTGAAGTACCCCTCGGGAAGGCCTAAACGGCATGAAAAACTACGTCAAGAGGAATTTTTGGGATGTTTTTACCAGTAATTATCGGACAAAGTGTACACAAGATTACCAGAGTGGTGGACCCCTCGACGCACACGCACTTACACGTACTCGTGACGCACGGGGTGGCCGGGGGCTTGTGTATGAGCTCCATCTGACAAGAGAGCGGTCCTCACGGGGTCAGGTCAAGCCTCCCCACCACACCCGGCTCCGAGTCACCTCACCGCTCGGATAATCGTTTGGTGCCCCGGTAAACAGCTGACCCGGTCCCGGTCTGGCCCTCCCCGCCTCACCCCGCCCCGCCCCGCCCCGCCCCGCCCCGCCCCGCCCCGCCCCGCCCCGCCCCGCCCCGCCCCGCCCCGCCCCGCCCCGCCCCGCCCCGCCCCGCCCCGCCCCGCCCGTTGCGCAGAGGGCGAGGCCCCGCGGTGCCGCACCTCATTCTCTGCGGCGTTATACAAGTCAATGGCGCTAGGAAAGTCAGGACGGTTTTTGTCCCCTTTATGGCGGGCATGTCTCTGCGGGGGCAGGGCAGGACAGAGCAGGGCAGGACAGAGCAGGCAGGGCAGGGCGAGGCGGGGCACCGGATGAGCGCTAGCCCTTCCGAGGTGAGGTGCCGTGCAGCCGCCTGACCTCAACGCCAGCACCGCCAGCACCATCGGCCATCGATCAGCTATCGGACAGCTGCTCCCGTACCCTGCGAGCACCGCGTCGAGCCGCGCGCGCCAGGCCTCGGACAGCCACGCCTACACCTAACCAACCTACCGCCGCCCGCCCCGCCACACCCCCTCCGTCCCGCCCTGAGGCGCCGCCGTTATCAGGGCGGGGGGCCTCCGGGCCTCCAAATGGCAGAGAGGCTCTCCGGGCGCCCCTCCAAAGGGCATTGCGGCGGGGCGTGGCAGGGAGCGCCGCGGTGGCGCCACGGAGTGGAGGTGTTTTACCGTCCATCTGACCTGACCCCATCAGCCCTTGGCGCCTCCCCCCCCCCCCTCGATTCCCCGACTCATCGGCCGCCCCACTTCCGCACCCCAACCCACCCCACCCTCCCCTCCGGCCGCGGCCTCGCATCTCTGTACCTCTGTGGTCCTCAGCACTATCGTCACGACACGACGCACGTGGCGCGGGGCGGCGCGGCGCGGCGCTCGCTCCACATCCACCCTTCAGTCACTCCCCTTATCATCGGACGCGAGCGGGGCGGACGTACGACGGACGACGACGGAGCCGACAAGATGACACCGCCTTTCCCTCTAGGGTGGTTCAGAGCGAAGGTCATGGTAAAAATTTCCACGTGTGCCTGTCTCATCCCGTGATGCCTCCGAAAAAAAACCTCCTGCCAAAATTTGAGCGAAATCGGACAATATTTGACCCTCGCGAAATCGATTTTAAGGTTTTCAGAGATTTGTACCGCGGATTGCCTACTTACAGGGGCTCGAAACGCTATTTAAGCCATTTCGACGCACGGTGAGCGTGTTTTGGGGTGCGGGACCGGTGGGTGGGGGAAGGGGAGGGTGGGGGGAGGTGGTGGGGTGCGGTAGGGAGGGGAGGGGGTTGGCTTAAAGTGATTTAAAACCCCAATTTTCGAGTTTTAGTGCAATTTATACGTTAAGGTAAGTAAGAGTCATATTTTTCTAGGAAATAATTGCTTTTACTCATTTTTTTTTCATGCTTATCATATATCATTCTATGTCTTTCAACTGCTTGCAGCATATATTGCCGTTGTTCTTAATTTGTAGTTAGTTTTTATTTTTCCTACTCAGATATTTTTTTAGTGTTCGGACAGCCTGGAAAAAAACCGGTTTTTTCCCGATGTTTCGAACGTTTCGAACGGTTTTTTTCCGCGGCCTAAAAAAACCATGTTTTAAACGGAAAAAAACGTTTTGATTGTTTCAGTTGCCTATTTTCACAAAAATGTCAATTTTATAGAAATAAGAGGTTTTTGCAAGTAGCTAAGAGTGAATTTGACGTTGTGGACATTTTATACCAAATAAGCACTAACGTAGAGAGGAGGGCAGTGAAAGTGAAGAGGATGCAGCAGTAGACATCTCCATTTCTTCACCATAGTCTGACCCTGACCTCCCTGACGAAGTCGAAGGTTTATCTTAAAAGACGCTACGGAATGTACCTATTACTTTTTTAAGTTTCAGTGTAGTCTGTTTCAATACTCAAATGTAATCGAAAGACATATTTGGTGGATAGTGTGAGTGAGGCCGCTGCCCGATTGTCACTTGTTTTGAGGCTGCCGTGTCCGTTCCTAAATGCGTGAGGCAGGGCGGAGAGCGCAAGACTCGCGGATCTCGCGAAGCTGCTCCCCCGCGAGCGCCCCGCGAATCGACATACCGCGTACGGCGATGCCGCGAGAGCCCCGCGGCGGGGGTGACTCGCGGGGACACTCGCGACTCACCCCCATACGAGCGACGACACACTCGCGAAAGATCCCACTGTCCTCCGCGGTCACTTCACTGTGTCCTCGGGTCAACTCGGGTAGTTCACCCCGCTCGAGGGGGGTGAGTCGCGGACCCGTGGACTTGGCAGCCTCATGACAAGTGACAATCGGGCAGCGGCCTCACTCACTCTAAATCCACCATTTATTTAATTGAAAGATAGCAAAGCTTAAATTTTATGAATGTTGAATGTTCTTGTGTTGTCCTTATTTAATTTTAAACAAAACTAAATTGGTAAAAAGTGATGGTATTAAGTGTCTTTTCTACCCATGACCCATCCAAATGGTCACTTTTTCCCTTTTTGTCATGATGAACTTATAACATTCGCTCCTTACATTTCTGAGATTTGAATTTTTCCGTTTTTTTCCGTTTCGAACGGAAAAGAACCGGTTTGTTTCGACGGTTTTTTTCCGTCAACTAAAAAAACCGGTTTTTTACGAACACTATATTTTTTCATTAAACTAACAATTCTCTTTGCTACGTCATTTACAGGAATAATGTGTGTAACTAAATTTAAACTATGGTAGAAACCAGGATCGTTGGGCCGCTCTTTTGGGTCCTTGTCGGCTGTAATTTTAGAGATCGCAAAGAATTCAAAGAGTTCTAAATAGCGAAGTCGCTCAACTGTAAATCTACAACCCTCTTGTTTGAAGGAAGAGAGGCGCGAGGCAAAGAGTCTACAGAACCATCCTTTGTCTTAATAGAGCTGACAATGTTTCTCTTTACCTCTACAGAGACCCAGTTCTCAAAAAGTGCAAGACAAACTAATTTTCTTGATAAACACCACAGATGACAAACCATTTTTGCAAGAGCTGCCATCAGGTACGGCTCTCTCCGTTCCGACAGCACACAAATGAGTTGCAGGTCGTTAGCTGGGGCTTTCACAGCAACAGGACATTCAAATCAGTGCCTCACGTAATACGTACAGAGAAAAGCGCACGCCGACAGAAAACATTCGCTCTCTTCTGTGGACAGCTTCAGCTGCTTCCCAAATATCCAAATTTTGTACGAATATAAAGCATCTAAAACAAGGTGGATGGCGAAGGCTTTATATTCGTGCAAAATTTGGATTTTTGGAAAGCAGCTGAAGCTGTCCACAGAAGAGAGCGAATGTTTTCTGTCGGCGTGCACTTTTCTCTGTACGTATTACGTGAGGCACTGGTTTGAATGTCCTGTTGCTGTGAAAGCCCCAGCTAACGACCTGCAACTCATTTGTGCGCTGTCGGAACGGAGAGAGCCGTACCTGATGGCAGCTCTTGCAAAAATGGTTTGTCATCTGTGGTGTTTATCAAGAAAATTAGTTTGTCTTGCACTTTTTGAGAACTGGGTCTCTGTAGAGGTAAAGAGAAACATTGTCAGCTCTATTAAGACAAAGGATGGTTCTGTAGACTCTTTGCCTCGCGCCTCTCTTCCTTCAAACAAGAGGGTTGTAGATTTACAGTTGAGCGACTTCGCTATTTAGAACTCTTTGAATTCTTTGCGATCTCTAAAATTACAGCCGACAAGGACCCAAAAGAGCGGCCCAACGATCCTGGTTTCTACCATAGTTTAAATTTAGTTACACACATTATTCCTGTAAATGACGTAGCAAAGAGAATTGTTAGTTTAATGAAAAAATATCTGAGTAGGAAAAATAAAAACTAACTACAAATTAAGAACAACGGCAATATATGCTGCAAGCAGTTGAAAGACATAGAATGATATATGATAAGCATGAAAAAAAAATGAGTAAAAGCAATTATTTCCTAGAAAAATATGACTCTTACTTACCTTAACGTATAAATTGCACTAAAACTCGAAAATTGGGGTTTTAAATCACTTTAAGCCAACCCCCTCCCCTCCCTACCGCACCCCACCACCTCCCCCCACCCTCCCCTTCCCCCACCCACCGGTCCCGCACCCCAAAACACGCTCACCGTGCGTCGAAATGGCTTAAATAGCGTTTCGAGCCCCTGTAAGTAGGCAATCCGCGGTGCAAATCTCTGAAAACCTTAAAATCGATTTCGCGAGGGTCAAATATTGTCCGATTTCGCTCAAATTTTGGCAGGAGGTTTTTTTTTGGAGGCATCACGGGATGAGACAGGCACACGTGGAAATTTTTACCATGACCTTCGCTCTGAACCACCCTACTTTCCCTCCCACACCCCGCTCCATCCCCGCCTCGTTTGGCGCGTACCACTACACTTCGCAGCCGCAACCCCGCTCCGCCCCGGCCGGGCCGCCCCGTTCATTCCCTCCGGGCATTCCATTCTACGCACACGGAAACGGAAGATCGTCCGAGCGGCTATCTTCCACCGCGATGCACCGCGAATTGGGGAAAACAAGCAGGCTGATACATTCGTCTGCTAAAAAGGTAACAACAAAAACGCAGGCGTAAAACCAGTCGTGCGTCTAATGGTTGGAGGAAACGCCTCTGATGAATGCGATATATGTACTCTTATGGCGCTGTTGACGACGTCGACGCCGCCCAACGTCACGCCACCGAGTGACCGAAGAGACCCCGTCTGTGGACACGTTAGTTCTTGTCGCCACTTCCAAAGCCGGCGATGCCCTACGGAGTTAGAAAGTGTCGGGGTGCTCAGGCGGACCCTCAGGACGCGACGCTCGGGACCACCGAGACCACCGAGACGTCATCGCAACCGGGACGTGCAACCTTCCAGCATGCGACGCGGGGCGCGGCTGGCGCGGTGCGGCTCGGGTATCACACTCCCCTCTCCCCTCCCTCCTCCATCGGCCTCCTGGATAGCATGACTCACTCTCTCTTATATCACAATAAGTGCGGCCACTTTAAACGAACAACAACTAGCGCCCGTCGCATCGGCGCCAAACACAAGCAAGGCACTGTTGTTCACACGGGCACAGACACACAAGCACGCGCAGGTCCTAAACACACACTCGCGGCCCGACCCCGAGCACGTCGTCGCGCGCGTGCGCCGGGCTCCGGCACGGCCAGGCACGAGGGTCCAGAGCTGCCGACACACGACTGAGCCGCCGGCCCGGGCCGGCGTCACGGGCAGACCACGGGGGCCTCACCACGCCCCTCCACCCCACCCCGCCCCGCCCCGCCCCGCGCCACCACGCCCCGCACAGCGCCACACCCCCGCCTGGCCCGCGAGCCTATCGTCCACCGCGACCCGCCCCGCCCCGCCCCACCCCGCCCGCTATCCAGAACACCAGAGTGGCCAGCCGAGCCGGGCGCCCAGCAGGCAGAGATGGGCGGGGCAGGGCGAGGCGTGGCGGGCGCCAGGGTCTCTGCACTCCGAGAGCATGAATAGGTTGCAAACGAGGGATACCTCGCTTCAAGTTTTCGTATACGTTCACTACATATAAAAGATTGACAAAAAGGCTGAAGCTACGGTTAAAAACGAAATTTTTATTTGTACTTTGATTAACCTGAATGAGGAACCTCCAGCTAGCGAGCCGCGTGACGTCACCGCGCTTGCCAGGAGCCGCGCAGGAGGGCTCACGCCATGGCAAGTTGCATTTCTACATCATTTTACTTTTATCGGACTGTCATTTAACCTCCTCGGCCATCACCATTGTCCTGGACCCCGACCGGCCCGGCCTAGCCCGGCGAGTGCCGCCAGCCTGCCTGCCAGTGCACAGCTGACGGGCGGGGCGGGGCACCGTGGGCGGCGGCCGCGACGACACTGTGCATCTGCATAGAATGCCCCCGGCGCGGCGCGGCTCACGCCTTAGTCGTCACTAGGAGCCACGACAAGACCAGCTTCCACACAAGAGTTGCACTCCAGAGTGCATTTGCCGGACAGAACCGACAAGAGGGCAGCAGGGCTCCGTGACAAAACATAACAAATCATCGTGCGTTACGTGCATATTGCAGTAGGGCTGCGGCTGCGATGGCGGGGCAGGTCTGGGCCACCGTGTGCTGCAGGACGGAGTGAGGGCCTCCGACAGTCCAGCGCGGGGAAGTAGAGTTAAGTCTAAGGGAAAACCCTCGCCGGACGCGCAGGCGTCCCGCGGCGCCACGCCACCAGCGCCCTGGCGGGGCTGACCTTTGCAGGAGGGGGTGGCCAGGCCCTTCCCACCGAATGCCAGTAGGTCTGGCCTGGCCCCGGAGGTAGGGGGACGGGTTGGTTGGGGGCGAGTACACCCCAGCGGGGGCCCCGCGGGGGAACACAAAGGTCTCGGGCGGGGCGCGAGGTGGGGGCGGGGTGGGGAGGAGCGGAGGGGCTCAGCCGACACCTTGATGACACTCAGTCGGACGCTCGAGCGGCGTGGCCGTGAAATGACGGCCGGCGCTTCCGATATAAGGCCACCGAGGGGTAACAGGGGGAAGGGGGTGAAGACGTGGCCCCGGGGGCTCCCCAGCTGGGCTGCGGCCCGGTCCGATGTGTACGCAGTACGCAGCAAGCACACTCGTCCGACGTTATTCCCAGGTGCGTCGCGCGCAGGCAGGTGGGCGGGGCGGGGCGGCGCGCGGCGGGGCGCGCCGGGCAGCACACTTAATCAGCTTCACGCCTTGCCTTGACTCACAAATCAAACCAGCAAAATCGGGTCTTCTTGAAACGGTTTGGGCGGGATGGATAGAGTTTTACAGAGGAGGATAATCGCCAGCGCGGCGGCAGATGCGTGGACACACGTCGGGAGCACAGCGCAGCCCGACCCGGCCCCCGGCCGGGCTCGCGCCGAGACGGATAAGGCGACGAGTAATGAGGCAGACAATGAGACTCCGCGAATCAGATTCCACTTCATAATTTAAGACCGCCACTTGGCGGCCTCGGCGCTACGGACGCCCCAAGCTCCGCGGGCCTCGGGCGGGGAGGAGGACAGGGCGGGAGGCGTGGGGCGCGCGCGCTGCACGACGGCATGCAGCTGCACGTTGGCACCCCGCCCCGCCCCGCCCCGCCACCACGCCCCTCTCACACCTCCGCGACCACGTGGCGGGCCAAAACAAAGAGGCCGAGCACAGCCACGCCGAGCCGGGGAGTGGTCAGCCACCGGCACCCACGAAGACCAGAAGCATCCATTAAACTAGCTCTTGGTTCCGAAATGGCACTTTGTGTCTGCGGGGCTGCGGGGCTGCGGGGCTGCGGCAGGCAGGGGCAGAGAGAGGCCGCCGCCGCCCTGCGGCCGTGTGCTGCACCGGTGGGGCGCGCGCCGCCCTGCCTGCCAGCCCGGCGCGCGCTGCGGCCTGTGTCCCCGTGGCTCCATGGGTTGGCCCACGGCTTATAACAAGTGCTGTAGTAACGAGCTCAATTAACGTCCTCATGAGCGCCGGGCGGGGCGGCGCAGCGCGGCGCAGCGCGGCGTCGCCGATGTCTCCCGTCACAAGTCGGCCATAGGGGGCTCCGCTGCTCCGCTCCGCATGGGCGCGACGCGGTCGGCGGCTGTAGGGTCTCTAGGTGCGGCTGCTGCCGCTCCGGACCGGGAGGTCAACACCGGGGTGCAGCGTGCAGCGTTGCTTGGCGGGTCCAGGTCGGCGCTGAGCCCACAGTCTGTGAGCACGACTTTTTCAAGAAAACGCTTCCAGGTGTCCAAATTGAGCCAGGAGGATCTGGGGCCAGTGTGACTGGGCGCCGCTGGGCGCAGAGCAGAGCTCGGGGGCCTGCGTGCCGCGGGCCAGGCGAGGCGGCCGTGCTCGCCCCTCTTATCTGCACTCGGGAGAAGATGGAGGAGGGGGCGGATGTCCGAGAAGTGCATCTTGTTCTGCGGTGCGGCATGGCTGCATGGCTAAATATAAGAGGACGCCTTGACTGGGCGGGGAGGCGGGCGGTGCGGTGCAGCTGGAGGCCGCGCGCCGCAGCCAGAGCCAGAGGTTCGGTGCTTGCGGCGGGGGTCGAGGATCAGGACGAGCTCTGCGGCACGGGGGAGGGGGGCAGAGGGCAGGGGGCAGGCTCTACTAGAGCAGTTCAGCACGTCATGTAGAGCCGTCCCGCCGCCCGCCTCGCAGGTGGACGGGAGCCAGGTAGCGCCGCAGTTCGAGTTCAGCCCACGGTAACGCTCTGTCACACCACTCATCGAGGCGATCATCCCTAGCACCCACTGTGTAGACAGCTCTCTACACCGTGCTAGCACTCTTCGACTGGCTTTTCTTTTCGAGGGGTCAAACTTGATGCAGTGAGTGGAAGCACAACTCGTGGCGTTCTCTCTTGACGTGTTAAGTCTCTCCTTGGCGATGTCAAGACCAATAATGATGACGGGGCATCCTGTAGAATGATCCAGCAGCTGAGGCGCCGCGGGCGCGGCTAGGGGCGAGGGCGAGGCGGATGACGGATCCGAGTAGGTTGAGCTGCCTATCACGCAGGCGCGCCGCGATCGCGCCGCGGAGCCGCTGCTCTGGAGCCCGATGGGCGGCCTACCTCAGCGGCGCTGACACGGCGGGAGTCCTGCGAGCGAGGCTGGTTCAGGCAGCAGCGTGCCGACGTGCTGCCCACTCCCCACACACGGCGCCATACGGCATCGTAGACAGCGTTGGTGGCGACCAGCCGATGACGGCATTAACCGCGGCGACCTCTCCGCTTCGGCAGCAGAGGTGACCTCACCAGCTCCCTACCGTGCTCTCCACGGAGAGGCACGAGACCCAGACTCACCTTAGCGCCGAGGTGCGGATGTGCGAAGTAGATCTGGCCGCTGGGGTCCATGAAAGCGCGCCAACCCTGCGGCAGCGGCCCGGGAGATCCCGGAGCCGGCTCCAGGTCGCAGTCCTCGGCATCTGCGTCGTCGCCCTGCATCGGGCTGGAGCTGGCCGACCGTGCAGAGTCCTTAAAGGAGCAGAGACGCCGCGTCAGAGCCGTCAGCAACCACCAGTGGCGTTGACGATTCCATGTTTTTCTGAGGGGGGGGGGGGGAGAATGAGGGTACTCACCTGCCGAGGCCGCCGTCGGGGCGGCTTCCAGCGGCGCTGCCCCGTCGCCGCATGGTAGTAGAACGACCTGCCGTCCGCGGTCCTGAACTCGGCCCAGCCCGCCGTCAGCAAACGGGCCGCCTCCTGGCCCGGCGAGGGTGGCGGCGGTGACTGGGGGCGGGGCACGCTGGGGGCGGCGGGGGCAGCGGGCGTGCCGCCCAGGCCGGGCGCCACCCGCTGGTAGCGGCGACAGGACTCCACCTGTCGCGAGAAACATGCATGAGCAACAATGCAACAAGACGGGCCGGCCCCCGGCTGCCCGGCCGCTCACTGCAAGTCTTTCGTAAAATGATAAGCAGCCACGGGGGAGCACACACGTTTGCCTCCATTTTTGAATACGAAGTAGGCCCGCAGTCCAGGGTCAGGCCGCAGCGGGGCCGCGGGTGCGCAGCAGGTCGTGACGCCCCGGCCCCCCGGCCCGGCCCGGCCCGGCCCAGCACGCGTGCGCAGTCTGCATATCGCACCTCGAGCTAACGGACGCGGCCCGCGGCCCGGGCCGGCGCATCCGGAGACGCGGCGCAGCCCGCGAGGACATACGGTGTGCAGCCGGAGAGGCGTGCGCATTGAGGCGATCTAAGCCAAAGGACAGCACGGCTGGGAAAAGTGATCGCGGCTCGCTCGCGGCTGCGGGCGGGCGAAGTCGAATAGGTCGGCGGGTCGGAGCGGGGCCGGCAGGGCTCACCACGCCCCGGCGGTGAGGATACGAGTGATTATGCGCACTATTATAACGTCGTTAGGGCCAGCGACCCCTCTCCTCCAGCCGCGCCGACAAATCTGGGTCGCCGTTCAACGCAATTCGGCGCGCTGTGTCAGAGTAGAGCACGCGGCGGCCCGGGGCGAGGAGGGGCCGACGGACGTCCGTGAGGTAATCTGCTCAGTTAGTGTCGCTCTCCGGCGGGGCGGGGTGGGGCGGGCAGAATCGGGACAGGTTGCGGGGAGGTTCTAGGAGCCCGCGTCTTGCGCTACGCAAGGCCTGAGCGGCCTGAGCCAGCGCTTACCTCCGTGCTGGCCTCCGTCTCCCTGCCCAGCTGCGCCGCACCGCGAGCGCCCGCGAGAAGAGGCGATGGATGGACAGCGGTCAGACTGACTCGAGTGTGGCACTGCTAGTCATCAGGCGACAAGAGATACCCGAGAGGAGGGGGAGGGGCTTGTGGATAGGTGGGGACGGCCATTCGCGAGCGGGCAGGCGGAGAATAGAGCGCGATCGTCGCGGAAGTTCCATCTCGGTGCTAAACAACGAATTCGAGAATAGCATCCGCAGCTTTCAGCCTTCTTGCTCTTCCACTAAATTTCTCACTCCCTCTCCCAGTTGGAGAGGACCGTGAGACAGTGTGATTCGGGCCGCGACGCCGCCGCGCGACGCGCTAGCAGGCCGCCCCCGAGTCAGAAGGTCTTGGGCAACAGAAGAGCAGCGGAGCCCGCTCAGGAGAGGGGCTGAGGCTGAGAGGGGAGGGGAGGGGAGAGGAGGCGCCGGGTTTCATTTGCAAATCACAGCAGTCTGCGAGCCGGGCCGCGGGGCCGCGGGGCCGCTGCTGGCTGGGACGTCATGCGGTGAGCGAGCGAGTGCAGCGAGTGCAGCAAGTGCAGAGCGGTGCAATCATACAAGGTGGAGTGCGGAGCGCAGCGGAGCAGTAGCAGAGCCGTTATCACACCGCAGCGCAGCGCAGCGCACCGCACAGCAGCCCGCGTGACGTCAGCCTATCTCGAGAGACCGGGCCGGGCCGGGCCGGGCCGGGCCGGGCCGGGCCGAGCCCAGGGCCTGGTCGGCGCTTTAACCAACGGAACACGACTCGCGCCATCGAATCCGCGCGGTGCTGCACCCGCCGCCCTCCCCGCCCCTCGCCCCACCCCGCTTGCAACAGGCGGGCCCGGGCAGGGCGACCGCGGCGCGGCCGCAGAGCAGCGCAGCGAGCGCAGCGCAGGGGGCGGCCCGGGCCCGGGCCCGGCGGCTGGAGCGGGGGCGGGGGCGGCGCGGGGAAGGACAGGGCGGCGGGCAGCGCCGAGGCGCCGCGTTGCGCGGCGAAAGTCTTTTCCATGTCCCTTTCTCGCGGAACAGAAGGAATAAAGATGAATGAGACAGCTGCTTTCCTTGACGAGGTCAGTGTCCGTCCGTCAGTCCGCGCCCGGCGGACCGGAGCAGGAGCAGAGGCGCCACGAGTGAGCAGGGCGGGTCGGGGCGGGGCGGGGCGGGGCGGGGCGGGGCGGGGCGGGGCGGGGCGGGGCGGGGCGGGGCGGGGCGGGGCGGGGCGGGGCGGGGCGGGGCGGGGCAGGGCGGCGCCAGGCGACCAATCGGCATCAGATCCATAAGTGACGACGGGAACGCGTCCTCTTGATTGCTAACACCGTACAACCCCGCGATCTCCGTCAACTTTCGTAACCGCACTGCTCCGCAGTCACGCGTGGAAGAGGGTTGCGAACTCACACTGGGAGATGGCGCAGGGAAAGCCCAATAGATTTTCAAGGCTTTCCATTCATTTTTAAATATTCTCCAAAATCCTGATCAATCAGCGACAACGCGGTTGAATAAGAACACGGTGCACGGTACAGGAGAGGGTGAGTTGGAATAAAAAAATGAGGTAGCATGTGGTGGGGTGGGTAGGAACGTGTACACACAGGGGGAAGCAACGCTAATGGCTAGGCTGGGGGCTATGCGCGAGCGCGAGACCAGTGGATTGTCAATCGATCGCCCCCAATTCTCGAAAGCCGTCACTTGTAACTCCGATTACTCAAAACAAACATAAAGAAAAGGTATTTTTCTGGGTAACACACCACATTAGTTCGTCATGAGACCAGGGATGGACACTTAAGGTTTTCGTTCCTTTTCGTTCCTCGGCATTTACTCATAAATGCCATGACGAATCAAGTCGAAAACACTTGTAGATGGTGTAAAACGACGCGCTGGAGTTTAATTCCCATATGATCTTTCTTCGAATTCCTACTCCTTTGTTGACTTTTTCTGCTAAATAGCGTTTCGTTCCGTGTTGCGTTCCTTTTTTGGGTATTTGAGGTGTTTAACGCCGAATTAGTCAATGAAGGAGTAGGAATTCGAAGAAAGATCATATGGGAATTAAACTCCAGCGCGTCGTTTTACACCATCTACAAGTGTTTTCGACTTGTTTCGTCATGGCATTTATGAGTAAATGCCGAGGAACGAAAAGGAACGAAAACCTTAAGTTTCCATCCCTGCATGAGACTCCTAGTTTCACAGAGAGCCTATAGCTAAAAGTCTAAAATTCAACTTTAAAAATGGCGGGGAAACTGCTGTTCTTTCACTGTTCACTATTGATAAACGGCTGCAACCAATGTGTGTGCCATATGGCCGCATACATCCTATTACCCAGAATGACCTTATTTTCCTGAGAATTCATAAAGGGAGACTGAAGAAAAGCAACTGTTATTTCTGTAAATCAATTACTGTGACGTCACATTCTTTATATTGGGAAAACTGTCACATTGGCCAGAATGTGGTGTCACATTCATAATAACGTGAATCGGCCGGACTTTGTGAGCCGAATTTTACAGCCACACATTCAAAAGAATGTGCCAGTTTTCACACGAAATATAACGTGACGTCACAGTAAATAACAGTGCTTAAGCATTTAAGAGGCCTCATTTTCCGTGTTTTACTTGGTCTCGCGCATAGCCTCCACACTGCCCATAGGCGTTGCGGCCCCCTGGTACACATCAGGCCGGGACGAGCTATGGCTCATTGGATGTCGATGTCGATGACAGCTGGCCGCGCCGGCCCGTCCCGGCCCGGCCCGCCTCGCCTCGGGCCTAACGGGAGGAGACGCGGCGCGGAGCGGAGCGGCTCCAAGTGGAGCGTGCGGGAGCGTGTGCCCCGCTAACGCCTCGCCCGCTCACGCTCCGCCCCGCGCGTCGTCACGGAAGGAAGCGTCACGCACCTGTCACGCACCGTTATGGGGAGGGGGAGTGGGGGCCGGCTGAGTGTATGAGAGGTGGGGAGGGGAGGCATTCGCCAGAAGCCGTAGCTCGGGAATGGACCAGTCCGCCAGGGCAATGCTCACCACCTGTCAATTAGAAATCGCCTAGACAGGCTGCACAGTCGACACCACGGTCGACACGTTGCCTGCCTGCACGGCGGGCGGAGGACAGACGTTCTTTGTTCGTTCATATATAGGCCTGCATTTTATTGTCTAGATTTGATTGCGACACAACACGCAGTGCGAAAAGCATTCGACTTTCGGGGGCCCCCGCGTGGACGAGTCGGTCGCGTTGGCTGAGCAGGTCGACTCGAGCGAAGAAAGCATGAAACGCTCCATCTTCCGGGCCGAGGCGAGGCGAGGCGTAGCATGGCGCAGTCAGCGGCAGTAGCAGGCTGAGTAGAGCGCGGCTGAGCGCGGCTGAGCGCGGCTGAGCGCGCAGCTGCCCTGCCCTGCCAGCCCTGCCAGCCCTGACTGCGTAAGGGACCGCGCCAGGAGCGGCCCGGCCCAACCCGCCTATGTCACGGCCGATTGGGCGGCAACGAGTCGCAATCACTTCAGCCGCCCCCGCTCCCCGCCCACCGGCCCCCCACCCCCGACGGCGCGGCGTAAATTCAATATCCGCAGTGGGAATCCCCCGACGTCTGAGAAAATATCGGCACCAAAAAGTAACGTCCGTCCTAAGATAAAAACACGATTTCTCAACAAAATTCATGCAAAATATCCGAAAGACTGGGAATGCCAGTTTTCCAGAGGAGCAGGCGGCGCGCAGCCAGCCCTCCCCACTGACACCAGCACACGGCCGCCCCACGCTGCTGCCTCCCGACCCGACGCAAAAGCAAACAGCGATAAATCGCCGATCCGTTTCCTCTCGATCACCAGTGCTCATCTCTCGAATCCACAGTGGACGCATCATGTGCGCGCGCGCGACCGGCCCACTCGACAGCCAGCCTGTGCTCCCTCTCCCGGTCGCATCGGTCTCACTGTTTAGTCCGCCTGTCCGTCCGTCAGGTCGTGCAAATGAAAGGGAAAACAACCGGTCTGTCCCGCCGGGCCGCTGTGGGTCTGACTCAGCCGGCGCGGCGCGGGGGCGGCGCAGTGCGGGGCAGCCCAGGCCCATAGTGCTGCGCTCCGCGGCTCGCAACGTCAGCGGCTGCGCGACAAGACGGACCCGGAATCACGGCGGCACCCCTCCTCCTCGGCCCCTGATTGCTCATCAGCCGACACGACGCTAATCGCAGCGTTGAGGTGCGCGGCGCTACCGCGGACGCGGCAATCATACGCGTCGGTAGGAAATAAGGAAAAACGCGGCCCGTCGACCGAGGAGAAATGAAACATAGAAACAGATACCAACTTAATTGCAAAATTATTTGATTTTCAAATAAACTTGACCCGGTTACAGAAACTGCTGCTTCTCTAAAGGCAAAATTAAAACCATTAGCATACCTGTCACTACTGCTACTGCGACACGCAGCCCCAGAGCGGGGTGCACGTCATTTAAAACGTAAGGCGGGCAGGCGGGTTCTACGAGTGCACGCAAACGCAAAGGTCAGTGAAATGACGGGGACATGGGAAGAACTGAGGGCGAAAAGTGTTCGGTAAAGGTCGCAGAGCTTCAGCGGGGAAAGAAAACCAACATACGTTTACCCCGTTGTTTGTGTAAGTATGCAAAACGATTTCATTCAGCAGAGCGAGTGCAGGAGGTGAGAAGGTGGGGCCGATCCTCGGCCGCTCCCCACTGCCCTCTCTGCCTGCGCTAAGCTGAAGTACGCACACTCTTACGAACATTTTTTTTTTCATGCGCTATGAATATTTTTGCACATGCTCAGCTTGTGTTTTTAAATACGCAATTCTGAACATTTTTTTTTCACAATTGCGCACAAAACATACAAATTGTTTATAATTAAGTATTTTAAAAATTTATTAGTAAAGCATGTGAAAAGAAAAAAAAAACATTTATACGAATAAAAAATGTTCATAAGAATTTAGTGTGAAGAATAGGATGCCTTCTTACCCAAACAACGAGGTAACATTGTTTTGGAAAAGATTATCAAACAGTAAACAATAACAATAATAATGCAATATTTTTGGGGTGAGGGGAATATAAAAAATGCGTACAACCACGCGTCCGCGAAAAACTCACACGGAACTGTAGCACGACTACAAAGCCCGCACTCGTCCTGTGCGTCGTGGGGTGGAAGAGCGAGCGTTGTCCGTCTCGCACTCAAGGTGTGTGCCGACGAATTGGGGACAGCGAATCAGACGTCGTCGGGACGGGTATTGTAAATTAGGATGGTAAAGGTAAATAAAAACCTGATCAGGCTGGCGGACTATTTTAACTAACTGGCTTTTACAGAATACTGGATCAATATACGGGGCTTTTACTGGATACTGGATCAATACGGGACTTATATTTTAACTGGGCTTCATACCAAAGGTAAAAGTCAGTCTAATCGACTGCCTAAAAATAATAAAAACATCCCACTTACAAAGTGTCCCGCCGCAGCGCACGCAGACCCCCCCCCCCCCCTCACCCCTCAGGGGGTTTGTAAGGCTTGAGTAACCAAGGTGTGGCGCGGCGTGGCGGGGCGGGGTAGAATGGGGTGGGCTGCCGTTCCCGACGGCTAAGGGCAGGGTGTTGCAAAAATACCCCAGAGGGAAAAATAACACAGGCGTCGCACTGCGGGATGGGGGAGGGAGGAGGGGAGAAGGCAGAGGGGCAAGGCCGTTCTATGCCGCACCACTTGAAAATTAACAAGGCCGGTCATGACGGGAAGACACGCGCGCTCGACCCGACGAGACGGCCGCGCCGCGCTCAGAGCGAGCCAGGGCGGCTGGAAACAAGAGGACGAACCCGGCGAGAAACCCAAAGGAAAACTGCGACTCCTTTTCGGCGGCTGTCGATTGCCCAGCTGCATGACGACGCGGGGCTTGGGGTGGCGTGGCTGGGCGCCATACTTCCTCGTGAGAATAACGCTGCCCATACGGGCCCAAGGTCGCGCCCGCCCCGCCCTGCCGTGCGAGAGGTGGCAGGAAAAGTTGCGAAAAAGGCCTCGCGGCCGGACCGCCCACACCGCCCACGCCCCACCTTACCCTACACCGCTGCATTTCGCTCATTCCTCCTCCCCCGGCCCACACCTAATCCTTTACTCCGCCATGAGCTCGACATAAGTTCTGCGGGTTTTTATTTTCCTAGCCTCGCCCTGGCGGCCCGCGGTTCGCTATCGACTTTGATGTAACGGAAAGACATCGTAACCAAAAAACATAACCAAAACCACAAACACACACACAAGCGCGCGGGCGCGGCCCGGGGGATCCGGAACGAGCCGCTGCTACCCTTTCGAAATAGCGAGATCGGCAATCAGCAGGAATCTTTTGATGGGATTTGCTGTGAGCACTGTGAGTAATGACCTCAGAGGCCCTCCGCGGAGCAGCTGCCCCCCCCCCCCCACACACACACACACTCACACACACACTCGGAGGAGAGATCTGAGGTCAGTGCACAGCGGGATAGGTCACCTCCACCGCACTTCCAGCTGGACTGAACTGAAACGTTCTGTGGGGACGGTGGGGAGGAGAGGCGGGCGGTGCGGCAACCGCAGTCCAGAAAGACAGAAAAATAAAATACAAAGAAAAAATTGAAGAAAAAGCAAACAGGAGTCCGAACCCAAGGCGAACATGGCCCACCTGCGCCTCAGAGCCAGCCCGCCCAGCCCGCCCCGGCCCGGTCGCTCAGGAGCGGAACACCGCGGTGGGCGGGGCGGGCGGGGCGGGCGGGGCGGCGTGCACAACGCCGCGCGGCACCTGAGCCCAACACGCGGGGCCACCGCAGCGGATTCTGCAAGTGCCACTGACGGCGTGCCGTCGGGCGTGGTGAGGTGGGGCGGGGTGGGGCGGGGCGGGGCGGGGCGGGGCGGGGCGGGGCGGGGCGGGGCGGGGGCGAGGCGGGGCGGGGCGGGACGCGGCAGAGCGGAGGGGCAGGTCCAGGTCCTCTGCACCACACTTCTCCGCCGCGAGACTCATTCAGTGAATTGGCTGCAGCGCGGCTCGGCCGGCAGCTGACCCAGCCGTCATTAATGCCCCTGCTGGCCTGCTGCCCTCTGCTGCTCTGCCCGCGGCCCGGCGCGGCGCGGCGCGGCGCGAGAGGGGCAGAGCCTCACGTAATCGGCAACTTGAGCAGCCTGTGTTAGACCCGGTAAAAGGGCCGCGGGTAAAAGCAGAGCCAGGAGGACAGCTGCTGTTGCAACGTAATGTCATCTGCCGGACCGGGCCCGGCCGAGTCGAGTCCCTCGAGGGGGCACCCACTAGCGGCAGAATTAGTTCCTACAGACAGACGCGTGGGACTCGCGGCGGGCTAATCGAAGCGTAGGGCTACACAGCGTGCTGAGGACAGTAAAGTCACTCGTCAAGGAATGTGACAAGAGAAAAATTTATTCGCGACGTCTCGCAACCGCAACCTCGAGCGAGAGGGTAAAAACTTTCAAATATAACTAAAGTTTTAAAGAGAATCACGACTGCGAAAGTGTGCGGATGTAAAAAGTGCAAAAGGCTCGCCGTCTGCCCATGTCAGAGTTATGGCGAGAGGTAGAGCGCCGCTTGTCGGGTCGGGCGGGGCAGGGCAGGGCGGGGCGGGCCGCTGCACTCACTCCGCTCATACATACTCACTCAGCGCCAAAACCCAAAGTCCCTTGACGGCCGAGCCAACTCCCAGTTCCTCCCCCTAGCGGGCCCCATCCGCCCCCGCTCCGCCTGAGCCCAGCGCCGCGACGCTGCCCACCCCGACCCACCCCACCCCGGGCGACCTTGACCGCCACGCTGCGCCACGCCAGTCCGAGAGGGGGAGGGAAGCCTTACACGGCGGGGCGGGGCGGGGCGGGGCGGGGCGGGGCGGGGCGGGGCGGGGCGGGCCCTAGCCGCCACGCTACTCCGCCGGACCGGGCGGTGCTGCGCACGCCGTAACGCTACCGCGAGCCCCGCCCGGCCCCGCCGTGGCGCCTGCTCGGCCTTTAAGCGTTTCCTGTGAGGTTACCACAGTGGTCGATCACTCTTAAATCCCTACAAAGATTCACAATCCTTTGTGGGGTACAAAGCATTTTCTTTGTACTTGCAAAGCCTTGCTTTTCCATTGCGAAGCACTCTTTGCAATTGCAAAGTAACGGCTTCGCAATTTCAAAAGATTCAAAATGCTTTGCAATTTACGAGGCATTTGTGAAGCATTTCTTTGCAAGAATTTGACAGTGATTATAAACCACTTAAAACTAATACAAGGCGTCACAACCACCGCGTACACTGGAAATCCACGAATCATAATTCTCCCCCCAATACGAGTGAGAATTTGAGGGCAATTTCATTACTCTCTGGAGAGTGAGAATTTTTTTCCTCGCTCTTTATGAGAAAGAATTTTGAGACCTTGCCCTGATAGAGAGAGAATTCGTGCTCAAATTAAGTGAGGTTAAAAAATTCTTACTCAAATAGAGCGAGGGTGAAAAATATCTCGCTCGAAAAGAGTGAGGTTAACAATTCTCACTCTAATTTAGCATGGAAAAGTGTCCTATCTCCCATTTTGGGTGAGAAATTGGATTCCAGAGTTTGCAGTGCAGGGACAGACCCCCGGCCGCAAAACCGCGCAAAATCTGGACAAGGGGGCAAAAAAAAGCCTTGAAAGAAACAAACGAGTTGGCGCATAAAGATCGATGGGGGGTAAGGTGAGGGCGTGGCGGACAGCGGACAGTGATTCAGCGCCGGAGGCATTGTGCGATGGAGGGGCGAGGCGGGGCGAGGCGGGGCGAGGCGGGGCGAGGCGGGGCGAGGCGGGGCGGGGCGGGGCGGGGCGGGGCGAGGCCTGCAGGGAGGAGCGCGCCGCAGGGCGCACTCAACCCGTTGCGAGGTCAAAAGGCAAAGTCAAAGCAGTGTGATCTGGAGACGGGTCGATAAGTTGGTGGGTCCCGGGGTGCGGGAGCATTCGGGGGAGAACGGAGGCGAGCACCCGGTGTAGGGAGGGGGGTGAGTGTGAGGCACTCGGAGGCCGCCGGCGCGGGGGGCTCCTAAAGGGTGCACAACCCGTGAGGACAGAGTGCCCAGCTAGCCAGCCAGCCAGCCAAGCCCCGCAGACCGCCTGATGGGCCGGCAGACCCGCCAGGCACGCGTGCTCGACGGGGCAGCCTACTCTCGCGGCTGAACAATGCAGGCGCCGTGTAGGCAGACCCGCTAGACACCGCCGCTAAACGGAGCGGCCTACGCTCCCGGCTGAGACCGCATACAGGCGCCGGGTAGGCAGACCCGCTAAACACCGCTGCTAAACGGAGCGGCCTACACTCCCGGCTGAGACCACATACAGGCGCCGGGTAGGCAGACCCGCTAAACACCACTGCTAAACGGAGCGGCCTACGCTCCCGGCTGAGACCACATACAGGCGCCGGGTAGGCAGACCCGCTAAACACCGCCGCTAAACGGAGCGGCCTACGCTCCCGGCTGAGACCACATACAGACGCTCTGCGGGGCGGGACAGCCTACCCTCACGGATGAACCAAGCTGCGGCGTTGAGTCCACCAGCTGGCCCGTTCCGTCTACTCTGGGTCCCACGCACTGCCGTGACAGGCTCTGGCCTCTCCAGGCGAGGCAGGGCGGGGCGGCCTGGGAGAAGCGCGGAGGCAGTTCGCAAGCGCTAGTTCTAGCCGCACCGCAGAACTAAGCCGGGCAAGCTTCGGGTCCGGGCTGGAGGCCCGTCCTGCAGGGTGATTCCGCACCCTGGTTTCGTCGCTCTCATGGGGCACGGCCATAAGGTGCAAGAGAGAGGGCACTACAAAACGGTGCTCGGAATCGCCTTGCTGCGGCTGACCAAGACATGTCGTTTAAACACCAGAGCTTAAGCCCGAGCATCAGCCAGGGGCTGCACGCGAAAAAAAAAAGAACTAGCAGGTGCAATTTTTAAGCTGTATAGGCCCAGCAAATTTTTAAGCTACGGTGCTTATTTTCTAGCTACCCTGCTATTTATTTTTCCGCTGTTTTAAGTGTTTAACTATGGAGCTAATTTTTCACATCTAATTTCAGCTGCACGGAAGTTCCGGCAGGATGGCAGCCCCACACACACACACACACACACTGGAAAGGCACTAGTCACATTTCTCGCCCGTAATGAGCGGAGTATTTTTTCATCGCTCAGTTAAAGTGACTCGCTAAAACGACTCAAATCGAGTATTTTCTGGAATTTTAAAAAACGCTCCGGAAGAGTGACATTTGGTGATTTGACTCAAAAAGAGTCATCAAAGTGACTCTAATAGAGCGATGTTCATGCATGTCGCTCTCCCAGGAGCATGAAAATTTCGTACAGAAAAGTCGCTCTTCCAAGATCGAAAAAGGCGACTCCTCCATTTTCAGTGCCCCCCGGCTACCATGTCCCGCTCAGTTCGGTAGCCAGGCAGGGCGCCTGATCCCCCGGCCCGGCACTAGGCTAAGCCAGCACGCAGCACGCGTCACTGCCAGCGGATTATGGCATCGCCTCCTGATTGCTGCGCGACCTTCCGCAATGACAAGACGGTGCTGGACGTCTCAGCCGCCGTGGCGCCTCGGGCCGGCCTGGCTTAGTCCCACTGCTGCGCATAGTCTGATCATGCCATGCTGTGCTTTCAGAGGTTTGCTCCGACCGACTTTACCTCGGCACGCTTGGCTTCGCCCAGACGGCTCGGAATCACGAAGGGGTGAGAGGAGGATGGAGTAGAGAGGGAGAGAGACGAGAAGGGGGAGGGAGGGGAGACGTCGCGGTCTGCAAACCGCAGTGAGCCGGGGCGGGGCGGGGCGGGGCGTAGGGTGGGGGGCGGCACCCGGCCCGGACAGCGCAGCCAAGGCAGACCCAGAGCCCCGAGCCTCGACCCCCCGCCCTAGGCCGGCCGGGCTCGTTCAAAGTCAATTAAAAGTGATGGTCACACAGCGCGGTAGAGCACGGCGCGAGTGAAAGGCGAGGCGAGGGCGCTCTGTGCGGAGCGTCAGCCCCAACCGCGACCGCCCAGCCCCGCCGGGAATAAAGGTGGAGACGGGTACACGGGGCGGGGCGTTATCGGCCAGACACCTGGGCGACCTGATGGCCGAGGCCGAGGCGGGGTGGGGCCGGGCGGGGCGGGGCGGGGCGGGGCGGGGCGGGGCGGGGCGGGGCAGGGCAGGGCAGGGCAGGGCAGGGCAGGGCAGGGCAGGGCAGGGCAGGGCAGGGCAGGGCAGGGCAGGGCAGGCTGCCCATCACGATGGCCATCCACTCTCGCTCTCTGCTCTCGCGCAGGGCGGGGCAGGGCGGGGCAGGGCGGGGCGGGGCGGGGCAGGGCGTGCTGTGCGTGTCACGTGTCCCGAGGTGTTCGGGGCCAGCAGACCGAGCAGCTCCATCCGCAAGGATTTGAAAACGCGGGGTCTCTTTGCCTCCTCGCGGCGGGCTGCATTGCTGCCGTGCTGCTCGCCGGGAAGGTCATGACAACACTCTGCGCGGCGCGGTGGGACAGCGGCACGCCGCACGCCAGCCGTGAGAACGGCGCCCACCCCCCCACACACATATAGAGAAGAGTGTCTTTGCAATCGCGCGCGCCGGCCCAGCCGCGCCTCGTGACGTCACGAGATATTCACGCTGATCCCGCGAGCCGGGCCGGGCCGGGCCGGGCGCGTGACACGTCACCGCTCATCACACCCTCTCTATCGCAACATTATGCATGCACCTCGCCACCGCCGCCCGGTCCGCCCTGCGGAGGGAAGGACAGCGCGCCGCGATCGTGCAAAAGGCGTGGCGTGTCGAGGCGAGACGAGGTGCGGTGTGGCGTGGCGCGGCGGGGGCGGGAGGCGCGACAAGGGGGAAGGGATTACTAGGTGAAAGTGTCGGAAAGTCGCTCGTCTCGTCGCGTTACTGCCGCGGTCATTTTCGGCGCAGAGCAGGGTCGGGTGGGGGTGGGGACCGGCCTGCACGCATAACGCCGCAGCGGGGCGGCCGGGTCCAGCAGCACAGCGTAGCCGCGCCCGCTGGGCCCCCGGCCCGCACCCCGCAGCGAGCAGTGCGCAGCAGTGATCGCCGACAGGACAGAACGCGCGACGCGCCGAGGAAATTTCAATTAGATCCACTTGATCATCGAGGGGGTTCGTCCACAAGCAACGAGGACTCGGGGCAGCTGGTGCGGCGCATAACAGCGTGCGTGCGTGCACCACGTGTGTGTGTGTGTGTGTGAGGGTGGTATCAGGTACAGCTCTGCCATCCCCAGGCCGAGGCCGCAGCCGCGAAGGGGGAAGTACCGTCCACGCGCACGGAGAGGAGTACAACGAACAGTTGGAGACTGGGAAGACACTTACCCGTCGACTCCTCATGAGCGGCGTCTTGCGGCGCCTGCCGTCCAGCAGCTCGTCCGACTTGTTGGAGAGCCCGCTGTCGCTCGCGTCCAGGTTGTCGCCCTCGGGGTTGAGCTGCAGCCGCTGGCGCGCCGCGCTCAGGGCGCCCGCCAGGGCCCCCACCTGCTCGGGCGAGCCGGCCGCCGAGTCCAGGAACTCCTCGCTGCCGCTGCGGCTCGCGCTGTCCGCGGCAGCGTGCAGGCCCTGGAGGCCCTGCAGACCAGGGCGCACCCGGCCGTGCCGGCTCACCAGGGCCGACACCCTGGACTCGGACGCCGACTTGACGACCCCCTGGGTGCGGAAGGCGCGCACCCTCCTCGGCCTGCCTTGGCCGCCCTGGCCGTCCTCGTCGAACCGGTCCTGGCGCTCGTTGTCCGCACCGCTGTTGTTCCACAGTGCGATCTTCTGCTTCACGTCCACCATGCCCTCGAGCAGAGGCCGCGGCGGGCGGGGCCTGGCGGCGACCTCCTCCACGGCGGCCTCCTCTCTGTCCGTGCTGTCCTCCACGGGCGCCTCGTCCCTGTCCGTGCTGTCCTCCACGGGCGCCTCCTCCCTATCCGTGCTGTCCTCCATGGTGGCACCGTCGCCATCCTCCGCGTGAGCCTCCTCCCTGTCCGTGCTGTCCTCCAGGGTGGCTCCTTCCCTGTCCTCCGCGTGGGCATCCTCCCTGTCCGTTCTGACCAGAACTTCGCCCTCACTGTTGTCGTCGCTGTCGTCCCTGGCCGCCGCGCAGCTCAGGTTCGCCTGGAGCAGACGCTCGCGCAGGGCCGCCAGCATCGCCTGCTCCTCGTCTTGGTCCTCCCGCTCAGAGCCCTGCTCGCTCTGCTGGCCGCAGGGTTGGACGTTCTCGTAGACGGGTGCCTCGTACTCCCGAGGCGGAGCTATGGGAGCCGATAGTGCGACGGACGTCTCCTCGACGGACGTATCCTCCACGGGGAACTTGATCTGCTGAGCGAGCCTCTCCAGCGACTCCGACAGCTTGAGTCCCGCCGTGCCGGGACTGAGAGAGCTGGACGAGGTGGTGAGGATGACCTGCGCGTACGGGGAGGAGCCCGAGCGGTCTCCGGGCGGCTCCTCCCGCCAGTGACGGCTCGACACCGACTCATTCCCCAAGGAATGAAAACTCTGAATGGACTCGTCAGTCTTATCTCCCTCAGAGGACAGGGAGTACTTACTCTGCCAGGCAACGCAGTTACTTTGTCCTAAGCTGTCTGAATTATCCAATTCATCCGATGATGACATGGGGTTGTTCCTTCCATCTTTCACATAGCCAGATGATTGCCAGAATAAAGAGTTGGGCACTTGCATCTCCTCCTCTTCAACAACAAAACGTTCCCCATCTACCCTGAGATTGACATAATCACTTTCAACCGGTTCACTACGTGCGATTGCCATTTGAGTGAGTTCGGACACCAACTCTTCTGCTGCCCATGATCTCCGCTTGTCATTAAGTAACCGCCTTGATTCTTCTTTTACATCTTCATTTTCATCTAACACAATACTTTGAGTCTCTACTTCACATGTTCTGTTCCTCACAAATTCACTTAACTCACTCTTTTCACTACACTTTTCTGCTTCTCTTACGTCACTAACAGGAAACTCTTTAAACAGGTTCTGATCCAAAATTTTATCTCTGGCTGGTGGTAATGACTTCCTAGTCTCTGCTTTGGCCACATTGGCCAAATCATGTCTTTTCCCGGGTTTCTCAACAACAACCTCTTCAACATAGGCAGCAGGTACATAAAATGGCCTCCTCTCATTTGACCGAAGCACCTGCCACCAGTCAGGATTTGTTTTCTTCAGCAAACATAAAGCTTCACCTTCCTTCATCCACACATTTCGTCCATCTTTGGAATATTCAAAGTTGTACAGGACACGTACAACTTGTTCAGGCCTTTCCATTTCACCAGGGAAACAGGTCAATCCCATTCATTATAATGTGCCTCCTTCTATGGTCTGAAACAAAAATAAAATTCTATGAAATTCGATTTTGTTATAAAGATCTTGTTTGGTACACATTAGGCTGATTAGGGTGAGCAATAGTGACCATTAAATTCTGTTGTCAACAGTTGATATTCAACAGGTGTTCTGGCTTACATCTAAAATTTTTAGCCACAATTTTCAGATAATATATGAAAAGTACGTGGTGAGATCTCCGCAGGATAATGAAAGGGCAAAATGGTCAGTTTCCGAAAGAATGCGTCCATTAGAGCCATTCAAAGCAAGACTGCCTAATTATCGACTGCTAGTATTCGATGACATGCCAGCCCATTTGTCTAGCTAACCTTGAAAATATTGTGGCACAATACACATAGAGACGTTAACCACGCAACTGAAGGGATTTTTCCCTCTTACCTTAGATAGCGTTCAGTCACACAAAACACGCCACATGACTGGTAGAGCCAACTAAAAATATTTTCTTTCCACTCCTTAACCATCCTCACCTAACCTACGGTGAGCACAGCTGGCTCTGACTGAACTGTAATGGCAAAGCGAGGTGTTTGAGAGAGAAGCCTCCCCGCCCCTCCCCGTCTTTCTCCCCTCCCCGCACCCCCCGCCACCTTCGCTGGAGAGGAACTATAGCGCCATCTATAGGAAGTACAGCAGTCTCGGAGGTTGAAGTGAACAGAATGGCTGGAAATAAACCAATTGCTTTGTATCTCTTCCAGGTCATACACAATACGATAACATTTTTCATTTAAGGCTTTAATTGTGTGGAGCTTGAGATGAGAAAAATGAGAAAAGGAGATCAAAAAAAAAGTTTAGTTAAAGTATATTTTTCATCCTTTAGTCAAACCGATGTAGTTTTAAGAAATCCATTGTTCTGATAAAGCTGTTGGATCTTGTTCAGAGGCAGGACAAAAAGGTAAGATTCTAAATACGCATAAATTCGGTAAATGCTATGTTTAACTGATCTTCGATTTATCTTCATCAAAAGAAAACATGCTTCAGAACTTCGAGGACCACGGACCACGGAGATCTTTCCTAGCTATTATCGTGACGTATGAAAAATCCACATGACATTTACGTGTTGCTGTCTATTCTGTGGGTTCTGTGTTCTCTCTGCTTCTGTTATTGTTGCCGTTCCCGTAGGCTCAGTATCGATGTTTTTCAAGACGGGAATTAATGTGGGTGCAAGACAGCTTGAACAATAAAGGAAAAAATACAGTGGTTCGTATACCTTTAGAATATCTAATAACTCTTCGGTTAGGTGCTAATATTGTTTTCTCTCTTTGACACTTCTGATATTGGTTAGACAATTCACTCGGTTGACAACCGTAATTTGCTGTTTCCTTCAAGATATATTTCCGATTGAGCTATCTGAGTGATTTTTTTAATATTATTATTTTACAACTTATGTTTCTGCTCCTATTAGTTCAGATTGTGCCAAGATTAAAAAAAAAAAAACTTTTTTCCGCCTTTTCTATTATAGGTTAACTTCTACATTTATTGTTACCTTTTGTATAGTTCCTATTCATACAGAAATTTTGGAAATTTTCAAGCGGTTTGTCCTTGGTTGTGGGCTTTACATAACTTACGAAGCAAAGCGCATATAGACAAAATTGTAAAGAAGGGGGAGGAAAAGAAGGATAACATGTGATTTACAAGGGCAGCAGCGTGTCTGATTTTGTTGTCTGCTATTACAATAGTGTGGTTTTTATACCAAGCAAGTGCTTGTTTTGTCTTTCACAACTTTTCATAAATTTCTTTAAAGTGCTCTTTCTTCTTTCCAGGAGACATGGCTTTGTCCAATGTCCTTCTTTTGAGTCAAGTTGCGGGCTACGTGATAGCTTTGATTCTGTCACTATGCATCACAGTGCCAATGAGTTTTCATCAAGATGAATTTTTGTATGTCAAAATTAAACAATTCTCTTTAGTTGAACTGTATTTGATTACCTATGTATTATTTAGTCTTCTAGTTTTTTTCTATTGAGCTGGAAAGACTTCACTAATGCATTCTGCATACATCTACCCCTTTAATTCCAACATTTCTTGTGTTTTTTCAGAGGACACTGTTTGCTGTTTTCAACTGGTGAGTGGCGAGAGATAGATGGACAGTTGGTAGTAAATTGGGCTTCACAAGCTTACTGCAACTATAGTATATTTGTTGGAGTTATACTATTCTTAGCATCTGCTATTCAGATCTACAGAATGTCTGTCTATCTTTATAAAGGAACTGACAGGTAGGTCTCAAGACAATTTCATATTGTTTTGTTTAAGTATTTTTACCATTATAGTGTTTAATTGCACCAATAAATTCCAGCTCATTCCTGTCTGCATTTACTGATGTGGTTGGCAGCTTAGCTCTATGTGCCATGTGCTTTGTAACAGCAGTCCTCATCACCCTTGGGTTTACTGTCTGGTGTCAAAATATGACTCTTCGATTCCCTTCGTCAGTAGTACTCTTGTTTTATCGAGCAATTTATCACATTTGAATGTTTTGTGGCAATGAACATACTCACGTGTCTTTTTTCTTGCATAGATGTGAAGTAGCTGCTGGAAATCAGTTTGATAAGCAAGATGGAATTAACACCTCAGGCTTCTACTTTGAATTGGGCACAGCACAGGTAAAAAAACTCCATGATTCTCCACTCATGTCGTTTCAAGATAGTGTTTTTGTCCCTGTCTATGGAATTAAAATGATTAATTGCAATCTTATTTTTGTTTCAGTTTGGTGCTTGGGCGTCATGGACATGCTGGGTTGGTTTGTCTGTTTTTGCTGTTCTAAAACTTGTCAGCCAGCACCAGCTCCGCAACCTGCGAGTGAGCATGTTCCGCGAGAGACAGCGGCTCATAAATGGTGGCCAGGGACCAGACAAAGAACCAATTCCAAGTGTGTCAGGTACAGCAGTTGCTACCATAGAAACTGGAAACACAAGTTCTCATGTGGAAGCATCAGAATCTGTTGTTCCTGTGGATGACTTTGAATAGTGTGAAGTACACCCTGTGGTTGCTCCTACAAAGCTTCTAAAATTAATTGAGTAATTAATTACTTAATTAATTACATCGATTGTAGGTATGTTTGAGGGTAAGACGTATTTTCCCTCGCTACCTTAATGGTTTATAAAAATATTTGTACAGTTTGTTCATCATTATATCATTATCTTTAAAGAAATTTCTTTTTAGCTTTTACTTGCTTTTATAACAGAGTTATGGTTTATGAAAAGTTATGATGATGAATCTCTACACCATTATAATTTATCAGTCTTTTTTACAGCCAACTTTCTTGTCAGTTTTAATTTCTCTCTTACTTGTGTTTGTATTAATTTGTTACTCATGAGTTAAAAAAAATTTCAGTTTTTGAGGGCAGAAAAACGTTGGCCAAATGTATATCCGGAGCAGACCTTTTAAAATTTCAAGTTTCTGTTTTACCAATCATTGTGTGTAGTGAAGTAAAATGTCATTTGTCAACACAAAACTTGACAGAAGCTCTGCACTTGTTACAATTTTATTCTGTAATTTTATTTTATAGATTTTCATTTTTCTGTGATATTCTACCAAATTACTTGGAATAGATATTTTTTCATTAAAAAGACACAATGTAAATGGGTCTTTTTTAAATCTGATTTTAAATCTTGTCAAAACCTTTATCTAAATAATCCCATTTCCTCGAAATCACATTACACATGTGTTATTCAACAAGAGGGGAGCTAGCATTTTCCTGTAAAGCCTATTAAATGAAACTTATGTGGAATTCAAAAGGCTCTCAATTTCCCTCTCCCATTGTATGGTTTATACCAAATAGTACCCAAAAGCCCCAGAGCTTATATGGTTAATAATAAATAAATGGAACATGTGAGTGGGTCACTCTTTTGGAGAGAGTAGCTCACCTCTCAAAAACATACATATCCTTCCTGTATTTGTATTGAAAATACAACAGCAGAAACTAAAACAAAGCAATACCTGGTTGACTAATCCATTGGTAACAATTCAACTCAGGGGCGGTTTTAGGGGGAGGGGGGGGGGAGGGAGGGGGGGGGGGTTAGTGGGGGTGATGCCCCAGTATGAGGTGCAGAACCCCTTTTTGCAAGCAATCCGGAGCACATGGCCCCTCCCCATCCGGACTTAAAACCGCCCCTGATTCAACTACTATAAATAATGCAAAGAATTCCTGAGTCCAGGGAAATCACTTAGCATGTCTGAGATGAGTCCTCTAGCAGGCCATTCTGTGTCCAAAAGCAATCAGGACTGATTTGAAGGCCTACCTTGAGATCAACGTCATACCCAAAGACAATGAAGCACATCTCTGGGCCGTCCCTCAGCAATAATTGTACCCATGCTTTCCACATACTTGATATTAATACACTCTAGATACCTATGGCACTCTGATCAAATAGCAATATCAAGGACTAGTTGGGCCCCATTTTTAAAATGAATAGCTAAAAGATAGCTTTAATAATTTAAAGATTCACATTGACTGAATGAAATGTTTGTCACTAATGAATTTAAAATTCAGTAACTTCTCATTAGAGAAAACTGTATTCAAAATATGAAGGGAAATACAGACTTATGAAGAAAGACAGTTTAGTTACCTTGTATCCATGAATCACATTCAAATGGACGGTTTAAAGAACCTTAGGGCTTGCTTTTAGATTCATTAATTATGCAGATGCAGACATCAACAGAACCTTATTCCATTCAATACCCCTGAAGAAGGAGTGTGCCTTGAGTTTAGCTACACCATGAGGTCCCACCCCCAATCGACTTTGAGCTTCAAAACGAAGAAGCTAGAAAAGATAATTTCAGAAGGTTTAAGGCTTTAAATAAATTAACACACATTTGAATAACATTATTTTTAACTTTAGATGGATCAAACCTGTTGCAGAAGACTAGCCCCTTCTTCCGATACAGAATTTGGAATGTGCAGAGTTGAATAACTATGTAAGCCACCAGGGTGACAGCTATACAGAGTCTGCAAAAGCAAACCAATCATGTATTGCATTTCTTAGAATTCTAAAAACTGAAACATGACCAGCTCATACCTCGCCTGAAAGAAGCTCAAAAAGTATAGCTCCATAGCTCCACCAATCAGCTGCAGCAGTTTTCACTTGAAAACTACTTATTTCAGGAGCTGCATAAAGTTGCTCTATTGATTCGGGATGAATTGTGTGATCAACACAAACCCACTGGCATTGGTAAGTTATCAACAAGTTCATACCACTACTCAATAATAAATTATCAGGACGCAAATCCCTGCCAAAAAGAAATATTTGTAATGCAGCTTGTTGCTGCATTTTTATACATAATCTATAAGCATAGAGCACTTCAATTTCACTCACCCAATGACCACACCCCATCTATGAAGAGCATCTAGTGCAAGCAGTAACTGGGCAGCCCACAAACGAACAGTATCATTTGGCAAACCTGGACAAATTCCTTGATCTTCTGTGGGATTTGCTCTTTGTAGAGCTTCCCTATCAAGACTTTTAGATAAGGCTCTAGCACGTCCTTCAAACATATCCTGTCAAGAAAAAAGGGGAAAAAAACAAAAACAGAGTTGTTAGACTGTTTAACAGCTCTTTTTAAACTATTAGAAACATTTCACGTACATCACAACTGAAACGCAGCCGACTTCGGGAATGTCTGGAAGATGGTACTTTTCTGTCTTTGCTGATTGAGCGTCCATGGTCCCTAACATTCAATGCTATTCTCTCTCGGGATCCTTGTTTTGATTCGGTTTGTTTGGGTGAAACACAAACTTCCGTTTTTGTCTCCGCCTTTCCTTTTTGGAAAGCTCCCACAGAAAGAAATTCAGCAGAATGTAATACCTTGGTAACTGCTTCGCCTTTACACAACGTTCTTTTCACTGATTCAAGTAGAAGCTGAGAATTTTTGACGATTTCTTCAGTGTTCAGCTCAGGGGATGGAACCTCAGGGAAACAACTCTTCGAAGTTTCAGTTTGGCAAACAGAAACATTTTCCACAGAAATGTCAGGTACAATACCATGAGTTGGCTCTCCTGGTTCTACATTTCCAAAATTTCTGGAAAGGGATTTTTTTTGGTGGGTCTTCTTTATCTCATAAGGTTTGAGCTTCTCTTCTTGGTTACTTAATTTCATGCACACTTCATTATTTATACAGCTGTTGGGGTTGACTGTATCTGGTTCACAATCAGATATGAACTTTGAGAATTTGCTCTTGGAGCCTCTTGGACTGTAATACAGTTCGAAGTATGGACTAATATGATCCCATAAACGACCACCTCTGAAATAGAGAAACAGATTTTACATATGAGGCATGGGAGAGGATGGTTTTGAGCAGGAGCGTACAAACATTTTTGCCAGGGGAGTGCAGCCTTTGCGTGCCACCTCATGCACCCCAGCCTGCTCAACCTGACGCTCTTGTAGGAGTAATTTTAGCACCTCTGCACCCCCTACCCCCCAACCCCCACCCCCTTAAAAAAATAATTCCAAAGCCCCCAATTTCAAGATTGGGCATAACTCACCTCGCTTGTTCAACAAATAGATAAACAGCACTTTCATTTTCAATGAAATTGTACAAGCGACACATGAAGGGAACATTACAGGGCACGATAGATTTTTTTCTCCGATCCATGGGGCATGAAGATTTATGAAGAACCTAAAGAGAAGAAAATGGAAGGGGGTTGCATATGTTGTGCTTGATTAACGTCCAAACCTTTGGACATTAGTTGACTAATGTCCGACACCGGACATTACCCATACCACATATCAAGATGTTATGAAGGTGTACAAATATACCAAGACTATAATATAATACCTTCACAATACATGGGGTATCATCCCTTGTATTAAGTGCTAAGATGACTGTAGATACAATTCCAAGAACTTTAAAGAATTTTAAGTCTGAGATTGGAGCTTCCAAAGTCTTCCCGTTCCTGACACTGGAATTTTCCTGAAAGAATATTATTTAATGAAACAGGAACAATATACTAAGACTTTAAAACTAACGAGACTAAAGATAGTGTTATGTTGATTGTAATGTACTTTGTTTTGAGGAACATCAATGACTTCTCGGATTGATATTGTAGTATTATGATCTCCATCCAGATGGTCATGATAAATTTGCTCCGCTCTTATTAAATATTGTGATGCTTTTCTTTGAACAAAAGATTTTCTCTCATCTGAAGAATCCTCTACAGATAAAAAATATATGTACATTAGAACAAAGTTAGACATATATATGACAAAAGAGCTACTACTTAAGATAGGAATTATACCTAAAACTCCACTGAGAAGACACGAAATAGCTGCTTTGTAGCAAGCAAATGCCACTTCAAAATTTGAATTTGTTTCATTTTCAACAGCTTGACTGATGTGGTAACCTGCCTGAGTAATATAATCTACCTCCAAAGATGTTAAGCAATCCTGTCCAGCAATGCTATTTGGACCAGGAACCTCTTGCACAGTGTCTGTTGAAATTTCTCTCAATATTTCATTGACATTCAATGATGAGGAATGAGCCTGGCTCTCTGTTGAGATTTTCTTTTCCAAACAAAGAAAAGAATCTGGTAACTGACTATTAGATTCAGGAGCAACGGCTACATTTGAGCTACTGTTTGTTGAAGCATTAGCTATGTCTAGTGTATCATCCTTCCCTTTGTTGCACATGCCAACTTTTCCATCATCATGCGGTACTGTGATGAAGGGCTGGGCTCCTAATGACAAAAATAAACTAGGGTGAGAAAACCCCAAAACAATTTTCAATTTCTTTTTTTTAAACATGGAATCAGCAAAACTTTGTTGAATCACCTTCGACTCCTCTACTGTCAAGCCTAGAGGTATTTTCCTGCCACAGAAAAATTTGATCATGGTTATGTGACATATATTTATCAAACATACCATCACAAAATAAATGTCTTTCTTCAATACTAAGAAGACAAATAAGAATTTACCTGGCAAGGAGACTTTGAAATACTCGTTGTAGAGTCTGTGTCCGTTAATGAGGATAGACTTGAATCTTGAGATATTCTGTCAAATACATCAGTTCTGGAAAACCAAAATGAGCCATAAGATAAAATTACCACATTCACACTCAATAATACTAAACTTACGGCATCTGTGCTGTTTGAGCTGGCGATGAACATGATTGCTGGTTATTGGTTTGCTCCTCTTCGGTCAGTGAAACTTTATGACTTTTCTGAAAGAGATGTATTAACTGTTTACTATATGAGCAGAGAAAAAATTTAAGACTGGTATTGCAACAATTTACCTCAAAAAATTTTACACAGAATTGGCTGGTGAAGAGGGGGGGATGTTTCGCTGTGAAATCAAGCAAGTCCTGGGCTGTGCTGCGCCTTTCTTCAATAACATCAGACTCAAATCTATAAAAAATAAAATAAAAAATATCATACTTAATTCTTAAAAACATAAAAATACAAACAAAATTAAGGAGTGATGTCCATGGTACTATGCATCATCTGTAAACAGAGAGACAAGAGTATACCTGCCAAAGAGACGGGGTTCACTGAATGAGGGAAATTGATCTTTGAGATAGAGTTTCTCATGTCGGATTTTGAGATCCTTGTACAGTCTTTGAAACTCTTTGTATCGTTTCCAAACAACTACCTCAGTTTTAGCCTCAGGGCAGTTTCGGGGATAGACCTAGAAACCAATAGAAATTACAAACAATGATTAGATTGAACTAGCAGGAATATAAGATGCATGTTAACACAGATTGTAGAAGAAAAAGGGAGAGTTCAGTGTTTAGCACAGTACTAAATTTGGGTTCTTTCGAAAGAAAAACAGATTCCGAACGAGGATATAGAAAGAAACATACTGTGGAGGTGACTTTATAAACAGTGAATCCTTTACTGTGCCGCCGGGGGTCTGTGACGGTGAAATATCTAACCCACTGATCTGTCATGTCCTACAATTCAACACATTAGCTAATTAACAAACATATTAACAAGTTTCCTTTCTTGCCCATAGAAGAAAAATCAATAAATTTGAATTCAAGGCGACAAAGGCGTAGGCAGACAGAAATGCTCCAACACTTTCATGACTGAGCTGAGCAGACGACGAATGTTTTCCAAAACAAACAGCCTAGATGTCGCCACCAGTCACTGTGCTGAAAGGGGGAAAAGCAAAACCAGGAAAAATCTTTGGCTTTAAAAACATTAGATAGATAATGCATTAGCAAAAATTGCTTCGATTCTAAAAACCCCGGCAACCAAAATAAAACACAGCAAGAAAGATTTCTAGAATATCTCTTCGTTTGGGGAGGAGAGGGAAATAACATTGCCGCCCGGCAACAATTAATTTCATTTGAAAAGTAACCGCGAAATCCACACCTGCAAATAAAAGCTGCGTCCAGATACGTGGGTGCCTTGGGTGCCTTGGGTGTCTCGGCCGATGTCGGCTGCTGGTATGAGAAAATAACGTGCGGTTAAGATTGATCTGCGATTAGTGCATTGTGTCCCCTCGACAGCTGATTATCTGACATGATGGCATTTAATATTCCAAACTTCAAAACTTGTTTTTTTAAAAATATATATATTTATATTCTAATATTTCTTCGCATATCAAGGCAAGCCATGCACCCGCACCCCGCACTCGTACCTCACCGGTCCGTTATTGGCAGTTCATCCGCACGTTATTTTCTCATACCAGCAGCCGACAACGGCCGAGACACCCAAGGCACCCAAGGCACCCACGTATCTGGACGCAGCTAAAGTATCTGGCTGCTGCTGGCTGGAAGCGTTGTTGTTGTCTGCTAGAAGTTGCATGGTGCAATCATTTACGAGGCGGTTAAAGCTAAGTTTAAGCTGTAACCCTACCCGATTTGATTAATATCAAGCAGTTTCGGAGTAAATTTGCTTCCTTGTCAGTGTTAAAACAGATCCCTCTATCATCAACATGGTTCGTACTATTAACTAACGTGTGTTAACCTTACTATTTTCCAGTCTAGTATGTTAAACATAAAAACTCAAATACTTTTCAGACTTCTTTAGTTTATGCTGGTGTTGGAATGGCAGCGATTGGGATGATTGGGCGTTATGTTATAAGGTCTGGGCTGTCCAAAAAGATAGCTGCTATTCAAATTGATGTAAGCGTACATTTGAATGTATGTAATCGTCCCAACATTACTTTGGTCTTCGGATGCCATGAGAAAGCGTGCTTTGGGCGGGTACCCGAAGACCAAAGTAATTTTGGGACAACTATACCTATATTTTGTTCTGTTCGTTGTAATCCTATTTAATTCTCATTACCATTTTTAGACCGTCGGCTCAAAATATTATAAAGGCGGGTTTGAACCTAAAATGACTAGAAGAGAGGCCTCCCTTATTCTTGGAGTATCTCCCACCGCAAGCAAATTAAAGATTAAGGTAAGTAATTCGATGTCAGATTTCAACTTCTGTAAAGAGTCTCAACCCTGCTCACTTCACTTCTCATTTAGTGAGATGGTTAGTGCTTCCTTGAGACATGCATTCATTACATTGAAATTAGTGAAACAGCAATTTTTTTTTTTTTTTTTTTTTTTTTTTTTTTTTTTTGCAGGATGCTCACAAACGGATTATGATAGTCAACCATCCTGATCGTGGGGGATCACCATATCTAGCAGCCAAAATCAATGAGGCTAAAGACCTTTTAGATAGTCAGAAATAAGAAAATAAGTAGGAATTTTAATTGTATTTACCTTAACCTGTAAATGATGTACATAGACAAATACTTTCTTTAATGATTCTATTGTTCCCAAACACTCATTAAAAAATTAAAATTAAAAATAAAAAAAAAGTTTTGATACAGTTAAAATGTGAGGGCATTATGAAATCACTATACAAATATCAGCCTCTATATTTTATATTCAATTATATTATCACAGGCCAGTAAAGATCTGGAAAAGTATCACAGAAACTGAATACTGAAGGCTTACACCAATTTTATGGTGCATGTGTGTGATTGAACCAAACACACTAAGTTAAAATCTCAACTGTACATCCAGGACTTCAAAAATGGACGATAGATATCCTTGTGTGTGTTTTCATTTAAGTTGAAAAGCAATTGAAAACAGCAATGGTAACTTTAGATCAGAATTTAAAAAAACAACAGCATTTAAAGATGACAAATCAAAAGAAATGGTGAAAACTTCCAGTTACAGGTTTTGTAAAGGAAGAATAAGTATAGCCTGATGCAATTATGAATATACTTATAGATCTAAGACGACCATGGCACAGCCATAAACAAAGGTGCCACAGCCTAGAAATTTTTTTAAAAAGATACAGTATATGGATAAAAAGTATTTGAACACACATTACATAAAAGCAAAAGGCAAATATCTCACAGATTTTGAGAGAATAATTCATAACAGAACATATCTTGCTCTCATTAAGGAATAAAAAATATAAGCAGCATAGAGTGAAATTCACGATTTATGTCTTTCCTGGGATATCTTTTCTCTTAACCTGATGATAGTGGCAGTAGACAGAGGTCCAGGAACTTGAAATATACTCTGTAAGGTGATATAAAAAAAAAAAAAATGGAAAAATGAAGATGGATGTTAGATACAATGATAAGTAAAAGTCATGCTGTTATATGTGTTACCTTCATAAATGGATGGCAGTGAAGAGTGCTGGAATCATTAGTAAGGGATTTGAAAGCCGATGCTAAACTACCAAAGTCATCACAGGTTAATAATGTGCTTGTCTGATTCTTTATCAGAGTGAGGCATACTCGAAAAATGATCTTGGAGCCCTCATAAAACAAGCAGTCCCAGATGCGCAGCACAGTCTGAAAAGTGAGGGTAAGAATGTTACACTGACAAAAAAATAGATTGATAAAATTTTAAGCTTAACTTACCTCAACAGGTAAAACCTCAGCAAAAAGGCAAATGAACCATTTAGTGGTAACAACAGGCCATGGCAAACCTAAGTCAGAAACCTGACGATGTATGGCAGGGGCTTTCAAGCGCACTAATTCTCCTAACACATCAATGTCAACCACAACACCTTCCATTGTCGGCCCGTAATAATCAGGCAAAATTTGCTCAACTAAAATTTTTAACAGCCAAAAAGAATTTTCTTCACTTTTAGTGACAAGTAAAAGCAACCCAGCAATATAATTCAAACCCTGCAAAACCGAAATAATCATATACACCTTCAGCATTCTAATCAAATATTAATAAGATATCAATCATAAAAAGCACAGTACCTGGCAGTACCCTACTCGTTTATTATGATGAGCATAGGCACAAAGCACTCTAAAAAGCTGGTTTCTCAGTTCACTCTGATCACTTTGGTTGAAGAATATATTGTCAGGGAACGTCCTAGGTAAATCAACACAAATTGAGCTAACCACTTCATCATCATGGGGTTCATCCAACAGTTCTCTATAAAGGTTTGGGCCCATTTTCTCACGCAACTGAGCAGCTCCACTGGCCCAAAGCCAAACCTTAATAAAAAATACAACAGTGGAAGTACAGAATGTGAAAAGTAAGAGTATACAAAAAAGATTAAATGAGAAGCACACCTACTTGAGAGCGATGTTCAGCAGGTACACCTTTCCTCATGTAACGCTTAATTAAGGGGCCTCTTTTTAGTGAAGTTGGATTGATCATGAGTCGCGCCCACTTGCGGGACCGTCGTGCAAGCACTGGTAGATACTCTGACATAAACTCTTCGTAGGCTTCATAATTGAAATCATCACCTCGTTCGAATCCATATTCGTCAACTTTGCTGAAACAAACAGGCACGAAATCATTTGATCATTTGATTTGTCGATAGGTAAACACAGCCGTTTCAATACCACTTGAACATAAACAAAGTGGCACACAGGGTTAAATTTCGAAACAGCTTTGCCACAAGAATTAAATAGAAATACCTAAAGGAGGACTTGGCCATCAGCAGAAAATCTTAGAGAGTTCGACGAGAAGAATACAAGTTCACTAGACTTTAATGAAACATTGACACAAATTAAATTTAAGCGATGAGGAAGATTAGAAAGTGAGGATGAACGGATGAACTCTTACTGCGGGGCGTCTGCTCATATCGAATCGCAATATGTAGCCATGACCTGCGAATATCTTTAACACTGCGAATAACACTGCACACTATATATGCAGATGGAAAATATACGAATATTTACACATTTTAAGTCCATAAAGTTCGTTTCGTCGAGGCTCAAATTCAAAATTATTTTCAGGAAGGAAAATGTTATAAAGTTGGCATAAATATGGCCGTCGTTAACTTTTGCTTTTCGGTCCCACAGGCTTGGACTAAGCCACAGGCGCCAATGGTCCCACGGGTACAGGTCCCACCCTGGAACCCTAAGGGAGAAGTAATTGAGTAATGCTGCAACTTGACTAACAATGAAAAACAAGAGAATTTAAACTGGCAGAGTATCATTAACTCCAAGATTTATTTACAACACAAGCAATCTACATCATGCTTTCACAGTTAACATACAATAGACATCACTGTCACATTTGAATGGTTGGCCCATGCTTGTTCACATGGGACAATCTATGTAAACAATTTCAAATTCGTTATAAAGCAGCATCTTTGCCTATTTAAACAGGAACAACAGGCTTCAGGTCGGGATCTAAAATAAGAAAGGAACATAGCGGATTAAATGGTGAGCATGGCCATAATTGAGTCAAGGGTAGATATTATTGATTGCGAATGCTTACTTTCAAATTTCATAGGAGGCAGATCAGTCACGTTTTCTCCTTGCTTGAAACCATACACTCTAGAAACACGTTCTAGTTCTGCAGCAAGCTCTTTCTGGATGTCTTTCGTTGGCTCCACCAACTTTCCACCACTGCAAACAGAGTCAGGACACAGATATTAATTCAGTTGTATCATTTTACCAATAAATTTACACAGAAGCTTAAAATTGCCTACCTGCTCTTCTGCTTGTATTCTCTGATTTTGTCCACAAACAACTGCTGGATAGGATCGGCAGCCTTTTGGGCAGCAGGCACACAGACACCGAAGTTCCTCCTAAGGATGGCAGGTGCCTGGCGGGCGCTGACCAGCACTTGAGAGAGAACCATCTAGGGAAAAATAAAAAGCATATCAAGAAGAATCAAACTACTTTTCAAAGTAGGTCTAAACAAAGTTGTATCTACAAGGAAACTTCAGAAAAGAAACTGTAATCTGAGGAGAACCCAGGTCATAAAAGCACTGACAGAAAAATTACAAGGAAGCTCCAATGACACTCCAAAATTTAATCATGAAAATTTACAATGTGGTCATGTATACAAAACAAAAGTTACATTGTGAACAACCAAGTACCAAAGTAATTGATTGAAAAGTACATTTAGATAGGGCACGATAACCTCAAAACTATACAGAAGCGTATTTTGTCTTCAGCTTTGACAAGCAGCCAGAAAAAATGTATTAAATAACAAAACACTAACTTTCACAACGATTTAATAGAACAATGAGCCAATGAGAAAATAAATGCAATAATAATCCCTAAAGGAGAAACGTCCAGCCGAGAGAAAAATTTTCCAGTCTTTAATAACGTTTGTAAGAACAATTCAGTTAGGCTCGAAGAGGACGATTAGGAAAAGGCGTTCATCAATATTAACAAAGAAACCTCGCAAGAGAAATACTGAATGAAACCTCGTACCTTGCAGAAGATATGTTTTCTTCTTTCTGAAGGTTATTCTTCTGTAGCTGCTGTAGCAGAAAGATGGCGACGAAGACGACGAATGGCAATGGCAAGGGAACGGACAAAAGACATGCGACTGATCTGTCGGATTTCTTCTCTCATGATACAGAGGGCGCTAAACGGAAGCAGAACACCTACACGATTGCCACGCATCTCTTTGAAGTGTTTGGTTGGAGATATCATTCGGCTTTGATTTTTCGACCGTCATCACCATCTTATTTCCCATTTAAATTATTGAAGTCGAGCGGATTATTGTTTTGGCAGTTTGGAATCAGAAGTAAATACGTCACATGATGGTTAAGAGGCTGATGAGCAGGAAAAGTAAGCAATACCTTACGCACTCCTACCCAAAGTAACAGCAGGGGCACCAAAATTTTCGGCATTTTCGGGCCGCCGTGCTCTGTGACTCATCGAGATTAGATTCAAATTGGTAGTTCTAGTTCTCCTCTGAATTGAGGCAACATATGGACCACTCCCCTCCCCTCTCCTTTTCATCAGCCCGAATCCCCCCCCCCCCCCTCCCCCGCCCTCTTTTTCCTATCCACAATCTAATCTGTGTTACGATTTGCAACCAGATTTGTACATTCAATTTAAAAAAATCAATATTGTCTTGATTTTATAAGCAACCCAGCAGTTCTGTGTCTTAATTTTAAAGCAACCGAGCTGTGCTGTATAATCATAATATTTTGGCCTGAAGTTCAATTTTTTTCTTTTTTCATGTAAAAGTATCATTGTGTACTTGGTTCAAGGTAATAGAAAAATAGAAGCTTCTACAACATGATCTGTCAGAAATGTCTTTATTTTAAAAATTTTAACATGACGTAAATATGTGTGACGAAAACATTTTCTTTGAATGTTCTGCATCACATATAGGGTGGTTTGTAATAGAGGCACATAATATGACAACGGAAACAATGATGATGAAGGTATGAATCGTAATACAACAGAACTTTCTTTAATGTTTTTTTTTTTTAATAACATATACGATATGTTCATATTTTTATTATAAAAGAGTTTGGTACTTTTAAAACACATTAGCAAAACATAATACTCTGTATTGCAATTATTGTAACAATGATTATTGAAGTTCCTATCAAACTTCATAACACTACAGTTATCATACCATTTACACACAGGATCCAACAAGTCCATTCTTTCATCTTACAGCCAACACTGTTTATAATACAACACTCTTACAAACAAAGCTTGAAGAGCAACTAGATAAAACAAGGAAGAAAATCATTTGAATCACATGTTCACATTTTTCACATTTTTATACCACAATGTGGTTCATTTTTACTGGATACTTCCAAGATCACAAAATAGAAAATGAGCCAGGTATTTACACAACAGATTCAGCCCAGGCCAGCAGAGAGCAAACAAAGAATAACCAAATTTTTAATTAACACATCTAAACATGTATTAAGATCATACTGTAGCCCCAGTATATAGAATTTTCTCACTATCAATTCAAGTCACATTGTCTTCTTCATAAAATAAAATAATAAAAAAAAAAATTAAAAAAGGGTAATAATTACAAAATTATGATGTGAAAATATTCAATTAAAATGTGCGAAATGACCGTTTGAGGTAATAATTACAATGAAAGGGAAACTGAAACAATCACAACTCTCTTTTGCTTAAGAAAGCCTTGATTACACAAACTAAAATGCCAGCTGGCAAATAACTGGCAACCTGCATCTCCAATAAATCACAATGTTGGATGAGTGAAGTCTTTTGTTTAACACAAAATCAACAGCAGACTAATCATCGTCTCTATTATCAGCCTTAACATCAACCATCGCATGGAGCTCCTCTGGTGAATATCTGTAAACAAGAAGGGACAAATAAATTCACATCCAAATGCTCTTTCCAAACACATTTTTCTTCTGACCATTCTCAACTTACCCCAGCAAGCTTTGCAGATCGCACACAAAACGGTAAACATACCGCTTGCCTGAAGTCTTATGAATAATATTTTTGTCATAATAGTACCGAAGTCCTCGGCTAAGTTTCTCATAGTTCATTTTGGGTTTGTTTTTGCGAATACCCCAGCGGCGGGCCACCTCATCTGGGTCGGTGAGCTTGAACTCCCAACCGTCCCCGGTCCAGGAGATAAAGCTCTGGCATGACTTGTCCGTGAGCAACTCTAGAAGGAACTGCCACAGCTGGATTGGACCAGATCCTGTGAAACAAGGCCCGCTACCTGTGACGGCAAAACAAAGCAAACGTTTGGTCAAAAAACTGGAAGGTATAACGTGAAGAGTCGAGCGAGCGACTCTGTGGGCGCAAATCGTATGCCTGTCCAAGAGCTGGAGGCTGGAGCCCTTCCTCACCTGGGTTCTCGTTGAGACCGCCGTAGCCCAACATGGACGTTTGAAGCATGGGCTTCATGTCCTGGGCGGGCCCCATGCCAAAGGGGTCCCGCATCGACTCCCGGAGCGGGTCCCGCAATGGGTCCCGCAGGGGGTCCCGCAGGGCCGACAGCCCCGAGTGGGAGTGGTGGATGAAGGCGGGGTGCGTGTGGAGGTCGCCGGCGGACTCGCCGCTGGACCAGTGGTCCGCCGCCCCCAGGCCCGCCCCCGTCGCGGGCGACGCTCCAGACCCAGCCGCGCCGACGCCGCCTGCGACGCCGTTGGGCACGGTCTGGAAGGACGACGCGTCGTAGTGCGGACTGTACGAGTCGCCATAGCCGTCCTGGTAGCGCGCTGAAACACAACAAACGCAAGACGTTGAAAAGAAAACCTCAATGAGCACTCATTTGTGGGAAATAGACTGGAGTGCGGCTGACGCAACGAGAGAGAGAGAGACCGGAAAGAAAACCCGCCGAAGTCCATGAATTTGAGCACAGACGCGGTAGACCGCACGCCTGCCGGGTAGGCAGCCCGCACGCACCCGCAGTGCCGGTCCTTTCCGGACAGGGTTAGCGCGCCGGGCCGAGTCGAGCGTGGCGGAGTGGCGCAGTCGTGCACAGCCATGTCAACGTAGCCAGATTCGAACGGCAGTCATTAGCATAATTTTATTCCCGACAACATTCTGTTTCGTGTTTCCGGCCTGGAGTTGGAGAACTCCTTACTGTTGTTCCAAGAAGAAAATATTCTCGCGCCGCCGCCGCCGCGCCGCAGCGCAGACACGACGCGGCGCGACCCGACGCTCGCTAAACCACCGGGAGCCCCGCCGTTTTCGAGTCCCACCCTCCAGCCAGCAAGCAGACCGTCACTCGCGACTCAGCGCGGCCCATGCGGCCCAACACGGCACAAACCGAAAGTGTAAAAGTGTGTGCGCCCCGCCCCGCCGCCCCGCCCACACTCTGCCATCGTGGGAAATAGATCAGACAGCGGACACTTGCGCATGGGCTTGCGTGCTGGCGGTAAATCAACGGGTACCAGGGCGTGGCGGGGCGCGCTGCGCTACGCCGCGCTGGGGTCGCGCTGCGGTGGCGACGGTGTCAGGTGTGTGTCGGTTGATGGCTGGGAGGGGGAGGGAGTCAGGAGTGGAGGGAGTGGGAGAAGGGTAGACGGGGTGTGAGGGGGAAGAGGGGGGGGGGGGGGGTCAACGAGGGCTCTTATCCCCGTGTATCGGACGTGCGACGTGCGTGGGAACCAGGAGGGTGCCCGCCCGCTGCCGGGCCGAGCCGGGCCGTGCCGGGCCCGCCAGCCCACCGCGCCCGTGCATAACAATTACCCTGCTGTCTCTGTCCGACTCACTCGCGCCTGCTCGCGCCCTGCCCTACCGAGCCGCGTGGGCGCCCAGCTCGGCTCGGCCCACACTGTGTCGCCTTGCCGCGACCATCCGCGTCCCTGTCCCGGTAGCTACAGGTGCGCACGGTGCGCCCACCCGAGGGAACGGCCCTGCCCTGGCCCGGCCCCGGCCCTCATGGGCCGCGCTGTAGGAGGGTGATGCCGCAAAGTGGCTCCGTCTCTCTATCTTTGTCGCATTCATGTACCGAGCCCGTAAAGAGCAAGAGAGAGGACACCACTAAACGCTGTTCGGCACCACCCTGCTGGGCTCGGGGCCGACCGGGCCGGGCAAGCCGGGCGGAACAGGACAGGAAGGCGAGGGCAGGGCGGTGTGCGGTGTCGAAACGCACGCCGACGCGCCTTTGAGTTTGTGAGCGGGCGGGGCGGGGACGCGGGGCGGGTATGTATGTATGTGTGTGTGTGTGTGTGTGTGTGTGTGTGTGTGTGTGTGTGTGTGTGAGTGTGTGCGTGTGTGAGTGGCGGCGTCGCCACTCCGCGTCCCCCGCCCCGCGATTGTGAAATGCTTAAGAGGAGGCTAAAGGCCCGGCCGTCCAGCCCGCTGGCGGGCTGCGCGCGGCGCTCGCAGCGCCTTGCACGGGCAAACATCTCACGCTGTTTCTCAAAAACATGTGTTCCGAAAAAATCCAAATTTGGCAAGTGGGTCCTTGAAGGACGAATCTCGATGTCGAGCGTATTAGTTTGCCTCTGGCATTGCCTGTATTGCCTACAATGACCTCATTGACTCGGCCACAACAGTTTTTTTCGTGGGCGCTTTTTGTGGAATATTGCGTCTTCACGAGGTAGCCACATCCTTTATCTACCTTGTATCAAAATATGAGATCGATATCTCCAACGGTTTGTCTGAATTAATGCACGATCCGGACCTCTGCACGGGTCGTCACGGTTGTTTCCTTCGGTCAGACAGCGAGAGTTAAAAGAATAAAGGACCGGCCCTTATCTTCGCCCCCTCCCACCTCCCACTGCCCCGCGTAAATCTGAGTCAGCAGCAGAGCTCCGCCGGGGCCCCTGCGACATGCCGTGCCGTGCGTAGCCGGGCCGCACGTCCGTGCCGTGCGTACGCTGGGCGAGGCGCCGCGCGCCGGGTCGCGTTGCGGCGCTGGCGGCCCCATGCCCGAGTTTCGAACCCGAGCCCTAGTCCAGTCAATATGTGCCAAAACGGCCCCTAACCCAAGAAAAATTCCGAACAGTACGAAACTTTGGGGATCGTTTTAGTAATGTCTAAGGAGTGCTTGGCCAACATTCCCCAAAAAATCCAACAGTGCAGATCGGCTTAAATCACGTTCAAAGTTCAAATTTGGGGCTTTTGAACAAATACAGTTTTTTCGGTTCCTATTTGAGATGTACGAATGCGGTTTCCACCATTCAATGCAGCATGATCTCTTTTTTCAGAATATATCAGGGTTTGTGATATTTCGAGTATAACTTTCGTGTGCAAAAGGAAAAATCTATATTTTTTCAACAATTTGTGTTTTTCAAAGTTTTTTGTTCAAGTGTATCAACGTAACCAGCCCAAAATTGTAAAAAATACCTTTTGTAATTGTTGTTGCTCTGCAAACTAAAGTGTGAGACAGTATCACACGTTTTACTGCAGTACCACTGCATCTCACACTTTCAAAAACTATTTTCTGTCGTTGACTAGCAATCACGTTTTGGAGAATAGCATCAGCTTTGGTTCAAAATCTCGGTTAAAACGAGCTACCATGTGATGGGGTTCTGATCGCAAACAACAACGTTCCTATAAATTTTCAAAACCATTAATTTACGATTATTTAATGTATTGTTGTTCCAAACCCCAGCACATGGTAGCTCGTTTTAACCGAGATTTTCAACCAAAACTGATGCTGTTCTCTAAAACGTGATTGCTATTCAACAACAGAAAATAGTTTGTAAAAGTGTGAGACGCAGGGGTACTGCAGTAAAAAGTGTGATACTGTCTCACACTTGAGTTTGCAGAGTGGCCTTTTATTCCTCTACAACATTGCTTTTTACACAATTTGTCTATGATCAAATTTACAGGTGCTATGTGGACCGACGACCCTGAAAACGGGTCGAGATTTGTCAGCTTCTATGCACAAACCCCCTAAGGGGCGGTAGGCAACCAACACGACAAGCTCGTTTTTCCTCGTTTCATTGCGTTTCGCTTTGATTTTCTCCCATATAAAGAGTTGTACGGACTGGGAGTTTTGTATCAGCTGTCTCTCTGCTAATTAGGTCCAAGTAATTTTCTTTTTTTCCGACCTTCACGACCGTATTGGCCAGCTTGACTTTCAAAACGTATTTTCAGACTTTTTTAAAATTTGCTTAAATTGACTTTTAACGCAGCCTACTGACGAACCAGTGCGAGTTTAGTGTTTTGAACTGGGTTGTTACGGAGAGGGGAAGCGAGAGGTTCGGCTTCGACATGTGTTTAGTTGATTATTAACACACACTCAAAATAAATAGAAACGGCGGGCATGTAGCTAATTCTTTAAGCCATTTTACAGTCAAGTTTCGAATAAGGCAGTCTTGTTACTTATGCCTCTGTCTGCGAAGTGACATTTATTTTCATTCGGTATTTACGTACTTCCTGTGTCCATATTTCAACGTTTGGTCTATTTTTATAGAGAAGGCTTGATTCAATGCGGTTGCAAATTGACGGAAACGCGACCAATTTTCGCCAAATTCGCTGAAATACACTGTTTTCCACCTATTTTAAAATCACAAATCGTGATGATTTTGCCATATATTTGACCTTTCGGGGAAAACTCCACTTCTTGTAGTCATTTCGCGAGGGGGAAAGCACTAGCGTAATCACTCGTACACCCAAGTACGTAATCAATGCGTAATCACCCGTATTTTAGGCGTAATAAACTGTTTTAAGGCTTATTATCGATAAAATATTAATTGTAATAACCTTATTATTTATGTTAAGCAGTAAAATAATTTAAATAACAAAAAAATGGTGCAAAACATGCATATTACTCGGCGTAATCGCGTAATCACTCGTACACCATTTTCGAGAGTGCTTTCCCCCTCGTCATTTCGAGGCAAAAACTGCAAATTTACAATGAAATTTCGTTAAAATTTTAGAAATGCAATATTCCAAAAAAAGGTGTAAAATAGTTCCTGTCAGTTTTTATCTTGTGTCAGCCTAATTGCGCTTCTATTTCCCGAAAACAAGAATTTATATTTGTCATCTTGACTCTTTCGGTTTCCCCCTCCACAACAACCCAATTCAAGACACTAAACTCGCACTGGTTCCTGGTTCGTCAGTAGGCTGCGTTAAAAGTCAATTTAAGCAAATCTCGAGAAAGTCCGAAAATACGTTTTGACCTCCGTTTTGACACTCAAGCTGGCCAATACGGTCGTGAAGGTCGGAAAAAAAGAAAATTACTTGGACCTAATCAGCAGAGAAAGCTGATACAAAACTCCCAGTCCGTACAACTCTTTATATGGGAGAAAATCAAAGCGAAACGCAATGAAACGAGAAAATACGCGCTTGTCGTGTTGGTTGCCTACCGCCCCTTGGGGGGTTTGTGCATAGAAGTTGACAAATCTGGACCCGTTTTCAGGGTTGTCGGTCCACATAGCACCTGTAAATTTGATCATAGACAAATTGTGTAAAAAGCAAAGTTGTAGAGGAATAAAAGGCCAACAACAATTGTAAAAGGTATTTTTTACAATTTTGGGCTGGTTCAGTTGAAATACTTGAACAAAACACTTTGAACAACACAAATTGTTGAAAAATTACAGGTTTTTCCTTCTGCACATGACAGTTTTACTCGAAATATCACAAACCCATATATATACTGAAAGCAGAGATCATGCTGCATTGAATGTATGGTGGATACCGCATTCGTATATCTCAAATAGGAACCGAAAAAACTGTATTTGTTCAAAAGCCCCAAATTTGAACTTTGAACGCGATTTAAGCCGATCTGCACGTTGGGATTTTTGGGGAATTTTGGCCAAGTACTCCTTAGACATGCCTAAAACGATCCCCAAAGTTTCGTACTGATCGGAATTATTGGGTTAAAATCCAGATTGACTGTACTATCCCCTGGACCCGCAAAATCCAAATCTGTGATGCATTATGTGTACTCCGAAAATTTTTACTCTTAGGACGTTTTTGAGTATGGATGTATTATAGTACTGTGTGACTGGTAAACGTTTAAAACAGCACGAAAAACAACAGAAAGTCATGTAATGAGAATTTGCCGTGTCTGGTATCGGCCACGCGGGAGGCGGTAGGAACGCGGTCGCCATCACTTCCTGTCGTAAACCGTAAACATTTCGCTCCCTTTGTTTCTCCAGCGGGAAAACAAATCGCTATTTGCTTGTCATAATCGTCAGTAACATCGTGTGCTTCTCCAGTATACAAGTAGGTGCAACGCGTGGCATTCCCCCTACGACACACACCCTCCCCCCCTCTCCCCCGGCCCGGACGGCTGACAGACCAGAGGACCAGACCAGACGCGCCAGCCTCGACTCAGGGATCTCGGTGGTCCAACGTATGGGAGACGGACAGACGGCGACAGACGGACAGGCAGAAAGCTCAGCTGACGACGCACCAGCCAGGCCTGCCTGCTTGCCTCCGCTCGGGCTCCCTGCTCCCTGCACACGGCGGCGGGGCACGAGGCGGCGGGGGAGGGGGGGGGGAGTGAGATAGGGGCCGGTACTGCCATTTTTCTCGTCCGGTACAAAACACGCCGTGCAGAGGTCCGGATCGTGCATTAATTCAGACAAACCGCTGGAGATATCAATCTCATATTTTGATACAAGGTAGATAAAGGATGTGGCTACCTCGTGAAGACGCAATATTCCACAAAAAGCGCCCACGAAAAAAACTGTTGTGGCCGAGTCAATGAGGTCATTGTAGGCAATACAGGCAATGCCACAGGCAAACTAATACGCTCGACATCGAGATTCGTCCTTCAAGGACCCGCTTGCCAAATTTGGATTTTTTCGTAACACAGGTTTTTGAGAAACAGCGTGAGATGTTTGCCCGTGCAAGGCGCTGCGAGCGCCGCGCGCAGCCCGCCACAGCCGGACCTTTAGCCTCCTCTTAAACATGGCGTCGCCGACCGTCGACCCTGTGGGCGGCCTCCTCCTCCTCCTCCTCCTCCTCCTCCTCCTCCGCCCAAACCCCTCCCACGTACAAACACACGTGCGCCCTGGGCCCTGTGGCGTATGACTCCCCGGGATTCCCCGACATGCAGACCCGTATCTCACCTCTGGGGTAACTCTTGTGGTAGTTGACGTGGTACTTCTGGTCCGCGAGGCTTTGGTGAGCAGCGTAGAGCTCGGGGCTCGAGTCCATGTAGCCGGACGGGTGGTGGCTACCGTCCAGGGAGTGGTACTCGCTCTCCGACCGCTCGTACGGCAGTTGGGGGGCGTTGCTCTGGGGGGCGGTGGCGGCGGCGGGCTGCTGGGGCTGCGCGGAAGGCACCACGTAGCTCACGGGGCCGTCGTCAGCCCCTGGCGTGTTGCCCGCCCCCGACCCGGCGCCCGCGCCGCCTCCCCCGCTCAGACCCATCTGCATGCCATCGGCGGGGAGGTGAGATCCATAACCTACAGAAAAATAAACATAAATGAGTTTAAGTGACATTACCACACAATCGATTCCTCACAGCTTAGATCAGCTAACAATAAAACTCGCATTGGGAGAAAGCTTACCTTCTGTCTTTATGGGGTACATTGTTTGATTTGGATTCCTAAGGTGGAGGAAGGAGTGACTGCTGGGGGGTGGCGTCGACTCATCTCGGCAGTCTGGGCTGCGCATGTGACCGTAACCACCTACAAGAAACAAGAACAAAAAAAGAGGATTACTGCACTATTCTGAGAGCAAGGATACGACGCAGACGCAAGGCTCGATTGAAGTTATGGTATCCGGTCACTCCGACAAGAGGGCGCCAGTCTTATCAGACACGCCCGGACCAGACGGCAAAGGCGAGGGAGGACGCGCGTCCCTTACGTGTGGCAAGGCGCGGTGCAGGTGCCGGGGCGGGGGCCGAGCCGCAGAACATCCCCGCGGCGGCGCCCCTGAGCGCTAGGGGCGGCGGGGACAGGGGCGGGGGCGGGGGCAGGGGCGCCCCCCTACCTGCCCACGCGGGCCACCATCTCGGAGGCAGACTCGCCGCAAGGTTCATGCGAGGTCAGGTCAGGGGTCTGTGCTGCTCTCACAAACGCACACCGCGCGCGCGCCCCTGGTACGGCGTTCAAGAGGCGGCGGACGAAGAGTCGCGACGGTACAGCCCGTAAGACATCCGCCACGACAGGTCCTGGGGGCAGTACTGAGGCGGGGCGGATCCGGCGGCCGACTCCAGCCGCCCCACCCCGCCGCGCCCCGCGCCCCGCCCCGCCCCACCACGCCTCAGCACGCCGTCGCAGCCCAGTGCCCGCCACGATTCGGTCGCCTCTTTTTGTCGCCGATTGGCACGGGGCTCGGCAGCGACACTTTCAATAGGATTCGACACGACTGAGGCGGGCCCGCCCCCCGTCCCCGCCCCTCCACGCCTCAGCGCGGCCCGGCCCGGCCCGGCCCCAAGACGGCGCCCAGCCTCCTCGCAGCCGCACCAGCCGGGGCCCCCGACCTCTACAGGATAGGCAACCTGTCTGCACGTTTGTGTTGCGGGCCGCTCCGCAGGCTGCCGCCCGGCCCGGGCCCCGGCCCCGGCCCCGGCCTGACGGACAACACTTGAACAACTACAAGGGTCAGAGACCGGGACCCGGCCCCCACACCCCGCCCCGCCCCGCCCCGCGGCGCCCCACGCTAGAACGCCGCCGAGGCGCGAGACAAATGGCGGTGCAGCCATTGGAGCGAGGGGGCGCTGGTCTGGGCCGCCGGGCCGGGCCGGGCCGGGGCGGGGCCGGGGGCGCACGCGATCAGTACCGGAGCGAACAGAACAGAGCAGGGAGAGATGCTGCAGCCATCAGCCACTTCACAGCCCATTGGACGGCCTGATGGGCTGATGGGCCCTCCTGCTGCAGCCAACGACCCACGGGCTGGGCTGGGCACGGCGCAGCGGCGCAGCCCAGGTTCAGCCGCGCGCCCCGCCCGGCCCCGCCCGGCCCCGCCGGGCTGACAGAACACGCGCTGCTCGCTCTGCGTGACGGGCCATCAGCGTGTCCTGCTCTGTCCGCCCCACCGCACCGCGCAGCGCCGCGCGGAGGGAGGAAAGTACGAAATCACTCATCAGTCTGCGGCCGGGGCGGGCAGTACCGGGCTGCACGCCCAGCGCGCTGCCGTGGCGCCGCGGACAGCGTGCGAGCCGCGCGGCGGGGCGGGGCGGGGACTTCACCAAGCAGAGGACGGCAGGGACAGGGACAGGGCGACCGACGCTTTCCCTCCAGCGGCGTGCCACAGCTGACAGCAGCGCGAGGGATGCAGCCCTCAGGGCAGGGCTGGCCGAGGCCGAGGGGCATCGGCGCCACCCGAGCCGAGCAGCAGGGGGGAGGTACTTTATAGCAATGACTTGACGCTCTTGAATTACTGAGGCGCGCAAAGCTGCTGTTGCGTGCAGAAAACAGAATATACCCGCGAACAAGAGAACAGAGAACAGACGTAAAGCGCGTGCGAGAGGGATATAAAGGGAGGGGGAGGGAGAGAAAGAGAGAAAAAGAGAGAGGAGGGAGAGGGAAAGATAGAATAGAAATTGTGAGAGAGAGAGAGAGAGGGAGAGATAGAGAGAGGAGAGAGAGGCTGGGAGAGCGGGGAGCAGGGGTGGGCGGGTACAAGCGGAGAGAATGGCGATGATTACCAGGGCCGGGCTGGGTGCCGTACCGTACCGCACCGAGACGAGGCGAGGCGAAGTGGGGCGGGGAGCGGGGCGGGGGCGGGGGGCCGCAGGCCGGGTGAGCGGGGTGGGGCGGGGCGCGGAGCGGGGCCTACCGGTGCACGGGGAGGGGCGCAGCGGCTGTTGGCTATCCGCTCGACCAATCACGGCCCGCCTCGTGCCGCGGCCCCGCCTCCCGCCCAGCGCCGCGCAGCACCGCTCAGCACCGCGCAGCACCGCAACCTTTTGTGCTCGCGGGGCGGCGGGGCGCACGATGGGGTGGGGTGACGAGTCGTTGTCGTTGTCTAGGCGTGTTTATGTACCATTATTTTTTTACAAGGCCCCGACCGGTGCAGCGACGGGTTTCCAATAGGCGGGCTGGAAATGCTAAACGCTCTCGCATCCCGCGGGCTACCTGAGCTGACCCAGTGTGGTCCGCACACCCTTTGCTGCTCCCGCCCCGCGACGCCCGGCCCGGCCCGTCTCGGCTGAGAGGTCGCGGGTCGCGCCGCGCCGCGCCACGCCAGTGCCAGCGGGGTCTCCTCTCCGGATGTGGGCGTTTAGGCACCGTTGTACATGGCAACACATCGCGAGAGGACGAGTCCAAAACGAAACAAGTTCGTGATGACCCAGCGGCAGCAGGCCAGCAGGGCAGGCCACACAGCTAACGACCCCAGCCCCATTCCGCCACTAATTCCTATGCAGCGTAAATAGCAACCCGACCCGCTCCTCCCGTCATGAACGAGAAAAAAACTACTACTTCTACTACTACAACCGCTTTTGCTGGCCACGAAAAGCCCCCAACCCCTCCACTAATAAAGAAAGAAAGAAAGAAAGAAAGAAAGAAAGAAAGAAAGAAAGAAAGAAAGAAAGAAAGAAAGAAAGAAAGAAAGAAAGAAAGAAAGAAAGCAAGCAAGCAAGAAAGAAAGAAAGAAAGAAAGAAAAATAAGAGAAAATTAAAAAAGCAAGAGGGAAAAAAAAACTCTGCTTAGAGAAAAGTAGGGTTTGACACGAGGTCACGAAAACGCGAAACTGCCCTCGAAGATCTCGCGGGTCGTCCTTCGCTCTACCCTTGCTCAACGGGCGGGGCGGGGCCGTTCAGGGCGGCAGGTGCCGGCAGCGCGCGCCGTGCCGCGCCCCGCCCCGCCTCGCACCTGACGCACCGGGAGGGCGCAGGGCGCACGGCGCGGGCGGCGGGGGCGCGACCACCTCCACACGGCGTATACAACAATGTGCTATAAAAACACAAGTCGGTATGAAGGTGATGTCCGTCCCCCGTACCCCGCCCGCCCCACACACTGTCGCGCGAATGTTGCCTGTCTGTCAGCGACCTCCCACGATCATGTTGCACTTGGCAGGAAGCGCGAGCCAAACACAAACACACATTCACACACGCACACATACACGCGCGCGCGCGCACAAGGGGGGCGTCAAAGTCAGCGACATACCGTCGGCAAATGCCCCGTAAAATAGTCGGGGCCGCGGCAGTAAAAGCAACCCCTTGAAGCTCATCCGGCCCAGCGGCGCGGGCGGGGCGGCGCGGGGCGGGGCGGCGCGGGGCGGCGCGGGGCGGCGCGGGGCGGCGCGGGGCGGCGCGGGGCTGGCAGCGCACACGCGCCGACCCTGAGCCTGCTTAGCTTAGGCATACACAGGTCGCACTCTCGCGCCCACGCGCTTATCAGGACAAAATAATTGAGTCGCCCCGCTACCCTAGATATTGAGTAGCTTACGTGGTTTCTTCCGCGGTTCCTGGTAGTGCGGTGACGAGGCCCCCCGCGCTAAAACACTCGTCGTACAAGAGGAAAAGTACTCGGGAGATACTCGCATGACTAATCAAAATATATTCGCAAATGCTCGCGGGTAAATGCGTCAACTCCCTCGAGTGTCGTGACAGGGCTTACAATAATTTGTCGGCGGGTGCTGGTCTACTGCGGGTGCAGAGCAACAGCACAGCGCCGTCCCGCGGGCTGAAATGGCAGCGGAACGGAGACGCAAAAGGTCGGGTCGGGCCTGGCAGCTTATTACTGACGCCTACTGTTACGACGCGATTCTACGAGACAAAAAGAGGAATAGAGAAACGATGCCGCCGCGCGAGAAGACAGCGAGCGAGATGCGAGGCCGGCGACGACGTAGAAAAGAAAGAGAGCGAGAGATAGACAGCGCTGAGGTGAAAAAATAAAAAGTGGAGCGGTGCGCGAGGGCAGCGGTCCGGTCCAGCAGCGCAGAGCTCCCTCCTCCTCCGGGCCTAAGTGCGGCCGCAGCGTAGCGCCGCCCGCCCAATCCCCTCTCCACACGCTAAAATTCAATTTCTTTGGACCCAAGAAAAGAGTTGCTCCGTCACGAAGGTTTCGCTTCGCACAGGCATGGGGGTCGCGATGGGTGGCACCCACCTGACGTGAGCTGAGCATCCAGCCGCTGCCACCCACCGCAGGCGCGTGCCGAACCACCAGCGGGGCCCTCGGGGAGCCCCGCGCCGCCCCGCGCCGCCGCTTACTGCTCCCTCCCCGTCCCTCCACTCCCTTCCCCCCTCACATCACTTTCAACTAATTTCTCGGTCCCCACGATGTGGAAACACGCGCCGGCTGGCTGGGCTGCTGGCCGGGCGGGGCCAGGCACGGGGACGCCAACAGGTGGTAGCACCTGTTCAATTCATTGCACGGCTCCAGCCCGTCTTACTGTCTCTCTCTTCCCCTCCTTCTCTGTTCCCCTTTCCTATACGCACGATCGTTACTCATTTCAAGAGCCTGCCGCGCGCTGGTGCCCTGTCCCTATCCGCCCCGCCCCGCCCTGTCCACTAGAGCAGCGAACATCTGCTGCGGCGCAGTCCGAGCGACCTTGCACGCCGATCAAGTGCTTTTCCCTTTCGCGCCACAAACGCGGGCACACACGCACACACAGAAACTCGCAGCCTGCAGCTGCCGAGACGCTCCTTGGCGCGGGGCGGGACGGAGCTGGGTCGTTGGCAGACATAAGGCACCTGCGGGCCTGCGGGTCGATTCCGTCGGGTCTCCACGGCAAGTGCCAACGGCCAGTTAGGGTTGGCGGAGACACTGCATGCCGGGGGAGGGTCAAAGCGTGTGAGAGCGAGGGAACGAGCGAGAGTAAGCGAGAGAGAGAGAGAGAGAGAGAGAGAGAGAGAGAGAGAGACGAAGAGGGGGAGGGGAGGTCGACCCAACCGTTAGCGGGGCGGCCGGCGGGGCGGCAGGTGTCTACCGGCACGCTGCTCAGCTCAGCCCAGCCCAGCCGAGCTCAGCCCGGGCCACCTGTTCACTTCAGCCGTGGAGGACGGTTGGCTCGTGCCCTGGCCCGGCTGGCCTCCACCTGTCTGTCCTCCACATGACGATACCCAGCTGATCTGCTCCGGCCTGGGGCTTAGGGCGCCGGGCCGGGCCGGGCGCGGTGCAGCACCGGTCTGCGGTGCGGTGTCCTGCCGGTCCTGCAGGGGCAGGGAGCAGATCAGTGACCCGCGCGGTACGGCTGCGGTACGACGCGCCCGCTGATCGCCCGGCCCGGCCCGGCTCAGGTCCCACTTCCGGTTCTCTACCCCTACCCCCTCTGCTCCCACCTCCTCCTCTCCATCCGCCCCACCGTATATTTGGACAGCGGCAAGTGGAGTATGGACCACCAATCGATGGCGGTTTTGGAGGTGTGAGGCCCGGGGGGTCCTGGGCCTGGGCGCGGTGCGGGTGCGGGGCGCTACCCGGTGCTACGTGCTGCGGTGGGGCCAACAGGCTCGCCAACAGGCCCGGGGCCCCGGGGCCCAGGCCGCACCGCACCGCACCGCCTGGCCCGGCCCGCTGGAACCACTTCCTTCCAGCCAATCACCACCATCAAAATGAATATGCTTTTGTATCCTATGGAGCAGCCAGTCAGCCCATCGCAACAGCGCACCAAGTATTCTTTACCATTTTTTTCTCCTTTATTTTTTTTTCCTTTTTTTCCAGCCACGCACTTTTTGGGCGAGCCTCGTGATTGAAGGGCCCAGCGCGGAGCAGGGCGCGCTGGCCGGAGCGAGAGAGGCCCGCCCCGGCCCGGCCCGGCCGCCAGGGCGCACCGGAAGTGGGGCCGTTCGCCCGGAGCCGAGCACGGGGTCCCGACCGTAGTCGCGCACCGGAACCTGGGTGCCGAGCAGCCGAGCACAGGTACGGCTGCATCGCCAGCCCGGGCGTAAAACAAGAAAAATAAAAATAACAGACAAACAAATGGAAACAAAAATGTTTAACACGGATGAGAAATCACGGAGAATAACGAAGCCGACACATTGTTGTCCGCAGAAATATGGAAACTACAACGCCAGCGCGCATATGTTAAAGGCTGATCTGGCCTGGATGGTCGTATTACGCAACGTAAAAGGTTCTCTGAAGAGAGAAACACAGAAACGGCCAGTGCAGATGCAACGAAGTGCTCAGCGATCTGCGCCCGTGCCATCCAACAGCCACTTCCCTTTCAACGAAAAAATATACAATCGATCACAGGAAGTGCGGCTTACATCAAAGTCTCCAGCGAACCGGGGTTGGGCGGCACGGCACCACCGTTAGCAGCGTTAGCAGGTGTAAGCGGCAAAGCACAAGCCCTCGCAAAAAAAAGTGCGCAAAATAACGTTTCGTCCATTCAGCCAAATGAGACGCGCCCCGCCGGCGGTTCAAAACGAAGCAGCAAAACGGACCACATTCGCAAAGGAGTGTGCAAAAAATTCTAACGCTAACGCGTTAAACGGCCCCCTAGGTTTTAAAACTAGCCACAGAATGAGAAAGAACTAAAGTCAGAACTATTGGCGAGAATCACATCACGAATTTAATGATTTCATCCGCTAAAAAGAAGTCCCAAAAATTGAGCTATTATTTTATTTTTTCTTCTTTTTTGGTTAAGTAACTGGATATACCACGGTCCTCATTCCTCCCCTGCGCGCCACGCAGAGGGGCAGAGGGGCCGAGCACCCGAGCCTGCTGCGACAATGCCGATTCGGCTTGGCTCGCTGGCACTCCTGGCCGCACGGCAAACGTAGGCTCGTAGGCTAGACAAAACGCAGCCGGCTGGGGGAAGCGCCGCCGCCTTCGACAGACCAAAGCGCGTTTGAGGAGTGAGTGCCCAGTCCTGTCGTTTCTAGGTTCTAGGCTGGGACCTCTACTCAACAAAAGAAGGCCGGTGGCCCGGCTTGCGCCGCCGCCTCCGACAGATCAAGGCGCGTTTGAGGTGTGAGTTGCCAGTCCTGTCCCTTTCATGGTTCTAGGCTGGGACCTCCACTAACGCACCAGCGACTATTTATTTTAGCTGAACAATATGTTAGACAGCCGAAATAAATGTGAAAGAGGCAGTTTCAGACATGCGGAAATCGTTTCCCAAAGTTTCAACGAGGTTTAATCAGTAGGTAAAATATTGGATTCGTAAAATTATTTACGTAAATACACACCATTTCAAGAGTTATGTTTACCAGATTGAATTCAAACTTACCAAAACGTTTTCTGCTGGTGCAGAAACAATATTTACGCATTCAGTTCGACTTGTCAACGTTTTGATAACTTTATACAATGATTTAAAGTCGCGAGGTGAGAGCCTCAGCCCCCGGCCGGGGCGGGGGCGGCCATGGTTGGAGAGGGCCGGCGCGGGGCCGGTGACCTAGAATATATCTCTGGCAAGTTTTTAATTTGGTGACGACGCTAAGTTATGTTGCAGGCCTTTAGCACACATTTATGGAAGCCACTACACATTCACAAGGAACACAGAGGCAGACACAGAGACAAATCGTGAATTTTATCCGTCTCACATTTCCAACGCAAACATGGCGCTGAGCGGGCCAGCTGTCAACAACGCGCTTGGCAACCACTAAATCGACCCACCAGGCAAGAAGTAAAGGGTTCTAGTTTCACATTTGCCACACACTTACCATTAAATGAAATAGAAATTAGAAATATTGGTTCAAATCTCTCAGTGAGAGCCCAAATCGTGAATTTTATCCGCCTCACATTTCCAACACAAACATGGCGCCGAGCGAGCCAGCTATAAACAACGCCGGCTTGGTGTCCACTCAAACCAACACAAAATATATTTTGCTAGTTTTAGATTACGTAACAACGTAAAATGATGTTGCAGGCCTTTAGTAAACAACGGGGCAAGCCTCCACGCATTAACACGGAACACAAGGGTTGACTTATTTGTATCTTTCAGTGAAAACATGAACTGAGGATTCACTCTGAGGTTGGCGGTATTGTCACAAGCCCCGCCCACGGCGAAATTACAGTCCCAGCCAACAATCAGGAGCCACGGCGGCTAGCTAGTGGTCACGTTTGAAAGTCTCCTGGTGCTGAACCCTTTTACACGGCGTGAATCTGCAACGATTCTGACGTGACCACTCTCTGCGGTGAAACTTTTGGATATCGAGGTACAAAGCAACAGGCGGACGTTTTTATTGGTTGGATTTTCGCGCGAAACATTTCTATTGGCCAGAGCCTTTTGGAGGGTGTCAATTTTGGCTCGGCACAGGGTGCTCGGCTCGCAATTACCATAGAAACTGACGATGCAAACTATTTTTATGCAAAACTGGACAGACAGTTCGACATCAGACCTGCCTCCAAAATTTTCTAATTTTTCGTAGTATTTTTCATTGTAATTTTGTAGGAATCGGCTCGGCACGATCGGCTGCGTCCATAAGGGGCCATCGTCAAGACTAAAAAAAAAAACTCACGGGCGTGAGCAATAGGCCCCCCTAACGGGGGCCTAAAAATAAAAATAAAAACGGAAAGAGGGGGCGATGCAGAGACACACGTACAATTGCACCGGTAAATAAGAGTAAGAAAAAAGTGGGGAGTCGGTAGGTAAATGGCACGAGCTTCGGCGGGGGCGGGGCGGCCCTGGAGGCCCGGTGGGGATAAGGGGACGGGGGAGGGGGCGGGGGAGGGGGCGGAGCGCTGGAGTGGGCTGGGGTGGCGAGGAGGGCGGAGTAGTGGCAATTGGAGGGAGGTGAGGAAACTCAAGACACTACATCCGGTGGCCCTCTCTGGTGGAGGGTTGAGGGGGGGAAAGGGGGGAGAGAGAGCACCTCCTCACTGCTGCGCTCCTCTCCTGAGCGAGATGGACACATGTCGCTCCGCTCTTATTAATGACCGCACAAGGCGCACACGGCGGGCCGGGCCGGGCCGGGGCCCGTCGCAGAGTTTACTTTGCTAGACATCTGGGGAGGGTGCTCCGTGCTCAGCCCCGCCCCGCCCCGCCCCGCCCCGCCCCGCCCCGCCCCGCCCCGCTGAACATGTGCCGCGCGTCACAGCTGTAACCCGCCAGGACCCAACGGCCTGGCTGGCACCGAGTGCGTACCGGCTCAAACAGAGTAGACGCTACAGTATTGCGGGATCGTATACTCGTCTGGGCCACCGTGCCGCCTGGCAGGGAGGAGGAACAGGCAAGGCCGCGACACGGTAGCGTCTACTCTGTATCACCCGGTTAAACAATCACTGTAGCGAAGCCTTTCGTAAGCTTTCAGCATGGTCAAAGGGAGACCGATAGAGGGAGAGAAAGGGGAGAGAGAGAGAAAGAGAGAGAGAGAGAGAGAGAGAGAGAGAGAGAGAGAGAGGGAGGGAGAGGGAGAAAGAGGGAGGGAGGGAGAGAGGGAGGGAGGGAGGGAGGGAGAGGGGGGGGGAGAGGGGGGGGGGAGAGGGGGGGAGAGGGGGGGGGAGGGAAGGAGGGAGAAAGAGAGCATCAGCATCAGCTCGTCTACACGCGAGGCGGAGGAGAGGAGAGGCCGCCGCTAGGAAAGCCGCGGCGTGAAAAACAGATTCAATGTGAGGCGACTCGACTCGTCGGAGATGAGGTGGCGGTGGCGGCGTCATTAGGGAGGTCAGCGCGGCCGCTCAGGCGCTGCCCTGCCCTGCCCTGCCCTGCCCTGCCCTGCCTGGCCTCTCCTCTCTCTTCTCCGCCGCGATCCTCCAAATTGCCATCTTTTCTTTCTCCGGCCGCGGTGACCCCGCGAGGACACCGCGTGTCTTCCACGAGGCCATCGGCGTAGCCCTCTCCTCTCCCGCGGGGCGTGGCGCGGCGTGGCGCGGCGCGGTGGGGCAAGGTGGGCGGGGCGGGGCGGGGCGGGGCGTTACGGGGCGGGGCGTGCTTTACGGGGCGCACGGCCGTGCGCATCAGGGCGTGCTAGCGCGCCGCAGACACACACGTAACGCCTCGTAACAACGCACATTCTGCCGTCGGGACGGGACGGCCTCCAGTCCGCTCCTCTCCTCCGCGCTGCTCCTCCTCGACGGCTTACTCAACGCGTCACGCACGGCCTGCAGCAGGCCTGCAGCAGGCCTGCTGGCTGCAGGACGTGCAGGGCCTGGAGCTCTTGTGTACCTGGCAGCGATGTGGTGGTGGACAGCGGGCCGCCGGGGCCGTACAGCGGCACGGGCATGGTGGGCACGGGGCAGTCCCCGTAGAACGCCTCGTGCGCCGAGTTGATCACCTCCAGCTCCTGCAGCACCATGGCCGTCCGTAGGGGGTCGCACACAGACACCGACAGCCTGGCAGTCGGGCTGTCACTCACTCAGAGCGTAGAGGTCACTGGCGAGACGGGATCGGTACCCGCTGCACAGGCACGCACACACGACACAGACACACGGACACACTCTCACACACACACACGCACACACACAAGGGCGCGCGCGCACGCCCGCGGTGCTGTTGCCCGCTCACGGAGCACACACGATCATACAAGCACACACACGCGAACACACGACGTGCGTCCGCGACGGGATCCTGGCAGCGACTGGGGCAGGGAGGGCCTGGCTGAGGGGCCGGGCCGTGCGGGCCGCGGCTCGGCGCGGAGCAGCGCGGAGCTGCGCGGCGGGAGGTGAGGGTGGGCCCGGGCCAGCCCCCACCATCCACTCCAGGCCCGCCCCGCCTCACCTCGCCCCGCCCCACCCCGCCCCACCCCGCCCCTCCACCCGGGCCAGCAGCAGCGCGCAAGCCCCTCCCTACCACTGCCAGGTGTCGCCACGCCACGCCACGCCGCGCCAGCCCGGGCCGGGCGTCGCCACTGCCTGTTGCTCAGACAGCACCGAGAGAGTGGACGTCATACCTACCGAGCGCCACTCGGGCCTCGGCAAATAAGCACGCCGATAATTGAGAGCGCCACCGATAAGACGTCAGAAGCGCAACCCCTGACTGGCCCCGGCGGCCCGACCCGCGGACGACGGCGCCGAAGGCGCCCAGAGCAGTTTGAGGGACTTTGCACTCGTGCACCGCGGCGGAGAAAAGGGAAAATCTAGTCGAGTTGAACGGACGACAAAATCACCTTCGCGAGCACGATAGCAAAAGCACAGCACAGCGCGCCCCGTTTACCATTGAATGGCCCGGCCCGGCCCGACCGCTTCGCCTGCGCTTTCTCTTTTCCTGTCCTGCAACTTGATCGCTTGCGCCGCCCAGCCCCAGCCCCAGCCCCAGCCCCAGCCCCAGCCATGCCCTATCCTGTGCTATGTGCCGTGCGGGGCAGCACGCGTCCCTCCACTCCGCCCCACCGGAAGTGGCCTTGCTGGGGGTGGCGCGGGGGAGGGGAGGGGCGGGGGCGGAGCGGAGCGGGCGGACGCTGCAGCAGCAGAGGCGGCGCGGCGCCTGGGCGAGCACGATCAGGCCGGACACGCTGCGCATTTAGAATTGATGCTGCCGTCTGATGTCGAAGATCGATCTGCTCGCACTCATGGGGCCCTGGCCCTGGCCCTGCCAACCCCGACATAAGGTACCGCCACAGGTGCGACGAGGATGGAGGCACGAGAGCGATCTTCGGAATCAGACGGCAGGTCGCGACGGATCAGCCCGCGCCGCCCGCGCCTGGCCCCATCCCCGCGCGGACGTCCGACACCGTTGCTGTGCAGCTCAGCAGTTAGCGCGCGGCCAGCCAGGGCCGCGGAGGGCAGGGGCAGGGGAGGGGGCGGACAGCGTTGTCTAAGGCATCCACTCGTCTCCGGTCACCTGGCGGGCCATAGCGGCCATAGCACGAACCAGACCGGACAGCACGTCGAATAATGTCATCATCACACACAAGAGCGGCGCGAGCGGCCCCGTCCCGCCCCGTCCCCGCCGCGCTTGGACGAAAAGAGAAGAATGATTTTAGGCTTTTACTGCACATCGTCCGCGCAACAACAGGGCGGGGCGGAGCGGGGGCGGAGCGGGGCGGAGCGGGGCGGAGCGGGGCGGGCGCAGCACGCCCTCCGCACACTGCTGAGGGTTGGTTCTCCGCCGCCCAACCCCGGCTGCCTGCCCGGTGCTCTTTGTGTCCACTTCCGGTGCGGAACACGTCTCGGCAGGCCTCGCCTCGCCTCCCCGCGTCGCGCCGCGCCGCACCGCTCCACCGGGAACATCTCTCATCGCGATGCTCAGGTGAGCGGGGTGGGGCGGGGCGGAGCGGGGCGGGGCGGGGCGGGGCGGGGCGGGGCGGGGCGGGGCGGGGCGGGGCGGGGCGGGGCGGGGCGGGGCGGGGCGGGGCGGGGCGGGGCGGGGCGGGGCGGGGCGGGGCGGGGCGGGGCGGGGTGAGGAGGGGCGGGGTGGACCGGCCGCGCACGTGCGCGCCTCGACGGAGATTGACAAGATGGAGACGCGAGGAGGAGGAGGGATCGGGACGGGTCGGCTCGGGTCGGGTTGGGGTTGAATATGCATCAGGCAGGCGAGGCGCGATGGCGGCGCGGCGTCGCGGCTACCTGCCACGCCGGTGACGGTCCTGACCGTCTTGGCGGCGAGGACATGGGGAGCAGCGGGCGCGGCGCAGCAGGCCACGACCGTCCGCGTGCCACCCGCCGTCACCGCCGCCAGAGCCGCAGGTGTTCGCAAAAGTTTTCGAGAGATTGACTGAAGGCGCATTCCTATCAACACTTGACCACCGCGGCACTTTCACGGCCGAGGTGCTCGACAGCGATAACGAGCCCTGTTCTGTTCCGTGACATAACTCGCAGCTGCGCTCGCTGCGGAGGTGTGAGACACCACGCATAATCGCGGAGCGTGGCTTTCCGCGGACTGCATGTAATCGGCCGTGACCCGGCCGCTTATCGGCGTTGCTCAAAGCGCAGGACGCCGCCGTGCCGATTGGAATCGGAAATCCAGATTATTTTCTAGGCGCGATTAGAAGAGCTCCTGTCTCGTGGCCATCGTCAACGAACGCGCACAGCGCCCCGGCCCTGCGTCACGGGGTGTTTGTGCTTCGAGTGGAGGTGTACTCCAACCCTTTGGAAATGTCACATCATCATGCCAAAAGACGAGTGTCTCCCTGTCCAGCTGAAAACCTATCCGTAGGGGAAGCGTCCCCCGGGGGTACATATGCAACAATATGGAACTGTACTGCGGGTCAGCCTACCCAAGGGACCAAGACACCTCACGGCTGGAGCGGTTATAAACAGATCCGTAAATTTGGTAAGTGTTCTCGGAACATACCCTAGAAAAGTAGTGGAGAGAGGAGAGAGGGGATGGCAAATACTAAGGGCTAGGGCTCGAGTACCTATGGGTGCACAAGAAGGCCCTAGGACGCTAGGCCGGGGAGCCTAGGCCCGGGGGTACAACTGCACTGCGGCATGGCAGCAGCCTGGCTCGCCCTCGCCCCCGTCATTGAGAGCTGTCACGTACTCGATATCAGCGCACCAACCCTTTCCAAGAAAACAAATGAACGCGATAACAGAATGCGCACGCCCTCCCTACGATTAGATTTACTTTTTCTTCGCCTCATTTCTGTAGTCGTTATCGAGAAAAAAAAATATAAGGCAAAGACAAGGCGAAAGGGCCGCCAAAAAAAAAGGAAGGACCTGCAAAGGTGCTGGCAAAGGAACCGCAAGAGGAACTGCAAACAGAGCTTAGGCAGCGCGCGCTCCAGGCGATTGCGGGCCTTTTGAGGTGCGACCGAGAGCGAACGGGTCGGGCCGGAGAGCAGTGGAGAGAGATGTTTGCAGAGGGCGGGGTGGGACGGGCCCGGCTCGGGCGGGGCGGGGCGGGGCGGGGCGGGGTGGGGCGGGGTGGGGCGGCCGGGGCGAGGAGGGCGGGCGGCCGCGACTCCGGGACAAACAAAGACACCGAGGAGATCAGACAGAGACGGGCTCTGAGGAGGACGACAGGGGATGGCAGCGGACCAGGGCTGGTGTCACTTTAATTGGCGACAATGAGACTCTGGAGATAATTATGAGCGAGGGTGCGGGGTGCGGGTCGCGCCCCGGAGCAGGGGAGGCCCGGCCGGGCCAGGCCCGCGCAATATGGGGGCCAGAAATCACTTCTCCTAATTCGGCGCGTGTTTGCGGGGGAGGACATGGCACGGGCCCGTCTGGTCTGGTCTCCGAGCAGAGCCACGCCGCGCCACGCCGCGCCACGCCGCGCCACGCCACGCCGCGCCACGCCGCGGCAGCCTGCTCGTCTGTCAAACCCCGCGACCCCTCTTCGCCCCGCCCCGTCTCGCCCCAGAGCGACCACCGGCCCTTTCTTCACATAGCGACCCCACTTGCGTCTACAAGGCTCATTTACGTCGTGCCAAAGCTGGCAGTCGTTATAAAACCCTTTGTGGTGAGGCAGCAAGGCCCTCCATCAGCATCAGCGGCCCCTCCAGCGCTACCCTCTACTCGAGAGCGGAGGGCCGCGGGGCGGGGGCAAACATACCACCCGCCACCCCGAGGGGCCCCCGAGCCAGGCAGGGCAGGGCAGGGCAGGGGCGGGCAGGGGCCCCGGCTAGGCTCTCTCTACATTCGACGCACTCGACTCGCCAATCGCCGCGGAGCGACGGGACGGGACAATGGGGCGGGGGCGGGGGCGACTCTCCACCCGCCGACAAGTGGCCTCCTTATTTAACAACCCTTTGCTTTGGACCAGAGACCTGGTCGCCGCATTCCTGGGGACTTATGCGTCATATGTCAGAGAAGAGAGGGGAGCGGTAGCGGAGTGGTGATGAGGCTGAGGCGAGATGTTCGATCAAACCATTCACCTTCTACAGGGGTCCGGGGTCGGGGTATCGGGTCGATCCGGGCCAGGGCATTCCATCCCATTCATGGACCAGCTACCATTCATGGCGAGGTTCACCCGCGACATATATATGCAGATCCTGCGCAGAGCTCCTTTTCCCCTCAAACTCTCCGCCCCGCAACAGATCTTTCCAGGCACGCGCTCCCGCCCGTCAGCTGCTCCACGCGCGCAAAAAAAAATAAAAAATAAAAAAAAAGCAAAACAAACAGAGACAGGAGCAGAGAGGAGCGGAAGTTGTGATGCATCGCTCTTCGTCGCACTCGCACACACTCGCACGTCAGCCCCCACCGGCCATGATTGTCCCCGAGTGGCTGTACTCCGCTCCGCCCGCCCCGCACCCCGCCGCACCCCGCCCCCTCGCCGCCCCAACCCTCCAGCCGTTGCGCCCCACCCCCAGCCCCGCGCACCTTGCCCCACATCCGGCCACGTGTTCGGCTGCTCCCGACCCCGGACGGCCCGGACCGCCCCCGCCAGCCAGCCAGCCGACGACGGAGCGGGGCGGGGCGGGACGGAGACCGTGCGTCGTGCGGCCAAGGAATTGCGAACTGCAATTGGAACCGCCATAGTCACTGCTCAGCATCGGAGGCCCTGTACCCCCTGTACTCTATTACGCGGCGTGCAGCTCAGAGACGGGTAGCCTCGAGGGGAGTGGAGCCAGTGGGGACCCGGCCCGCCAACGTACTGGGGCTGCTCGGGCTCGGGCCGGGCCCGGGGGCGGCGGCAGGTTGACGAGCGCAGCGCTGTGCGCACGTGTGTCCGTGCACGTGTCTGGCCCCGCTTGCGTGCACGTGCGCAACACACCCACTTGTTGGAGCACAGCACACACGGCCGCGCCGCGTCAGGTCGCGCCGAGCAGCGCGGGGCACTCAAACAGGCGCGACATTGTCCCAGGCGGGGCGGGGCGGGGCTGGGCGAGGTGGTGTCCTCTGTCCTCTGCAGCTGCGACCCTGCGATAAGGCTCCACCCCGCCCCGCCCCGCCCTGATTCTGCAGGAAGGCAGCCCTGGCACCCGACAACGCAGGGCAAACTGCCGCACGCCTCAGCAAAGTACATATGACGCAGAACTAAACGTTTTGCGTGCAAACGCCCCCCCCCCCCCTCCCCTCCCCACACCGCCCCGGTCTATGGCCGCGCTCTGGTTGGCGCCGCGCACACTTCTGCCGCGTCGGCCCAGGCCCGGGGCGGAGCGGGGCTGCGGCACACGTCGATGCCGTGGGCGATAAGCGCCGCTGCTAGGGCTGCTGGGCCACTGCAGTCCGTCATTACAACCACTTGGTAAAATGAATCCATTTCGGTCCGATGCAAACAATCGGGCCCGTCAGAAAGGGGGGGGGGGGTGCGACGTGGGGCGGGGTGTAGTAGGAGAGTAGGAGAGTGGGCGACCGAAGGAAAAAAGAGAGGAGCGAGCGGGGTCTATTAATCGCGCATTGTTGGCCGGGGCGGACGGCGTGACGGTAACAATGAGTCACAATGGGCAGCTGGCCGGCAGGGCCTGTCCAGTCCAGTCCTGGGCGGGGCGGGGCGGGGCGGGGCGGGGCGGGGCGGGGCGGGACGAGGCGCCCCGGAGCGCGACTGCCAGGCAGCGATTGGTTGGCGGCGCCTTTCACCGGCCGCGGTGGAGCCCCGCGGGGGCCGCGGGGGGCGTGGCCAGCCGGGCCGAGCAGCGCCGCCAAGCGCCGCGCTTGCTGGGGGAGGAGGGACAGGGCAGGGCCGGCAGGGCCCGGGCTGCGCGTGGGGCTCAACAGGTCCAGCACTCTGGGGCCCAGGCCCAGAGCGTAGCAGCTCCACGGTGAAGCGTTGGGACCCGATATGACACCATTTGCCATCGTGACATATCTGTCACCCTCGCAAAATACGCGCTCGCGGGCAACACCTCTCCTCACACGGTGTCTCTTTGCCACCGAGAGCGGTGCCAAGTGCCAAGAGGCCGAGGGGGGAAACAACTTTGGAATTTCTGTACACCTCGCAATTCAGAAAAAAATCAGAAATTAAAAAAAAATTAGGAAAAAACAAGAATTTTTTTTGCAAAAAATATTTTTTTTTAGAAAAAAAATCAGAAATAGTCACAAAAATGTACTAGGAAAAACTCAACGAAAAATTCAATAAACTTCACGAAAAATTCACAACATATGTACACCAAAATTCACAGTTGTTTCTCCCTCGCAAGAGACATTCACGGCACCTGTAGCGCCCGTGTCTCAGGATCAACACGCTGGGCGTACCTCTCCACAGCATGGCCATCTGCTCCATCTGGGCGACGGCGACGAACATTTGGGAATGCAGCATGCGATCCTCGGGCGGCTCGAGTGGGGAGGACACAGGGGTCCTTGGCGTAGCGGCCGCGGCGTCAGCCTCCACCGCCGGGGGCGGCGGCCGTCGACATTGGGGCAGATCACTTGAAGCACACTTTTCACTGGCACTGGCACTGATCACTGCCGCGCTGCGTGGCGGGGCGCGGGGCGGGGCGCGGGGCGGGGCGGCGGCTGACTCGTGCTCCCTGGCTCACTCTCTCATTCACGCACTCACTCGCGGCCAGGACTAAGCTGCTCACAACTCGGCACTGAACAAGGGGAGGAGCGGAGCGGACCTCGCTGCAACCTGCCGCCGGGGGGCTCGCCACTACATTGCAGCGCGCCGCAACATGTGTACCGCGCCGCGGGGCGGGCCCGCCGCGCAGCGTCCCCCGCCCCCGCCCCCGCCACGCCACGCGATGTGCCGATAGCGCGGGGCGGGGCGGGGCGGGGCGGGGCGGGGCGGGGCCGTCTTGGAGGGGGCGGGCCTGGCGCCAGGCGGGGGCGCGTTACATGATGAGAAGCCAAGCGGGCAGAGTGGTTCACGCTGGCTGGCTTTCCCTCTCCTGCGTCAGCGCCCCCTCGCCCTCCCCCTCCCTCAGCTGGTACGCCACAACACTCTTCCGGCTCTACTACCCTACTGCCCTGTGCGGACACTCCGCGGAAGAGGACAGGGCACGCGGCACGGCCGAGGCACGGCCAGGCCATGAAGAAGTCGCGACGTGCGAAGGAACTCCAGAACAGAACTAAGCAGGCTACACGTTTCACCCATTTACCGTGCTCTGCAGGCCTCTTTGTTTCCATCCTCAGCTTCCAGCAGCTGATTTGGTCCCGGAGGGCACCATGCGCCATTATCTCTTTATCTCTCTCCCTACTTTTAGTGAAGTTTATCGTTTTAAAGTCTAATTCTTTTATTTGTATTTCTGTAATTCATGAGAGCCAGCTTCTATACTGCATTGGGACCAAAGCCCTTTTGTATGGAAGCTGTCAATAAAAAAATTAGAATTCAAGTTCACCCACACTAATAGGTTGCAGCGATTAGACAGCCACCAAGAAGGATCCAGGTTACGTCAATATCGTTATTCGGGGAAAATGTATCCTTTCTTTTAGGTTCCTACAGGATTCTGGAGCACCCGGTGCAGTGTTGCGATCCGAAGCCATCATTCCACGTGGCATGGCATTACGTGTCCATCTTGGGGCGCCATTGTGGCGCGTATACAGTGCGCGACGCGGGGCAGGGCGGGGAGGGGAGGGGCGGGTAGAGCGCGCGGCCTGCGCGCGGCCTGCGCGCGGGCAGCCTTGCACTCAGGGGGTGGAACGTAGTGGAACGGGGCCGGCCTTGCGTCATCGCGATGCTCCTTGAAGCGCTTGCTCGCTCCCCCGCCCGCCCCGCCCCGCCCCGCCCCGCCCCGCCCCGCCCCTGCCCGGCACTACACGTCATGCAAGACGCACGCTCCTACTACACGTAACACTGACATAACGGGTGTTTCAGAGCGGATCGCGACGCATCGCCGGCTAAACACCGCTGATCAGGCGCAGGTACTCACCCTCCATGTAGTGGTGCTGCGGGGGCGCGGGAGTTCCTGGGTGGCTGCCCGCCACCGAGGGCGGCCCGGGCGGCGCCGGGCTGCTGTTGTTGTTGTTGTGGTGGTGGCCGGCCAGGAGATCGGTCAAGTCCGGTACGGACTCGATGAGGCCGGCGCCCACCTCACCGCAGGCGCGCTCCTTCTCAACATCTGCAAAGGAAAACATCGAGACGATAAGAAACTCAACACCCTAATAGTTGTGTTGTGATATTCGATTTCAAGTTTCTTATCAGGCGTATATAGTTTTTAATTGGACGGGATTCATTTTAGTCCCCGACGGACGCCGGGCGGGGGGTCACGGCCGCCGCCGGTTCGCACGGTGATGATCTGGCGGGAGCAATGTCAGGGCCCGCCCCGCCCCGCCCCGCCCCGTCCCGCGCCCCGGGCCCGGCCTCACCCACACAGCCTCAGCCTCCAGACACGCCGACGCGACGGCTGGCCGTGGGAAAACCGTCTGGGCAGGTCCTGCCGCGCCGCCCTGTTCCGTGGACCATCCGCGGTCAGGGTCCCCTCAGGAACCCCCAGGAGGGTCCCACCCCACAACGCGCGGGTCAGCGCGCGCGTGCACCTGCAGGGCGCTGCAGGGTGCTCTGGCCGCGCCCCGCAAGGGGGAGGGGGGGGGGGGGTTACAGAGGAGGTAAAGGAGAGAATTGCGCGCTCTCCAAGAGTACAGGCCACAGATAGGCAGTGCCGACCGCGGAGGGGTGGAGCGGGGCCCACACGGGGCGCGGGGCGCGGGGCGCCCAAACTGATCCATATTCAGAGGCTCTGGCCGGGCGGACTGGCCGACGCGCTGCGCGGCACCGAGCAGCACCACAGGCAGGCAGACAGGCAGGACGCTCCATTATGCATGGTGGTGGCGCTGGCCGGGGTCCGCCCCGTGCCCCGTGCCCGGGCCCCTCCCCTCGGCCCCCCTCGGGCCACAGAACCGCGCAGCTCGCGGGGCACCCGGCTCGGCCCCCTGAGCCCCCCAGCGAGCAAAGGTCGCTAATGTCAGCGTGGCAGCGCGGTGCGAGATGGCCACCTGCCCGGTGCGGAAGGGCCCGTCCACAAGCCACATCACCGAATTTTTTGTGAATTTTCCTGAACTTTTCCAGAATTTTTCTGAATTTTCCTGAATTACTGAAAATGTCTGAGTTGTTTCCCCCTCGTATCACTCCCGGGGTGCCCTGCCCAGGCCTGGCCTCTGACGCCCCGCCCGCGACCGCCCTGCCCCAGATCTCAAGCAAGCCCCGCGCCCGGCCCAGCCCAGCCCAGCCCGGCCCCACCGTCGCAAAAGCGAAGTGAGCCATTCTATCGATAACCAACCGGTTCGCAACAGGTGACCTGAAAGCCAGCGGCAACGCGCGCCGAACCGAACGTCGCGGAGGGTGCGGTGTATATGGCTTTGAGACAGAAAAGCCGCGAGCACAAGAAAAAACAATAAAGGAAAGGAAAATAAAAATAAAAAAAGTTCTAGGTTAGCAAAGCGTTGGCGTGTGGCTTACCCTTTTGCAGGATCTCCAGGTGCTCCCACAGGATGTCCCCCACGAAGGGCGGGGTGCGCTGCAGAAACGACTCCTTCCCCATCTGGCAGATGTCGCGGCCCTTACCGAACTGCTGCAGCGGCACCCCCTCCAAGGAGAACTCGCTCATTGCCCAGCGCAGCCAAAAGTTGACGTGCTTCTCGGACCATTCGCGAGGATCTGTAAGACAAAACCAAGCCTTTAGAAAAAAAAATTTAATTTATACTATTCATAACTATTTATAATTGAAAAAAAAATGGATTTTTTTTTGAAAAGAAGAACAGGGGCGTCGTGAGGTGTAGGAGGGCGGGGAGCGGAGGCGGGGGGCGTTGTCGCGGGACGGGGCGGATAGTGTTCGGGTTGGCAGGCGTGCCGCGGCATAGCACACAGCGGTGCGGTAGCCCCGTGAGACGAATCGCCGCAAAAACACCGAGCAGTAAACGAAATCCTGCTGAAAGCGGCCGTGGCGGCCCCTTGCGCTACCACAAACCGCTATCTGATAAAGAAAGAAACTTTCTCGAATAAAAGCGTTTTATTTGTCCTCTCCATCAGGGGAAAGACAAAATACAGGCGAAATGGGGCGTCCGTATGGATGGCGAGGAGTGCACGTTGCCACTGCCGATTCCGCAACAACCGATTATCGTCGAGGGACAGACAGACAGACAGACAGACAGACAGACAGACAGACAGACAGACAGACAGACAGACAGACAGACAGACAGACAGACAGACAGACAGAGGTGGGGGAAGTGGAGGAATCGTGAAGAGCGACAAAGACGCAACGAAAAGGGAGAAAGGCAGAATAGGGGAGGGGCGTCGCTCAGAGGCAATCCATCAGAAGGGGATTGGAGCGTGGAAATCTCTCCTGCCCCCGCCGCGCCGCGCCCGTTTGGCCGGGACGGGGAAGGCGCATGTGGTGCGTTGGTACCTCTGCGGACACCGCGCCACGCCACGCCACGCCACGCAGGTGAGGTAGTGGACTCCATGGGCGGCGGTGCGAGACGCCAAATGATCCGGCCCCCTCACCTGGCCCCCGCCCGGCCCGCCCCCGCCCGCCCCCGCCCGCCCCCGCCCGCCCCCGCCCGCCCCCGCCCGCCCCCGCCCGCCCCATGGCCCGGCCCGGGCAGAGAGTGCTCCACTCCGCTGTCACACCACGGCAGCGCGAGGCGCGGTCAGCAGCGCGGCGTCAAGTTATCGGAGGGAAGGGGGAGCTGCCGCTGGCGCGGCTGGCGCGGCTGGCGCCGCGGATTGGTCGTCGCAATCCCTAACGGTCCGCGGCGGGCTGGGGCCGGGCCGGGCCGGGCCGGGCGCCGCTAGGAGATGGAGAGGGCGGAGCACAGCGCAGCACAGCGCAGCACGGCGAGCCGAGCCGAGGGGCCTATAACGGGAGGGCCCTCGCCAGCAGCCGACGGTATTGGCTCAGCGCGGCGCGGCTGGGAGCAGCTTCTGCGCACTCTACATACACCCGCACCTGGACCGCGCGCCCGCTTTGCTTTGCTTTGCACTGCTTTGATCGAAGAGGCTCCCGATAGTCCGGCATCGCTGCGCTCTTAGTTGGTATAGCCGGGTCGGGACTCGGGAGGGGTGCAGGGCAGGGCGGGGCGGGGCAGCAGGGGAGGCGGAAGTCATTTTCCGCCCGAGCGAGCGCCCCACCTGCCGACACTGCTGCTCTGCAGCGGGGAGCCTTGCGCTCTGCAGCAGCAGCACCCACCTCCCCTCTCACACACTGCCAGGCGATACAGGAGAGCGGACGACTGGAGGTGTAAGGTGCGCCATGTAACCCAGCGGCAGCGTCATGTGTAATGATCTCCCTGTCACCCCCCACGGCCAATGACGGAGTATAGCACGGGAACTATGGTCCCGTGGAGGCTGGTCAACCTGACCGCTTCTCTGATGTCGACAAGTGAATTCAAACAATCCAAACCATCCCAAACAATTAAAAAAATAAAATAATAAAATAAAATAGGAGCTTTGACGAAGTGGGAGGATTTAGATTTTGCGACCGAGGAGGGGTCACTTCGAAAAATCATTGTACAGTCCCCAAAATCTCATTTAAGAAACAAAATGGAAAAAAAGGGAAAAAGAAGAAAAAAGTTAAAAAATAAAATTGAGAAGATACAAAAATTCTTAAATAATCGAGAAAAAAATGAAAAACAAAACGAAATTAAATTGAACATCAGGAATGGTGTAAAGGATCAAAATTTATCAAAAAGTGGCAGAAATTTTCCTCGAAAAATCAAAAGAAAAATCAAAACCGAGATCAAAACAAAAAATCAAAGGAAATCAAAAGTCAAATAAATCATTGTACTCATTTTGTATGAGTGACACCCCCCTCGTTTGCGACCCACATGGGTGAGGTGCAGGCTTGCACAACGGCTCCATCAGGCAAGGCGTTCGGCCTCTCCTGCTGAGTGGAAGCTTCAGTGGCCTGCAGAGCACGGTAAATGGCAAGAGCAGGCCGAGCTCTAGCCTCTAGCGCAGCCCGACCCGATGTGGTGTCCCCGTCGCGTGTCGGGCGTGGCGGGCGGGGCGGGGTGCGGCGGGGCAGGTCCAATTACTGCACCGTACCGGCCCTACCCAGCGCTAGCGAGGATGCGCCCATTGTTGCGAGACCGGCCCTGGCCTGGCAGCGCAAGCTGCTGCTCCATGCAGGCTCCATCGCTCCCCACGCGATGCCCCTCGGATGAGCCGAATAACTAGCAGGGGCCGAGCCGAAGCGTGGCGCCAGCGGCAGCTGCAGCTGGCCCAGCCCCGCACCAGCTGATGAGCTGCGGCACCCGCACCTGCGCGCAGCTGGCCGTGGCGAGGGTTACGCGCCGGCCCGGTCCGGCCCCGGCACGCACTAACAATGCTCATCCCGACCGGTATTGTTGGGCAACCCGCGATGCGTTAATTGTTGGCGCAACGCGTAATAATGCTAATGGGCAGTACGGTGCCGAGCAGCTAGGGCGCGGTGCGGCGCGGTGCACGCACTAAGGCCGCTCGACGCCACACCACGCCACCCCCCCAGGGCGCGTGCTGCCCGGCCGCGAGTGTTTGACGCCCCGTGTATTGACACTCACCGCTCGGCTCCGCTCGGCTCCGCTCCGGACTGCTATCACCACCGCGATGCCTATTTGCGCAAACACACTCGCACTCGTGCGCTCAACACAAACACGCACACACACGCACACACACACACACACACACACACACACACACACACACACAAACACTTGCACAAGCTCGCGCGGCCTTGGAGTGAAGGCCCATTCAGAAAGCGTGAACTCGCCTCCTCCTCTTCTCTCTCTCTCTCTCTCCCGCGTCGCCAGTAGGTTTGCACACACACACCTAGCTCAAGCAGATGCGGAGAAGAATAAAATAAATAAAATTCAAGTCCGCTAGCTCCGCTATAGCCGATGGAGACGGGCACGCCCGGGCCGGGCGCAGCCCCAGCCCGCAGCCTCCTTCTTTGCTCTCATCCAGCGCGGTAGGCCGGCCCGCCGTGCACGGCCGCCAGTGGATGGCCTACCCTCCCGGCGTCCCCGCTGCGGCTGGCACAGCCCCCACGGCCTGGCCGGGCCGGGCAGCACGGCACCCTCCGCTCGGCAGTGACGCAAGGATAACGCGGCCCCGCCTCGCCCAACCCGACCCGCGCCATTGTTCTATTCTTCTCCTTTAACCCAGTGGAACGACAGGCACCCCGGAGGAATCAGAGCGCTGTGGCGGCGTGGAGTAGAGTGGAGCGGGCGTGGAGTCCACTTCAGCGCTTCTGCGGGGCGGGGCGGGGCGCGGCTCCGGGGTTCCCAAATGTGCATAGCGTTCTCCTCTGCGCGACGAAGACTGTTCGTTCGGCGTAGTCTATCGGGCGTGGAAGTCGTGGTTATGCAGGCGGGGCGGGCTGCACCCTGCACCTGTTGGTCACAGTCACTCATCCACCTGGGGAGCCTTCCTCCTCACCACATGCATACATCCTGAGGGGTACCTCCTTGGGTACCTCATTTTTTCCTATTAGTGTACACCCTGTTTTTCAACCATTTTCCTAATTTTTTCGTCAGTAATCTATTTTAATAACCTTAGAAGTGCAAAATATCGAATTAGTGCCAAAAATTTTAAGCTTTCTTTAAAGTCTGGTCAAATTTTACTTCCAATCACAATACAACCCTCCGATCAGTGTACACCGATTTAAAGAGTGTGGTGCCCCTCGATATATCCCTCCCCATGGCCGCACATTAGGGCGCGCGAGATGCGTACAGAGGTGCTCAGTCGGACGGCTGAGGGGAGTTTGGGGGCTCCTGGGAGGGGGAGGGGGCAGGGGGGGCGGGCCGAGGAGGCAAGACGTGGCGGGGTCACCGCGCCTCTCCGCCCGGCTGTGATTGGTGTCCCGTGGTGAGGTGGCGGGGGGAGGGGGTATTAATCGAGGCACGCGACCATCGCGTCGTCTTGGACCGGAAACCGAAGACGACGGAGAGAAAGAGGGGGGAGGAGAGGTCTTAGGGGGAGGGGGGGGGGGAGACGATGAAGATAGTGAGTCCTTCCGGGGCCGGCGGGGCGCGGCGCGGCACGGGCGCGGGTGATTCACCGACCTGTGCCCTGCGCCGCGGCCGGGCCTAGACAGGCACTCGAGCGCCCCAGCCGGGCCACAGCGGATGTACCGATTATTGCAAACCACGCAGCCCCACTCCTCCCCTCCTTTTCCCCCAGGCGTCCAGAGGCCCTTAAAACACAGTTAAGCGGTGGCGTTTAGCGGAAATTCTCGCCTCGGTGCGACACGTGACGGCTGTGCGACACCGCTCCTTCCGGTCGGGGTGCGGCGGGGCGGGGCGCGGGGCGCCGCTCTTGCGTTCAAATCACCCGCGTGCTTAATCCATGAGAGGACAAGAGCGAAGGGAGACATGAGCCTTCATCAGGATGGCATGGAAAGTCCACTCATTTCGATAACGAAGTGGAAAAATATCTGGACCTCATATGGACTCATCGACGAATAGTATATTCGTCGATTGTCTCGCAGGGACATTGGTCCCCCGCCATTGAGTGAGAGGAGACCAGCATCATATTGCCGTTCATAAAAGATGAAGAGAGTGGGGGTAGGAGGAGGGAGAGGGAGGGAGTGGGAGGGGAGGGAAGGGGAGTCATTACTCGCTCCGCATTACGGTCGGTAGTCGGTCGTGTTTATATAATCAGCACGAGGGGAGGCCATCACCTGACACGCAAGGCTGGTTCCCCAGAGTTGAGTCGCGACCGGACCTGGCGGCGCGCGGCGTGCGGCCCGCCGGACGGCTAGCAGCCAGCGTCAGCCGCATAGTACAGTTTAGGCCCCAAATCAGACAGTGAAAGTAAAATGACGAGTCCACGCTGTGCGGCGGACAGCCCAGTCCAGTCCGGCCCGGCCCGCTCGTCCCTCGCAGGCGTATATCGCACGGGGCGGGGCGCGGGGTTGGGGGGGGTAACAGGTAGCGCTTCCTTCCTCCTTGCCTCACGCACGCAGAGACCTACTGTTTCCCCACCCCTCCCCCACCCCCTCTGCGCCAGAAAAATCGTTCATACATGGATACAAAGAGAGACTTGCACGTTTATCGAGTTTCCTTCTTTCGCTTTGCTTTACCCGCCGGCAAAGCACAACGCACCGCGTCAGTGACAGCGGCGTGGGGCGGGGCTGGGCGGGGCTGGGCGGGGCGCGGGTCGACCGTGACCCCTGCGCTGCCCGGCCGGCCAGGCTCAAGCTGGCTGGGCACCCTGGCTTTCCGTTTCCCACGCCCGCCTTTGTCCCGCCCGCACCCGCACCCGCACCCGCACGGCCCACCTTGACCGGGCCCCAGTCCGCCCGAGCCGGCCCGGTCCGGCCAGACCAAAACATTGCGGCCCCGGGTTCAAGTACCGCGAGCGAGGGTGTGTCTGTCTGCAATCCCCACGGGTCAGGCGCTGACTGAAGAAGGAAAAGGGGGGGGGGAGCAATCGGCTCAGCAGCGCGACGGCACTTATAGGACCTCCCGGCCGCTTACCAAAACGAATTTCATATTCTTTTCGAATCACGGGCCTATTACTTTTATTAAGACAAAGATTTTTGTAAAAATCGACGCCTCATACCAACCCCCCGTTCCGACCCAACCCAAGCCCTTCCTCGATTCTCGGTCTCGTCAGGACGCCCGGGTGACCCACCGACATAGTAGACAAAGAGAGAGAGCCCGCGAGACGACGAGGAAGAAGACGAGCAGGAGGAGCGCCGGGCCGGGCCGGGCCGGAGGGCTCAGGGCACGCCGCGGAAGGAGCGGAAGCCGCGTGTGCTTCGCGGGAGAGAGAGAGGGGGGGGGGAGTAGGGAGGCCGGAATTGCGGAATTAAGCCGTTCCGGCGCGGATTCCAAGAGTGAACTAGTTCTCGGTTGCGTAACGCGCCGGGCCGGGCCGGGCCGGCCACGCCACACAAACACACATTCTCCAGAAGGGCGGCCTAGCGTGTCGCGGCGCACGTGGCGTACCCGTACCGCGGGCGCCCCGCCCCGCCCCGCCCCGCCCCGCCCCGCCCCGCCCTTATCGCACAGGAACTGCATCTCCCGAGGAAGCAGGCCGGTGCGGCGAGCAATATCAGGAAGCAGACTCATCCCCCCCTCTCCCCCTGCCCCTGCAGTGCGACCTCCTCTCTTCCGTACCGCTTGACTTACCTTTGGGAATATTCCTATTTATTTGGTCTTTTTCCCAAGAAGCGAAAGAGGCCTTCAGGGCCTCTGTCATCTTCTTGTTGGTCCCCGGGGTGAGCGGCGGTACTTGCGCCGGGTTGTCTGCAACACAAAAAGAAAGCAACGCGTTAGCGTGAGCATTAAAAAGACGGCGTGACAGCGGCAGGCGTCCACATCCCCGTCCCCGCCCGTATCCTACCCGAGGCGGCGCGCGCCCGGCGGGCCCCTGCGCGGTAGGCAGCGCGCCGCACGCGCCTGTCCGCCGGGCCGGGCCGGCCGGCCGCCATGGTATCGCTAGATCGCCACCCGCTGAGCCGAGGCGCTCCAGAGGAGCCCACCTCGACCAGCCCTACAGGCACACACAATAAATGGCATGGGTGGACGGCGAACAGCGGCCGCTGGCAGGGGGGGCTCCAGGTCCAGGCCAAAGCCCGGGAACCGAGGGGTCGACCACTTGAAATTTTCGTGTACATGGAATATATTCCAGTTGGAATGTCTGGAATATTTTGGGAATATCACGAATATGTTGGAATATTTATGTGAAGATTTAAACGATTATTTTATCGTTTCTGTTCGTTTAATTTGCTCTACTTGGTGGAGAGGAGATTTCCATATTTTTCCAAGTGTCAACTAGTTTTTTAGATGAGATTTGCGTAGATGAAAATACTGCTAAATATGTACGGCGGGAACTTTTAGTACAAACATCGACCCGGGTATTTGTACCCCCGGTACAGGGAGAGGGGTACAACATCGACCCGGATATTTGTATTCCCTGTAATGTTTCTTTCATCAAAGAAGGCGTTCGGAAAGTGTTTAAAATGTTATAATATATGTAATATAATATTGGAATATCTGGAATATTTTTGGAATGTTTGGAATATTTTTAGAATACTTTTCAATGTGTACATGGAATATCCAAGTGGTCGACCCCTCGCCGGGAACCCCCACGCCCTCCACCCACGGGAGGCCCCACCCGGGCCTACGGCCGCACCCGGGCCGAGCCCCACCCGGCGCACAGGGGCCATCATGCCCAGCCAACCGGCACACGGTCAACCCGCCAGCCCAGCCCGGCCCGATACGGGGGCATGCACCCGAAATCTGCGCGCGCACGAGAACAAAGGAAACGTCGCGGGCTCCCCCTCCCCCCCACCCCCTCCCTTTTCCCCGACCCGGAGCGCCACACGACGGCCAGTGACTGACGACACGAAACGGTAGCTGAGCGGCTAACTGAGCAGCACCAGCTGGGCTGGGGGCTCATCGACTGACAGGAGCCCATGCAGGGCTCGGCACAGCACGGCCGCGCCAGAGCCAGCAGTAGCGCTTTCCTTTCGCAGTGATTGCGCCCGTCGCGTGCGCCCCGCGGGGGGCTGCGGGGGCTGCGGGGGCTGCGGGGGCCGCGGGGGCTGCGGGGGCTGCGGGGGCCGCGGGGGCTGCGGGGGCTGCGGGGGCTGCGGGGGCTGCGGGGGCCGCGTTGCGGAGGCTGCCCAATGTGACTCACGGCACGCGATGTCCGTAGCGGGGCCCGCATTGCCAACGGTGTGGCTTTGGTTTGGCCGCCGTCACGTCAAAACCAGCGATGGGCCGCTGGCTCCAAAACAGAGTAACACAGGGACGTGCTGTCGGAGTCCCTGTGTGCACAAATCACGCTCCTGTTCCAGGGAGTGAGCCTCGTCGTTAGGTCCGTGGGGCAGCCTGCAGTTTGCACACACCCGTGACTGCGCCTGCTGCGCCACACGGCGACACACAGTTGGTCCGCGACGCCGCGCCACGCCGCCGGAGTGGAGTGGCGTTCCCTCCTAACGCCCTGCCTCGCTCCGCCTCCACATCTGACGTCAACTTGGCCACGCACCGCTGGGCGGGAAGATTGTGCGGCGTGGCGTGGAGCGGGGCGGCGCGGCAACGCGTACCTCTGGTGCCTGTGGAACCCGCCTACCAGGCCCAGCCCAGCCCAGCCCAGCCCAGCCCAGCCCAGCCCAGCCCAGCCCGACCCGCCCGGCAGACGCGACGCACAAATAATAAAATACTCATTTCGAATGAACCGGCCCCGGGCTGCACGTTGGCGGGGGAGGGGGAGGGAGCTTCTCACACCCAATAAAACTCCCCACCACCACCAGAGCGGTGCGTCAGTCCAGTCAGGTCTGCGCTGAGCCCGCCCGCGCCCCCGCGCCGCCGGTGAGACAAAGGCTCATGAACGCTCACCTCGACGAGTACGGAGCACGGCAGGCCGGCCGGACGGGGATGGTACCCGGCATAAGCTGTCACTGATCGTGTCGCCCGATCAGCCCGCATCTCATCTGATTAATGTCAATCTGTGACATGCAATATCTGTGCACAGTACTTCAAACTGGCTTCTAGTGTAGGTTAGTCCAGTCGGGTGCGCGGAACAGCCCTGCGCAACCTGGTGTGACCGTGTGGTCCACACTAAACCCTATTGCACAATTTCGACATGATTGTGAACAATTTCTCACAACTTTAGTTATGCGCACATCATTTTATGCATACGAATTTTATGCAAATGAACAAATTGTCGAAAACTCTGCACAATTACTGTTAGCCGGTTAGCCAAAGTCATGCTCGAAAACTTGTGCACAACCATGGTTGCTTCAAATCCTGCAAGGCTGATGCACAACGTAAGGCGTAGGGGTTTAAGTGTGTTCGCGTCACACATTTGCGTTCTTTGTGTGAGCGGAGCTCCCGGAGCGACAGAGAGGGGCGGCGCGGCGAGGTCGGTCAGCGCTTGCAAGAGAGAGGGAGATATAGAGAGGGACGGGGGGGGGGGGAGTGCTGGATGGGCCGGGCCGGGGTGCTCAGCGGAGCGTGGCGACGCGAAGACGAGACACGACCGGGCCTGCCCGCCCCCGCCGCTCCCGGGGCCCCCGGGGCCCGGGGCGAGGTTAGGCTGCTGCCACCCCGCCCAGCCCCGCCGCGCGGCCCGACCCACCCGCGCCCCGCACCACGCACTGACCAACGCAACAACGCCGCTGCCAAGGATAGCGGGCAGATGCCTAGCGCCTCGAAGTCACACATTTGCAAAGTCCCCCCTCTCCTCTAGTGTACAAGCCCGACGCGACTCCCTGCCGCGCGCACTGTTGAATTCCTATACAAAGAATTTTAAAGCTTTGCAGTTTGCAAAGCATTTTTGCTTTGCAATTTCAAAGCATCACTTCGCAATTACAAAGAAATGCTTTGCAAATTGCAAAGCTTCAAAATACTTTGCAATTTGCGAAGCAATTGCAAAGCATTTCTTTTTGGGAATTCGACAGTGCGTCAGCCTGCGCCAGCCAATCGCCAACGAGCCGCCGCACTCTATGGGGGAGGAGGAGAAGCGCGCTGAGAAAACTTTACAAAGCAGTTATTTGTAATACAAAACACTTCCTTTGTATAGCTTATTAAGCATTTGGTTTGTAATACAAAGCATTTATTTGCTTTGTCGCTTACAAAGCAATTGCTTTGAAGATTACCAATCATATTGAAAATGCTTTAAATAACAAAGGAAATGCATTGTGTTACAAAGCTGCCAGATACTTCGCAAGCTTGCAAACTTATTTGTTTGTAAGTTATAACAGTGCGACGGCGGTGGCGGCGCGTCGGGCGCGACACAGTGCGACACAGCTGGCGCGACGTCTAACCGACGCAAAAACATAATGTGCAGCACAACGGGTATTTGTGTCATCGGCTGAGCCGCCCCGCCCCGCCCCGCCCCGCCCCGCCCTGCCCCGCCCCGCCAGCTCCCGCGCCTCACTTTCACCTCTAATAACTCCAGCTCTGCTCCGCTCCGCGCGATGCGGCCTTTGGGGCGCGCAGCGCGCAGCTCCCCGCTCATCCCTCTCGACGCCGCACTGCGCTGCTATAAGGCCACCTGCCGCTGAGGCGCGCCCGCGGCGCTCGCCGCTTGCGTTATGCGTCTCTTGCGATGTGGGCAGAGAGAGAGAGAGAGAGAGAGAGAGAGAGAGAGAGAGAGAGAGAGAGAGACAGACAGAGACAGACAGACAGAGACAGAGAGAGAGCGACGCTTCTTGTGGAGGTGATGAGGAGGGAGGGGGCTGACGGGGCGTCGCCAGAGCCTTGGAACACGCAGCATGAGCGGCAGCAGCTCCGTCGACTGAAACGAAATTGCCCCCGACAAGGAAAAGGACAGTCGGTCCGGTCGCCTTACGCGCCGAGCGAAATCATAAACCGTCCGCCTGGGCCCGGCTCGGCCGCCGCTGCAGAGTTATTAGCACGCGGGGCAGGCCAGGCCGGGCCAGGCGGATCACATTATTTTCATTTCGGTACGAGACGAGGTACGAGTTGGCCCGGGGGGAGGGAGGGGTGGGGGTGGGGCTGAGGTCGCGGTGGAGCCAGTGCGCGTCGTCGTTTTCGGAAAAGTGGTGTGTTTTTCCTTATTCTCTCCCTCTCCACGGTGCGCTCCGCTCCGCTCCGCTTCGCTCCGCTCCGCACCGGGCGGCCCGAAACCTCAAACACATCGGTAGGGAAAGAGGGGTGTGTGGGAACCTCCGAACAGGTGGTGGAGGGCACCCTCCCCTCCCCTTCCCTCCCTGCGTGCGGCGGGGCTGCCTGCCCTGTCGCGCTCCCACGCAGGCCGGGTCGGGGGGGGGGGGGGGTCGCTGGACACCACCACGTGTACGTACTGCCCACCCGCTTCGCGCGCATCTCACCAAGCATCTCCAAATAAGCACGTTTTGGTAACTCTCATCTCTTTGTAAAACGCAGGCCCACTACGGCATTCAGAGCGAGACAGAAAGAATCAGAAAATGCTCGGCGACGTCAACCCGACACTGTTCTCCCCGAGGGGGAGACAACTCTGAATTTTGGTGGACAAAATTTCGTGAATTTTTGTGAATTTCAGTAAGTGCTTGCTTGAATTTTACCAAAACTTCTGAGAATTTTTCTGAATTTTCCACAATGTTTAGAATGACGAGGTGCACAAAAATTTCGGAGTTTCCCCCTCGAATCTCCTAGTCTGAGCAGAGGTCTGAGAAGCTGCTTGCCCCCTCCCCTACCTCTCAGGTCGCAACCCCATTGGACTGTTTGACAAGCCCGCGGCCTTCCGCGTATTTTGCAATGCGCCGGCCCCGCCTGGCCCCGCCTGGCCCCGCTCCGCCGCGCCGCCATCCGTGCCGCTATGGTTCCCCCGCGCCACCGCGCAGCAGCGCGCTGCGCCGGGCCGGCCGCGAGCAACATGGCGCCCATAACATGGCGGCCCCTTGCCCCCCCCCCCCTCCCCCTCCCTGCCCGTCCGTGGACACCGCGGACCCGCGGACACCGTCGTTTCTGACCAGGGCGGCCTAACAGACTTAGTTCCACGCGTCTTTTACTACAACAAAAAGTCTTGCGAGTGCCTATACGACTTGCTCTCATAACGAAGAGGAAAATCCTACCGCGATTATTGCCGAAAAATTGATTCGATTAGTCATGCCACCTTCGCGCCAGCCTGATGGGCTCTGACGTCCCTTAGCGCGCCGGGGAGCGTAGGCAACCCGGCCTCACGCCCGCGTGCGGTGCGGTATGACTACGGGGCCCGGCCGGCCTGGCTGGGCCAGCTGGCGCAGTTCAGCGCGCACACAGAGGAGGCAACTGGCAACTCTTCCCCCCGGGGAACGCCAAGCGGGCACTTGAGAATAGCGCAAAAAGTTTGTGTTTGGCCGTCGTGGAGTTGCGGGCGGGCTGGAGGCAGGCGTGCAGCCTGACGCGGGAGGCACGCCGAGGGGCGCGGGCAGGGGCTGGTACTTCTTGCGCTCGCAGCATTTGGTAATCCACGTCAGAAGCACACCTCACCTCACCTCCACGGCAGGTGTGTGCGATCATCAGAACGGAGAGGAGAGAGTGGGGAGCATGGTACAAGGCTGAGGCAGCGCGGCACGACGTCTGTCGGGCACCTGTCACACACACACACACACATCCTCAGACAGGCAGACATACAGACATACAGACAGACAGACAGACAGACAGACAGACAGACAGACAGACAGACAGACAGACAGACAGACAGACAGACAGACAGACAGACAGACAGACAGACAGACAGACAGACAGACAAGGGCTGCTGCTCGCTTATTAGCACACGTTTGGAGCTGCTGCTACGCTGGGTGGCCGGTGACTCCCAGCGGAGAGGTAAGTCCCCTGCCTTGCCGCCTGATTCCGAAGATATCGCTCTCGCGCGTACGTCCCGCCTGTCGCACTCTCGGGGTCGCCATCCCCAACATGGGGGGCAGAGGTACGAGAGCGATCTTCGTAATGAGACGTTATAGCGATGGCGGGCCCGGGCCCGCGCACGCAGGCGGCGCACGTATCGGTTTATAATAGTTTCTCATCGCAGCCTGTCCGAGTACGGGAGCCACATGGCGGTGCATGGCTCGCATTCGCTGAATAAAGGCGGGCCCCCTCCCCTACCGCACAACCCCTCTGCTCACCAGGACTCCGCGACCCAAACTACACCTACACCACAACGCGGAGGACCACTGACGGTTAACTCTTTTAAATAGGAGGGAAACTGTGATTTGACATGATGTCGCCCGGCACGCCACTCGCTAGAAATTCGGGCCAACGCTTCACCCAGTCCGCACCACTGGGTGCAGTGTTTTCGAGACTTTGATCGACAGGTCCAACAGCGACTTCAGCACATTCCGAAACAACCCGCCCCCGCCCCGCTCCCTCCACCGCCCAAGCCGAGGCTAGCCCCGCACCGCCTCAAGGCGAGACAATTAAGACAGTTGCATTCCACAATGAAAGACACACTCTGAGCACTTTATTGCACTACTTCACACCACTAGCTCTGCGATCTCAAAAGGCAGTGCATGCAGCGAAACGGTACGTAAACATTGCTTGAAAGAGATTTCAAGACATCCGCCTAGCGGCTCGTTTAACAACACCGACCAATTTTAATTTTTAAAGCGATTTCGAATATCTCTAAAGAAGGGAGCACTTTTCTTTTATTGGAATTATGATAGACGGGGGACGCGCGCGTTACAACCCAAAACACGGGGAGGTTTAATAGATAAATGCCATGGGGGCGCGGCCGGGGCGACACCATTCATTACTTGTACAAGCCAATGTGCGGGCCCGGCGACACGCCCGCCCCGCCCGCCCCGCCACGCCGTGACTCCTGACCAAAGCCCCCTGCTCGATTCCATCATTCCGACAAAATGTGGAGGCGAGAGAGACAGGGATCCCCTCAACCTCTTAATGCGGCGTTTCGGCCGCGGAGCATTCGTCTCAATTGTGTGGACAGTCTTTGACACGGCGAGAGGCGAGAGACCCACATCGCGGGCGCGCATTACGGCTAGCCGGGACGGGCTGGGGCAGGCGAGATGCTGGACACTGCCCACCCGCGGTGGCGGGGAGAGAAAAATAAATAGCAAAGAGAAAAAAAAAAAGGAGACAGATTTTATACTACGAAAGGTGCGTCTCACAAGACCTACGCATGTACTTAATACTACTGTTGAGGAGAGGAAAAAAAAAACTATAAGGAAAGATGTCTACGACAAAGAAAAATCGTACGAACCATTGCGCTGAACAAGCGACACGGGGTGTCCTGTCGAGAAGAAATAAAATACGCTTTAACACAAGCTGACGGGGGACATGAACAGACACACACACACACACACACTGTTGTCAGGCAAAAAACATCAAACAAGTCAATCTGGGTCGCGCGTCTCGTCGCGTCTCGTCAGGCCCAAGCCCCAGCCATCCCCAACTTCCTCCCTCAATCGCCCAAGTCGTCGACTCGACGCCGCTCTGCTCCCCGCTGGGCGCGCTGCCGGGCCTGGACAGGACGGGGACAGGACCCGACCCGACCCGCGAGGACCTCGAGCAAGTACCTCAATGTAATTAGAAGCAGCGTCGAGCCGGGCGCTGCCGCTAGAGTGCCCCGTTCATCTGCTCAACTCTCGACTCAAAGCGACCAAATTAGACAGCGGGGCGGGGCGGGGCGGGGCGCGAAGCTTCTCTCCTTCATGAGGTAAGTAAGTACGGGACCGTCTTCAAGGCCCTTTTTTCTGCACGAAGAGGAATAAGACAAAGGGAGCAAAGAGAGTGAGAAAGGGACAGGACGAAGAAGAGGGGAGGGGAATGAGAATCTGTGCTTCCACCCGCGCCTGCAGCGCCTGCAGCGCGCCTGCAGCAGCGCCAGCGACTCGCTCATGAAAAGCCAACAGAACAGAGGTGATGCATCATAATGAACACTTCCGCTGCCCGGCCCGGCCCGGCCCCGCCCGCCCGAGACTCTACCGGTTCAATCGATAGGTAGGGCTGGGAAGGGGCGGGGGCGGGGGGAGACGGCCCCCGCTCACCGGAGCATATAAACACCGCGTAGTAGATATAACTTTTTTCTTCAGTCGGGCCTTTCCTTTTTTGAGCGTGTACGCCTCAAGAGGTCCACCGGAAATGGGGCACAACCCGTGCACAGCTCCGGGGCGTAGGGCCCGGGGTAAGGGGGGGAGGGGGAGGGGGAGGGGACGTCAGTGCGGCGGAAGAGGGGGCGTGCGGGTTGGGTCGGGGCTCGTGCCCACGCCCAGGTGACTACCCGTCCGGTCCTGCCCTTCCGCACTCGCGGGGTACTCGCGGGGTACTCGCGGGGTGCTCGCGGGGTGCTCGCGGGGTGCTCGCGGGGTACTCACAGGGCTGCGAGGGCCGCCCGAACGCGAGGCGCGCCTGTGCCGCCGGTGCCGGCTGAGTCCGGAGGTGCTCGTGGTGGAGCAGGCTGAGCCCCCGGCTGAGCCCCCGGCTGAGCCCCAGGGCGGTGCTGCCGCTGCCGCTGCCCGCCGCAGGGCTACACATGGCCCTCCATCGCCTCACCTTTTGTTCTACAACACGACTTCATCGTCTTCATGGCCCAAACGGCGCGAGGGTCCCAGTCTATATACATCGGGCCGCCTGACTAGACTTGCACAGCTGGCACTGATCACTGACGGTCCCGCCAGACTCGCACCATCCACGCACGCACAGCACTCCGTGCACGTCACTCGCGCACTTCACTCGCGGCTCCCACCATGTCGTCACGTCACCGGGGACCACCCCGGCCGGGGCTCGGGCTCGGGGGAGCGTCCTCCACGCTCTTCATGGAGGCACAGACACTTGTTGCACTGGCGGAATGGCACGACACGCACGCACGGGGCGGGTCCGGACGCACACGCGCGCACGCACTGACAGACTGACACGCACGCACGCACGCATGCGCGCACACACTCGGAGGACCAGCGTGCGGGGAGCGCGACTCGGCGCAAAGCGGCTCAACGCGTACGGCGTGCGGAGCGAACGAGGCGAGCGAGGCAGGCCGGCCGACTGACGGGGACGGCGGCCCGAGTCCCTACCGCCCCGCCCGGCCCCACCGCCGCGCCCGCCGCACCGCACCGCGCCACTCCTCCCCACCCCACCCCCTCACTCTTCCCTTCCGGACCCCCGCCCCCCCCCCCCCCCAAGCCCCCCGGCGCGCCTCACCCGCTCTCCTCTCCGACTTTATGAATGAACACCCTGGCGAGGCGGGCCTGGCTGAGCCGTCCCTTGCTCGGCACGGCCTGGGGCCCCGGCACGGCTCGGCCGCCTGCCGAGCAGAGGCCCCAGCCGAGGCCCGGCGCGGCACGCCATAGGGACCCAGAGAGTACTACGACTTGTCAATGAATGAGTCGTTACGTCCGGTCCGTGTCGTCAAGAAGAGAGCGGCCGGAACCGGGGCCGCGAAGACACCGTGGCACCAGCGGGCAAATAAGGCCAGGCGACTGGAGGTCCTGGAGCCGCGGGGCGCGGGGCATTTCGCGGAGCAGCGCCCTGGCCGTGGCCGGTGCGGGGGCCACCAGTGTCTGAGGACAGGGCCGGCCCCCGCACCGCACGCCGGGCTGCGTCACCAGGACGAACTGGCAGGATGCCGTGCCATCCGTATTTTGGTCCACGCTGCGTTGCGACGCGCTGCGCTGCGCCAGGCTCACGCGGTTGGGCTGCACCGGGCCTCGGCAGAGCGGCTGCGGCTGGGCGCGTCGCCAGGTGGGGGCCTCTGCCCGGGGCCCGGGCCGGGTCGGGTAGGCGAGGTGGCACCGTGGTGGCACCGCAGTGGCAGCCTCCTCTACGCCATTCACACACACTGCTCCCCGCGCCCGCCCGGGGAAAGTCATTCAGGAGTACTGACCGCTACGCTACGCTCCGCTCAGATCGCGTCGCGCTGACAGGTGCACCCGCCGGTCTCGCTGGAGGACCCGGGGTCCAGGGTCGGGTGCCCACAGTGCCCGAGTCTCCCACGCCCGGTGGCCGGCCGGTCCACGGGGCAGTAAACAGTTTACGAAGCCGGGCAAGGCAGGGCAGAGCACGACAGAGCAGGAGCAGGGCAGGACGGGGCCGGGCCGCCACGCGGGAGGGATTTAGTACAGGTTTTCAAACTTCGCCATGCAGCGGCAGGAGGGGCGGTAGGGAGGGAGGGGGGGGGCGTACTGCAGCCATCCGGCAACAGCGCGTCAGGTAGGTGAGCGAGTAGCGACACCACACCGGAAGGAGCGAGGGTGAGGGAGCAGGGGGCTCCCTCCTCCCCCTGCACGCCCCCGGGGCCCGGGGCCCCGCCGCCCCCCTCCCCCACGCCGCCGCCGTCGCCGCCGCCACACATCGGACAGCGCGACGCTCGACCCGACGCCCAGCCTGCCCCGGCCCGGCCCGGCCCGGCCCGCTTCGCTTCGCCAGGTACATTCATTAGACGAGTCCCAATCGGCAGATTGGTTGCCATGGAGACGGACAAGCCGCGACGCACGAGGGCGCCCCGTCGCCATGGACCGGACTCAGCCGACCCAATTGAAGCGTGAGAGCGCAAAGGGGATCCGCCTGGCAGAGCACTGGGGCGACGGGCGACCCACCCTGCCGCCCCGCCCCGCCCCGCCCCGCCCCGCCCTATCACTCGGCGAAACCAGTCGCGATTGAGTGATAATGAGTGCGGAATCATCCGCGGCGCGGCCTCCACGCCATCCCGGCTTAACGATGGGAATATGTGAGAAAGTGTCGTCACGACAAAAACCGGTGTGTGCGTGTGTGTGTGTGTGTGCCTGCGTGTGTTCAGGTGGGTGCATGTGTGAGAGTGTTGTCCCTGGGACCGGGCTGTGCCGGGCGGGGACACACATAGAGCCGGGCCGGGCCGGGCCGGGCCGGATCGTAAGGAGCGGGTCGGGAAGGACCGGACGAGGACGAGAAGAGGAGCTGGGGGAGAGGGGGGGTAGCGGAGAGGCAGGAAGTGACGTCAGAGGGCAGTGTGTCGTGGGGAAGGTTGGGGTGCGTGGCGTGGCGTGGCGTGGGGGAGCAGGAGCAGAGGGAGGCGGGGCCGGGCGTAGCGTGGCACGGCGGGGCGGGGCGGGGCGGGGCGGGGCGGCCGGTATCCTCTCCCGACGCGGCGCGGCCCGTTCCCACACAGGTCTGTGCACCGCGGCCCGGCCCGGGCTTGCGCCTGCGCCCGCGCCTCCTCGAGCACCTGGAGTGGCCCCGGCCCCGCTCTCCTCTCTGTGACGGTGGGGTCGCGGTGCACCCCGCGGCCACGGACTGGTCCGGCCTGCCGCGGCCCCGGCCACCACGAGCCCTCCTCCTTCCTCCCCCCCTCTCCCCTACGCCGGGTCCGGGGGGCATGACTCATGGGGCCCCAGCGCACGCGCCGGCCGGCAGGGCCCGGGGCCCCCGGGGACCCGCTCCGCACCGGGAGCCCCACGGGAGCCCCCTCAGGGCCCGGCCGGGCCCCCCTACTCACCGCCGCCACCCCACTTCCTGACCTTTCCGTCGCCATCGACACGCCGACGCGACACGCCGCAGGTACGGCACGGGTAGAGTTCTGGAGTGTAGGTGTGTAGGAGTGGGAATAGAAGCACAAGCACGGGTCGGGTGCCTGGGCCCGGGTGCCGGCCCTTGCGGGTCCGGCCGCCGGGATGGTTGTAAAGCCTCCCGGCCAGCTGACCTGTCCAGCCGCGGGGCGCGCCAAGGAGAAGGAGGGGGATGGAGCGGCCGACGCACAGCCTTCAGCACTGATACCGTATACCGAGAGGCAACGCACGTGCTCATGCGAGCCCCGCCCCAGCACAGGGACAGCCAGCGTGCGCACGCCGCGCCGGGCCGGCACGTGTAGGCAAATCAGCGAGCGTGTGGTCAGCGGCCCCTGAGGCCCGGCCCCGGCCCCGGCCCCGGCCCCGGCCGGCTCCGACAAACTGCGCACGTATTCCTCGCGCCGCATGAGCATACCCGTGTCACACCTACTCGAGCTGCGAACCGCGGCCCCTGACTGCCCGGCCAGAGGCGAGTAAAGCACGCCTAGAAACAACTGAAGAACACTCTACTATGGGCGTAGCCTGAAGCACCATTCATTGTTAATCTGCTCTCCTCTCTCTCTCAGTGAATTAGAGACTCGCGTTAGGCGCTTCTTCTTTCCTCTTCTCTCTGCTATCCCCAATTATTTGACCCCCTGGCGCGCACTCCAGGACAACACAACACACGCGCGCAGCAGAGCGGGGCGCGATATAGTTTTTAAATCATGTAATCTGTCGTCGAGTCAAGAATACGGGTCACAGAGTCACTGCGAGGGTGCGGGGCGCAGCCCCCTCCCGTCGGGCCAACCGGCTGGACGCTCATTGAATTTGTCTCCATCGAGGGGCAGGACGACCAATCGAGCAATCGGGGTGCTATTGAGAGCTGGGGCGGGGCCGGGGGAGGGGGGGGGGTCGAGGTGGGGTGGCGGGCGTGAGCGCGACAAGGAAACGAATCAATCGACCCCGTGCGGGTCACGCCTCGCGCCTCGCCTCGCCTCGCCCCGCGTCGGGGAGGACAACACACGGGACGGACGGGACGGGACAGCCGGCGGGGCGGCAAACACAATCACGGGCTCAGGCGTAAGGTCGGGGCAGGCGGGCGCGGGGCGAAGTACGCTGGAGGACTTCGTAGGGCCTACGACACTGGCTCCAAGCTGGGCTGCCAGCTCCTCTTCCCGTCGCATTTCCAATGTCTCCATAAAAACTGAACTCGTTCGGCAAGCTCTTTCCGCCCGGGAAGTCCTCCCCGCTCCGCTACGCCACCAGCTCCGCCTAATCGGCTCGCTGGCGCCGTGCGTGCGTGACAGCGACCCATCCGGGCCGGGTAGGGTGGCGTCGGCGTCGGGTATAGAGAGAGAGGCGTCGTGTACACAATGTCTTCTTTAACGGCCCGCGGCGTGTTGGTCGTCCACGCGCCGCACGCGTTTTTCATACCGGGTCAAATCCCGCTTCGTCTCTGTTCGGTCGTGCGTGCGTGCGAGAGAGCGCGCGCAAGCGAGCGGGCGTCAATGAGACCCCCTAGCCGGGCTCCCTCCCTCCCGCGCGATCCTTATCTCAGCCAGCGACGCGTCCCCGCCGCGACGCCCAGTGACCCGCATGGACCAGGCCATGCCTCGCCACGCCCGGCGCGGCGCGGAGCGGCGGTGGCCCCCGGCCGACCCTTATTACGCCCCGCGCCGCCCCCTCACCCCGCGCCCTTCACTTCTGCCCTCGGCTGTGGCCCTTTCTCCACAGTAGCCTTGACCTGCGTGAGAACGGGAACGAAAGCACATGTTTCAATCATCGCTCCAAAAGCAGAAGAGACTATGAAGGTACTTTTGCGCTTGGCTACGGCGGAGTGGAGCGTTCACACTTTTGCGGCGCTGGCCTGGTCCCTGCACTGCGAGATGCAGGTCCTGGAGAGTTCGTGCGTGCGTGCGTGCGTGTGTGGGCCCTCGTGTGATTTCTGTGATTAACCTTGTTAAGGGAATGAGTGTGCACACGCCGACCCCTCGCAGAGCCAGCCGGGTCATATAGGGGTCCCCTCCCCTCCGCTCCGCCATCACAAGGCGGAGCAGCGACCGCTCGCTATAGAGCACACGGCACGGCATCTTGACCACAAGCCGACCTCCTCCTCCTCGTCCGCGTCCGCCCGCTACCCCTTCCGGTAACCAGCCCGGTCCCGGCTCCACCACCACCCCGCCGGCCAACGGGGGCGGGCCGGGCATGGCGGGCCTGTTGCTGCGCCCCGGCCCGGCCGGAAGTCGCAACAGGGATTAGTGGGACGATAAGTGAAAACAAACAGCGGGCCGTGGCGTGGCGTGGCGCGGCGGCGCGGCCCTCGGCTCTCTGAGGCCAGGCAGTGGAACCAGCCCCGGCGCGGCGCGGCCTGGGCTGAACTCCGCAACACGAGACACCGCCGCACCGGGGCCAGCAAAGGCCTGCCTGCCTGCCTGCCTGCCTGCCTGGCTGCCTGGCGATATTTAAAGCGACCCACTCCTCTCCGCCCTGACAGTAAGTGTGGGCAGGCACGTCCCCGGCCCAGCCCGGCCCGCACGCCGGACTGTCCACTCCTCGGTAAATGCCTAATTAATGTGCCCGCCCAACCCCCACCCCGCCCCGCCCCGCCCCAGACCCCCGCTCCTCCGGCAGGCCATTATCCACTTGCAGAGGCTCTCTTCTCATGTAATCAACTCAATCCGAAAATGAGCTGCGATGCAATGCGTTGTGTGTGTGGCGAGCCAGGCAGGGAGGAGGAGGAGGAGGAGGTAGCTGAGCCGCGCGCCCCGAAGTCACAATAAAAACACGCGACAGGATGGGGCAAGGTGAGCCCCGCGCCATCGCGCGCCAGGTCAGCGGGGAAAATCTGCTTCGCGCTGTTCCTGTTGTCCAAAACCCTCGAGAGCGCTGATCTCGGCAGGCAGCCGCGCCCAGCCCAGCCCAGCCCAGCCCAGCTCCGCCCTACCCTACCTACCCCGCCCCGCCCAAGCACGCCCATTCATGGTGGGAGGGGCGCAAACAGAGCGCGCCCCGCCGCGACGCGCCGCGCCGAGCGGGGCCGGGCGTGGCGTGGCGTGGCGCGGCCAGTCGCTAGCACTTTGTGACGCGCGCCGCGAGGACAACGCCTTGGGCCAATGCGCTATTTGCTTTCCGAGAACGCGCCGCGATATTCACGTCCGCTTCGACTCGACCGCGGGCCGGGCCGGGCCGAGCCGGGCCGGTACCGGGTGGGGCCTGAGCTGAGCTCGGCTCGGCCACCCCTCCGGCGAGCGCGCACGAGCCTCGACGCGCCCGCAAGGGGGCTCGGGAATCACATCCTTACGATCACGCCGGCCGCGCTTTGTCGTGTTTCCCGGCTATGATTGTGCTCAGACTCGGGGAACACCAGAAGGACCCCCGGGAGCGGAAGGGGAAATCACTCATGCAAAATAAGCACCTTTTTTTCACTTTTGATTTTTGGGATATTTTTTTTTCATATTTTTTGATTCGATTTTTCTTTTGATTTTCAATGGAAGATGTTGATATTTTCCTCATTATTTCAGACTTTTCAATATTTATCAGTTTTTTGTTCATTAGTTCTCCGTTTTTCGGATTTTTCTATTACTTCCTCCAAGATTTGATTTAGATTTTTAAAAATTGTTTTTGATTTTCAAAATGATGTTTTGGGGGGCCGTACAGTGATTTTTTCGAAAAGATCCTCACCACTCCCCTCCCCCCTCGTCCAGAGCCTCCTAGGTCCAGCGCAGAAAGGTCGCCGAGGAAAGGCTTGCGCTGCCCAGACGCTTTCAGGTGCCGCGGCGGTTGTACTAAACTGCTCGCAGAAAAGGCGAGTACAACAGAAGAGGGGTAGAGAGATACAGGGGGCGGGGAGAGAGGGACTGAGATGAATAAAAATAGACAAAGAGAAAAGACATGACAAAAAGAGAGTGAGAGCGAGACACGAACAGTAGTCGCATCACACCGAGCGGCCACGACGGCGGCTCGGCCGGACTCGGCTCGGCTCGGCTCGGCTCGGCGCGCAGCGCTGGCACCGGAAGTTATCCGTCACACAGCTCTTCCCTTCCCTTCTCCTCCCATCACGTGTAGAGTTACCGGCTTTATTTACGCGCCGTACGGGTCCTCCTTCTCCTTCCTTCCGATCGAGTTATTAACTGCTGCTATGGTCCGACTGCACTGCACACGGGACCAACTTCTCCTGGCTCGTCTCGCAGAGGAGGCGAAAACCGCCGGAGACGAGGAAAAAGCGAGGGGAAAAGGCACAGAGGCGAGGGCGTTGCGGGACGGTACACGATAGAGCCGGCCTGAGCAAGGGGGACCGCCTGTGATTCGCTGCGATATCGACGCGCATTTTCCTTCCACAATCACCCAGCAGCGCAACATGCGGCACAGCATTAAAGCTCACAAAACCTCGTGAAAGATATGATGGGTTGCATTTTGAGGAGGAGATTCCGATACCCATTTGTCCTCATCTGTCCTCTCCTGCGCGGCGTGTGTGCCTCAGTGCGGTCCTGGCGAGGGGGAAACTGAAATTTTTGTACAACTCGTAATTTAGAAAAAGAAAAAAACAAAAAATCGGAAAAATTACTAAACTTACAGATTTTAAGGAAAAACTCAACCAAAAAAATTCGCTAAAATTTCACAGATATTTCTCACCAAAATCGAGAATTGTTTCCCCCTCGGGTCCACAAGGGGGTGGGGGCTGGCGGGCTGGTTCGGGGGCGGCGGGCGGGGGCGTGCTCGGCCACAGCATCCTGGCCTAGCCCTGGCGCCACGCGGCCATACGCACCGGCGCCCTGCTCCGCCGCAGAAAATAATTTGGTGAGAATGAGCCGGCCGGCCGGCCGGGCCGAGCGTGCGGTCAGATGCGCGCACGACTACCGGACGTAGATTTCTCACCAACTTCATTTTCTTGTCCGGAGCAGTGAAACACAGCCCCTTTCCCATCCCATACCCTGCCATGCCCCGCTCAGCCCATCACCGTCCCTTCAGATCAGTCCGGACAGAGGACGGGGCGGGGGACGCACCTGAGCACCACCTCGGGCACGTGCAAACACACACACACACACGTACACAGACACTCACACGCACGAGCACGTGTCGCCAAGCAGAGCCCATTCATGTGCCGAGCATGGCACGGGTAGCTTCATTCACAAATGTGCGACGTACGCCGAACGCTGCCACGCCACGCCGCGCCGCGCTGCGCCAGTCGAACGAGCGAGGCTCCTGTTTCAACAGGGCTGGGCTACGGTAGACTCACCGCTGGCGCGGGGCCAACGCGCTGGGCTGGGCTCCGCCGGAAGCGACTTTGGCGCGGACCTGCTCGCCTGTGCTCGCCTCAGCACGCGCACCCTCCGCCGCGGACCACGGCAAGTGGTACCCTCTCCAGCCCGGGCCCCAACCCAGCCGCTCCACCCTGGGACCCCGGGTGTGCCGGGTAGGAGAGGGGCACAGCCTACCAGCTAGACGAGGGTCCGCCGGCCGCGTACATACATACACTCCCTTGGTTTCGCGTGGTGGTTCAGTGCTTAGTAGTGAATTCAGCTGTACGAGTAATCTTCCGCGGCCTCTTCCGATGCCAGTCTGATTCGTGAAAGGACGCACAGTCGATTAGGCCACGGAAACTTAGGCTAAGAGAAAGTCCGATCAAAATAGACCTTCAGGGTCCCCTCCAAGTCGCTGAATTTGCCGTAAAGTATGCCGAATAATCACCAGGAGATTGTAAAAAATAAACGCTCCTCCCCGCCCAGGTGCGGTGCCGCTCAAGAAACCGTTCGCGTTCGCACGATGTAGAGGATCACTGAAAATCTACGAGTCATGATTCTCGCCCCCATACGAGTGAGAATTTGAGGGCAATTTTATTACTCTCTGAGAGGTGAAAATTTTTTTCCTCGCTCTTTATCAGAAAGAATTTCGAAACCTCGCCCTAATAAAGTGAGAATTCGCGCTCAAATTAAGCGAGGTTAAAAAAATCCTTACTCAAATAGAGCGAGGCTAAAAAACATCTCGCTCGAAAAGAGTGAGGTTAAAAATTCTCACCCTAATTTAGCATGGAAAAGTGTCCTCTCCCATTTTGGGTGAGAAATTGGATTCCAGGGTTTGCAGTGATGTAGAGGGGGTTCTCTACATCGTGAGACAGCGCAACTAGCGCGAGCGATTGCTGCAAAGTGGTCAGGAGCATTCCTGGCGCACACCTTCAAGTGTTGGCCGTGCAGGCGGACAGTGGCTAGCAGTCGACTTTGCAGTGTGCGCGCCACGACCTGCGACGCCACGGTAACCGCCGACCGCCACCCCCCGTCGTGCCCCGCTCAACCCTCTCCACCGCTAATCGCCGCCACAGCAGTGCACCTGTGCGATGAGCTGAGCTGAGCGCAGCAGGGCTTGCGCTCCCGCCCCGCCCCGCCCCGCCCCGCCCCGCCCCGCCCCGCCCCGCCCCGCCCCGCGCAGTAGGCAGCTCGAGCCGAGCACCAGCGCGGCGGGCGGTACGCCGCTTATTTGCGGTTCGCGGCACGTGGCGCGGCGGGGCGTGGTGGGGTGGAGTTGGGTAGGCGCGCGAAATGAGCAGCTCGACGCCGCGGGGCTGGAAGGAAAGGGGTGAGGCCCGTCCACCACGAGGGTGCGTGCCGACGTGCCGACGCCGACTTATTCCGAAGAGCGCTTTCCCCGACCCGTCTTTCCCGCACTCATGGCCTTCGCCGTATATAAGGTGCGAGACAGACAGAGCGAGGAGAGCGCTCTTCGGAGTAAGTCGGCTGGCGAGAGGCGAGCTCTGCGAGCGGTGGCGCCTGGAGGACGAGACGAGAGAACAGGCGTAGCGCAAAGCGAAGCCGGCCCCGGCCGCCCTCTCCCCAAACTCAACACTTGACATTTTATTTCTGGCGTGCTCCGCCGCTCCGCCCCGCCTGCGGCCTGCGGGCGCGGACACGGACGCGGCATGACCTTGTGCCCCATTGGTGAGGCATTAGCAGCTATTGTCACCCGACAGTCCCGCCCCTCCCCTCCCCGCCCCCGGGCCGAGCTGTACCACACTCGTTAAGCCTCGTCAGGCAGCTTCAACACATTGTTCACACAAATTTCTCCTACCGTGGTGACTCTCGACAGGCAGCGGGACAGAACGACGAGTCCGACGCCGAAGACTCGCATACGCCAACTTACCTGTGAAAAATGGGGGAAAAGACTAAGATGAGTACAAGGTGCATACTTAACTCTAACGATCGCAATTTATCGAATGGAAAATGTGCTTCTCTTCGTCGGGTTCCTTTGGAGCGTCACTGGCTAACCCACACCCTCTTTCCCCCATAACCGCCGTGCGTGAGAATCCCTCCGAGGGGGCCGCGACTGCGACTCATGCAATGATGTGTCACCAACCCTTGCCATCCATTTCCAATCGTGTAAAAATCTATCACAATCATGTTAAATTCCGCTGCAATCATGCAAAAATCCATCGAAGTCGTGTAGAAATCCACTGAAATCATGTGAAAATCCTTCCACAATCCCGCATTCCTGCGATCTTGCGTACGCGACAATTGAGAGTGGCAGCCCCTCACATCTTTCCCCCGTACACTGCCAACGACGGTATGTAGGTGTTTCGACCCTGCCCGGAACAACACGACGTTATCGCAACTTGATTTGTTCGGCCCAAAGTTGTCCAGGGCGGGACACATGTCGCTCGTTGTGTGTGACCCGGACCCGCCACGCCCGGGCATGCTCAGTGACATTGAAACGCTATCTACGCCCTCGTTAGCATTCGTCAGGCGGGGCGGGGCGGGGCAGGGCGGGGCGGGGCGGGACCCGCGCCCACTCGCCTGTCTGCGACCCAGATAGCGGGTATCACGGGTGCGAGGGGGAAGGGGTTGGCCAGTCCTCGGCCCGGCACCGTCGTCTTGCCTTATTCCCAGAACACTGGGCCCGCCGGCTCGGCACAAGGCAAGTCTGCCTCGCCCTCGCCTTCGCGCAATCATCCCAGCGATGCCCCGCAGCCCCCGCCGCAGTCATCAACCCGGCGGGCAGTTCGCAGTCGCACCAATAAGAGACGGCCCCCGCTCAAGCCCCCCCCCCCCCTTCCCTCTCCCACACCTCAACCTGCGTGGGAACGGGGCGGCAAATCGGCGTCAGGTGGCGCCGACAGGGGCTCACTTATTCATGACCCCAAATACCCATGCGCAGCGCGGGGCGGGGCAGCGGGCCGTGTCGTGTCGTGTCTGGAGCGACCGCGTCGCCGTGCACGCCACGCAAAACAACAAACGTTATGCGGGGACCCTCGCAAAACGTCGTGCGCCCCGAAAACCAGAGGGGAGAAAGCCCGGTGAAGCCAGAAGCAGCAAGCTAACCTGGCCGTGCCAGCGAGGCCATAGGACGACGGGACGGAGCGGAACGCAGCGCAGCGCCATGTGGGCGTATGCAAGCATGCATGACGTCCTTGGGACGCGGCCGGGTCTGGCCGGCGGGCGGCGGGCCGGCCCCAGCCCGGTCCCGCACCCCTGGGCCGTGCCCCTGGGCGCCCGGGGAAGGGGAAGGGGAGAGGGATGCGTCCAGGCCACTACACCGACGCACCTGTCCGCTCCGCTCCGCTCGCACCGGGCCGCGCGCTGCTCCAGGCTCCAGGCCGGCTGCTGCCCTGTCCGGTGGGCCCGCCCCGCCATACCTCCGTCCTTGTCGCGCTCTCAGGGAGCACAGCGACATCGGCCATGAGTGAGACGAGGACAGCACAGCAGTCCTCCGTATCAGTCGGAAGGTCGACACAACTGCTCTGCGGTATCCCTCCTCCCAGGCCCGCACCGCGCCCCATTACAAGCCTGCGCCGCGCTGTCATGACCGGGACCGGTCGTCACTAAAACAGCAGCTACCCTGAAAGCGGACACAATCGGCGCTCGACTCGGGCGGGGGCAGGACGAGCGACCCGCGCTCCTTGTGCTGCTTCCGCTGCAGGTCGCTGCTCTGCGCCGTATCTCGCGAAATACGGCGGCGACGGAAGTCCACAGCCGCCGAGCGCCATGCAGCGCTGCAGCGCCAGACCCGTGGGGGTGGGGGTGGGGTGGAAGAGGGGCAATACTGGGGGCGCCGGGCGGGGCACGGCGGGGCGGCGCGGGGCGGCGCGGGGCGGCGCGGAGCGGGGCAGGGCCGCACAACGGCGGCCACGACCGGATATGAGGCTTTAATTGTGCCTGCACGATATGGTGGTGGCAAAAAGCTCGTCTCTGGAGGCGACCCGGCCGGCTCGCCGCACCCCGTCCCGTCCGCGGAGCTGCACGGCGTGGCGGGGCGTGGCGCGTGGAGCGGAGCAGGCCGGGGGCCGGGGGCCGGGCCGGGAGCCTGACGACACATCAACATGCATGCGCCATATTCTCCTCGGTGGAAACCTCATCACCCTTTTGCCTGCCGCCCCACCCCGCCCCGCCCCGCCACACCGCGCTCACATAGAAAGCCGTCCCGTGCAGCCCGTAAACAGAGCACCGCCAAAACAAACAGGCGCCGCCGCCGCGCCGCGGGCCGCGGGGCGTGGCGAGGGGCGTGGCGAGGGGCGGGGCGAGGGGCGGGGCGAGGGGCGGGGCGGGGGGCGGGGGGCGGGGCGAGGCGAGGCGGCGCCGGAACGGACAGTCTATCGAGCATTCCCTTTCGGACAACTTCCGCACCGCGCGCAAACTTTGCTCTTATCGGCCATCTTTACCTATACAGCAAGATGGGCCAGATATAAGGACCGGCAAAAATAAAACAAGAAAAAACAACAGACAAAGTTAAGCCTTATCCGCTGTCATAAACTATCAACACAGGCAAGGGCTGAAAATCACATTCACGGGCACGGGTTACTATCGTGGGGTAATTATCACATGTCGCGCGTACTGCGCAGAGCGTCTCGCCCCGCTGGAGCCAGCCCCCCCCCCCCCCCTCCATGCAACCCCGTGCGGCGCGGAGCGTCGAGCAAATGATCGACCAGCGCGCTCTGCTGCCGCACCGCGCGACCCACGTGAAAAGGTGCTAATTTTAAAGTCATTATTTCGCTCGGAGCGCCGCGCCTGGCGGGGGCCTGGCGGGCAGCACAGCAGCGGCAGGCGGCACAGCACCGGCGCGCACCGCGCACCACGCCGCACCGGCCACCGCGACAGCGCCGCCATTTTGAATAAGTTAGCCGGCCAAGCGTGTAGTTCTGTGAGAACAGGCCCCCGCCCACCCGGGCCCCGGGCCCTGGACGCGACGGACCCCGCGTACCGGAGCCCGGCCCGGCCCGGCCGGCGCCGAGGTGACGCGTCGAAAGCGACGCCAAAGCGACGCCCAATAAGGGACATCACACTACAGTACCTACGACAGGCGACAGGCGCTTGCGTGTTCGAGCTGACTAACGTAGCCTGGGCCCTGGGCCCGTCCCAAAGTGCAAGGTTAACTTCGATTCGAGCAATTCTCTGAAAACGTCCCGGGGTGTTGTAGTGACTAGTCTCAAAACTCGTCACTAGATGTAGTGACGAGTTTTGAGACTAGTCACTACAGGTGTATAGCAGGTGAGCGGGTGCGAGAGAGATGCTCAGTACCGGTGCCAGATCCAGACCCAGACCAGCCACCGCGCGCCGCGCGCCCCGCCTTGCCTCGCTCCTCTCCATTGGCCGCCGCAGCGCCCGCCCGCCGCCCACGCCCCGCCCCGCCACGCCCCAGCCGCCAAGCCGCGGTCACGGGTCACGCGGACTACAAGTCCTTCGGCGTCCCGCGCCCGTGTTGTTTTTTATTCGGCGACATTTCTCGCTTTGTCGAGTTTCTCCCCGTGTAGAATCGGTATCAGTGAGGCGAAGCGAGGCGGGTCCACATCAGGGAGCCAAGCCGACTATAGGCTCTCCTCGCTGCAGCATCAGTCGAGGTGGTGCAAGGCGCTTCGCGTTATGCCGACGTTTATGTGCCAAAATAGAGCAAAAGGTCCCCCCCCCCTCCTTTACCCTCTGCGCTGGGGAGCCCGTCCTCTGCTGGCGTAGCGCGGGGCGTCGCCTTGAGCTTTGAGGATGGCGTGATGGCCTGGGCCCGCGTCTGGCTGTGAAATCAATCTGCAAGGTGCGCTGCCCCACCCCGCCCCGCCCCTCCTCCCCGAGTACACATCCGCCCTGCTGGGTTTGGGCCCCCACCGCCCCGCGCCCCGCGCCCCGCGCCCCGCACCGCCTCACCCCGCCTCGCCCGGAAGTTGAGTCTCGCTCTTCTCTTTCTTTTATATCAACACATCAAAAAGCCATCGTGTCCTTTGACCGCATCGCGCGCGCAGTTCGCCCCCAAAGTCAGCGCCGGCCTGCCATTTTATGATTTCATTAAAAATAAAACAACACAAACGTACAGGGGCCCGGCCGGGTTGGGCTGGGCAGGGCCGCCGGCCCAGGGGCGCGATCGTAAACTCCCACACCACGGCGGCGGTGCGGGGCGACAAGGCGCTGTTAATGCTACGTATGAGATGAGCACGGCAGCGCACCTCAACCTCAACCCCGAGCGTGCTCTTCGTGCGGCTCAAAGCGAGTCTGCCCTGGAAATCCATGAGTGTGAAAGCCGTACAGTAGTGGGTGAGTAAATTCTTATGCGCACCGGGTGTTTTAGAGAAGACGCGGTTTGCGGCAGGTTATCCCGAGGAAAAAAAGGGGGGGGGGCGGGATCACTTCGAAAAATCATTCTACGGCTCCAAAAAATCATTTAAAAAATCAAAAACAAAAAGAAAAAAGAAAAAATTAAAAAAAAAATATCAAAAAATAAAATCGAGAGTTAATGAACAACTATTAAAAAAATGACAAAAATTGAGAAAAGTTAGAAGTAGGCGGGAAAAGATCAAAATTTATCAAAAAGTTACATGAATTTTCATTTTTAAAAAATAAAATAAAAATTTAAAATTCAAGTCAAAAAAATCATTGTACATATATTTTGTATGAGTGATCCCCCCTCGGGTTTTAAGGTGTTCGGATTTCTATACAAAATTTCAACATTTTCATTGTTCAAACGTAGGATACTTACACCTGTGCGACATTAAGGTACTTGCGGCCATGTGTCCCGGCTGGAGCTGTCCTTGCTCAGCGGGGGTGCACCCCCGCTGCTGGAGAGCGTCCTGGACTCGCCCGCCCCGCCACCCACCGCGCCAAGTAGTAGCGGACTGCACCTTGAGCCCCGCCCGGCCCCACCCCGCCTGCGCCCCGGGCCGCACTGCACGCATTCGTCACGCGCGGGGGTGGCCAGGGTCGGGGTCGGGACGGGTTAGGCCGGGCCGCACGGACGGAGCACAGAACACGCGAGAAAAGAGACGGAGAGAATCTGGCAAAGACAAAACTCATCACAACCGCACCGCTCGGCCGCGACGGGAAACTGATATTTGGGACAGCGCACTGATCTATTTCTTTAGGTTCATCGACGCCAGCCTTTTATCTGCTGAGGGCACAGCAGGTGCACGAGTGTGCGCCACGAGCATGACTCAATCTCAGCGGAGGACTTATCTTGAAATAACATGAGAAACCCGGAGGTGACGAGCATTTAGTGGGCTATACATAACGAGGGGCGGCCAACTCGGAAAAAACGTGTACACAGAAATACCTGTGTATTTCTAGAAATACACTAAAAATACAAGAAAATACACTACAATACACAGAAATACATAGAAAAACTCAACAAAAATACGAGAAAAATACCGAAAAATACATTAGAAATACAAGAAATACAAGGCAATTGTACACAGAAATACATGAGTTGGCCGCCCCTTGATACATAACGCCTGCGCGGAAGGCGCGGCGTGGCGCGGCGTGGCGCGGCGTGGCGCGGGTCGGGCTGGGGCCGGCGGTGGCTGGCCGTCCCGCCCCCCGGCAGGCGGGTCTTAAGGGGGGCGGAGGGGGGGGGGGGCGATCCCACCCCCTGTGGGATCAGGCGCCCCGGAAAGCGGCCCGAGGGGCCCGTCACCGCGCGGCCGTAGGCCGTCGCCGTCGAACTGTGGGCGCGGGCGCAGCGCCGGGAGCGTTTGTATTTAATTCACGACCTATTCTCTCCTCTTCTTGCCCCTGAAAGGTAGGCAACCCACGAACAATTTTGACGACTGTGGTGGAGAGCTTAATACGCGCCTGCCCCCCGGCAGCCCAGCAGGCCGTCCACGCCCTGAGTGGACACTTTTCTGGATCAGCGGCGATCAGTCCTGCAGCCGCCAGCTCCTTCCACGGTCACGTTCCGGCCATTACACGCCTCGCCTCAGGAGCAGCGGGCAGCGGGGCGCGGGCGCAGCGGGCCCCCAACGTCCAGTCCAGTCCATCCATCCATCTATCTATCTCTCCACGCCCCCAAACCAGCCCCAGCCCAGCACGGCGGCCGCTTGAGCCACGTCTAATCCCGTGTCGAGACGAGGAGACGGCTTGAGAGCCGGCCGGTGTCACCACGCGTGGCGCGCGCAGCCAGAGCGACGCATAACATGAAGGGCTCGAGGACCGAGCGCTCTCGTCCTCCCACGCCCCGGCAGCACGGCCCGGCGGCACGCCCCCCGGCACCCCGGGCCAGCATCCCAGTACCTGGCGAGGGCGGTCAACCCTTGTATAACTGTGAACACTTTGAGTGCATTTCTTGTAAATGTGTGTATTTTCCCTGTAATTTTCAAATGTATCGCCATGTGTCTCTTGAAGTATTTTCGTGTATATTTTTCGTGAATTACTCAGTCTTTCTGTGTACACGGATTTTTCGAGTTGGCCACCGCTTGGTACCGGGTGTTACGGAGAACACGCAACAGTAAATGCGGGTTGGAGTACTACCCGCTCCCGCCGAAAGGCATACGTACCGTGCGGCCCTTTGCGTATAGGCAGACCAGCAACACCGATATGTCCTCTCTGAACTGAAGCACCCGGTTACACCGTGACTGGGCCAAATTGGACCGGCCAGTATTCCAAGTAGTGGTCGCCGCGCACCTGCATGCTACTCATGACTCATCGGCCGGCCCGGCTCGGCCCGGCCCGGCCAGCGCCCCAGGAGGACCGTCCGCCGCTGCCGCTTCCGCGGCGCGCGGGGCGAGGTGAGACTTCGCGAGCGGCACGCTGCGACCAGACTACGCGTCGTCGTGACGCCGCCATCCTGCTCGGCGCGAGGAGACGAGACGAGACGCCCGCAGCGACGCCCGCAGTGACACCACCCCGTGGGAATCCATTCGCCACCTGTTTCTCGAGCCTTTCTAGTCATTGCCCGGCCGGCAGCTGCGCAGCCAGCTCAAGCAGCTGAGCCAGCTGCCCGGCCCGCGCCGTACCCGCAGCCGCGAGGCGGAAGAGCGCCGAGCCGAACCCACTCCAGGCAATGAAGCTGGTGACAGTTTACGGAACCGCTAGCGACGCGAATCCGAATTCAAATCTGGAACCATCCCGTCACTCGCGCACGCAACGCACGAGCACGTCACAGCAGAGAATTTTCATTCGGGCGGGTAGTTGGACCCGGACCCCTCTGAAAATGACATGTGTGAGCAAGATTCGTAGAGCTGCGGCCTGGATCGGTCATCTCACTCTCACTTGTCGTTTTCGGACACGTCCGGGTCTTTTATTTAGCCGTCCGAATGAAAAATCAGCGTCACAGCCTCTCCAACAGCTCTCAGAGACTCGCTGACCCGGCACGCCGAGGTTGCGGCGATCCCCAGGGCGGGCTGGTGATTGGAAGGTAGTCGCTTTAACGGTCAAATAATAAAGATATAAAAGGCGGAAGGCGGCGGCCCCGACTCCCGGGCCCCGCGACCACGTCCCGCAGGACCATTCATGTATCTCTCTGAGTTGCCATTTCGGTGGAGGGCCGGGCGGGCGGCCGGGCGGGCGCGGCGCTGGTACTGGAGCTTTCAGGTCCTGCTCCGCTCTGCTCTGTTCTGCTCTGCTGTGGAAGTCCCGCTGGAGGCCAGCCGAACGGCAACGGCAGTCGCATTGGTTGAGTCGAGCGAATCATCAACATGAGTGCTTTACGACCAAGTCCATTTATCTCACGGTGTGCCCCCCACCCCTCCCCTCGCTCACACGGGTAGCTCCCCCTGCCCCTCCCCGGCATCCGCTACCTGTTTAATCCACCAAATCAACAAGTTTACGACGACCATCGCGGCCGCGGCCGTCCCCGACCCGTCCGGTCCAGCCTGCCGCACGGCGCCGCACGCCCCTCCAGCTCGCAGGGCTCGCAGAGCTCGCAGAGCGCTGGCGAGGAGAGGAGGCTGGCGGGCGACAACCCAGCGCGCCAGCGCCCATCAGGCGGAGGACAACCCAGAGCGAGCCGTACAGGGTGTCCCACCGAATGCACGACAGTCAGTTGGGTTGCCTGCGCTCTAGACTGCAGGCGCTGTGCTGGCGGCGGGGCGTGTCGTCCCTCTCCACCGCTCCTACACTAGCGCGCCTTAGGGTGGGGAGTATCGCCGTGGCTTCTGACGGGCGTGACGCTCGGGGTGGGGGAAGGTAGGACCCACGGCGCGCCTTGCAAACCCGCGGAGGTGGGGGAGCGCGGCCACCCTCGCGGCTCCGCGGCCTCCGCGGCCACCCTCGCGGCTCCGCGGCAACCATCGCGGCTTCGCGGCCACCACTCGTGGTTCAGCGGCCTCCCCTCGCGACTTCACGTTGTTGTCTCTGTCAGACAAAATGTTTGGGCAGTCGCGAGGGGTGGCCGCGAAGCCGCGAGGGGTGGCCGCGGAGCCGCGAGGGTTGCCGCGGAGCCGCGAGGGTTGCCGCGGAGCCGCGAGGGTGGCCGCGGAGCCACGAGTGGTGGCCGCGGAGCCGCGAGGGTGGCCGCGGAGTCACGAGTGGTGGCCGCCGAGCCGCGAGGGTGGCCGCGGAGCTGCGAGGGGTGGCCGCGGAGCCGCGATGGTTGCCGCGGAGCCGCGAGGGTGGCCGCGGAGTCACGAGTGTTTGCCGCGGAGCCGCGAGGGTGGCCGCGGAGCCGCGAAGGGTGGGCGCGGAGCCGCGAGTGTGGCCGCGCTCCCCCACCCCCGCGGGTTTGCACGGCGCGTCGTAGGTCCTACCTTCCCCCACCCCCCACCCCGAGCGTCACGCCCGTCAGAAGCCACGGCGATACTCCCCACCCTAAGGCGCGCTAGTGTAGAAGCGGTGGATAGGGACGACACGCCCCGCCGCCAGCACAGCGCCTGCAGTCTAGAGCGCAGGCAACCCAACTGACTGTCGTGCATTCGGTGGGACACCCTGTACGCTCAGCGTGTCCGCCGTGTCCGCCTATGTCCGTTTACCGTTTCCAGTCGTGGTTTTTGTCACTTGGGGTCACAAAGTGTGTTCAAAGAATGAAGTCGAACATTTGAATGCATTTCTGGCCGAAACATCAACCGAAGAAAGAAAACGGACATAAGGTGGACGTGTACTCAGCGTGTCCGCCTATGTCCGTTTTCTTCTTTCGGTCGATGTTTCGGCCAGAAATGCATTCACATGTATGACTACAAACTTTGAACACACTTTGTGACCCTAAGTGACAAAAATCATGACTGAAAACCGAAAACGGACATAGACGGACACGGCGGACACGCTGAGTGTACGGCCACCCATTACGATCTTGCCACACATGAGTGCGAAAGAGACAGCGACACTGACCCTCTCTGTCGTACCTCTCGTAAGTACCCAAGTCAACTAAAACGCACTGCGGAATCAGTGAAGGGCCACGCGCGGGAGAGGAGAGGTCCGGGGCCGTGAGGGCGGAGGCCGGCGGCCACAGGCACACGAATTAGAAACAAAAATGCGGCCGCATCTCGTGACGTCGTTCTGGGAGCAGCAGGGGGCGGGCGTGGCCAGGGCGCCAAAAGCGGCGGTGCGGCGGGCGTGTTGCGGTTAGGCGGGTCCTCGCCCGGCCTCGCCTGGGAACGCCGCCCGGCTGAGCGCCCAGGAGGCCAGGAGAAGCCGCCGCCGCCACCGCCGCCCCCAGCCCACGACGCATTGATTTCCATTTGCGCGCAGAACCGTTGTTGTCGGCTGAGCATGGACGAGCACAGGCGGGGCCGTCAGGACAGCCGCGAGGCGAGGCGAGCCGAGGCCGGTTGCACCTTTTCAGACCTTCAGACCCCGCGAATGCAACGCGCCCCGCCCCGCCCCGCCCCGCCCAGCCCTGTCTCTCGCGGCACAAAGAGATTCATGAGCGGCCGGTGGCGAGGAAAGCCGCGGCGTAGAAGCGAGGTGCCAGTGCCCCTACCCCCCTCCCCTCCTCGCGGGACACCGAGACCTGCTCCTGCACGGACGTTAGGTAAAACTAACTATTGGAACGCGTAGTCTGTCTCTCCCTCGCGCTACGGCCGCGCACAGCCGCACCCTGCACTCTCCTGCCCTCCCCCCTCCTATCTATCTTTCTCGCGACCCACCGGCCAGCGGTAGCGGCAGCAACGGCCGCACCACGCACGCAACACCATCGCGAACGCGGTCGCCCCGCCCCGCCCCGCCCCGCCCGGGTAATTGGCTGGTAGGCCGGCTGATCCTTGCCCCTTCGTGGCGTGGCGGGGCAGGGCGGGTCGGGCCGGGCCTCGCGACTGTTATAATTTCTCGGACCGATATTTATGATGGTCCCGGTGGCGGTCGGGTCGGGTCGGGTCGGGTCGGATCACGCTCTGCTCTGCGGCCGGTGAGGAACGCAGCCCGCGCCACGGCGCCTCCCTGCCCCGCCAATCCACTCGGCCCGGGCTGGGCTGGGCAGGGCGGCGGTGCACGGCACAATGCCGCGGACACCACCGCGTCGAGAAGACATCTTCATCGCTCTCTCCACTTCCAACTCCTCCTCCTCCTTCCCCCCTCAATCGCCCGGGAAGCGACAAATCCAACAACACGGCGACGAGACTCTGCGGGGAAAGAAAGGCGCAGGAGCGAGCAAGCGAGAGAAGGAGAGCGGGAGGAACAGAGAAAGAGAGAATAATGAAGAGTAATGAGCCGCATGGAGGGCGTGTCGTGGCGCCGCGGGGAGTCCGTGAGTTATGACGCCGTGACAGGTGCGCGAGCGAGCGCGGCAGCGGGAGAGCGAGAGGACAGCGGCTGCACGGGCGGGGCGCGGCGACCCCGAGCTGACCCACGACTCGAGCAGCATCCCCCCGTGGACCGGGCGTCGGCCCCGCGCCCCATGCCTTCCGCAGCCTCACGCCTGTTCTCCAGGGAAGGTGCGCCGCGCTGCTACTGGCCAAAAGCGTCGTGCTAAACAGTCCCGACCCCGGCCCGACCCCGACGACACGGCGGCACGGCGCGGCGTCCTTCCCGGCGCGGTTAAGCCTCTGGCCTGTGAACACGGCGTGGGAACACGGTGCGCCGGGCTGGGCCGGGCCGGGCCGGGGGCCAGTCGGCGCCACTGTTTGCGCTGCGTGGCGACATGCAGAAGAGGCGCCTCGCCCAGTCCCGCCCAGCCGCGCCCCTCCCCGCCGACTGAATGACTGCATGGATCTTCTTCGCACCACCGCGCTGTGTCCACCTCAACGGGGTGTGGATAAGGTGGTGGTGGGCGGGCAGGGGGCAGGGCCTTATCGCGTCGTTCAAAAACTACACGATGAAACAAAAAGTTACCTTAAACGGTGTTAAATCAAAATGTGATAAGTCTGAACTTACGGTCGAAACTAATTTGGCAATTTTTGTTCGGGTCAGTTTTTCTGTGGTCACTACTTGTCCGGATACCCTCCTCCGACCACAGCGGGCAAAAAGAGACAGACCAGGCCACTGCACTGGTCCCCCGTTGGAACCTCACATTAATTTTCACAAAATGGACGCGGGGCGCGGGGCGCAGCGAGGCGCGCAATTCCTAATAACGCCGCCAGCGCTCTTGTTACCTTCCAGTCCAGTCGCCCCACCCCGCCCCGCCTCGCCCCACCCCGCCCCGCCCCGCCCCGACACGGCACAGGCAGGCAGGGCGGAGGGGACAACCGGTCCAGGAGGGGCCGTAGAGGCCAGCGGTGTCGCGGGTGCGCTCCGGGCCGCGGACAGGGTGGGGCGGGGAGGGGCACCAGCACCGCTGCAGAGCAAGGCGAGCGTCGACTGTTGCTGCTGCTCCTTTGCTAAGATCGATCAAATAAGCTTTACCTTTCCTTTGCGATTCTCATTAACCAACTCCTTTTCTTAGTCTCTTTCTATCCCACCCGTGTCTCCTTTCCTCCAACTGCCCCTCTCTCTCCCCCTACCAGGTTCGCAGTGCGCGCAGAACGCGCTCCTTTACGTAAGAGTGGTAAAAAGACCACTCCAACTGCAGTCGAACTTTTAACGAGGCGTGGAGGGACCAGCGGCTCGGCCCGGCCCGACCCGATCCGGCCCGCCGCATGTCGCCAGATGAAAATCGCGCCGGAGAAAGTGCGCTAGTAATTAGCCATATCCGTTTTGCATCGCCATACGCTAGACAATTAACGGTGGCGTTAAAGGGAGCCGGTGCCTCTGCGGGGCTGCGGGACTAAGACAGGGGGGGGCGAGACCTGGACCCCAGTCTGAGGGACATCGCCGGGCGCCGGCGGGGGGAGGGTGGGGGCTGACATTTCATTATTTTCGCGAAAAGAAAATCAAAATGAACCAAATTGGTGCGGGTGCGGGGAGATCACGAGGGGAGAGCCTTCGGGCTCGCGAATCCACGCAACCCCACCCGCACAAGGGGGGAGCATCGCGAACCACGCATTTCTCTCGTCCTCTTCATCCACCGAGCTGAACTACCCCGGCGCGCGAGAGAAAGAGAGCGAGGGGAAGAGAGAGTGAGTGAGTGAGTGAGTGAGTGAGTCAGTGAGTGAGTGAGTGAGTGTGAGAGAGAGAGAGAGAGAGAGAGAGAGAGAGAGAGAGAGAGAGAGAGAGAGAGAGAGAGAGAGAGAGAGAGAGAGAGAGAGATATGATGATGATGATGATGATGGTGATGCCGGCTTGTAAGTCTGTACAACAATACGGAGTAGCCGAGGCGTTAAAAAGGCCCGAGACTCAACACGGCGTGCTCCATGCTCCATATATGAACTGCCGACAAGGAGCGCCCGCCCCGCCCCGCCCCGCCCCGCCCAGAACGCTACGCCGCGCCACGGCAGGGTTAGGACGCGCGGCGAGGGGAGGGAAGGGGCCACCGGAAGCGCATAAGAAGCGACCTGTATGCATCTGGGGTCTTCCCCCGCCCCGCCCCGCCCCGCCCAGCCCCGCCCCTCCTCCTCTACACTCGCTCTTTCATTGCATCCCATTCATTCACTTTCCATCTCGACGGGGGCAGCCCAGGTCATTGGTTTATCATTTCAGCCAGACGGACAGCGGGAGACAGTTGGAGCGGAGGGAGGGAAGGGGGAATATACACACGCGTCCCACTCCAACCGGCCCAGCGCGGACGAGATATTGAACGGATTACACTTTTGGCCAGCCTCCAACCCCGGCGTAAAATAGTTTGTATTTAGGTAAAGAGTAAGAAAAAGAGAGATGTTATTTTGCAACTTCCTCCCTCCAGAGTGGCTGCACTCCAGCGAGCTGAGCCTGGACAACTCTCATGACGCGCCGCAATGGCAACGCGGGTGAGCTGCCGTGGCGGGGCGTGGCGGGGCGTGGCGGGGCGGGGCGGGGCGGGGCGAGGCTGCCCTGCTAGTGGGGCAGCCTGGGGGCATGCTCGACGGCAGGGCCGAGCGGAGCGGAGCCGAGCAGAGCGAGCGATTAAAAATAAAACGCACCACGGTACACTTGTCCGGCCGGGGCGGGGCGGGGGGCGAGGCGGGCACTGCGCCGTTCTGGCAGTGATCATTGCCCCGGTGCTCGGACAGCCAGGCCCGGCCCGGCCCGGCCCGGCTCCATTCACAACGACCGGTCCGGTCCCCGAGCCGCGCCGAGCCGCGCCGAGCCGCGCCGAGCGTGGTCCAGTGCAGAGGCAGAGCTGCTGCGGCCGCACTGAATGAAACGCTGCTCTCCGGGCCGGGGCCGGGACGTGCGTGTGTCACTCACACACACAAACTCGCGCGCGTACGTCGCTAGTAAAGGTAAAATAATTTTTGCTCGATGTCGTGTATATATAGGCGACTGGACTGGTCCCGCGCGCTCAGGCTCAGCGGCGGCGAACAGCCGCGATGCGGGTGTTCCAGAGCGGAGATTGGCTTATCAGCGTGAGGCAGTGCCAAAACCATACGCCGTACCACCATTCAAAGTGTATGTCGCAGCCGCAGCCGGCAGGCCAGCCCTCCAGCGTCCCGCCCCGCCCCGCCCCGCCCCGCCCCGCCCCGCCCCGCCCCGCGCAACGCCCACGCCGAAAACTGCCACCCGCGCCATCCCCACCACTCGGGAGAGAGAAGGCGATAGCGTTCTCGAGTCTGATATGAAAAGTACGAGAGCAAAAGGAGAATGAGCGAGCGATGAAAGGACAGGGGGTGAAAGACAGAAAGACGGAAAAGGAAAGAAGAGAATAGGAGAGACAGAGAGACGCAGAGTGAAGAGCGCCGAGCTCCTACCGGCCAGGCCAGGCACTGCCAGGCCGCCGCCGCTGCAGGACCGGAAGGCGTATGAATGACAGACGATGACGGTGACTGAGAGAGCGAGTGAGACGGGGAGATCTATTAACCGGCGGCCCGGGCCCTGCTCTCCTCTCCTCTCCTCTCCGCGGCTCCAGGAGGGTCCCACGGCTCGAGGCTTGGGCTGGACTGGACTGGACTGGTGCTCCCGCCGGGCGGGAGGGAGCCACGCGACCAGCCGGGCACGGCCAGGCCGGGCCCGGGCCGCCCGGAGGGTAGGCAGCCGGCGCGCGCCGCGGGCGAGCGGGCGGCTAGGCGGCCGTGGCCCTCCCTGCTCCTCCCCGCCCTGTCACAGAGACAAATAGAGCAACGGCCCCCGGAGAGCAGGGCCGGGCCGGGCCCTATACCGCCCTACCCTACCGCGCCGCCCGCCCAGACCCGACGCCACGGCCGTGGTCCTCCCCGCCGGTCCAAACCTCCCGACAAAACGCCACCTATTTTCGGAATGAGGAAAGTCGTCGACGCCGCCATCCTAAAAGTGTCGTTTTCCCCGCCGGGCTTCTTTTTTTTATCCCCTGCCTCGCCTCTCTGCGGCCCCTTTCGCCCAACTAGACAAGTCCTTTCCGTTCGGAAAGGCAGCAATTCTCTTTTGGGCCGCAGCGGCAATTTGTCGTTCCTATGGCCGGGCCTGAGCGTGGTGCTGGAGGCCCGCCGGGCCCGCCCCGCGCGGAGGACGCAAAAGGCCCAGAGGCGCAGATTGTTTTGCTCCCGCGCGCGGCGCCCGCCCCAATCCCAATCATTACAGAAAGGACTGCGGTCGCTGCTGCGGCGGTAGGACCGCGGGGCGGGGCGCGGCGGGGCGGGGCGGGGCGGGGCGCGCAACAGGTTCTGTTAATAAGGAGGCAGCAGCACGACATGCAGACCATGCAGCGCCTCGCCTCGCTTCGCCTAGGCCAGGTGCACGGAGCAGTGTGGACGGGGCGGGGCGGGGCGGAGTGACCCGCGCTGCTGGCGCTGCCATCCCCTTGCGAGAGGGAGAGAGAGGGAGCGAGAGACGGAGAGAGAGAGAGAGCGGACGCCACAGCCAGGGAGCCGGAGGAGCGCGCAGAATCCAGCGTGACAGGCCGGGAGGGGCGCGGCGGCAGGCAGGTGCAACCGCGGGCTGCACCAGGCGAGGCGAGGCGGGTTGGAAAATTTCGACCAAAATACCTCAAAACGACTGTCGGCTGCAGGACGAGTGGTAACGAGCCGACCCGCGGCTGCCGTGCAGGCAGAGTCGTCCCCGCCCCGCCCCGCCCCGCCCCGCCCCGCCCGCACCCCGCGGCCCCAGATAGAATCAGACGGGAGGTCACCTATCGCTAAAATCAAAGCCCTCCCCGCTGCCCGGTCCCCCTTCTTCCCCTCGTCTCGCGGTGCCGGCTGTATTTCTGTCCCCTTGGCGGCGCTGCGCTCTGCCCGGCTCTGCCCGGCTCTGCCCGGCTCTGCCCGGCTCTGCCCCACGCCAAGGCCCCCTCCACAGTCCGCTACTCGTCAGGGCCTTTTAGGTCCATTCATCCGGACCGCCGCGCGGCCGCCACCTCCTTCGTGCCCCCCGCTGCCGCGCCCCGCCACGCCCCGCCACGCCCCGAGCGACTCTCATTCATAAATACGCCGGAGAGAGGAGCGGCGCGGCTCATTAACAAAATGCAGTGCGGCTGCAATTGGACTAACACGCTCGTGTCGTCAGCAGGACCGCTGCGCAGCGCTGGCTGGGCTGGGCGAAAAAAAAAATGAACACGTATACATGAGGCGAATTATTATTAGTTTCGATTCTGATGGCGCGCGTAAGCAACGGTCCCTCCGGCCGGTGGCGGAGCGTGGCGCAGCAGGGCAGGGGCGCGGTGTGGGGCACGGTGTGGGGCGCCTCTTGCCCCGCCACACGGCGACCCGCGGCCGGCCGCCCGCCGCACAGCGACCCGTTATGTACATACATACATACATTAGGGTACTGTGAACTGCATACTTTTTCGATTCTGATATCGGCTCGGGTGGACAAATGTTCTATCCAATAACACAATCAACTGTGCAAAATCGGATTTCGATCGGATTTGATCTTCAGCCTCCACAAAGGCCTTGAAAATCGGAAAAAACGGTTAAAAACGCCTGTTAGGTAGGCAATTTTTGTACACGCTTCCAGGCTCTTCCGGAGGTGTAAACGGTGAGGTAAAGTCGGTGGAAGGTCACCTGAAGGTAAAAAAAAATGTTTGGACCAACAGGCACCCCTGTTCGAAGTCTCCAGGAAGCGGTGAAATATGACTAATTTAGTGAAAATGTCACCTTTGAGTAGCTTTTCGCTCTTCGTTATAAAATTGAACAAAGACCCAGGATTCCCACAGTAAATGGCTATGGACTTTTTTTGTGGACAAAAGTGGAAACATAATTGAGCATTTCCAAGCTGGTGACAAATTTGTTAACAATTATCGACAACTTGTCCACATAACATTTGACAAATTGTGTACAGTTGGACACAAATAAAATTTGTCCATAGGTTTGGCAACGCACAGAAATATGGACAGCCTGGCTGCAAAATTGCGTCTAATTGTCCTTAGGACAATTTTGTTGACAGCTACGAACATAGTTGTCTATAGCTGTTCACAAAATTGTAGACCATGTTATTGGTAACAATGGACTTGTCACTAAAACTGTAGACGGGGAAAAAAAAACAGAAAAAGTCTATTGACTTTTAGAGTGTACCACGTGGAGGTGGCTACTCATCGAATACCACCCACTCCCTACCCAACCAACCAACCATGAGGGAGTTTATCACTACTGCAGTGCTGCAAAACTACGTTTATTTTTGAGACATAGAATTTTTTTTTCTAGACTCCAGAGTGTTCCTAATCAAGCCGTCTCGTGCCTCTGCACCACATACTTTTGTAGAAGCCTGTGTTACCAATTGGACCGTTCTCTCAACAGCATGTGTGTGGCAAGGGAACTGTGGCAACCTTTCCACAAAATCATAGTCTTCAATGGCCTCCTTCAATTCCTGGTCTGTAATTCCTCGCAGAGCAGGTGGAGGTGTTACATTTTTCCATTCTATGGGATCAGGATAATCCCCAGCAGGGACATTGATCTGTGGCGGGTGGGACTGGCGCACACTTTGCTGCTGTGGATTACTTCGCGCCGCCACGATCAATTCTACAGCTCGCTTTCGGACAGCCGTTCTGCTGTCCTACAGCATTGTAACTAACATATTTTCAGGTCGGTTACAATGCAGGTTAGTTACAATGCTGCCAGACAGGAAAACGGATGTCCGAATGCGAGCTGTAGAATTGATCGTGTGTGGTATGTGGTGCAGAGGCACGAGACGGCTTGATAAGGAACACTCTGGAGTCTAGAAAAGAAATTCCATCACTGGAAAAACTAACGTTACATGTGTCACGTTTCTTGCTGCACTCTCCGGGGAAAACGTTTCGTGCTGCATTCTCTTTGTGATGCCCCTACCCTTTTGCATGGAGAGGAATGCATCAGAAAACGTTTTCTCCAGAGAATGCAGGATAACATGTGACACAAGTAACGTTTGTTTTTCCAGTGATGTATCAAAAATAAACGCAGTTTTGCAGCACTGCAGTAGTGACAAACTCCCCCATGGTTGGTTGGTTGGGTAGAAAGTGGGTGGGATTCGATGAGTAGCCACCTCCACGAGGTGAATCCTGGGTATATTTTTCAATTTTATAACGAAGAGCGAAAAGCTACTCAAAGGTGATATTTTCACTAAATTAGTCATATTTCACCGCTTCCTGGAGACTTCGAACAGGGGTGCCTGTTGGTCCAAACATTTTTTTTTACCTTCAGGTGACCTTCCACCGACCTTACCTCACCGTTGACACCTCCGGAGGAGCCTGGAAGCGTGTACAAAAATTGCCTATCTAACAGGCGTTTTTAACCGTTTTTCCGATTTTCAAGGCCTTTGTGGAGGCTGAAGATCAAATCCGATCGAAATCCGATTTTGCACAGTTGATTGTGTTATTGGATAGAACATTTGTCCACCCGAGCCGATATCAGAATCGAAAAAGTATGCAGTTCACAGTACCCTAACATACATGCAGGCGCGTCTGAGTACCACCTCCCTTCTTTAACTCTTTCTCTCTCCCTCTTCTTTTGCTTTTCGGTGAATTCACCGGACAGGCCTACCGTCAGATTCCATCGTTTTGCATTTCCAAGGAGCAAAGGTAAAATAAAAGGTGGCGTGCCCGTTGCGCCCCCCCTCCCCCCCTCACTCTCCCGCCTCGCACGCAAGCCGCTCCCGCTTCAAGGAGCCTGCAGCCTCCGGGTCCTGGACCTCCGGGCTCCGGGCTCCGGGCTCCGGGCTCCGGGCGGCCACCCCGCCCCCGGAGGCGCCAGCGCGCCCCACCTGACGCCGCCTGACGCCCTGCGCCCAGCAGGTGGGGTCGTCGTCAGATAGCGCCGAGCCGCTCGCGGACACCCAAGACGCCTTGCAGCGCAGGAGCACCGCCGATGAACCGGCCGCTCCACCCGACCACGACCCACCGCCGTCTCGTTTTCATAGCAAAACTTTCCTAGTAAAAGCGATTACTACAGACGCACACGCTTTGACACTGGCCGCTGCACAATAAAACCCCGGGAATAGAGAAACCGGTAGCCGGTCCGGTCCGGTCCGGTCCCGTCCGGTCCGGTCACCAGTGCGGGTCGGGTAGGAGCCGAGCCCAGCCCGGAGCCCACCGCGCCGCGTCCAGCCGGGCGGGAGCCTAATCCCGTTCTCTCTACACGCACGTTTACTGCCCGGCACTTCATACATTTATTGACCGTTTTCACGACCTCCGCTGCGAGTGGCAGTGCGGCCGGGCGGGGCGGGGCGGGGCGGGGCGGGGCGGGGCGGGGCACCCGATCATGAGCATGATTGCTGGCTGCAGCGGCGGGCGCGCGGCGCGGGGAGGAGAGGAGAGCAGAGGAAGGCCTAATGTCGGCCACCAGGTTTGATCCATTGAGATGGAGGCTGCGCGCGGCCGAGATCGGAGAGGGAGAGAGAGAGAGAGAGAGGGGGGGGGGGGAGTGAGTGAGGGGCGCAGGGCGCCTGCCTATCCCTAAACGAGCTCTAGCCAGGCAGTCCAGGCGAATCTTGAGCTGATCTGACAACTGCAGCGGCAGCAGGCGGCTCGGCTCTGCGCGCGGCTCGGAGTCCGCAGTGCTGCTGACGCGTTCAGCTCCGCTCGCGGCTAAGGGGGATTGAGGGGGGGGGGCGTAGTGAATAACCAGATGCAGGTGTACCCAGCTCAGGTGCCCCACGAGGTGCCCAGGGTAGCCTGGCCCTGGCGATACAGGTGCCCTGCCCTCGTCAAGTCCAGTTCAGTCCAGTGGAGCTGGACCGACCAGCCCTGCCCGGCCCCGGCCAGTCTGCGAGCAGTGCGAACTCACCGTGGTAACCTCCAGCATGAACACAACAGGGTCACCATGCAGTCAGGGTAACACTTCGTATAACACGAGCCCGTGCTATACACCGCGCCCAGCTATCCCCGGACAAGCTCGCTCACATCACGTGCACGTGGCCGTCCAGGGGTCGGAGCGGGTGCGGGGCCGGGCGGGCGCAAACACTCACCCCGCCCGGGCCGGTTGTACACCAAGCAGAGTCTCAGGCTGCGTGCCGATGGTTATTCGGGCCTCTCTATAGCGTGAAACTAACCCGCGCGCCGCTGCGTGCGTGAAGATTGAAAAAATGCATCTGGCCCTGCTGCATCCCGGCCCACCACGCCGCGCCACGCCCCACCGCGCCCCGCCCCGCCCCGCCCCGCCCCGCCCTCACGTCATTTCTGCCCTGACGAGGAAACGAGCGGTTTCTGCGCGCTGTATCCCGGCCGGAGCGGAGCGCGGCGGCAGCGGCGAGGCGAAGAGGAAAAAATAAGAGGGACATGAAAACATAACAAAATTTAATTCCCCTTCAGAGAAGAGTCGACATAACACGGGTCAGCTCCGCCCCGCACAGACACGGCTACCGTAAAGGTCACGCACTCACAAGCGCAATCCCGCACACCGACACTCTCTCTCTCTCTCTCTCTCTCTCTCTCTCTCTCTCTCTCTCTCTCTCTCTCTCTCCCTCCCTCCCTCCCGCTCAGTAGCACAGACACAATCATCATCATCATCTCTTCGCTCATTATAAATCAATCGGACCGAGCACACCAATCGGCGGCCAGCTCCCGATAGGATAGAAGAAGCGATAGGTGAGCGGGAGCAGGCCATCGCGAGATACACAGCCGATGCCAACACACCTGGGCGGGGCGGAACGGTCCGGGGAGACACCGCCGTGCGTCTCAATCCCCACAGCAGAGCAGCTAGCTCCCCGAACCTTGATGACGTCCCCTCCAGGTGACGTGAGGGGTTGTTAGGTGTGAGCCCAGCCGGTGGTGAACTTGGTGACAACTTCCCACCTTCCCCCCTCTAGAGATTAAAGCCCTATAATAATTATTATCGGGCTTTACTCTGGACCACGGTTCGGGTCGGGAGCGCTGCCGGGCTGGGCGAGGCGGGGCGGGGCGGGGCGGGACGTGGCAGCGCGGAGCGTGGCAGCCGCGTCGGGAGTTGGGCCCCGTCCGGATCTGGCCACCTCCGCGGGCCCCCGCAGCCGTAATGAGAAACGAGCGCACTTTTTTCGCCATTTTCTCTCCACCGAACTCACAGACAGCAGGCGGCGGGCTCCTCGCGGAGCTCAGAACCTGGACCACGGCCGCTGCCGCTAGCAGCCGGGCCTAGCAGCAGCAGAGCCGGGAGGAAATCATTTACACCCCTGCCTGCCTGCCTGCCCGCCTGCCTGCCAGCCTGCCTGCCTGCCTGCAGACCGCGGCGGGGCGGAGCGGCGCGGAGTGCTGGAATTATGACGCTCGGTAAAAACTCGGCGCGCGGGGCGGCCCGGCCGGAAACCCGGTGTATAGACGGTCGAGGAAAAGCTGAGACGAGGCGGGTGGCTTGCGTACAGGAGAGAGGTTAGCTTCGGCGCCACTGCAGGCTGGAAACGGAGAGGTCGGGGAGGGCGTAGCAGACTACCCCGCGGCCCGGCCCGGGGCGTGGCGGGGCGGGGGCGAGGGCGGGGGCGAGGGCGGGGGCGCGGACTTGTCGCCCCTCGCTGTCATCATCGTCACAGTTGTACTTTAGGCGCCGAGCCGCGCCATATCGCATACATACAGAATAATTAAGCGCTTCCTGCGCGCTGCTGGTGCCGCCCGGCCGCGCCCGCCCCGCCCCGGCCTGGCCTGGCCCCGGCTGCTCCACTGACACGGCCGTACGTCGCCCTCATCACTTTGCCCGGCCCCGCCCCGCCCCGCCCCACCCCGCCCGCGGTGTTCGCTTCTGTCGGCGCTCTCGCCCGAACACTTGGTGAGGATAACATATTTTGGCGCTCGTTTAGATAACCACGGCGTCGGCATGCGGGCGGAACGGGCGCCCTCGTCCCCAGCCGGCCCGGACAGACTACGCAGCAATGTCATCCACCAACAGTCTTCACACGAACGCCCCGGCCTAACCGAGCTAGCCCCGCCCCGCCCCGCCCCACCCGGCCACACCTGCACCCGTTCCCGAGCTGATGCGATCGCCTTGATGGGGCTGACCCGTACCCGAGGCCGGTGCCGGGGTGCCAGACCTGACAAAATGCTGACCACCCGCGTCATCCAAAATCAAAATCGATAAATGGACGCAGAAAATATGGGCAGGTCAGCGGCGGGGCGGGGTGCGGCGGTCCCCCTCGCTTGACCCGGCCCGGCCCGGCACCTGCGCCGCTCCCACGAGGCCCTGCTGGCGCTGACCGCGGCCTGGCCCGGCCCGCCCCCGCCCCACCTGAGCGTCGCTGTGCACGACTGAGTCTGACTGCCACCTCGCCTCGCCGCCAGCCGCCATGCCAAGCTCCGCCCCACCCCACCACCTGCAGCAGTTCTGGTGATTGACGATGCGTGTGTGGGAAATCAGCCGCGCGGGGCCGGCGGGCGGCGGTGCGGCGGCGGGGCGGGGCGCGGTCCAACTATTCGACCCCATCCGCGCCACCCAACACTCGTTGGTGCGCTCCTGCCCGGCCCGGCCCGGGCCCGGTCCAGCTCAGCTCCTGGCTGCATGCAGTCTGAGCCCGTCGTTATTCATGCGCAGGGCCGATCTCCCACTCACACACACACACACATTCAAACACGCGCGCGCGAACCGGTGGCGGCGAGGCCAACCGCGGCCACGCAACGCAAACCGAAAAAAAATGATTATAGTATTGGGGAAAGGCAAGGGAAGAGTCAGGTGAGGTGGGGCGAGCCGTGCGGCCGCGCCACGCCCCGCACCAAAGTAAACAAGGAGCAGGCAATAAGGCGGGGCGGGGCGGGGCGGGGCGGGGCGGGGCGGGGCGCGCCTGCGGTGAGTCAGATCGGTCAGAACACCGAGGTGTGGGTCCAGGCCGGCAGGCTGATTCCTCAGATCGTCCCAGGGAATAAGTGACACGTCCTCTGCTTCTTGCAAAGTGCCAGAGAGACAGCGACCGCTCCCCTCTCTGTCACACTCGTGAGGAAAAGGAGAAGGAGGGGGTGGCAGCTTCTCGGCCTCAACGACCTCCCAGAGGTCTGCAAACTCGGTGCGCATATGGGTCCGTCCATGCAGGCGTCAGGCGTCGGGCACGGCACAGTGGAGACGTTGCAGGGCGGGGTGTGGCGCTGGCGCGCTCCCGTACAGTCGCACGCTCTGCCTCCACAGGTGTGCGCACTGCGCAGCTCGCGGGGTGAGAACGGCGGAGGGGCTGGGGTCCCGCGGGTCCTGACCGAACCCTCGGGGGTGTGGGGTGTGGGGTAGAGGTAGAGGTATGGGTGGGTACCCCTCCCCGCCCCGCCCCGGCCCGCGGGGAGAAGGAAGGGGCGGTGGAGTGAGGGCGCGAGAGATAACATCGCCGCATTAAAATGCTACTCTCATTCCATTTCACTCCGATGCGATATGCGATGCGGTCGGCCTGATATTGTCATTAAACAATTTCCTGGCAGTGTACACGCACGCACACATACACACACACACACACACGCGCGCGCGCGCACTGAGTGGTGAAGTGGCCGGCCATGCGTGTGAGCCGCGCGCACGGACCCCACCCCTGCTGCTGGCGCGAGGGGGTCGCGCCCTAACACACCCCGCCTGCCCCGCCCCACCTGCAAGGCAATTAGAGCTGAGCCAGGCGCCGGCCGGCCAGGCCCTCGCCGTCGATAGACACTTTTCCGCGCGACGCCCCTCGAGCGCGTTTCTTTGACGGGGGGGAGAGAGAGAGAGAAAGTGGGTGCGAAGAAAGAGGCAGGGCGGCCCCTGGCGGCATAGCAGGTCGGCGCGAGGTCGCTCCAGTTGCACAACCAGCATCGGCTCGGCCTGCGGTGCCAATAGCAGAACCAATACAAGTTCGCAAATATACTGTACATGTATAACTGGTTAAAAAGGGTTAGGCAATTTTTCGGGCGTGTCTTAATGTGATCTGGATACGGCACGGCCACCATGGCAGCACGCCTCACACGCCCCACCCCACCCCGGCCCGCCACGCCGCGCGCGGTCTGTATCGGCCGGATATCGGGAGCCGTATTGACGCAGCTGGGAGCGGCGGTGGGGAGCTGCGGTCTGCCGAGAGGGAATTACCTGGTCCGGCTCCGGAAAACACCTCCGCATCCCTCCGCGGAACGACGCACCCACCCGCAAACTCACCTGTAGGCAAGAAAACAAAGAGGAAGAAGGTGAGAGACGGGCTGGGCCAGCCTATACAATGGAACGGATTTGGTTATCACGTGCTCGCCGCGAGCTTTTGAAAGAAAATCAGTGTGCACGGCGTTGGCGCCGCGGCGAGCCAACTCCTAGTCGACGAACTACCTACTCCCCCACCCCCACCGCTTTCCGCTCAGTCATCAGCATTGAGTGTCTGCCGAGGGGGAAACAAATCTGAATTTTGGTGTACAAATTTAGTAAATTTTTGTTAAATTTTGTAAAATTGTGTTAATTTTATTGAATTTGTGCATATTTTTTTGCAAGAATTTGGTTAATTTAAATAAATTTTTGAGAATTATTCTGAAATTATCTGAATTCTGAATTTTTCTGAATTACGAGGTGTACACAAATTTTAGAGTTGTTTCCCCCTCGGTCTCTGCTCCGCTAGCAATACATGCAAGCTGTGAAGCGTGAAGACATATATAACTTCATCAAGGGTTATGGGCAAAGCGACAGAATTATTCGCAGGGTAACTTAACGCTAAGTGCGTTACAGGCCGTGGTGCGAATAGGGGCGCCGGCATGGTGCGGGTCTCCTCCGACTCGACCCAAAACCTCGCCGCGCGACCCGTCCGTCCGCCCGCCACCCCACCGCCCACCGCCACATCCGGACGCTCTCTCGCACAGTTACACACGCACCTGACACACCGGACAACTCTTCAACAGGTTTCAGCCAGGAAAGGACACGGTACCGCGCTACATTCTGTCCCCGAAGTTCGTATTGTGATAGTCTATAAATTTTGCCACGATGAAAAATGCATAAACAATTCCCATACTAACTGTGTGAGAATGACTTCCCTCTCTCCTCAAGAAATACTTATTTCACAAGCCTCCCTGCGTGTCAAGACGAAGTGTTACCGTGTACCTGACAGTCGGGTGCTCATGGGTGCCTATCTTTTCGATAAGAGGCACCCATCGTGCCAAGTCGTGCGTTGATAATAAGATATTTGATGTTTGGAGGTAAGCAAGGGGAGGCTAGTCCGATCAAGGGGGGTGGGGGTGGGGGGGCTCGGGGGTGCGCAGGGGGCGTGACTGGCGGCGGCTGAAGGCGGGGCGGGGCTGGGAGGGAGGGGAGCTGTTGCGCGCCTTGCCAGTGCGGCAGGTTGAGGGGTTGCGCGACCACCACCTCCACCACGGCCAACCGAACAGGCCGATAACCCGACGCGGCCAACGGTCGCCTGCGAAGCGCTTTCGCAAATGCTAAACAGCGGGAGCGCAGCAGCGCGCCTTTTAAAACAGTTTATTCTCATCGCATAAATCCTAAAGTTTCGCACTTAATGACGCCGAAGCAAGGCGAGGCAGAGGCAGACGCAGCACTGAAGGTATTCCTCGCAAATAATCTCTCGGCTGCTCATTCCCACCTGCCCTGCGCTGTGCGCTCCCCCTCCCCCCCCCCCCCCTGATGGTGGACACGAAAAAGCACACATTATCACTTGCATGAGATCTGGCCGCGCCGCGCCACGCCGAGCCTAGCCCAGCCGCCGAGCGCTGCGTAGCTGTCCTGTCCTGGGGAACACTCCCGCAGCCTCTCCCCCCCCCCCCCCCCTCTCCCCCAGGACCTCGTCAGAGCCACAGGTGCAGGCAGGCCCGGCTGCACCGAAGCGAGGTGAGCACGGCTGGCGAGCGTCATGCGGGACAATCTACATACTCCAACCATGCCCAGCCGCGCCCCCACACCGGCCGAGAGTGGACAAGGGCAATGGCCAGCGGCGAGGCGAGGCGGGAGGCAATGCAAATGCAGCGTTACACCGCGGTGTGCCGGCCGAGGGAAGGACTTTCTTCGTGTTGACCGGGTCACGGGTCACACTCTGACGCAGTAGTAGGGGGAGGGGGGGGGGTGAGTGGCCCCGCTCGCTCGGCGCCCAAGTCGAGTGCGGGAGAAGAAAAGAAAAGGTATATGAGATGAGAGTATTTGGAGGCAACTAAAAGATCAGAGCAGAAGTCTCTCGTAAGTTTAGATATAAAGCTAATTTACTAACAATAGCGAAATTTTAAACAGCACACGTCAAGCCGCGCATGCTTTTCTGTGGGTAGACTGGGACGCGCATGGACGCGTGCAGGTTGCCTAATCAGAGCGCTACGTGACAGTCCGCCACCGCCAAACCATGCGGTCCGCGAGAAGATCCCTGCCCACCTGCGGGCCTGGGCTGGACACGTGCTTACAATGCGCACCAGCATTGTGGCGACCTAATTAATATAATTTGACTAGAGAAATGAGGTGGCAGCAGGGCCAGCAGGTGGCCACGGTGCCCGAAACGACACGAAGCAACACATAGAACAGAGGAGCACAGGGCTCCGCGCTGTCCGCTGCTCCGCACGCAGAAGTCCACAGCCGACTGTTTCCGCAGAGCGCTCTCCTCGCTCTGTCTCTGTCGCACCTAAACGGCGAAGCCCATGAGTGCGACAGAGACAGAGCGAGCAAAGCGCTCTTTGGAATCAGTCTGCTGACACCCTGCTCTCTCTGACCCCGCAGGTGTGCGTCCCGCCCCGCCCCGCCCCGCCCCGCCTTGCCCCGCCCCACGAGGCGCCAGTGTCGTGGGAACTCTGCCCCCTCACCTACTGGGCCCCGTGGCCCCCGGGGGCATACGACTGGAACCGGTGGCCCGGGAGCTCCACTTTGAGTACGCCCTAATTGGCTAATTAGCTTTTATTGGCGTCCGGGCCGCGGCCCGTTGGGGCTGACAGATATGATATGTCCCCGGTCCGGCGGGTGGGGTGGGGTGGGGTGGGGCGGGGGGCGGGCACAGAGGACTAATACTGCCGAGGTGCGCCCACCGTTGACATAAACGCGCGACCGCGGCATCATCGGGCTGCTGAAAGCTCAAAACCGGAGCTTGGAGCTGAGCTGGAGGGCGAGAGGGCCTATCCCTGCGCCCCGCCTCTTCCACCGCGCCCCTCCCCACCCCGCCCGGCGACGCGACGGCCCGGCTCCCGGCTGCGGAGCAGGTTTCTCTGTTTCCTGTCGTCTGATAACATATTTCGATCGCAGTCCGATTCTAATTCAGCACGGTGCCGTCAACATGAATGGTGAGTCCGAGGTGAGGCCCTGCCCGGGTCCCGCGCTGCCGTGGGCCGTGGGCCCAGCTCGCCCCGCCCCGCCCCGCCCGCCGTGTCTCGCCTCAGGCCTGACCAGACCGACCAGCCTCTTGCAATCATATAAAATCTAATTAAGGCCCTTTGGCGCCGGCTGCTGCCCCAGCCCAGCCCCAGCCCAGCCCCAGCGCCCCTCGCCTCGCACAGAGCTGCGCTCTGCGTCTTACGGCCGATGCCATTACTTTTATGCCGACCTCCTCCAGCCGCCCCGCCCCGGCCCGGCCCGGAGCGCTGAGGCAGCGCTGGAGGCGGGGAGCACCCGTACCGGACCGGTCAACAGGTAACTGTCCGAGCCAATTCAGGCCAGGGGTCACAACAGTCTGCAACTAGACATACGGGAGGTCAGCGTGTCCCCGGATCGCCGTGTCGCACCAGAAAGAAAAAGAGAGAAAAAGAGAGGAAAAAAAAACTAGTGTATACGCACAGCGAACTTTCCTCGGCGGCTGGCCTCCCCTTCATCTCGCTCCTTCCTCGTGTTCACACGTGATGAACCTGGTCAGCTAAGGAAGAGCTATGGGGGCGTTCCCGGAGTGTTGCTGCTGGGCGTGGCGGGGCGTGGCGGGGCGTGGCGGGGCGTGGCGGGACAGGCCATCGCCGGAGTGAGTTACTATACCCGTGTGTATAATTATCGAGGACATGGAGCGGCTCGGCTCGCGGGATCCAGTAGCAGCACTGGCGGGGAGGGGCGCGGCGGGCAGGGGAGATCGAAAAATATGTAGGAATACTCATTCAGTAGTGGCAACGATAAGGCGCGTCATGGCGGGGCGGGAACTGCGCACAGCAGCCCGAGGACGCACAGGCCCGCGCCCCGGCCCCCGCGCCCCGGCCCCAGCCCTAGCCCCGCGGGGACACACAGCGGTTCGGGTCTGCTCCGCTCGGCTATTAGGAATCCTCTAATGAGGGTAATTAATGCCCGGCTTTGGGATATCAATTACGACGCGAACACGATGTGTCAAAGCGCGGCGAGGGACACAGAGTCGCGGTGGCGGTGGGGAGGAAGAGGGGCGGGGCGGGGCGGGGCGGGGCGGGCGGGGCGGCGCTGGTAAGTCCGAGAGCTGACAAAGGTAAAGCAGGCGAGGTCATCAAACACACCTGTGCCGCGCAGCCCTGCCCACCCGAGCGAGCGTGTTCGCGCCGTGCGTGTCCAGCGGGCAGGGCGGGCAGGGCCGGCTAGGCCTGGCAGCCCGCCATGCCAGCCCCATTACACCATTGTGAAGCTCCGCGAACACAAACACACATGCGATGCCCATCCCAGCCTTGTCCCGTCCGGTGCTCTGTCCGCACTCTCCGCTACGCAGGTGGCCCAGTACAGTCGAGGTGGGAGCTGTTGAGCCCCGCGGGCTGCGCCGGTGTGGCTGCAAGGTGGACAGGTGTTGGCCGCTCTGTCTAAAGTCACTCTCATTGTGGCGGGGGCGGGGGCGTGGGGGAGGAGGGCACCCCAGAGGCTGGACGGTGCGCCCCCCGCGCGTGCCGGCTAGCCGGCCCCACAGGCCCGCCAGCTCGTACCGGGCTGACAACGAGCTCTAATTACAGGTGAAGTTTATCGGCTGCGGCCGCCGGGGCGCACAGCGGCCGGCGTGCGCAGCTCGCACAGCACGGCCTCCTTCTCTTCCTTCAGCATAGCGCAGCCGGCCCTGCGCTAGGATGCAGCGCAGCGGTCTGCAATCCGCGGCGGTACTCGCGGTGCCCCTCCGTCACCTCCGTGCATTCACTTCGGATTGGCGTGTCGCTTCGGCGGCGCCGCGCCGTGGGGCGCTGTGGGGCCCTCTGGTCGAAGAGTGTAGGAGGATGGGGAGGAGGGGGGCGAGGGCCCCGCTGGGCATCATGCCGGGCACGTGTCACACAAGCGACCGCTAAGTGCCGCATCCGGTGCCCAGCCCGGGGCCCGTACCGGGGCTGGGCCCCAACGCCTCGCGCCACCCCGCCCCGCCCCGCCCCGCCCCGCCCCGCCCCGCCCCGCCCCGCCTGGGGCCTGTGCCTGTGCCGTGCCCGTGCCCGTGCCCAGCCCTGCCATTGTTTGACAAGACCAAGACTAGGAAAAGCGCCGTGCAGGCAGCGCACCTCGGACCAGCGCACTAGCATCAGCGCAAGTATGACCTGCACTCGAGGGGTTCTTCACTATAAATTCAAGCGTACACCGATTTTTCTGATTTATCTTGATTTTTCTCGTGATTTTTCTTAATTATTTCTGATTTCTTACGGGTTCAAGGGTTCTTATTGCTTAACTGGTATATCAACAAAACATCGCGAAATAAAATATTACCCAACCAAAACTCAAGTATCACATTTAAACAGTATTGTTTTGAGTTGTTCCTCTCCCGCTCAGGGCAGGGCATCACTGCCACCGTCCTGCGCTCGCTGCGAGCCCTGCATCCCCTGACTGGACGGCGCGTGCTATAGGGTGCGACAGGACGAGAACGACCAACCTCGCCTCAGACCGTACAGTCAGTAGGAAAAGCACCGGAGGAGCTCTGGAGGTGGCCACACATATGCATGCAGGGGTCTGTTTCCCGACACGCCTCGCCGCTCCTCCCTCGCATCAGGGGGCGGGGCGGGGCGGCTGCCCCCTCAGCTTCCCCCCCCTAGTACACAGATAAAGAAAGTGTTTAAACATTTCTCACTTAAACGTGTGCAATTGTCGTTTAAACACTTTAAAGTGTGCAACTCAGTTTTGTGCACTTGGAAGTGTGCAAATCGATAGTTGTGCACTTGGAAGAGTTTAAATCGTCATTTGCACGCTTTTTTTAACGTTTTTTTTCTTTTATTGCTGTAATGTTTTTTTATTTTTTTATATTTTCAAGGTATCAATTAATAAATATGTTTTAATTTACACACATTCTAGTTTACTGCGGCTTTGGCTTATTCGCTTGTTTCCCTTTATCAGTCCTGCGGTACTTATTGTTCCTGAACGGATGGTCGTAGAAACACGGTTCAAAATTCCACTTGCCTATTTCTGTCTATTCTTCACTTAAATTTCACTTTAAAAACAAGTGCTACTCTTAAAATGAGAGTTTTTGAAACTTTTGTAAAATAACATTTAAAAGGACTGTGGCCTGGTTCTCTCCAGTCAAGTCAAGGTGGTGTCGGGTGACACCTCCCTGCTTCGACCCATGTTCCGGCCACGCCTACCCCAACATGTTGACGAGCGCTCGGGCAGACCTCGCTTTTGACTCTTGGGTTGAGTGTACGTCAAAAGTTTTGCTCTCTGGCGCACGATCTGCATATACGTTCTACATGTGTTTTCCTCGCCTTTTGGAGAAAAATTTCCACGAGGACTGTACGGTCTGAGGCGAGGTTGGTCGTTCTCGTCCTGTCGCACCCTATAGCGGGCCGGGAGCCCCGGGACCAGGCAGGCAGGGGGGCTGCCTTGGCGCTGCCGAGGGTCGCGCCGCCCCGCCCCGCGCCGCCCCACCTTGTCGACACACCGCGCACGACTCGCCGTTTGACGCCGCGCCACACCGATTTATAGGACAGGCGTCCTCGGGCGCAGCGCCCGGCCCGACACGCCTTGCCGCCTTGCCCCTCCGCGGAGGGACGCTACTTTATTTTTCCGGCCTTGCACAACCAGTCGAATTTCAATACTGCTTGGTGCCAGCGAATGTGCGTCCCACCCCGCCCTGCCACTCCCTTTCTCCCGATGTCGACATATTCATAAACGGCTCTTCCATCGCTGACGTTGATTAGCAGAGCACGCACAAGGTGGACACATGCCGCAATTTGGACTTCAGTCGCCGATCTGCGAGCTCTGACATCGTTCAAGCACAGTCCAGGTTTAGTTTGCGCCGGTTTCTTATCTCTTGCAGGGCCACTCTGTTTCTCGCTCCTGTACTGTACGTGCCCAGCGGCCCTGCCGGGCCCTGCCCGCTCCGCCCACCCCTCTCCGCTCCACACCAGCGCGGCCGCGCGCGCTGAGGCGTCACGGCGACGGTATTGGTCCGCAGCCGTGATGCCCCGCCCCGTCTCTACTCGTGTGTATCTTGTCTTGTCATTGTATGCAAATCCCGCCGAGGGCCAGGCAGGCCGTCAGGCCGTCCTAATTGCAGGTCTTGCTGCGCAAGTAGCGGAGCAGAGCCAGGCCGGGCAAAGACACAGAGTCCGGGAGCGCAGCTGCAGAGTATTCTGAGCACGGAATGGATGAAACTGCAAAGTCGAAGTACTTTTCCTAGTGTCGATGTGATATCGAATGCGAAAGCGGACAGGTGAGGTGGAAATGCAGGGCGGGGCGGGCGAGACGGGCTGGACGGGCCTACTTGACCGGGTGCGAGGGAAGACCAGCGGCGAGGCCGGGCTACATCGCAAAGACCAGGAGCAACGAGCAGAGCGCAGCGCAGAGAAGAGTAACCAGGCCCACTGGCCCGCGTCCGCCGTCCGCGCGGCGCGCGGCCCGCCTCGCTAGGCCCCGCAGACACCGCAGACCGCAGTGCAGCGCTCTCTAGCGGCCGGGACCCACACTACGGCCGGCCGCTACCCGCGCAGCCTGCTTGCAGGCGCGCTCTGGCGGTAGGTCCCGGAACCTGCCCCGGGCGGGACAGCCGACTCGGCGGCTCGGCTCGGCTGGATTGTCCGTCTGCGCTGCGGATCGGGTGGGATCCGAAGGTAAAAGGGAAGGGAAGGAAATGTTGGGCCGGGCTCGGGCTCGGGCTACAGGAGGGGCTCCATGTACATGGACCTCCTCCTGGGCGAATGGAAGCCGTGAGGTACAAGCCGCTCACGGGGACACGCCGGCCGGACGGGTGCTCATGGGGTACCATGGGGTACTAGAGGTGGGGAGTGCCCCCCCCTCCCTCGCCCCCGACTCTGGAGAGACAAAGCTCAGGTGAAAATGTTGTCATCTGTATGCAGGGGCCTTCGCCCCGTCGCGCCCGCGCCCCGTCCCCAACCAAACATGTTTTTCAACTTGTCCTCATGATGCATTACCATACATGAGTTGTTGATGTGCCCTTGAGTGACACCCAGGCTCGGGGACGGGTGGGGCCTCGCCGTGCCTCAGGGAGGGGCAGCCCTGCAGGGGGCGGGGGCAGGGGCGTCCTTCGAGGAGGTCCCTCGTCCCGTCCCTGCCCTGCTGGGCCGCTGCACCAGTGCTGCCACCTGGTGGCAGGGCGCTGCACTACACTGCGCCCCTGCCGCCGCCGCCGCCGCGCCGCGCGCCGCCCCAACCCCAGCGCGCTGCTATTTTTAACCGGCCGCGTTGTAAACAGATGGAGTTGCCAGATACAAGAACAACATTTCAATTCACTGGTGCTCGGATCCGCGCTAGCTAGGGCTCTCCGCGCCAGGCGAGCCAGACACGGTCGCGCAGCCTCCTAACCAGCTCAGGCGTCAACACGGACAGGTCCAGGGCCACTGCCGCGCCATCACCACCACCAGGCTGCACTGCACGGGGTCTGCATCGCCAGGATCAAGTATCCGGGCCCGGGACAAAGCGTGTGGCAGTCAAAGAGATTGGACTGGACACCACGACTAACTGCTCAGTGGTCAGCCTGGCCTGGACACTGAACGCACGTCCGTCTGCACCCCGAGGCCCCGAGGTGCCACCGCTGCAGGGCCGGGCCCTGGCCGGGCCGGGCGCTGACAGCATCAGCCTCCCGCAGCCGCGCCAGAGTGACCCGTAAATCACACCGGGCCAGGGCCCCACCACTCGGCATTATTCAGAGCAAAAGCCACAGCGCGGCGCGGCGGGGCGGGGCTGGCCCCCCATTCACAGAGGCAGCCCACAGGCGTGGACGGGGGGGAGGGGGAGGCTCTGTGACTTGTTTGCTCGAGGACGATTTACACTCCTCTTACTGAGCTAAGGTTGCAACCTGGTCCCGCGGCCCCTGCGTTGCGTGCCCCACCTGCCCCGCCCCGCCCCGCCCCGGCCCCCGCCCCTTCGCAAGCCCCTTTCGCGCAAATACATGGGCGGACGGGTCGCGGCGGCGCGGCACGCACTGCGACTGCGGTGCGAAGCACTCTCGCACGCTCGCCTAACGCACCACGGTTTGACGGCTGCTCGGCAGCGCCTACTCTACCTACACCACCGCACTCCGCATCTTTTAATTTTTGTTTCTCCTCGGTACACGTCGTGTCGAGGTGTCGTGGAGCGCGACGGGACGGGGCGCGGTCTGCTTGTAGGAAGGTGACGCACAGACGTTCACTCCGCCGAGTGGGCTGACTTAACGGCGCGATACAGCGTCTTGAGCAATAAGAGACTTTGTCGCAGACAACTGCACCCTATAAATTATCGCGCGTGGCTGGGCGTGGCGTGGCGGGGGGCGGGGCGTATGGCGGTGGAGCGGCCATCATTCGGCCCTTGAAGAAGGGCCCCCCGAAGGCCCCCTATCCCCTCGGATTGCAGAGGCGTCGAGCCAGGCGAACTCAACAGGAGCAAAAGAGAGCTAGTTATGAATTTCTCAAGAAGATTACTTAATAAATATAACATCCAGTCGCATGTCAGGGCGTGAGAGGGGGGAGCGGCCCCAGCCCGGCGGGTCCGAGCGGGACAGTCCTGTCCTGTCGCGGCTAGTCCAGCGAGCTGCCCACGCCAGCGCGGCGCAGCGCCGTTACGTGCAGCAGACTGATTCAGAGGAGCGCTCTCGTGCCTCCGTCTTAGTTGCACCTACAGCGGTGCCCTATGTTGGCCATGGTACTGCCCCATGTGTGCGACGAGGACAAATGTATACAAAGCGATCTTCGGAGTCAGTAGGCTCCCTGCAGGCTGCTACACTCCGGCTCGATCCGCACCGCGCCGGTGCCACAAAGCGCACAGAATGTTTTCGCCGAAATGTACCTCACCTCCTCCAATAAGCATACGCCTGGCGTTCCAATCATTCCCCAATCACTATCATGTCACGCAACTTAACGTACAAAAATGCATTTTAAGCACCTTACAATCTCAAATTATGGAATTGCTAGGAAAAAATAGCACCTGGTACCCCGAAGTACACCATGAGAAAGAGGGCGCCCTCCTGTCAGGGGCATAACTACCCCTAGGCCATCACCGCCGTGACACCACACCTAGCCTCCGGACATGTTTCCCCTGGGTAGCTCCCATTCGATAACAGCAAGTACTATGCCTTTTTAAGCCCGAATCGGGGGGTGGCGCAGAATGCCCCAACCTGCACCCAAAGAGCTAGTTAGTTAATAAAACCCATGAGGGGTTGAGGGGCACAAAACTTAGTTCCTGAAACCGGCTGATTTTTACTACCGTCGTTTATAACTTAATTGTTGACACACAAAAAAATGAGTCCACATCATCGGACTATTTGACCAAATCAGTTCAAAAGTAATTTATTAAGCTATAATTTTGTCGGTTTACAATTCCCCAAACTAAATGGTTTTGCGGGAATGGATACAACTGCGATTCGGACCAAAATTCGGAATGTTCGGTTCGCGAATTTGGCGATAAGACCACACTGGTAAAACAGAGGCAGGGCATCTAACCTTTTAAAGGCACTAAAGCACTAAAGGCATTACAGTTTTTTTCCCCTCGAAAGATTTATTTCCTATGAAATAAAATTGAATATTAAGACTAATTTTTCGTAATTCACGCAAAAATTCAAACGAGCCTCCATGTGATGGGGTTCTGTTCAAAAATGGCATGAATTAATAGCATTATTTATGTTTTGTAGATGTCCCTCCTACTGTACCCTGATTTTTATTTATTAATTTAATGATTTCTTTATTTTTTAAGGGGGGGGGGCATACACTCTTTGCCTCCTGTACCCTAGCGGTCTTAGAACTCGAATTCCGGGGGGTTCCTGGTTCTTCTTGCCGGGGCACAACCACCCCGTTACACCGGAGTAGAGAGCACAGACAAGCACGGCAGACTCCAGGCGTTAGACTTACCTAAGGAGCTCTCCGGGTCCGACAGGTCCGACAGGGACGGCACCTTCTGCATGCTCCCGCGGGATCCTCGCGAGTCTAGGATGGCATCATCGTGGTGTGACTCAATCTTCATCACCTGTGGGAGGTCCAGGTCGAACTTCTGCAAAACGAGAGAAAATGCGAATGGCATCAGCTCAGTCAGAGTCACAGGGCAAGCAGCCTCCTGCACGCGACAAATAACACCAAACACGTTTCTGAGGCGAATGATCTAACTACTGGTTTCTCAGAGCTGACCTCTGTCATCTCGAGGAAGAACCCCGAATCCCAACAGTCCGTATCTAAACCATCCGAGACATCTATGTTGATGTCTGGGACCTCGGCGTCCGACGACAGTTCTGGTCCAGGAAAGCACATGGCATTCGCAAGGTCGGGGTGGACAGACCAAGCACACCGATGTGCCACCATGCCAGGGAATCTCGGGAGTGGTGGAACGTCGCCTTGGTCCTGGTATAAGTACGCGGCCGGCGGGCTAAATGTGTCCTAGTTATCAAGGGCCACTTTACAATTTGCATGGAATTGTCAATCAAAAAATAAAAACCCTGATAAAGGTGATGACGTCCCGGCAGCCTAGATCGTCACACAAGACAACTCGGCAGTTGCGATATCGCCCGAGAGACGCTCAGATGTCAGCGGTCCGGCCGGGCCCTTGGAGACAAGGTGATACCGAGGCCCGCGGCCCTCGAGAGGCGCCGCGGTGCCGCACGATAAAAGGCATCTGCCGGTTTGGACGCCCCGCCCCGCCCCGCCCCGCCCCGCCCCGCCCCGCCCCGCCCCGCCCCGCCCCGCCCCGCCTCGCCCCGCTACACTACACTACAGCCGAGACAAGCCGGTGTTCCAGGAACAGATAACCAGGCCACAAACAGGCGGCAGGCGGCCCGAGCCGGCCGCACGGCGCGCTTGATTAGCGGACTCAGCTCTGCATGCGAAAAAATAAAGGAAAAAAAAAACCGGAGACCGGGCCAGGAGAGAGCCTACCCACAAAACTGTGAACGGGGACGGGCGTTAAAATTTGAGACATGTTTGCGACGCATATCCCCGCAAAGAGGGAGTTTGGGTTGCGGCTTGGGCGTGAGCAGCAGCTTCGTCGGATTGCGTATTGTCAACTCTAGAAACCCTCCTCTCTAGCCTACTCCCCCAGTGTGCAGGTTTCGACGGGGAAACAACTCTCAAATTTTTTGTACACCTCGTAATTCAGAAAATTTCAGGAAAATGAGGGAAAAAATCCAAATATTCCGGAAAATTTCAAAAAAATTCAGAATAATTCAGAATAAATAGGAAAATTAACATAATTTCATAAGAACTGAAGCAAAAAATCACAAAAAACCAAGAGAATTGCAGAAAAACTCAAGCAAAGATTCACAAAAATCATTAAAAATTCACAAAATTTGCACACCAAAATTCAGAGTTGTTTCCCTCTCGGCAGGTTTGCATACAACCGTAAAGCGCCGTGGTTCCTTGGGTAGGCAAACCCGCAACACTGATACATGTTCTCTGACACGCCCGGTACACCACACCACGCTGCAGTCCCGTGCGTATACGGCATTTTCCCACCCCACCCTCCTGTGACACCTAATGCCCTGTTCTCATTTCCGTTCCACTTACGGGATGGACGCCACGCCACGCCACGCCACGCCCGCACACGCCCCGCCCCGCCCCGTCCAGCCGAGAGGCAAACACTCTTCTTTATCTCCGCTGCCAGTAGCCTCCCCTTGCGCGTGCATACCGTCCTACCCTACCCTACGGTGCCGTGGTCAGGGGAATAAGCTGCCCCTGCGGGAGGGACATAGGTCGTGTCCGGTCCGCTCGGACCGCGCAACCGCGCATGCGCGAGCACGGCACACAAGCACTTCCGTGGGTAAATACCTGAGCCATGCCACGCCATGAAGAGTGCCGGCTGCCGGCCTGCACCACACAGAGCATGCACCGGAAATCCGTGTGAAATATGGCGTGATGCACCGAGAATAGTATCGGTCGAGGCGGGGCCGGGCGGGGCGGGGCGGGGCGGGGCGGGGCGGGGCGGGGCGGGGCGGGGGTCGAGACCCGCGGCGGCGCTCAGAGCGCGGCACCAACACACGCCGCGGGTAACGAAGCAAACGAAGGGAAATGGATGGAGGCACGGGCGCGCCGTCGTCGAGGGCATGATGATGCATTGGACTCGAGACGCCCGTACCCCCGCCAAGCCCTTGGCCGTGGGAGGTGGTGGGGCACGGTTTGAGAACTTCTGTTTATTTATTTATTTATTTATTCATTTATTTATTTAATATTTTTTAGCAGATGATACCTTTACTTCTTTACTTTCAGAACAGTACAAGACACCAAGGTGTCAGCTAGCTTGTACTCTCGAGTCCAGAAACCAATCGCGTAACCTTACAATAATATAGCGCGGCGCTGCCAGGGGGGCCTATGGCTGAATGTCTGACGCGCAGTCTGCGCGGAACAATGACACCTCCGCCCCGCGCGCAGAGTGTAACAACACTTACAGCTCCTCCCTGCCAGCGACCGCTTCGGTCCGCCATGCCGCCGGCGCTTTTTCCTCCCAACCCCGCAGGCGCGCGGCGCGGCGCTGCTGGCGTCGTTTACATAGTTTGCGTTCTCACAACAAATTGTCGCACAAAGCGCACCCCATAGCAATTTCTCTTGCGGTATCATCTGCTTTCAATACCAATCTTGATTGATATTTTTTATATAATTTTTCTAAAGTTTTGCTGAAAATTTTTTTGCCTAAATCAGGAATGGTGCAAGTTATATACTTGTAGGGAAATCGCGGATTTAAATGACGTCCATTATCACTTGTTACACTGGTGCCCAGGTAGGGCATAAACGGACACCCAGAAGATACCATGAAGTGGGCCTTTTACTTATCTCGCTGTAAGCCAAATGTTCAGAGAGACTGCCTATCGTTCAGCACCTGCATACCGAACCGACCTCCCAAGGCATTTTTCAGTTTGCATAGAAAATGGCCAACCTACATGAGATATTTTCATCTCTGCTAATTTTCCTTTAGCATTCTCTTTGCGTCAGGCAATTTCACTAAGAGTCGGTCCAAATAAAACGAGCATCGAAAACCCATGACCCCCTCCGATTTTCATGAAATTTTTTTCTTAGGATGGCCCTATGGGTGGAAGCACAGGGCTAAAATGGTAGGCGTGAAAAAAAAATATTGGCTGAGAAAAAAAATATTTTCTAAATTTTGCCCTTTTTGGACAAAGTTTGGAACTTTTTCGACTATTTCGAGGTTTTAGGTACTAGGTGTCTGAAAAATGGTATCCGAGGGTAAAATTACTCAAGGAACAAGAATATGGCCACAGATTTGACCTACGACCATTTCCTCCCGAGATATCGGCTCCGAACTGTGAAAAATGTCGAAAAATACCCAAATCTTGGGGAAATGGTCAAAAATTCATTTTGTTGACCATCCCATGGTTCAGTCTTGTAGAGAAAGAGCCAATGAATCATATGCGATCCCACCCATATTTTTAGGACAAACCGTTTGGAAACTACAGCGTCTCAAAGTTTGGGGTTTTTAAAAAGCGGCGAAAACTTGTCATTTTTCACCTAGTGGGCCTACATTATCCGGCATTCCTAGCCTTAAAGAGTGGTCCGGTTGGGGCAGTGGAGGATTGGGACATGGCCAAGTGGCACTGCGATGCAGCGCAGCGCCCGCACACAGAGCGCCTGACGAACTGAGGTAGGCAAACCCGCCAAACAGCCCCTGGAAGGCAGGCCACCCAACTCGCTTCGTTTCGGCTGTGCGAGCACCCAAGTGTGCACAGCCGTTACAGCCACTGTGCAGCCTCTTCCCCTCCCCCCTTTCCTGCTCTTCCTCTAAGTGTGCTTGAAACAAGTAAAAAACTAGGTGCACAAAAAGAAAAAAATTGTCAGTTACTTTTTTATTACTAGAATAAAAATCCTTAAAGAAAGAGCAACTGCTCACAAAAAAATTTACAATGCAAAGAATACCAGGCTGCTATTTTTTTTAATCACTCTTAATTGTACTAGTTTTATAAAATCACCTTCTGTGAGGATCATGTTGTCACCCTTTTCTTGTAAAGTAACATCTGTGATAATGTAAGGGAATGGGACTGACGCAGTCTTCATGTCCTGCGGCCAGTAGAATACTTTTGCAGGTAGCTTTGGCATTAGAGGAGTCAGGTCTGCCTCAGCTTCCTCTTCATAAACATCAGTTACTAAGTAACTTGGGTGGTCGCACAGCCGAAACGAAGCGAGTTGGGTGGCCTGCTTTCCAGGGGCTGTTTGGCGGGTTTGCCTACCTCAGTTCGTCAGGCGCTCTGTGTGCGGGCGCTGCGCTGCATCGAAGTGCCACTTGGCCATGTCCCAATCCTCCACTGCCCCAACCGAACCACCCTTTAAGGCTAGGAATGCCGGATAATGTAGGCCCACTAGGTGAAAAATGACAAGTTTTCGCCGCTTTTTAAAAACCCCAAACTTTGAGACGCTGTAGTTTCCAAACGGTTTGTCCTAAAAATATGGGTGGGATCGCATATGATTCATTGGCTCTTTCTCTACAAGACTGAACCATGGGATGGTCAACAAAATGAATTTTTGACCATTTCCCCAAGATTTGGGTATTTTTCGACATTTTTCACAGTTCGGAGCCGATATCTCGGGAGGAAATGGTCGTAGGTCAAATCTGTGGCCATATTCTTGTTCCTTGAGTAATTTTACCCTCGGACACCATTTTTCAGACACCTAGTACCAAAAACCCCGAAATAGTCGAAAAAGTTCCAAACTTTGTCCAAAAAGGGCAAAATTTAGAAAATATTTTTTTTCTCAGCCAATATTTTTTTTTCACGCCTACCATTTTAGCCCTGTGCTTCCACCCATAGGGCCATCCTAAGAAAAAAATTTCATGAAAATCGGAGGGGGTCATGGGTTTTCGATGCTCGTTTTATTTGGACCGACTCTAATCTTATTCTAAACACTGATGCCGACACCAAGAACACATAAATGGGCAATGCGTCAATTTTTTAAGCTTCTAAATACTGTAGCATATGGGGCACATTGAGGGACATTATTTTTCTCACAGGCGCGAGCGAAAGCTATGAAAACGGCGGCCACTGTTCTAAAGTGCCCCACCTTCCTGTACCAGCCGTGGCCGGCGGGGCGGAGCGGGGCGAGGCGTTCTTTGCTTCGGAAGGGAACAACGAGCCGCACGGAGTCTCTGACACCGCACGCACGGAATGCTTGAGGAATTCCAGTGTTATGCACGGCTAACGGCACCATATGTATATTTATATATATGGGGGACACAGAGGTTGCGTGAACGAATTCCTCGAACCACACCCCCAGGGCTCCCTACGAGGGAGTGTGACTGTGTTCCCTCTCGGTCAGAGGAATTTATTTGCACTGCTTAACCATCAGAGAGGTATGGAATAAGGGCCAATAGAACCACGCGCGGGTAGAGGGACAGGGCCTACTAGGCGACATAGGATCGCGCTGACTACAGGCCGGGCAGGGAAAACACACTCCACGCCAAAGTGGTGTTTGCCGACTACAGGACAATGCGCGCGGCTTTCTGCCCGACACTTCCGGTCGCGTGCTGCGCGCGCACACACACGCGCACACGGCGAGATAGCAACACAACACCCCCGGGCTGGCAGCAGAGGTATTTGTCGTGCTCTCGGGTGGAACCTCGTGGCTAAATATTGCACACTTCTCAGTAAGGCTAATAATCTCTAAACTAAGTCAATAAGTGCACGAGAATGTACACGTACACCTGCGGGGCGCGACAAGCAGCGGTGACGCTGAGTCGCGGGCGCCGCCCCGCCGGTCCCCTGCGACTGCGTCACCGAGACACACTCCCGACGTCATACCGGGCCCGGCGGACCTTTGCACGTTGGGACGGGACCGCGACCGGCCGCGATCCTCGCAGATCGAGTTCGTCGACACGTTATCTCTGAGGACGATGACGGCAGGGCCCGCAGGGCCTGGGCCGGCCGAGTCGAGAGCTTCGCGGCGAACCCTTATCCTGTGCAGGGCACGTCCTCGTCTCGGGCCTGGATGGCCTCCTGAGCGGTGGGCCAGGCTAGCAAGCCCCGCCCGCCCCGCGGTACCGCGCCGCGCCCCGCCACGGCCCAGACGGCCGGCGTGGCACGTCTGGCACGGGGGAGGGGGGGGGGGAGGAAGGGTGCAGACATAGAAGGGACCGAGAAGGGAGGGAGGGCGTACGCGTCTCGCATCGGAACAGCCGAGCTGGCACGGAAAGATCATCACCGACCACCAACATGTCATTCGCGGCGTACAAACAGTCGTCCAGCGCTGGGCCCGGCGGAGCAGGGCGGGGCCGGGCCAAGCTGGACGAGCGCTCACCCACACAAAGGAAGGGTCCAAAGTGGTGCGGGGCACTCACTCCTTACCCGCTGTAACAAGGGCGTGGCGCGGTGTGGCGGGCCGGGCCGGGCCGGGCCGGGGTGCATCCCGTCCCATCATTACTCCCACCAATAGATCTGATACAGCCGGGACGGGCCCAGAGTCACGACGGGTGGGGTGGGGCGGGGCGGGGCCGTGCAGGGCCGCTGCCGCTGGCCTCGGCCGGAGCTAATGCAACAGGTAGCCCGCGCCGGGCGTACGCACCGCGGTGGCGCGGGGCCCGCGGGGCGGGGCGGGGCGGGGCGGGGTGGAGCGACGGCGGGCCGGGGCAGGGAAGGGTGCGGGAGACCCCGACGTTCCATGAATGGAGACCGTAGTGGAGGAGGGGGAGGAGGGGCGACGCCGCGCCGGCCGGACTGCACTGGCTTGCTCAGTGAAAGGAGAGGTCGGAGCGGTCGGATACCCCGCCGCACCCCACCCCGCCCCGCCCCGCCCCGCCCCGCCCCGCCCCGCCTCGCCACGCGCACCTCCGCCTCCTCTCACCTTACAACGCCGCGCCCAAGCTCAACCAACTCACCAGCAGGCCGGCCACCAGGCCTCGGCCCGGCCCGGCCCGGCTCGGCCAGCAGTCAAGGCAACGGAACATTGTTTTGTGTTTTGCCTCCCGGCTTGGTGCCTGCCTGGTGCCTGCCTGGTGCCTGCCTGGTCCCGGGTCCCGGGCTGAGCCCGAGCTGGCCCGGTACGCGACCACGCCCGGCCTCAGGCCGACACGGTCCCGGACGGCATTCCTCGAGGACGCGGAGCTGTGCTAACAACAGCCGAGCCGGTGGGCCTAGGGGTCATGAAGACAGTCTATCCGACGTGATGCGCAGTGGACAGTGATCAGGTATTGAGTCAGTAGACAGGAGCAGGCCGAAAGATGGGAGGGAGAGGGCGGAAGGGAAGCCACGCAGTCGGGCTGAGTGAGCCAGACGGGCAGCCCAGGCCGGGGATACTCGACACGTCGCGGAGTCATCTTACATGGTCTGGGCGCGGCTGGCGAGACCGGAGGGAGGAGCGGGAGGGGGGAGGGGGGGGGCAAAGGCGGGGCTCAATATCCTCCACACCGGACATCGCTGGGCAACGTATCGAAGAGCGCTCGAAATGAATGAAGGCGCCTGCTGCGGAGTAACTGACTACGGTCCGTCAGCAGCGTGCAGGTGGAGGCGCTGTGCAGGGCAGTGTGCAGGGCGCTGCGTGGGCTGCGGCGCTGCTTCTGCGGTAAGCGAGTTACAGCGCGCAAGACCCCGCGGATCTGCCTACCCTGCAGGCGCTAGCGGCCCGGCAGAGAAGGCAGATCTGATCTGCGCCGGTCGATCAGTGTGCTATCGGGATCGGGTCCACTCCAGGAGCCACATCAGGTGGGATGATGTGTGGAGGCCGGGCGGGGCGGCGGGCCGGTCGCGTCTGAAAGAGGAGCGAGGCGATCGCGGTGCCCCGCTGCGCCCCCTAGCTGCCCCTGACCCGGATAATTCCGCGAGAAGAGTTGCGCTGGTCGCGCGGCGCGCGCGCTCGGGCCCCCGCGCACCTACAAAGCCGCCGGAGCCGCCCTTACACGGTGTAACACCGTGCGCCCTAACCTGCCCGTCTTGGACTTTACTGCGGCCGACGGCGTGCTGCTGAGAGCGGAGTGGTCGGTCGGGTGTCGCCCTCATCTCCGCCACATCTACGAGTAGGCACACGGTGCGAGACTGTCGAGTCCGGCCCGGGCGAGCCACTCCTGGGACATGGACAAGTCCCTCTGCCCGTGTTCAATTTAGACGGCCGCGGTACACGAGGCCAGGCCAGTCCAGGCCTGGCAGGGACAGGTAAGGCCTGGCAATAACCGACCGAAGGCTCCGAGCAGAGCTGAGCAAAACGAGAAGAACCCGAGCCGAGCTGAGCCGAGCCGAGCCGAGCCAAAGACCCTGCTGCCTGCCGCGCCGCGCCCGGCCCCGCCACCCGCCGCCCACTCGGCCCAGGCCAGGCCAGGCACGGCGCAGACCTGCCCGGACCTGCACGGCCCGGAGCCCTTGGCTTGGCGAATGTGCCGGCTCGAGGGGGGCTCGAGGGGGGCTCGAGGGGGGCTGCGGGAGGCAAGGGGGGGTGAAAGGGGAGGGGGGACAGCCAGGCGTCGCGTGGCCGCGCCCGACCCGCCGAGGCGACGGCCCGGGAGAGAGGGGGGCGGGAGGTGGAGGGGGCGCTCCGGGAAACCTGAATGAATGGCTGGGTACTCGCGTCCCCGCCCTGCCGCTCCGCGCCCTGCCGCGCCGCGCCCCACCTGCCCGTCCAGTCCTGACCGCAGTCCGGGCGGGGAGCGGCGCGGAGCGGAGGGGCAGAGGGACGCCGTAGCGCCCCCGGCTGGACGCCCTGGACCTTCCCCACCCGCCGGGGCCGCCGGAGACAAAGCCACGGCCGACAACGCCTGCATGTAATTGCTAAGCGGCGCTGCGGCTGCAGAACTAGTCAGGGAGGGACGGCGGCGCACGCACATCTCTGAGCGTCGCGGAGCCACGCAGAGCCACGCACCGCACACGCGCCCACGCGACGCCTGGCCTGGCCCGGCGGGGCGCCTCCCACACGCGGCGCCGCGTGAGTGTGTGGCGACAGCACGGCGCAGCGCGGCGCGGCGCGAGGCGGAGGGAAAGACGGAGTGCGTACCAACCGTTCAATGAGCGGCACTGCAGGGTGTTACCGGACAGAGTTCAGTAGTGTCCTCTCTCTTTTTCTTTCCACCTTTGGACGTACCAAATAGGTTATTTCGGCTAAGCGGCGGAGACGGAAACTGATCCACCATTACAGCTGCTGATTCCATCTCAGCGCTGCGAATAGAGATGTGCGAATCAGGTATTTTCCCCTCAAATCGAATCACCGAAAAAAATCCTCGAATCGAATCGAATCTGTACTTTTTTCCTCGAATCGAATCGAATTTTTAACCCAGATTTTTCGAATCGAATTCGAATCTCGCTAAAAATTGACAAAAATTCTTATGTTATCAGAAAATCACAGAAAACGCAAAGTATGTGGTTTAAAAACTAATGCAACAAAAATTTAAGTGGAACAAATACATATTTCTTTATTTTTACTTTACGATCACAAGTAATTATTAGAATTCGGTTATGATAATACCTAAGTCAAATAAAATAGACCTTAAACATTTCAGTCTTTTTGGTCTGATCATCATTCTTAATAAACTAAATTAACAGAGAAAGTAAAGTATCTGAGATTTAAAAATTAAAGATCACAAGAAAATCATGCTCATGGGACAGACGATTCGAAAACGAATGACCTTCGATTCGAAATTTTCGGATAGTTCGAATTTTCGGCAAATTTCCCGTGAGCGAATCGAATCGAATCAGGTCTGATTCGATTCGATTCGATTTCGAACCTTCCGCACATCTCTACCTGCGAACTGCGCAAGCGCAGTTGACTCGTCAACGCATCGCTCGCCTCCCCCTCTCCCCCGCGCGTCAGAGGCAGCAGACAGAAACGGCTAGTTCCGTATCCGCCGCTGAGCTTACCCGAAATACCCTATTCGAGCGACAAGGACAGAGCGACGAAAGGACTGTGCGTAATCACCTTATTGCTGCATCGCGGAGATGCACTGCCAAACAACGCGACAAAACACACAAGAGCCATCAGAGGCACGCGCAAGGCGGCGCGGTGCGTTTGACAAATACAGAGCTGTACGTAAATAACCAGAAAGGGCCTCCTAAATTGCCCGTCACATTTAAAGACTTGGGCCTGGCCCGTCGACCCCATCCCCTCATCTTCCCACAACTCTTCCCCGACGGCCCCCGCCCCGTCGAGGTTCAAGCTGCCGGCAGGGCAGACCAAGCGCGCATTAAGCTTTTAAGCTGAAAAGAGGCCCACTGCTTGTCGGCTCGAGTTGACGTAAAATTCGTCCTCTATGAGCTCATTGTGCCCCACTGAGACGCCTGCCTGTTGCCCGGCCTGGCCCCACATTGCCCCCACAATGGGCGGTGAGGCCGCGGCGGCCAACCTCACCCCGCCCCGCCCCCGCCGCGGTGCGGCCCAGCAGGACACACAGCCGGTAGATATTGAGGGTGCGAGGAGGGAGGGGGGAGGGGGGGGCGAGCAGATACGATACGGCGATATTGATGCGGTGCGCTAATCTCCGACAGCAGAATCAGCAATCAGCAGAGAGAGAAATGAGGGGAGCAGCGCGGCGATAGTTGGACACACTGAAAGTATTGGACCGTCCTCGTCGACTTGTTTGGGGCAGGGGACAGCCAGCTCCGAAGCGACGCGCATGTGCTGCAATGTTTCGTGCCGCCCCCCGGGCCCCGGGCCATCGCCATCGCGTCCCACCCTAAACGGCGCGGAGAGTAAAGTGAGTCGTTTGGGGCTATCATGAGCTGCGGCCCAGGACAGGCTGAGCCTCGGCGCGGTGCGGACTGTTTAGCCCGTTGCCCTGCTGCTCGAGCCGGGCATGGAGTGAATCGCCCTGCCGGCTCAGATAGCGCCCACAGCTCGACGGACCGAACTTCCCCGCTGCAACTTTAGACCAGCCGATCCTCTCCCCGCCACGAGAGGCGTCACATGCATCTTTACCAGCTTCTTCTTCTTGCGCGCTGGGGCAGGGCCAGGTCCCGGGGCGAGCACCGGGGCCAGCGCCGGCCTGGCCGCGACCGCCAGCTCTTGCTGCTGCTGGTCGGCGGGGCTGCCGGCGTCCTCCGGCCTCGGTGGAGGCGGCGGCAGCGGCGGCAGCGGCGGCGGTATCCTAAGGTCGGCGCCGTCGCGTTGGGGCGGCAGAGCCGGCACCCTCGCGGCTGGAAAGGTCTGAGGGTGTTCTGGGCCGGGGCCGAGGCCGGGGCCGGGCACGGAGCCCCGGCGGCCGCCTCCCGCGTGCTTGAGCATCGCAGCCTCACATCGCGCATAGCAACGCGACCGTGCGCGCGATAAAGGGCTTAAGGTCTCAGACACACGACGCAAACTCCACGACGGCGATCGCCACAGGGGCGGGAAGAGGCACGGGTGCGTGTCGCGGACGTCCGCGGAGACCTCGCGGAGGGGCGCACAACACGAAACACCAGAGCGCGCGGCCTGACCCGGCCCGGCACGGTCGCCAGTTCAGAAGCAACACTGGCCGGTTAGGTTGGCCACACGGCCAGCTCTCGCGAGGGGGCGCGGGGGAGGGGAGGAAGAGAGAGGGAGTGGGGGCGACCGGACCCGGCGCGGCGGCGCGGCGCAGCGGGCGCAGCACAGCGCGCTAGTGTGGTGTGGGCTCCGAGGAGGAGGAGGGGGAGGGGGAGCGGACGGGAGGGGAGGGGAGGGGCGCTGCCTACTCTACTACAGTGGGCATGAATGAACGGCCGGCCCGACCCGGCACGGAGCGGGGAGGGGAGGGGCGGGGCACCATAGAAAAACATGAATGAAAACCTGCTGTTATCTTGAGACGGCGGGGCGTGGCATGCCCGGGCAGCTGCAGCATCTCATCTGCCTGCCAGGCCGTGCCCCGCCCTGCCTGAGCTGACCTGACCGCCGCTCCGCGCCGCACCGGCCGCAGGAAACCCCGCGGCGGTCAAGAGGTGCAGAGCCACAGGTTCACGGTGCAACAAATCAGTAATCCACAGCTCAAGGACGATGCCGGTCCAGAGCAGAGCGCCGGGTCCGGTATACCTCCTTCTCCCCAGGGGCAGAACCACGGCGTGGACCCTGCTCCGCGAGCACCACCGCCCCCGCCGCTGACGCTCGACATGCAGTGCCCTGCCGCATACGGCCCCGCACGGCCCATTCACCCGCGCTAGGCTATGTACGATGCCACGCGCCCAAGGCCGAGGGGCGGGGCGGGGCGAGGCGGGGGTCAATGCAACTGCTGATCCCGGGGCTGAGGCGGGCCGGGCCGACGCACTTATCGAGAGTAAAACTAAAGGCGCAGCAGCAGCCGACAACTCAACGGCGTAACCAGCACGGCAGCCGCTCCGAGCCGCGGCAACCGAGCTCCACTCCATTTATCGCCCCTGCTCAGACGGGGCCAGATTCATAAAGGCCATGAGGCCCTAGAGGCCCCGCTGCTGGCTCAACTGCTACTATACCGGGGACTTCACCACCGAGCCGGCTCGGCCCCGCCACGCCCTGCCTCGCCACGCCCCGCCAGCCCCGGTGCTATTATCCAATCTGCTCAGCTTGACGCGGCTAATACGCCCGGCCCTATGGGGCGGGGCGGGACGGGGCGGGGAGGTCTCAGCGCATGGCAGTCCGCGGTGGCGGTGGCAGCCCCAGCCCCTGAAGCTGAGCGGCTGAGCACTCCGCCCCACCATCGTGGAGGAAAACGAACCGCTGCGGCGGGGCTGAGCAGGGCGACAGTGTGACGAGTCAGCGAACAGACATGGAGGATAGAGTTGCAGACAAAGCGTCGACGTGACGCGACGCAGGGGCGCCAAGCCCGACTCTAGTCCAGCCCATCCGCACACCAGTTTCGTCGCTCTTCCTTGTGGCTCTCATGGGGCACGGCAATAGGGAGCGAGAGAGAGGCGGTACAAATCACCTTGCAGCCCACGCTCACACTACTCTGGCCCGCAACCCGGCTCACCGGCTCACCCCAAGTGTGACTGCACCGGCTACAATCAATGAAAAAGGCTCATACCACACGCGACTCGTTGCTAAAAGTGGAAGGAGCGGGCGGGGAGGGGAGAGCGTGGAGTGGGGCGGGCGTTGTGCCATGGGCCGACCCACAGGGACGGCCTACAGTAGCCGGCCCCCTCTGAGCCCAGCCTGCCGCCGAGCCCCGAGCCACCACCCCATCCCGCAGCCGCGAGTGGGAGAGAGAGAGAGAGAGAGAGAGAGAGAGAGAGAGAGAGAGAGAGAGAGAGAGAGAGAGAGAGAGAGAGAGAGAGAGAGAGAGAGAGAGAGAGAGAGAGAGAGACCTTTTCTCCTGCAAGTCGCAGTGGTCCCAGGCCGGGCCGGGCCGGGAACACGCGGTGACACCATGCGCAGTGGGTATTTTCGTGAGGCGGCCGGGCCGGGATTCAAACTTCGGGGCTCGCGGTTCCCCAATACTTCACTGCTCCGCGCCCCACCGGCAGCCACGTTGGCATGTAAATTGGCAGCTGCTTTGCTCCCTCTAGCCGTAAGCGGGCCGAGCCGTTGGGACAGCCTGGGTTTGGACCTGGAATGCCTCGAACCAGCCCGGCCCGACCCAGCCATCGCAGTCCAGCCGAGCCCGCCGGCTCGACTCAGCAGCCGGGCCGAGATAAGCATCTCGCGAGCCACAAACACACAGCCACCGGCTGAAAAAAAGGAGGGGGGGGGCAGGCCGCGAGCTGCTTATCGCCGTCAGCACGCCCGCCCGTTCGTCCGTCTGTCGACTGCTGTGGCCCGCTCCTCGGCCCGCTCCGCGCAGTCGCCAAGTCCTCCAAGTGCGCCGCCGCGCTCGGCTCAGTGCTGCGCTGTGCTGCGCTGTGCTGCGCTGTGCTGCGCTGGTGGGGCGGGACAAGGACTCCCTGTCAGCAGCCCTCGGTCCTCGGCCTGGCCCTCGGCCTGGACGGCAGACGGCTCGCCACCACATTCCGCGAGCGCGGCCGCTATGGGGAGTTCTGCGCCCCGCAGCGGCCCGGCAGGCCCGGCGCAGGCCCGGCAGGCCCGGCCCCCCTCCCGGCCTCGTCCGGCACGCCCCGCGGGCTTAGCGACAAAACAAACGAAAGCCTGAGCCCGCCGGCCGCGCCCGGCCCGTCCCGGCAGAGAGAATCATGACGAACCGCCACACACGCTGGTCCACGTCCACCCGCACCCGCCCACTCCCCCACCCGCCTCAGCCCCCACAGCGCCGAATGGGTTGCCTGCCTACCGGGCGCGAGGGTGCGTCCTCCGCCCTTCCATCTCTCACACTGCAAGTGGCTTGCCGTGACACATACGCGCCGTACAGCCGATGGGCATTTGACTTTCAATCAAAACGGGGCGGGGCGGGGCGCGCGGCCCTGGTCGGGTCAGGTCCAGGGCCTCAGATGGGCTTGCTGATAGCGTGCGCGACAGCAAAGCCAGGCGGGGCCGCGCCGGAGCCGTCGAACCGCAAACACTCGCGGTTACAAGTTAGGCGGTCACCTGTCGCCTGACACTCGGCAGCAGCCGCGCCACCGTGCTTTGTGGTTGCCTAATCTGGCAGGGGGAGGGGGGGGGGCAGCAGACTGATTCTCCAAAGCGGTTTGTTATAGTTGCGTCCTCTAAGCTGTCCTCACTCTTGCTCCTTATGGCCTCATCCCACGAGTGTGACAAGGACAGAGAGTAGGGCGACGAGAGAGGCAGGGCGGGCGGGATCCAGTAAGGCAAAGAGGGCGCCTACAGGCTGCACCTCCTCGACCAAAAAGCGTTCCTCCGGCCCAAGCAGGGTCTCTGGAGGGAAGGGAGGGAGGCGGCAATGGGGGCCGCAACGTGCGTGCACCCCCTGGCACCGGCCGCCCGCCCCCCGCGACCTGAAGCCGCCTGATCCCAGATCCGTACGAGCCCCGCCCCATGCCGCGGCCGCGCACGGCGGGCACGGCGCAGAACAGGGACAGGCCTGGACGGGCTCCTTATGGGGCAGGCGATCCGGTCCGGTCGGCACCGGGACAGCGACTGTGCCACTCGCGGAGTGGAGCGGAGCAGAACCACGCCGACCAGAGCTAAAATACTTCTGGTGACGGCAACGGCAGCGGGTCGAACCCGCGTCCGTCTGATCAAATCTAGTCTCGCTGGAACAGGGGTCGCCTCATTCCTTGGCGTCTCCGCCCAGCACTACCCCGGCTGAGCTCGTGCCGAGCGGGGATCGCCCGTCGTTGGCACGGCGGTGTACCATGGCTCGAGAGCGGCTATGGTGACTGTTACGCTCCCGTCACCCTCCTGTTGTGCGTTCGGGCGTCTCCGCCGCGCTGCCACGCCTTTCAGACTCCGTGCCAAAATTTACAGGCGTCCTCGCAATACATTCGTCTGCGAGCGCGAGCTGCGGGGCTGGCAACAAGTCCAGTGCCGACGGCTGCAGCCTGTGTGCTGTGTGAGGCGGCGAGCGGCGCGCGCGGAGCGGCTCAGGGCCCGGCCCAGCAGCACGGGTCCAGTGAGCTGTAGGAGCGCGTCAATGAACTCAGGTTATGTGCGACGAGTATTTCCACTCCCCCTCCCCACCCTCCTGGAACACTAGGACGGGCGCCGCCCTGCACTGCCCATAGCCCCGCGCCCGCGCGCTTGCTGCCAGCTCGGTACTGGTTCCTCCCACCTGGAGACGCCGCGCCAGGCGTGTGTCCGGAACGGCTCGGTGCAGGCGGCGGCGCCTAGGACGCTCTGCTCAACACCAGCCCTGGCCTGGCACCATCCCAGCCTGAGCAAAGACGAAGGCGATGCCCTTTATTTACGGCGTCTCATATTTTCTTTAATTTCTTTCCCGGCGTTGCTAATGGGGGCGTCGGCGACGCTATAGGGGCCGCTCTTCCAATCGGGTTCTCTGCTCTCATTATTCATGGGTGGTTTTTAAATACTTCGGGGGTGAACAAAAAATCAAACCTACAAGTAACTATCCCACCCGTACGCACCACTCAATTGACACGGGGGGCTGGTCTCTTGGCCGCCGCCACCACCAATCACCCGGAACGGTGCTTATTGGCAACTCGTTGCACACAGCAGGCAAACCTCCTCCACTCATGCATGCTGTGCGGTCTCCGAAAGGGTTTCGTGAGCAAATTTATTTAAAAGCGACAGGACCTGACATCGACCATCTTGGATTCTGACGATATTTGGTGGGCAGGTCGCGTACCTAGGTGGGAGTCTCCAACCAAAATTTCAGATCGAAAAAAAATTTATTGACTGAGCTGCAGGCAATTTACGTTTTTTTACCCTTCATTTTGGGTATTTTGGATAACGTCCAGATTTATAGTCCGAGGTGGTTAAAACTTGGTTTCCCCTTGTAAAATTGGCCAAGGAACAAGAATATGGCCACAGATTCGACCCATCGGTCGTGCACGACGAATAAAGTCGATATTTTGGCCAAAAAACACATGTCGAAATTTGCTACAAAATACCCAAATCTTGGGTATTTGGACTTTTTTTCGGAATTTTGACATTTCCTTGACACCTTCTAGTAGAAAACAAAGTCGGTTTTGGGCATCTTGGGGCATGCAGATCTGCTCCCTGAATTTCTCTGAATTTTTCAGAATTTTTCAGAATTTTCCTTAATTTTCGTGATTTTTTTGAATTTTTATGAATAACAAGGTGTACAAAAATCTAGAGTTGTCCTCCCCTCGGTTTTCTGCCTTCTTTCGCGCCGCGCTACTAATGCCGGAGGCAGGGAGCAGATCTGCATGCCCCAGGACGCCCAAAACCCGCCAAAACCTGCTTATTGTCAAGATCCCACAAGATCTACAAGGCCCAACTTTGCGGCGCTGTGGCTCCTGAACGGTTTGTCCTAAAAATATGAGCTAAGGCTCATTGGCTTCCTCGGCTCTTTTTCTACTACTACTAAAGAGTCAAGGAAATGTCAAAATTCCGAAAAAAAAGTTCAAATACCAAATATTTGGGCATTTTGTAGCAAATTTAGACGTGTGGTTTTTGGCCAAAATATCGACTTTATTCGTCGTGCACGACCGATAGGTCGAATTTGTGACCATATTCTTGTTCCTTGGCCAATTTTACATGGAGAAACCAAGTTTTAACCACCTCGGACTATAAATCTGGACGTTATCCAAAATACCCAAAATGAAGGGTAAAAAAAACGTAAATTGCCTGCAGCTCAGTCAATAAATTTTTTTCGATCTGAAATTTTGGTTGGAGCCTCCCACCTAGGGTACGCGACCTGCCCACCAAATATCGTCAGAATCCGAGATGGTCGATGTCAGGTCCTGTCGCTTTTAAATAAATTTGCTCCGTACAACTTGCTGCCCGTGCGAGTGCCCGAGCCCGCGGCAGACCGATCGGCACGATGGTCATGCCATGGACGCCAGCCATCCTGTCCACCTGTGCATGCAGAGGGCTTCCCTACGGGCGTCGGTGCTCCGCGCGGCTCCGCGCCCTCAGCAGGGGCGGCCCTGCCCGGCCCTGCCCGGCCCTGCCCAGCCCTGAGCTCGGCCAGCGGAGCGTGGCGGACGAACACGCGATGCCGAGAGTGCCCTGAGCCCGGGGACCCCGGAGCACTGTGCCGGACGCCGGAGGAGTCCGGTCTGGAGTAGATCAAACGAGCGACGCCGTACCGTATGAGTCCGGCCTGAAGGAGACCGAATGTGCGCCTTGCCTCCCGACGGATTCCGCACGTCGTTCTCCTCTACCTTCCGTGTATAGCTCCGTCCCTGTCGCGCACTCACGGGACAACTCCCCTTGCGCGCGGTGCGGAAGCAGTGTACTGTGGAGTCCGGTCTGGCGGAGACCTGAACGAGCGCCGTGCCGGGGGAGTCGGGCCTGGAGTAGGCCAAACGAGCGCCGTCTCCCGGAGGAGTCGGGTCTGGAGTCTGGAGTAGACCGAACGAGCGCGTGCCCGGTGAGCCCGTCTTAGACCACAAGAGCGCCGTGCCGGAGGGGGCGGAATGTGCGGCGCGGCGTGTCGGAGGAGTCCGGCCTGAAGGAGACCGAGTGTGCGGCGTGCCGGAGGAGTCCGGCTGCGAGGAGACCTGAACGAACGTCGCAGTTCTGTCCCCCAGCCCCCCAGCCCAGCACGCACGCAGACGTCCCACTGATTAGTGTCCAGGGCGATGCGGCTGACGGTCTGCGACGCTTGGCTGGCCGCGGCGCGGCGGCCGTTACACCAGCGTCACGGTGGGGTTGTCGCGCTCCGCCCAGCACCTCGAGAGCTCTGCGCAGAGGCCGGAGCGCACGCGTACCCCCTCCCCTCTCTCTCTCTCTCTCTCTCTCTGAACGAGTTTCCTGTCTGCCGTCTCTCTCCCACCAGGACCAGGCGCTGCGCCTGCAGCGATGTGTCGCTCAGTACAGGCCCCCAATTGAAAATTCGGGCAGGCAAAGGGGCTTGCTTGGCATGCGCGGCGCAGCGTGCTCACGCCCGTGCTCACCACCATCCATCGTCCAATTAAGTCAAATATTCCAATGGGCAGGATGTGTGAATGCGATGTTTAAAAATATCGCGTCGGCCCGGGCCTGGCCTGGGCCCGGGCACCGAGCGCGGTGCGGGGTGCGGAGAGGCGCCTGCCGCGCGGCCCGCAAGGGAGAGGGTTCGGCCGGCCCCTGCCCCTGCCGCTCGTGTTCCTGCCATGCTCCTGCTCCCCATGGCCACGCACGCTCCCCGCACCTCGCCAGGAGTCAGGGCAGGACGTCGCTGCGCCTTAATTTCCCATAACACATACCCCGGCCCGGCGGCGGCGCTGTCGGGTAGGGCCCACACAAACCTTTCGGGCCTCCCACAAATTCGTCGTCGGGCCAAAGTTTTGTCAACAGCGCACGCTCCCTTGTGGAACACCCAGCGACCTCCCCGCCCCCTTCTACTCCGCCTCGCCAGACTGTAATGAGAGAGGAAGCACGTTTTCGTTTCGAGCAGCATGGCTGCTGGATCCGTGGCCGCGACTGCTTCCACGCGGGCCGGCTCGCCACGCCATGCCTCAGCCCGGGCCGGGCCAGGGCCGAGGCGGGCCAAGCCTGTGGTTGAAATTCAACGACACTGCTGACGACGCCACCGGCCCGGCCCAGCCCGGCGGCCACAGGGCCGGAAAAAGGAGACTCTTTGGGATCGTGGGAAGGAAGGCGGACCGAACTGCCCCGCCGTAGCGCAACGCATGCGTGCTGGTGACTGTGAGTGTGTGTGTGTGTGTGTGTTGGGGGGGGGGAGGGGGCGTGTGTGAGTGTTTGCAGTACAGCCACTCGCGAGGACACACGGCCCCACCCCGCGGCCGGGAGGCTGGCGTCAGAGACGTCGGAGAGACAAAGCACGCCGACGCCGCCCCGCCCCGCCCCGCCCGCTGTTTGACTTTGGCACCAGGTGACTGTATGCACGCCCGGGCTGGGCCGCCGCGCCGGGCCGGGTAGGGCCGCGCCGGGTCAGGCGGGCTGGCCCTGGCTGCCCTGGCCTGTCGACTGATTCAGAGGACAGTTCTCGCTCTCGTACCTCCGTCCTCGTCGCAGTAATGACGGCGTCCCCCCAGGTCCTAGGACGCTCGCGTGCGCCGTAAGTGCGACACGGGTGAAAGGGCGGCCGAGAGCGCTCCCCTCAGTCAGTCGGCTGCAAAAATAGCAGCACCGAATGCGCAGCACCCTACACGCACTTGACCTCATGACCTGGGGCCATCAGAGGAGGGCGATTCCGACGGTCCTCCACCGGTGCGGTACCCGCCCGCTGCGAGTGAGGATAGAGGTCGGGTCGGGGGGAATGACTTGGCCAGTGCGACACAACCCGACGATCAAACATAGCCGCGACTCAACCTCACGGCAAACATTGACAGTTTCAGCAACGGGCCCCGGGCCCGCAGGCGCAGTTTTGGGTCCGACTGGTCGGGGGAGGAGGGGATGCTGTGGGTTGCCTACATACATGGTGATTCCATACGAAAGGGTAGGTGAGTTGACATCGTAGTCACCGATTTGAACCACAAATTGAGGGCATGATTCCAATCACTAAAAACGTTTTGAGCCAAAATTTTAGCCTCCTAGGTCGAACGGTTCCAGAGATATGGGCAAAATGGGTTTTCCGACATTTAGATATATGAATTTTGACTTTGGGCAAAATTTTAATAGGGGAAGGGTTGGTCCCAGAGGCTTCCAAATTTGCACAAGTCATCTTTAGAGGGTAGAGTTCAAGAAGGAAAAAAATTAGATTTTAAATATTTTTTTTACTATTTTTTTTTTATTTGGAAACTTCTCATTTAGATTAAAAATCTCAAATATGGTATCGAGATTTTTTCCCATGCCCTCAATTTGTGGTTCAAATCGGTGACTACGATGTTCTGCTGTGGTTTATTCCACCACGCCGTCCTAATCTAACTGATCTAACATAAGAAACACTCACATACACACAGACATGTACCAAGTACCAAGTGTTTCTTTGAAAGCTTACTCGCGCTGCGGGTTTGCCTACCTCATTCTCCCGCAAGTAGCCATGGTCCCTGTAGAGTCCTAGCCCTTAGGACTGTAGGTCCCTGGAGGCCTGGTGAGTATGCAATCCCGCAACACTGTTGCGTATTGAAAGGAACACCCGATGCACGTGTGTTGTAAACATGGATATGTGAATGTGTGTGGCCGGGGTCTTCAAGTTGGCAACGCCGGGGTTGCAGCTGTGAGAGGAGAAAGGGTAGGGTAGAGGGGAGGGGGGCCGAGCCGAGCTAGGGGCTTAGCGTGGGGCCCCGCCCGCCCCGCCCCGCCGCGCCCGTAAGGAGCCGAGCCGCGGGGCCCGCGGTGGGGCTGTGCGGGGCCCTAGAGCTCTGGCCGCCAGTTTGGTTTAAAGCAAACCCCGGGAAGGGATCGCGGGGCGGGAGGAGGAGCCCGGTATACGGCACGCGTCGCGCGACATCCGCTGGACTTGCTTGTCGATGCACGCAGGAAGCTGATGCAGCAGTGTCTCCCCCCCCCCCCCTTCCCCAGGCCCCGGTAAGGCTCTCTTCTGGAACCGAGCCAGAGCCGTGCGGGCGCAGGCTATGCACCGCGCACCCCGCCTCACCCCGTCACCAAGCCCTTCACAGCGCCTCGTCTCCTGCCCTCCTGCCCGGCCCGGCACTCCACGCCTCAGCGCCGGCAGGAAGCGCCGCCCCTCCCCCCCACCCCCCATCCCCGTAGACACGTAGTTGGAAGGGCCATAACGTGACGTCATTACTGTTGTTGTTGTTGTCGTCGTCGTCGAGTCAATCAAAGCAGAGGGTGTGTTACACCTACAGGGGGAAACGGCCCGGGAAGACTGACAGGAGAAGAGGGTAGGGGGAGGGGGGAGGAAGGGGGTCAGCCGTGAACGGCTGCCGGGCGAGCCCTGCACCCCCCAACACGCAGTGTAACGGCCCGCTGAGACTTCCGCTGGCCGAGGTTGACGGACTCATGTGCCCTGCGCCACCCCACCCTGGAGCTCAGGGCTGAGGACCTAGGTCTGGACCGAACAGTGCCCGCTTGACTTGACTCGAGAGAACCAGGCCACAATAAGTGACCCGGCCCTTATCTTCTACAGAGGGGCGCGTCGATAAAGCACCGCTGATTTTCATGGGATTTTCATGCGGATTTTGACAAGTCCTTCCCTACAACAGGGCAGGGGCGGGGCGGGGCGGGGCGGGGCGGGGGTGGCGGGGCAGAGCACTGGGTGCGTACAGTGGGTGCAGCGTTGCCAGGCCGAGCGGCCCTGCCCCGGCCGGGCCCCGGGCCGGGCCTCGGCTGGGACGGGCGCTCCCAGCCAGCTCCGCCCCGCCCCGCCCCGCCCCGCCCCGCCCCGCCCCGCCCCGCCCCGCCCCGCCCCGCCTCCATCCTGCCGCTACGCCGCCGGGCCGGAGGATGCAGCAGGTAGACCTCCAGCCCCAGCCGTGGGGAGCGGGGGCGGCGGGGGCGGGGGCGGCGGGGGGGAGACTGGCTGCTCTCCCTGCATCCTAAAAACGGGCAAACCACGAGGAACGCAGGGATACACAGGAGGCGAGTAAAGCAGGGCGCATCATGGCGTGGCGGAGCGGGGCGCAGCAGGGCAGGGCAGGTCAGGTTACACAACTGTTCCCAGGCACGGCTTGGGTCCCCCGGCGGCCTGTCCCGTCCCCGGGCCCTACACAGGGTGTCGTCTGCGCAACCGACTCGCACGGCCTCGGCTCGGCCCGGAGCCACCCTGCGGGAGCGAGTGAAGGGAAGGAGGAGAGAGGGCGGCTGCCGGCCGCTGCCGCAGGGAGGGTGCGGGTGGGTGGGCACGGCACAGGCCCGGGCGAGGGGCGGCCAACTCGAAAAAAACGTGTACACAGAAATACCTGTGTATTTCTAGAAATACACTAAAAATACAAGGAAATACTCTACAATACACAGAAACACATAGAAATACTCAACAAAAATACGAGAAAAATACTGAAAAATACATTAGAAATACAAGAAATACAAGGCAAGTGTACACAGAAATACATGAGTTGGCCGCCCCTTGGGCCCGGGTACCACGTACTACCCAGCGAGTGCGTCACCCAGGCGTAGGTTCAGCCCCGCCGCGCCACGCCTCGCCCTTGAGCGCGCACTCCTATCACTCCCGCTGCCTCGTTATCACTAGCAGCGCTCCCCTGCAGCTGCAGGACTGGCCGCGGGCCGCGCAGTGCAGAGCGTACCGGGGCGCAGGGCCGGGGCCGGGCGGGGTAGGCGCCCCCACACCACGCCTGCCTACCCGCACACCCTGTGTGTCCTGCAGCCCCTGCACCGGTGCTCAGGGGCGAGTCGAGCGTGGGAACGAGCATTGCAGCACGGCGCACAGCCACTGCACGTCACCTGGCCCCACAGGGCCGCCCCCGGGCGCAGCAGCAACACAGCTCCTCACAGCTGCCCTGCCCAACCCCTGTGCAGCTGTGGGGGGCGAGGGGAGGCGAGCAGGAGCGGGGCAGGAGCGGCGAGGGGTCGTAGCACGGTGGGTCGTAGATTAGCTCAACCGCAAGATGCCCGAGGGGAAAAATAAAACTCTGCATTTAGGTGTTCAAATTTTCTAATTTTTGTAAATTTTCGTGAATTTTTGCTTGAATTTTACCTTTTAGTTTTTAATTTTCCTGATTTTTTCTTAATCACGAGGTGTACTAAAGTTTCAGAGTTGTTTCCCGCTCGAAGAGCCACCTCAACTGCCGACCTATTTCGAAGGGCGCTCTCCTCGCCCTGTCTCTCTCGCACCTGAGTGCGAGAGGGACAGGGCGAAGAAAGCACTCCTCGGATTAGGTCGGCTAGGGCCGCGGGGCACCATAAAGAAGAGTTCCACCTATTCCACTGATGTGAGCAAAAATACTCCCGTAGAGTACTCACCACTTTCCGTATCGGCTTCGAGCTCCCTGACATCTTGAATGGACGAGGGTTCGATTCGTAAAAGTCCTGATCCTCCAGGCTAAACTCGTCCGCCGACAAGCTTTCCAGGTCCATGGCGGGACCGCTGCAAACAGAACAATGACAGAGATTAGTTCCGAGGGATCGAACACTTGCTCCCGAAATCTCACGCCTGCAGGCAAGCAGGACAATGCAGCGCTGGGCTTCTGACTCTCTCGGACCCCTGACCCTCCCCTCCCCTGTTAGGAAAGCTCACTTAAAGATCCCAACAACTTAGTTCCATAGAAAGCGCCATGGAGACTCCATGGAGACTCCTCACTCCGTTCGGTCAAAAGCCACCAATCGGGAGCTTACCCCGCTTACGCGCTCCCGGGGCCCAACCTGCGTGCGAACCAGGTAGTCGTGGGTCCGAACAGCTCACCAGGGTAAGTCCCGGGTCTGGTCGCGAGCTTGTTGAATGGGCGGCCCTTGACGAGGGCACCGGGCACCGGCTGAACGAAGTGTTACGCTTGGCACCGCCTCGCCTGCCGCCCGGCCCGGCCTGGGTCAAGGCACCCTGCTCCGCCCCGCAACACGGCCCTGGTGCCCACGCTGACAACCGCGCCGCGCCCCAGTGGGGCAGGGAGGCAGGGGCACTGTGGGGCCCAGTGTGGAGGCGCCGTCCCTCCCCTCCCATCGGTCCACCTCGGACCTCGCGGGCTCCACGACGTGGGGCCGCATCCAAGAGAATTTAAACCTCAAATGCATACAGATGTGCGAATCAGGTTTTTCCTCCTCAAATCGGGTCATTTAAAAATTTCCCCGAATCGAATCAGCATATTTTGCCTCGAATCGAATACAGTGTTTTAACCCTGTTTTTCGAATCGAATCCGGGGAGATAAAAGGGACGCACAATTCGATGGCGAATCATTCTCATTTCGAAATTTTCAAATAGTTCGAATTCAAAAAAGAAAAAATAAAAAATTAATCCCGTAAGTGAATCGAATTGAATCAGAGCTGATTCGATTCGGTTCCGAAGCATTTGCACATCTTTACAAATGCAGCATTCAAACGCTGCGAGATACGAGATGTAAGAGATGTTATCATCCTACGAGTACGTTCCTGACTTGAACCAAAGTATCAAAGTCATTTGTAATACAAAATCAAGCTAGGAGAATGAATGGTGAATCACAGGGTGTCCCAGCGATATCTGAAAAGAAAACGTGTCTTCCCCTGGCACATACGCCCTGCCTTGTCCCCGGGGCCCGGGCCCCGGACAGCCCCAGCCCACATGTGACGGGGTGAATACGCCACTGTCGGGGCGAGAGGGTGAGGGAGCGACCCGACAGTCTGGAGCCCCCGCCCCGCCCCCACTGCCAACCAGCCCCATCCATACCCAGAAACCCAAGACGGTAAGTTTACCCTAAATGTGGCAACGCCGCGTCTCCACTCGTCTGGCTAGCAGCGCTTGGCCGCCGCAGCCGCCGCAGCCCGGCCAGGTCCTACACCCGGGGCGGGGCGGGGCGGGGCGGGGCGGGGCGGGGCGGGGCGGGGCGGGGCGGGGCTGGCGGGGCGGGAGGGAGGAGTTGTACGACCGGCCGGGGCCCTGCCGGGGCCGGGGCCGACCGCCACCACCGCCGCACCGCCGCCACGGCCTCTACTACTGCTGCTGCTGCTGCTGCAGCCACTGCAGCGGGCCGCGCCGGCCGCGCCGCAGGCTCGGTTCATTCATACGGCGAGGCGACGCCCCTCCTCCTCCTCCTCCTCCTCCGATCAGTCCGCCCACGCCCCGCGCCCCGCTACGCCACGACGCGCATTGTACTTACACCTTGTCAATACGCTGGCCGCAGCGCACTGCAGCGCAGCACCCTCTGCATGTCGTTAGCGGGGCGGGGTCCCCAAGGGCCCCGCGCGAGGGGGGGATCACTCATATAAAACTTGTACAATGACTTTTTTGATTTTTGATTTTTTTGATTTTTGATTTTGATTTTTCTTTTGATATTTCCCGAGATAAAAAAGAAATAATATGTTACTTTTTTAAAAAATTGGGTTTTTTCTTGTTTTGTTCCCAATTTTCTCAGTTTTGGGTTCATCTGTTCATTTGTTTTCGATTTTTCGGATTTTTATGCAACTTTCTACTTGATTGTATTTTGATTTTTTTTTTGATTTTTTAAATGATTTTTTGGGGGGCTGTACAATGAATTTTCGAAGTGACCCCCCCCCCCCCCCCCCCCCCCCTCGGCCCAGCGTCTCTAAACTACGTTTACAGGGGAGCGCGACTGAGGCGCGGCGCGGGCGATAGGGAATTCCATCACACTCATGTCCGAGTCACGCACGGGGCTGGCCGGGGCCGGGGCGGCGGGGCGGGCCGCGCACAGCGGGGCGTGCGGGTAAAAATAACCCTCTTGGTCCGGTGGACGGCGCGCGGCGCGCGGTACACACATACTCGTACCCCTGGGAAGAACCGAACGGACCGGCCCCGCTGGCCCGTGTGCACCTAGAAAATGAAACGTCGTGGCGACCGCAGAGGTGTACGGTTGACTCAGGGCTCATGCAGAGGGAGGCAGTCATAAAACAGTGACAACAATATTAAGGCTGCGGCGGCAGAATTTTGATAAACCACCAACATAAAATCTGAGCCATGGTTTTATGGTTGTCCCTTAGCCAATTATAATTGTGGTCTGGTAGTAGTTGTAGTTCAGTTAGTGCGCAACTGGCACGACGGGTGGTGTTCTGACGGCGGCGGCCGGGGCGCGGAACGCAGTGACAACATGCAGCCCCGCACCTCAACTCCAAACCTGCCGGGCTGCTCACTCCACCCCGCCACGCCCCGCCACGCCCCGCCACGCCCCGCCACGAGGAGCGCGAGCTGTACGGTGGTGCACCGTGCGGCCGGCAAGGTGGGATTGAGTGAGGGGATGGCGCCCGGCCCGAGTCGAGCCGAGCGAAATGGCGAGGCGCCCAGCGACCAGAATGCCAAAAACAGTTGCGCAACATATCTGGGCAGCGCCGCCACCGTGCAGTAAATGTAGGTGGCGCGGCGGAGGAAGGGGGGGGGGGGCATATTCATCCCCCATGGCGCCCCAGCCAAGCATGGGCCACGAGGGACGCGCTGCGCTGCCTTGCGCACACCACCGAGGTGCGGCCAGCACCTTCCCCGATCGCTGCATCCGGTTCAGGCCCACGTGAGGGGCAAACGTGTCAGAGCATTTGGGCCCGAGCCGAGCACCCGCGCGCCCGCCCCGCCCCGCCCCGCCCCGCCTGCGGTCACAGCGGACAAGTCGCACTCGGGAGGCTGTGTCGGCCCGATAGCGAGATAAGAGTCTCCGGGAGGGACGTCAGCCCCGCCAGCCCCGCCCCAGCCCGCCGGCTCCGGCTGCCACCCCTCTGCCCTCCGCCCCGCGCGCCCCGCACCACCGCGATTCGTTGGAAAACACCTCACGACACGGATGCCAATGCGATGCCGTCGCGATTTCATTTGCAGCGCTGCGCGGACGGGCAGCACGATGGCATTGGAGAGCTTGTCCAACTTTCAATACGCGACAGAGGGAGGGAGGGTGGGGCGACGGACGAAATTTTTCCTCTTGCGCAGTGCTGCCAGAGAGTTTGGGAAAAATCCCACCAAATACACCTGTGCGTAACGGGACTGTATCTCCGCCTGCCTACTACGCAACTCCCCTGCACTCGTGCACATATGTTGCCTAAGTAGTAGGCAGGCGGAGATAATCCCGGAACGCACAGGTGTATTTGGAGGGATTTTTGCCAACTTTATGGCAACACTGCTCTTGCGGCCGCGGCTAGACCTCCAAGGAGGAACCCATGCCTACCTCCACTGAACTTACGGTCCCGGATAGGCAACCCGCCGACATGCACGCGCGCGTTGCAGTATAACTCGAGGGGGCGCGTTCAAAAGCTCACGCCAGCGGGTGGCGGCACAGGATATGCGGAAATTAAAACAATACATCTTGTGCATAAAAAAATATAATTGTGCGCGAGACAGGGCGACGTGACGTGCACCTGCCAGCCCGACCAAGACATAGGCTTCACTTTCTCTTTGGGACAAAAATGTTGTTTTTCTTTATTTTCATTATATATTTTTTTTTTAAATTGCTGCAGCCAAGGGGCGGTGGAGATTGGGCAGTCAAGAGCGGGGCGCGCGGCGCGGGGTGGGTGGCTGGATGGCTACGGCACGGTACTATCAGATGGCGATGAGCGCGACAGATGTCAGCGGAAGATTCCCCCCCTAACGACCCGATCCGTCCCGTCCCTTCCCGGCGGCTCGGCTCGGGGGTGCAGCACGCAACGCGTCAGCCTACAGGTGGTGGCGAGGTCGAGGTGACGGGCGCGGCCGGCTGGACCGCCCGGCCACCGCCGCCCTGAGGTCTCGGCCAGGTCGTCACGTGCCTCCGAAACAGACTTCTGCATGAGGGCCGCAACTAGTTTTACCACAATGTTGGTGGGCCGGAATTACCGATGCAGATCTGAGCGCAGCTTTTTAAAGGGTACAGGTCGGACCCCACCATGTGAGCAAAGTTCTCGTCCCAGCCATCGTGGGCCCCGAAGAGAAAGCTGAAGCGCAAAACTGAGAAGTATTCTCGATGACAGCCGGTACAAGGTGGCCTTACAATGGACCACTCTGGTGTCCATCCAGTGTCCACCCAACTGAATGGACACAGGACGAGTACCGGGCCAGTCCCTTATAAGGCCACCCACACACCACTGTTTTCAGGAACGGGAGCTGCAGACTGATTCAGAAGAGCGCTCTCCTCGCTATCTCTTTCAAACTCATGAGGTGCACCGTGTAGGTGCGAGAGAGACAGCGGGGAGAGCGCTCTCATGGCGCTCTCCCGAATCAGTCTGCTGGAGGCAATAGGGGGGAGGGGAACATGATCGGGACCAGGGAAGTGACGGTGGAGGTTCAGGTGGCGGAAGAACAAAGAAGCCGCGGGAGGGGCAGGCCAGGCGGGGAGGGTTGTTCCACTCCACTTTGAAACGTTGCTAATTTGTGTGGCGCGGAGAGGGGAGGGATGGAGTACAGGGCAGGGCCGGGCAGGGCACGGCAGCCACCGGCACGACGAGGGAACGTCGCAGAGTCAGCAATTTCTTAAGAGTCGGTCGGAGCCACGTATAATTGGCTGAGCCTTTAAAGAGATAAAAATAAAAAATCTGAATAAAAATAAGAGGCGAAGCCTTAACAATCGAGTCGAGCACACCCAGCGAAGGAGATCACGACCCAACTTATGGGGATCCAACCTTCCCAATGGGACAGTTGTAAGTTAGACGTACAAATTCAGAGATATAATGTTCCAACTAGAGTACAGCCAGAACTGCTGCAAAAATAGTTGCTGATTAGAATTTCTTCACAAATATAGCTGAGGTCTAGGTTAAAATGGGTGAGTGCCTCTAAGACGTGTTATGTTTACGTCTGTGCGTTGGCAAGCCTGCGTATAGAAACGGCATGGTAAAAGTGAGGCACAGATCGGATGCGCGTGAGCGATGTTGAGTTAACCAGGGGACATAGAGTAAACGGGCCAAATGAGTAAAACAAAAGAAACACAAGGAATGTGGGAAGAGAACTTGTAATGGAGAAAGAGTGTGGGAATTATCAAACGCGACAAGTTTAAGACTTCAAAAATGGCACCAAGGAAGTAATAAATTATTAACATAAACAAGATCCAATAAAGATCTGCAACGCCTATCGCTTTTGGGACCCAGGATCAGCCTCTTTGTCTATAACAATGCCTAGTAATATACCGGGCGCTTCATAAAAGACGCAGGTGCATGCGGGTTTGCCTACCCGATCTCCCCGTGAGGCGCCATATAGCCCCTTGGGTAGGCAAACCTGCCCGCACCTGCGTCTTTTATGAAACGCCCGGTACACCGCTGCACTGGCCTCGCACCTTCTGGTTCATTTCACGTTCAGGGCCTTGACGTGGAGTAAAGTCACTAGGCTCTCAATCGGCTTCGTCGCCTTGCCCTCTACGCGCGAGAGAATACATCGCTGCATCTGATGATCTCTTAGTCTCTCCGTTCTGATGTGAACATGAGACACAGGGGTTCGTCTCGGCTCGCCCCGGGCCAGCTGGGCTGCTGCATGCGTATAGGCGTGTGAGGAGAGGGGAGGCGAGGGGTGGGGAAGGGAGGGGACTGGAGGGGGAGGCTACCAGAGCACTCAACAGGTGCGGACCACCCGCTCCCCTCCGCTCTCCTCCCCGGCCTGCAGGCGCAGCGGAGCGGGCGGCGCAGGGATTTAGATAGTGACAACCCCTCCCCGGGTGCAGCCCTGTCAGAGTCCCAACTCCAACGCAAGACTACTGATCTGATTCCGCAGGGCCTTCCGTGGTAATCTCTCTCACTCTCAGTAGCGGGGGCCACATGGGGATGAACGGGGTTCAAAAAGGCTCTTTGGAGCCACGCAGCAGGTCAAGAGCGATGGACGACCACCGCGCGGAGGGCGAGGCGTGGCGTGGCGTGGCGAGGTGAGGCGCCTCTAGCAGGAAACAGGTTCTCCAAACAACCCCCTGCACAATGGACTCCCGCTCGGGCCGGCTCAGCTCCTCGGGGCTCCTCATGTGGAGATAACGGGTGGAACTCGATCCCGGACAAACGCGGCGCAGCGCAGGCGAGCCGACCTGGCTCGGCCGAAGAAAAGCAAAGGGCTGTCTGGCCGCCCCGCGCCGCCCCGTCTGCGCACAGTGCGCCTTTGTCTCGAGAGCAGATAAGCCCAACCAACGCGCCTGTAATCTCGCCGCGGTGCGCTCGGAATGCAAGACGTATCATCAGCAGATGCGTCAGGATGTCAAATGACGCCCGCACTCCGGGGGCGGGGCGGGGCGGGGCGGGTTGCGGACGGGCGGGGTGGCACCCTACAACTACAACCCCCATTCACCCCTGCTCCGACCCGAGGCCCGACTCCGACGTGGCCGGCGGGGCACGGCTAACCACTTGTTGCATTGCAGGTTTCAGCTGCTGGGACAGGCAGGCGCGGACTTCACTTGACCGACCGTGAGACCGCCTGAGGATTAAGAACAATAAGACAACGGTACGGCACTTAATAAGACACCTCCCGGGACGATATCCCGAGCTCGCGCAGCTTTTCACGCGCAAACGGACCGGCGTGAGCGACGCAGCCTCCTCGACGGATTCTGGTGCAGCTGAAATGACAGGAGCGACAGGAGCCGGGCGGAGTTGAGCCCCGTGCCCCACGCACGGCCAACGGCCGGGCGCGGGCCGGGCGACCGGCACACAGCAACACTCACTCACCTCGGGGAAAGGCTCCTCGGCGGTTAATCCAACTCCGGGGCTAGAAATGAGGCACTGAAACACTCCGCGACACTGCGCACTGTTCACTCGGAGGCACGCGCGTGCGGCGCGCTGCATACACGCGAGGAACGACCACGCACGGTTCAAACGGACGGCACGGCACGGTACGGACGGACGAAGCAGCGCAACGCAGCGGCGGCGCAATCTCCAACTCCAACCTCTGCGGGACCAACTCGGCCTATGGCCTGCGCCTCTGCGCCTCGCCTCGCCTCGCGCCTCGCCGGGCCTACAGCTACGCTACAGCCCCAACCCTCACCCCCTCACCTCCGCTCCGCCCGCGCCCGCTGCCGCTGCAGCCATGAATGAAAGGTCCTCGCGGCATAGGCCGGTAGAGCGCGCCGCTGTTGTGTGAGTTGAGTATGAGAAGTTCGGGCTTCGTTTTTCATACTACATAAGTAGAGCAAGATATCAGGAAATCTTTGACACCTAGAGAGACAACAAAAACAAATCATCATTACGAAGAGTAGGCCTTAGGCGCTCGTAATAATCCTAGTTTCTTATTCATACGTCTTTTCAAAATACTTCTTTTTCAAATGGAACACTGATATTTGTTTCCCATTGCTTGTGACATCAGGCTTTCTACCGTCTGAACCCGCTGGACCGCCCCGCGTCTGGACTAGTGTAAGAGCGACTACTCTGGTTCTGACAGAAAGATATTATTCTTACTTGATATATTTTAATATTTAAATTCTCTACTTTTAGATTTCACCTCTTGTATCTGATCACTTTCCTTGTAAAATGGAAAACCACTCCCCAGCTGGATCAGTGAGATATGATCAGAAAGAATACACTGAGATAATCCTCAACAGTTCAACAGAAAACCCTGAGAGTGAAAATAAATCTCCAAAAAATCCTAATACAGTGTATGTATCATCACTTGATGAGGATGATAATGAGACACCAGAAGAGTGTCATCATCTGTGTGAGGAAATAGAAATCCCTCAAACTAGTCCGTCGGTTAGTTTGTACGACACATATGTCTCCAAAACAGTCTTAACGCCTGGTTTGGTAGGGCTCCGTCCTCACTTTCATTCTGTATGTAAAGTATTTGTTGAAGAGACAATTTTGTTAAATCCTGCATTTGAGCATGTGTTAGAAGGAGGTTCAGTGTTTTCCAGAGAGTCGAGTAATAGAAACACAATCACGATTCGCATAGGGAGCAGTGACACAGAGCTTGAGAGAGCATTAGAGTTAGCTCTTCTCAACATGAATGTGGCTGAAAGAAGTGAAGTGATACTATCCGCTTCTGATAGAACCAAAAAGTTAAGAGATAAGCCTGTACTACCTGCACCATGTGTAAAGTGTATTATCAACTTGAAAGCAGCAAGTACCTCATGTGACACAAATATGGAAGTTGCAGGTGATTCTTCTTTGGCATGTTTGAGTAGCAACGAAGAGGAAAAATATGAGACTGCTCTAAATGACAAAAATAGTGGGATTGAACTTTTTAAGAAACAAAAGTTTGTTGATGCATTTCACAGATTTGCTGCTGGTGCTAAAACACTTATGACTTTGGACTCAATTGTTCTTGAGGGTAAAGAAAGAAATGAGGAGATTTCCACTCTGTATTCAACATTGTGCAGCAATATGGCAGAATGTCAACTTAAGGAAAATAACCCAACATCTGCAATGATTCTGTGTAAGAGGGCTCTTGAACATGATCCTTGTAATGTAAAGGCACTGTATCGTCAGGCTGTAGCTGCCTGGACATTGGGTGACGTTGATCAGGCTGATTCACTGCTGATTCATCTCTTACAATTAGATCCCAATAATCTTGCTGCAAAGCGAATCCATAAAGAAGTAAAAGACAGACTTCAAATTTATGAAGATGAATACTCCACTATGATGAAACGCATATTTGGTAATAATAACTGATTTACAATTATGTATTTGTATTTGCCTATACAGCAGAAGTGTGCTCCACCAAATGAAATGTTTTGAGTTGCATGTTTGAAGGGCTGTAAGCTGAAGGCAGCTAAGAAATTTTAATAAATTACTTTCTAATTTTCTGTGTGATCAATTTTTAATACTCAACTCAAGAAACAGTCACAAAGTATGGTCAGAAAAGGAACGCAGTGATTTCAAGAAGAAAAAGTCAAGACATTGCCCTCTTCTATATAGGAATAAAAAGAAATTAAAAAAACTCCAAAAGAAATGCAGCCATTTTTAGCAGAAAACTGTCACCCTCCACCCTTTGCAAACAACCAAAAGGAGTCATATGGCTCAAAACAAAAATATCATTACATAAAATAAATTCAGAAACTAGGCCAGCAACTGGTATGAGCTATGCACTTCTAATTTTCACTCTCGAATAAAATAGAGTGGTGAGAACACGCTCATAATTTGGACGCTTGGGTGAAAAAATAAATAAAAAAAGAGTTCAAAAGTCATCTGAAACATTAAAGAGAGTCAATTAATTTCAAAACACTTGCTAATGTGTCACGCACAACTGGCACTAAATCTCTCTTACCATTCTGTTCAAGAACTACCCTCACTCTTTCTTCAATTGCAGTAAATGAAAGGCCAGAGAGAGTAAAGTTGTTTTGGGCTCTGACAAGAGTAAGTGCTTGCCATAGCCTAGATCTAAAATAAGTTTAGAAAATTAGGAGTTAAAAGACTTGAGGCAAATGCAAAGGTATCTCTTCCTCAACTTGAGTTGCCAGAACTCAAAAAAATTTTAATTTGAGCAACAGCTTGAGTAATTTTGATTTGATGACAACACAGAACTTACTTTGAGTAATCAGGAAAAGTTTCAGAGGCCCATTCCAATAGTTTGGCCCGGGGTTTCCATGTTGTCCTACAAAAAAAGAAGAATAATAAAAAAAAATTATATGAGCATTAATATACAACTGTTGCCATGTAATAGGAGACAAGACAAAACTTTGGTACAACCTTGGTTGTGATTTGACGTCAGTTTGAAGAGTCTTATTGACACCTGTTGAGCTCTCGGTGTCCCTACTTTCAACCATTGATTGTTTTCCATTGATATTATTATTGGAATGCACTGGTTCCAAGGAGCTTTGCTTTGAGGTTTCAGAATCCACATCAGAATTGGCTTCATAATGATTTTGAGTTGACTGAGCATCCAAAGGACTGACACTGGACCTGGGAAAATCTGCATCATTCTCATTGTTTGAATTTGAATCATGCTTAAATCTTGCTTGTTTACTAAGTCCAGAGCACTCATTATAACTCTTCATAGCTTGGACATTAATATTTTTATTTTGCTCTTTCACAATGTTACTATCATTGTGAGCAATCAATACTGACTCTTCGACTTGCAATGAAGCAATGTTTGAATTACTGCTACATGATCCAGAGTTTAACGGGTTTGAAGATGATTCTTCTATAATACCGTTGGTCGAATTTTCTTCTGAGGAGCATGATGCATTGGACTTAACGTCAGGATACACTTCAACATCCCTTCCTGAAGAAATAGCTTTCCCTTTGCACAATCTTAAATGACCTAATTCATCAGATAGGTTAGAAGCAAAAACTTCGCTTTTACCACTAACATTTCCTTGAGTGCTGACAATTTCATTTGTAAAGGATGTAAGGGAAAGAGTTTTACTTGTCTCCAGAACTGTAGCCGCAGACGGTGTCCATCCATAAACCTGAGAAAACAAAGATTACATTCATTTTAGAACTGGATTAAAAAACTCAAAATTTGAAAATAGTTAATTTAAATAACTTGGTGGATTTAACACTAACTATTGGCTGAGGAGCCTCTGCTTTGGCCTCTACGATGGCAGAAATATTAGGTAACTGTGATGTAATGCCAATCATGTCTTGAACAACAGCAAAACCATCAGTGTCTAAGAGAAACTTAACTAAATCTGAAATTATAAGCAGTATATTTCAAGATGAGGAATTAGTAGAAACAGATAAAAAGCAAATCATCAAATTCAAATGTTTACCTGTATGAGTAATTAACGCTGGTTTTAAGACAGGAAGAAGTTCTTTATTTGTCTCCCAATGCTCTTGCAATTTATAAATAGACATATATCCTTCTTTCTTGAATATTTCAAGAAAGTATCTAGGGAAAAAATAGAATTAAAAAATAAAGTTAACATGACACAAGTTTAAAAATGGGAAATTACTTACGAATAAACAAATTCCTCATCCTTTCCAAGTTTGGGGGATAAAGGAAGGCTGTGTGCTTTGTGAGGATCTGGCTACAAGATAAATAGCAATTGGGAAGACACATAAAGTTAAAAAAAAATTAAAGGCAATGACAGATTGATGCTGATTTTTGACAAAATTTGTCACATGCAAAATCTTTACATAACACTTACTGAATCATCTCCATAACCGAAGTTGCTCTGCCTTGCTGCAACCAATTTTGCCAAAGCATTCTTGTACTGTAGCCTAGAACAACAGTTTGGGCTACAATGAAAACTAATACATAATATCTTTGACCTCAACATAAATGTGACTAAACTTACCCATTCTCTTGAGGGGTAGAATTTTCAACAACACTTTGACTCTTAGAATCCTTTCTCACTCGCTGGAAAAGTAGGCAAAATATTTTGAGGAACCAAATCACGCATCTACTGATCTAATGTGATCTAATATGAACTAAAACAGCATGATGAAAAATGGTATGGAGTGTCTGATAACATGCTTCTTTTAAAATTATCTTTTTTAGTCTACTGTGGTTGTGAAAAGAATGAAAGCTCATTTGTACTTCTCCATCACAGAAACAAGGAAACCAGAGATGGGGGTGAAGTCAAACATTTCAAGATGGTATTCCACGTACCCTTACAGGCACAAAACACAGTAAGTAGAGCATAAAGTTTCTCACTGGTTTCCTCTAGTGAATGTGTTAGGCTTAGAATTAAGTGCTCAATGTAAGAAAGCAACAATCTGAAAACTAAACTTTACCTTTGAAGGGTACATACCTTAGATAAATTCACTGTGACAGCCTGCCTCTTCCTGGAAAAGTATGACAGACTGATTTAATACCTCGCAACTTATTAGTGAGGAAACACCATTTTTATAGATAAAAACCTTTGCTTTTTCTTGGGACTTTTTTCAACATGTGCTTTTTCTTTTACTATAACTGATGGTAGGGGTGGAGGTGGTGTGCACTCACAAGATGACTTTTCTTCACCATCAGGGCCAATTACAATAACTTTAATAATGATGGCAGGTTTTTTACACTGGACCATACAGTCTGGAGTTAAACAATTTTTTCCAAGAAAGTCCTAGAGAAAGAAGTATATTAGAGTAGATATAATTCTTCAACAAATAATATTAATCTAAATACTGTAGTTGAATTTTTTTATACTTTTTCAGTTAACTTCTGCACTTCCGACATATTTTCTTTGAACTCTTTCCAACATGTTACATGAAAGTGCACATGGCAGTTTTCTTGGCAAACAATGTGAATAAATCCAACAAAATCAGGATCACTGAGAGAAAAGAAAGAGGAAAACATAAGATGATACAACAAGTTAAAAAAAAAAAAAAAAAAAAAAAAAAAAAAAAAAAAGTTAAACGGCTAACAATTCTTTAGTTCTGGTATCTTAACACTCCTAAAAGATGAAATTATAAAAAGGTTTCAAAACACCTAAAAATGTGCACACATTGTTTGGTCCCCTCAACCAAAGAAAGCATTAATGGGAAAACTGAGACTATATCCTCTTTGCATATTACCTAAAAAATATATTGCGAGATGGCAAGATATGCTGATTATGATGCAAACAATTTTCATAAAAGCAAACTGCATCAGGTTTATGGTACTGTTTACATGTTTTCATGCTGTTAGCTAGGGCATCCTGTATGTATAAAAATGGAAAGAGAATAAGACACAAGCTTCACTTCAAAGGCCCCACATCCCCGATGACAGATTTTCACAGACCTTCAGTTGGTTTCGCTCAGTAAATGGAATAACATCATTTGTTCCAGGCCACGTAAAAATGGGGAAAAGTTTGTCCTTACTCAGATAAGATATCCCTCTTTTTAAAGGCTCAACAGCTTTGCTAAATCTGAATTTAAAAAAAAAAAAATTACTGCTGGGAAAGGTTACTTGTAAACACAGATTTCAACAACATTAACACACCTATTCAATCTAATAAAGGCACTGCCAAGAAGCAGGAAAATGGCAGGTAATTCAATATGCAATTTATCTTTTACCATTTTGTCTAACTGGTGGATGGCCTTAACAATATCAGCGTACTCATTGGAATAAATACGAGCTTGTGATAAGGCAAAGTATAGTACTATAATGTCCTTAGGATCGCCAACACCAAGAGTCTGAAAACGAATAAAATTGCAAGAAGGAATCAGAAAGGCGATATAGTACTTGCAATGAAGCAAAAAGAAAATTGTAAAATCTCTTTGAAAGAATAAGACAAAAGTTATCACTAAAAATATAATCAGTATAAAAAAGATACCTACCTCAAGTTTTGAGTTTGTATTAATTGTGTCAACAGCTTTACAGAAGCTATCAATTGCTTTTCTATGAAGTCCCTTCATTAAAGCCAAAGAACCTTCTTTCATTTGACTGTGTAGTTGCTAATTAAAGAAAGACAGAGATGAGGAAAAACATATTGAAAGAACTCAAATACCTTAATGAAAACGTAATGGTGCTTACGTTTTTCATTCTATCCAGTTCTTTTCCTTTTTCCTTAGCAAGCCTAAGTTCATCTGATGCCTTTTCCTCTCTTGCTCTCTTCTCACGTTCTTTAAGCTGATCCATCTTTTCTTGAGCCTTTAACTGCTTTGCTTTCGCTTGGCGTTCCTTTCTTTCAAGTTCCTCAATCTCCTTCGCTTTTCTCTCAAGATCCTTCCTCTGTTGTTCTCTCCGCTCTTCAGCAATTCTTTCCTCTTCCCTCTCTTTCAATTCTTGCTCTTTCTTTTCTTTTTCACTTTGCTCCAGCTCTTTCATCTTTCGATGCTCTTCAGCCATCCTTTCCTTTTCCTTCTCTTTCAATTCTTGCTCATTTCTTTCTTTTTCTTTACGCTCAAGCTCTTTCACCTTTTGATCTTCATTTTGTAGTTCTTTCTTCTTCATTATTTCGATCTCTTTCAGCTTTAATTTAAGTTGTTTCTCCTCCTCCTCAAGTTCTTTCATTTTATCAGGCATGTCTCCATCTTCTGCCTTTAATGTATCCTGCTCTTCTTCTCCAGCTTTCTCTTTCAGTTTTGTACTTTCAATCTGAGTTTTGTGAGATTTACTAACTTTCTTGGACAATTTGACATTTGCTGCACAACTTGCTTCTTCTTCTTTAAGGGTATTATGATCCAATGCAGAACTTGAATTTCCTTTCTTCTGCAATAACAAAATAAGACATATAAAGGAGAGGATATAAAGGGGGATAACCATTGAAATTTGGTTCCACTACATACTTTGTTAGCTTGAGCCTTTTCTTTATCGCGGAAGCTTCGCAATGCATTTTCAAATTCTGGACCTATGAGAAATCAGATGAATTCAATTAATACACAAAAAGGATGACATTTTAATATTCGTAGATGGAAGTACGCAATAACTTTACGTAACACTAACTTAATTCTTTTGCCATGAGAAATAGCTCCTCCACATCTTGTGATAGACAATTCTGAACACCCTGAGCAAGACACATCATAGAATCATAAACACTGTGACGTCCCAAAGCACCTTTAGCTGCTCTGTAGTAAGCCTAAATAGAAAACAAAGCAAATTGTGCTGACACTGTCAAGAAATGAATTGATGTAGCTGATAATAATACAAAAAATTTCAATATACCTTAACGTAGTCACTGCGATATAAAATAGCTTTTTTGGCATTCTTCTCTGCTTCTACATAGTCTTTCATGTTCAAGTAAGCCTGAGCCATATTGCAATACAGAATAGGATTTTCAGGATCCAGATTTATACCTTAAAAGGATTGAGAGTGACATAAACAAGACATTAAAGCAAAAGAAACAACACAACTGTAGTGAGCCTTTAGAAGCAAGAAAAAGTAAGAAGTGAAAGTTCCATTCTACAACACCATTTCGGCTTACCGATGGTATAATTTTTAACTGCGCCCGTAAAGTCCTGATTTTTCATGCATTTGTTACCAAGCACTTTACATTGATCTGCGGTCTGACCCATGTCGACGACCTGATCAGTTCCAAAAAATGACCTGTGGAGAAACCGGTTGTTAAAATACATAACAACCAGGAGATACACAAATACACAAAGATCCGACGCTACTTATTTTGTCAAAAATGCGTTAATTTCAATGACACAACACAGGTAGCTAAAATACTTTCAAGAAAATTACAAACCGCTGAAAAGTTGAAATGGAACACTGCCTAAGTTCGACAAAATTCGTTATCTGAGAGCCCGTATCCACGGCACATCCATCCAACTCCAACCTCACACGCGTCGGCCTCAATTCGATGTGATTCGACTCCGTGGTGGCGATGGCGCTTCGAGAGGATTAAAACCTCTGCTTGACAGTATGACATATATGAACGACTAAATTGTTTGAGAGATACTATGCACAAAAAGAAAACAAATTAAGACTCTCTCACCGCAAGCACTGCCTTTTTCTCCACGTACGAATTAATTGTCTCTGTCTCTTCACTGGCGATGGCTTATGTTGGTATGTTGGTAGCAGTCACATTTCCAATCAAAACAAACCCCTCACCCTTCCCCCTCCATAAAGCCAGAAGGCCCCCCCCCCTTTCCCCCTCGAACACGGTTCGACTTCTCACTTGAGAAGTGAATAAATGGCAGAAATAATCTTCCCAAGCAAAGAAGTTTATCTCTCACACCTTACTGAGAATTCTCGAGAGGAGCAAGGAGAGATGTACTATTCTTTATCTGGGAGGACTATGTCAGTGGAATGTGCTCTTTGAATGACTTCCCAATCATTTTCGCGGGAGTTTCTGGAATTCCCAAAGGAACATAGCGAAAAATTTGAAAGAAATGGACACACAATGGTCAGGTTTTCTATCTTCGTGCGTTGAGAAAATAGTTTATTTTTAAATCTCAAATAAATATTAACATATAAATAGATAACTTGACAGGAGCGACAGGGGGGAGTTCTCATGAACAATCTTAAAAAAAAAAAAAAAAAATGTTCACTCATATTTTCTTATTGAACCTGCATTTCATGCGATGACAGGAAGTCTCACAGCCAAAGTGTCGTAGGCAAGCCCTAAATCTTCATAAATATTGTAAACAAATAAATGATTACTTTCCTGCCCATAGTTCGTTTGCAAGTCTGGTGAAAACTTACCTAAACGTAAATATTATTAGAATTTAGAATTAGTTACAGAAAAAACAATGACAGTACTGAAAATCACTGTATCATCTCACTGTACTATAGTAGTTATATTACATAAAATAATCATGGTTAGAAAAGTTTCGTACATAGCATAATTATAATAAAATGCAAATGTGACATTGCTGATTAAGCAGAAAAAAAAAGAAAGAAAAAAAAAGAGAAGTACATTAAGAGTTTCTTAAAGATAATACTTTACAGGTTATTGAGAGCAGAGCCTGATGATGAACCACCTTCACGGGTTGACAGAGTGCTGGTGGAATCACTTGATGTTCTTATGTCTTCCGGAGGCCTCGGGGAATGGTTTCTCCCGCAATCCTCAGCCGTCTGCAAAAATCATAGCATATGATTGATTCTGCATGAGCAGTATTGCAAGAGCGGATTACTTAATTTATGAAAATCTATATTCTTACTGTTCCCTTTGTTACTCTTTGAACCCTCTGCCTTGCCCACTTAAATTGCTCCATCAGCTCATGTTGAGCTTCTAAACTATCAATGCATGAAATGCAAACAGTTTTGGGCAGTGGATCATTGGGATTGACCTGAAATAAAATAAAAAAACAATAACTTTGAGATCGGAAAGTAAGAGTGTTATGTCTTTCAAATGGTTGAAAACAAAAGTGTGGCAATTGCAATACTAAACCAGCACGTACAAACAAAGGAAAATGGAAACTAGTGTAAGCTAAGAGGCTTGCTCAGCTTATTCTCATTAGGGCTCAAATATTTGATGCAGAGATGGGAATTGGTTTTAACAGAAACTTTTACACAGGTTAAATTATAAAATGCAGGACGTAAATTTGTCTTCTCTACCATTCAAACTTTTACTACTATTCTTATTATTGTTACTATTAATATTAATTTTTTCTTTTGAATCTCAGATTGAAAGACATGACATAACCTTAGTTGCACATGAACAAAATTTAAGAGAAAGTACTATCTTTTCCCCCTTACCGTGATTGGAAGATATATATTTATTTTTTGAGCGAGTTGCATCTGCACCCCTTCATCCCCGTAAATGTGCACTACAAAACGGTTCATTCTAGAACAGAGCCTACATATAAACCCTGTGATCACAGCTTTGTCGTCACTCCCCATTATCTCCCTCCTCCTGTTTCTTCAGAGGAAAACAAATGTGTCGGGCACGCGAACGAAACCCTACTGAACATGCAGTAAAACGTCAAAAGCTTCGCAGGCGAGATTTAAAATCAAGGCACTGCCAACAACGGCAAGATTATTGTGTGGCCATTGAAAGCGACAGCAGAAACCTGAAGGCCGCCCCTCCGCCACATTCATCTCCCCTCCTCTCTCTCCTTTCGACCGCCTCGACCCAAACAAACAGCAGACGGATCTAACCTTTCCATGTGTTTCTTCTCAGTGAGTTGGAGTAGAATTTTTATGTTGTCGGTTCATTTTCATGGTGTTAAGATTTTCTTCTACACCTTATAAGCATTACACAGAGCATACTGAAATTCATTAGAAGGTAATCATCCGTTTAATAATTTTCTTTCAGATAAACTAACCCAGAGAACAGCGTGAGAAGATTTACTCTGTAGATTTTGAGGAAAGTTGAAATGGAGAAAGATGAGGTCTATAGGTATTGGCTTGCATTTATTGATGGATTTAATCAACTTCGTAGACTCCCGGTGCTAACGATTCGAAGGGGTATACAGTTCCTGGCAGAGCTTGCCCGGGAGCCAACTCTAGAAGACACCATCATAGAAAAGATAGGCGGAGGTCCACATGGATATGGTATTATGATAATAAAAATATTGTATTATGATTATAAAATAAATGAAAAACTAATTAAACTATTCATCATTCATCTGCAACATTTGTCTATTTGCAAATGTCTCCACATAGCTCCCTATATAATCAATTTGCTGGTGGTTCTCAAGTTTTGCTTTTTCTGGACAGTCTCATAATGAAAGCAAAGTGTCCAAGTTTTCATCATATATTTAAAAATAGGTTTCCCTGAATTCCTTTTTTTCCCCCTCTAATTTTTATTTTACGGTAACCGGTTTCTTAGCTTTACACGAAAGGTGTCCCTACAATGGACCATTCATAGCTGCCTATCACGCCCATCACCCATCATTCTTCGAGTTGGCGTATTTTGGGACAGGAATGGGTTGACTTGTGTGGTTTTAGATTATGGATGAATATCGATTAACACACATATTGAGGCTTTTCACGGTTTTACGTGAATTAAAAACCTGTCCCTAAATACGCCAAGTCAAAGAATGATGAGTGATGGGTATGATGGGTAGCTTTGTGCGGTCCATTGTGGAGGCACTTTAATTATTTGGAACTTATCATATCTTTTACTTCTTTCCTGCATCCTCGAAACAGGTGATCCTGCTGACACTTCCATTAGGAGAGAGGAAGTATATTTATTTCCTCCAATGATTTGGAGGAAGGTCAGATTTGAGAAATGTGCAGATGTTACAGAAAGTTAGTACACCTTTTGTAAGAAATTGTGCCTTACCTAGATATTTATCGTGTAACTGTACCCCATTTCTTCATTAATAATTAAGTATTTCTTGTGTAGCTTATTTGAATTTAGTAACAATGTACTCTTCTTTCAGACTATTACAAATGTATTGCAGAAAAGCAGTCTACAGAAGACTGCAAATCAGAAGAGCTGGCTCTGTATCAGTGTAAGACATCATACTACAATCCTGAAAAAATAGATGAAGTTGAAAATGAGTGCATTCAACAGTACATAAAGTTACGATCAAAATTCAGAGAAACTGGTAGCGAAGAAGACTTGTGGAAAATAAAAATGATGCTTTTAGATCCACGATATGATGTAATGCGTAACCAGCAGAAAACCGTATCAAAATGACCATATTAAATTTATTGACTGTAATCTAATTTAACTCTGTTACTGTTCTGAATCTGGAAGGCTTTTGTTTCCATGTTTAATAAAGCATTTTCCAACCATTTTCATGTAGTGCTTTTTATCTATGCCTATCTCGTGGAGCTGAAAATGCAGTTTTCTCTTTTGGCATTGAATGTCTTGTCTAAAATTTCTGAAGAGGAGTGCTTTGGTGGCGAACCACACCAACATGGAATTTTTACATATTTCATAATTTTGAAATAAAATGTTTACTAATAAAAAATATGTTACTTTTAACTAACTAGAGTTTAGGTATGTAGAGTGAATTTGAAAGATTTCTCTTGCTTCTGTGGTATTATTGTGGGAAGAGGTAAGAATTTAAAGCTTCTCTTACTTGCCTCTAAGCAACAATTTTATTTTGCACTTGCTTAAGAAGTTGCCATATAGGCAAGTCTCTGTAAAATTTTCCACCCAGATCAGTTAATAGAAATAATAATAATAATAAAACACATTGATTGAATGAGCTGCATCTTAAATACAAAGAGGGTGAAAATATATGATAGCCTAGTGGACTACAAATTATGAACATAAAGGATATTGACTTTAGATGACTAGTTCCCGTCCGTATGCTGAACTCGAAAACAGTGTTTCGGCACACAAATACTTCAGCCAATGTGACCGTGAGCCACGAGAAAAGGACTGATTCTCGTCTCGCAGATGACACGCCAGACACGCGACAAGCGAGCACGCTCAGTGCTTGCAACGGAAAGCGCGTGCGTGTTACTTTCGGCGAACAAATGGGTTCGCTCTACGGATAGGGTCCGCCAGACCCAGAGAGGGAGGACACGGAAACAGAGGGACTAGAGAGACCGCTGACGAACTGCGTCGGTGTCTCCAGTGGTGTTGTCACGGGGGACGGCGGGATGAGAGGTGCGGCTGGAGCCGGGGCTGGAGCCGGGGCCGGGGCTGCTGCTGCAGATGAGAACGAGCTGTAGGGGCTCGTCGCTGCGTACTCGCGCCCCTGCGTCTGCCCCTGGTACGGCTGCCCAGGCAACGGCAGGGGGGCCGGGGCGAGGGGCGGCACAGGTAAGGCAGAAGGGGCAAAGTCGCTCCCCCGGCGGAAAGAGTACGTTGGCCCAGCGGCAACAGTCCGAAAGGGAATGACCGACAGCGACGGCTGTGTGGGCGAGGTGGGCAGGAAACTGGCCGGAGGACCGTAGAGTTCAGCAGGGACGTAAGCGGGTGGTGAGCTCTGTGGTTGCCGTTGAAACTGAGGGGGGCCGTACTGGGGTTCAGGGGTAGGGGCAGGAGCGAAAGCAGGCGATAGCGACTGCTGCTGTACCTGAGGGGGGCCGTATTGAGGGTCAGGGGTAGGAGCAGGAGCGAAAGCAGGCGATAGCGACTGCTGCTGTACCTGAGGGGGGCCGTATTGAGGGTCAGGGGTAGGAGCAGGAGCGAAAGCAGGCGATAGCGACTGCTGCTGTACCTGAGGGGGGCCGTATTGAGGGTCAGGGGTAGGGGCAGGAGCGAAAGCAGGCGATAGCGACTGCTGCTGTACCTGAGGGGGGCCGTATTGAGGGTCAGGGGTAGGAGCAGGAGCGAAAGCAGGCGATAGCGACTGCTGCTGTACCTGAGGGGGGCCGTATTGAGGGTCAGGGGTAGGAGCAGGAGCGAAAGCAGGCGATAGCGACTGCTGCTGTACCTGAGGGGGGCCGTATTGAGGGTCAGGGGTAGGAGCAGGAGCGAAAGCAGGCGATAGCGACTGCTGCTGTACCTGAGGGGGGCCGTATTGAGGGTCAGGGGTAGGAGCAGGAGCAGGAGCAAAAGCAGGCGATAGCGACTGCTGCTGTACCTGAGGGGGGCCGTATTGAGGGTCAGGGGTAGGAGCAGGAGCGAAAGCAGGCGATAGCGACTGCTGCTGTACCTGAGGGGGGCCGTATTGAGGGTCAGGGGTAGGAGCAGGAGCAGGAGCAAAAGCAGGCGATAGCGACTGCTGCTGTATCTGAGGGGGGCCGTACTGAGGAACAGGGGTAGGGGCAGGAGCGAAAGCAGGCGATAGCGACTGCTGCTGTACCTGAGGGGGGCCGTATTGAGGGTCAGGGGTAGGAGCAGGAGCGAAAGCAGGCGATAGCGACTGCTGCTGTACCTGAGGGGGGCCGTATTGAGGGTCAGGGGTAGGAGCAGGAGCGAAAGCAGGCGATAGCGACTGCTGCTGTACCTGAGGGGGGCCGTATTGAGGGTCAGGGGTAGGAGCAGGAGCGAAAGCAGGCGATAGCGACTGCTGCTGTACCTGAGGGGGGCCGTATTGAGGGTCAGGGGTAGGAGCAGGAGCAGGAGCAAAAGCAGGCGATAGCGACTGCTGCTGTATCTGAGGGGGGCCGTACTGAGGAACAGGGGTAGGGGCAGGAGCGAAAGCAGGCGATAGCGACTGCTGCTGCACCTGAGGGGGGCCGTATTGAGGGTCAGGGGTAGGGGCAGGAGCGAAAGCAGGCGATAGCGACTGCTGCTGAACCTGAGGGGGGCCGTACTGGTCGGATGTCGCGAATATAGGATCCCTGTTGTACCCAGTTGAGGGTGGAAGTATCACCGGTGCCGAGTTTACGATGGGGGCGGGCAAGGGTAGGGGCTCGGGGGCGGGGGGAGGCGGGACGATAGGGGCTGGGGATAGGGTTGGGGCCAATGTGGGAGGGCCATATTGTGCGCTGGCGGCCGCCAGAGCCATGAACACAAAGGCGAGGGCCTGAAACAAGAAAGAAAGAGTTTCGTCAATTTACTTGTCTCTACATTTTAGGTGTGCAACTCGCTTGAGTAACAACGCAGGTGCTTTCTGCTGGGCAAGCTACGCAACGGGCACTGCGCTGACAGTGCGGCCGGGCCCGGCCCGGACCGCGAACATACTCGCGCCCCACGGCTCCCACCTTGCGGGTAGTCAGCCCGCTCAGCATCCCCGCCTTTGCACCCGGCCTAGCACATAATGGCTTCTGTGGCGGTCCGTGTAGAGGCCCTCCCGGAAGCACCAGCAGGCGGATTCAGGGTATCGTTCTGTAATGTCCTCTCTCTCGCTCCTTATGGACCCGCCCCGTGAGTGCGACAAGGATAGAGAGACGAAATGGCCGTGCGGAATCGCCCTGCAGGTCGGTAAGTTGGCCGGCGCGGACGTTTAGAGTCCTACAGGGGTAGGACTCTACGGACGTTCCGCTCGCCCGCCCGCCCGCCCTGCAACCGCCTGCAACCCCACCCTGCCCCACCCTTACCCTGCCCTGCCCAACCCTGCCCCGTCCCTTACTCACGGTGAAGGGAGGTCTCCCTCCACCGTGGCCTAACTGCATCTGCCCTCAGACCGTCGCTTTACTCACCTTCCCGGCCATGCTGCTGCTCGCGGTCGTGCTTGGTGACCAAGTGGCCCCCGTGAAACTCTCTCGGCTTTTATATGATTCCGCGGCAGTAGACGGGCAGAAGAACGCGGCTGGAGCAATGTCGCGCCTTCCCCGACCACCTACCGATAGAAGCGAGTGGGAGAGTGAGTGAGTGAGTGAGTGAGTGAGTGAGTAAGTGAAAGAGTGAGAGAGTGAGAGAGTGAGGGAGTGAGAGTGAGAGAGTGAGAGATTGAGAGAGTAAGAGGTTGAAAGAGTGATAGGGTGAATGAGTGGGAGAGAGAGAGAGAGAGAGAGAGAGAGAGAGAGAGAGAGAGAGAGAGAGAGAGAGAGAGAGAGAGAGAGAGAGAGAGAGAGAGAGAGAGAGAGAGAGAGAGAGAGAGAGAGAGAGAGAGAGATTTGATTTATTTTGTTTTAGGTAGGACATTACAAAAGGGCTTTGAAAATAGCCCCACTACCGTAAGACCTACCGCTCTCACAAACTAACTAGGGGTATTATAGAAATACATGAGAGAGAGAGAGAGAGAGAGAGAGAGAGAGAGAGAGAGAGAGAGAGAGAGAGAGAGAGAGAGAGAGAGAGAGAGAGAGAGAGAGAGAGAGAGAGAGAGAGAGAGAGAGAGAGAGAGGGAGGAGATGATGTCAGCATGCAGCATCTCTCCCGGTGGCTCCACCACCCTTGTGTGCTGGGGAGGCGCTGGAGGCCGCCGCCCTTCCGCGCCCACAAGCACTAAGCTGTAAGCTGTTGCGACACGCGGCCCCTAAACCGCCCCTGCAACGCCGCTGGACCAGCAGGGTGGACGGAACCACAACGGCTGACACGGAGGGAAGGGCGAGGCGAACACCATCAAAAGGGGCGAGATTATGCGTGATGCAGTGCGAGGCCAGCCTCGAGTCATGCAATAAAGTACAAGAGAATTTTCTTTTTTTGTAAAAATAAAAATATATATATTGTCAAGTACATTTTATTTTAGCAATCAAATTGAACATGAAGTGTAAAATTAAGTATTGCTATTTCCATACATTTCTTAAGTCTCCCTTGAAAATAACATCACAGCTCATTATTAATTTTTTCGTTTCGTTTTTTTCCCCTTCTTTTCTTGTTATGTTAATGCCATTGAACATTTACGTGCACGCTTCGTTAACTAAAGAAAAGTTAATGTTATTATTGGAATAACGCACGCCACTATTTCGAAGTGCGGCGTTTGTCACCTCCATGACTAGCACATTACAGATTACGAGGTGGTTTCACTGGTTTCACCAGCTAGCTCCAGCGCGGGGCCGGGGAGCCGCAGAGCAGCAGTCCCTGGGTCTGGACGGACTGGGCAGGCGCCGCAGGCGCAGGTGCAGGGTAGGTTGCCGTAGGGATGTAGAGGGCGGGGCCCCCGGCCGGCTCCACGTCCAGCGCGCCCGCGGGGGAGCCGGCAGGGCCGGCAGCCTCCAGGGCGCTCACGCTCCAGGGCGTCTCCAGGGTGGCCTGCGCAGCCTGCGCCTGCACCTCAGACTGAGGGGCCGGTGTCCACGCGACGCCCTGGCCCTGACCCTGGTCGTGCTGTCCGCGCCGGAGCTCGTCCCGCAGGTCGCGAATGTACTTGATCGCGAGCCTGGAAGAGAGTCAAAGGGACTGACAATATATAGGCAGTCCGCCGACGCCGACCGGAGTCGGCTACTCGCGAGGCCTTTGCTACCGTGAAAACTCTCCACAAACGAGGAATATTTGTTTTCTGTCCTAAATGTCAGGTGCGGTGCCAGTAATGCCATGAAGGAAGGCATAAATAAGTGGCCAAAACACAGTGGAGTAAAGCCGGTAAAGCGTACTGCATCCACGCCTGACCTTGGATAAGGGCAAAGTACATGGATCGGCTTCTCCGGAGCGCGTAGGCACAGGTCCCGGACGTTTTGAGGAGGCGTAGCGTAGCGCAGCGGCGAGCGCTTCCCGTAAGAAGAGAGCGGCGGGGCTCCCCCACCCCGCCGCTCGGCCGCCGGGCGGGCCCGGCTCCAGCGGCGCGCCACCGCAGATATGTTCGTCTTTAACACCCTCTGTTGCTTATTTCATGATATTAACTTCAAATTGAATGTCATACCTCACAAGCCCTATCCTTTCCGAGCGTAATGACTGTTTAGCCCACTCTGTAGGACCAATACTACGGGAGTAGTTTGGTAACAAAGTGAGGCCGGGCTCTCTCGGGCGCCGCTGCCGCTGCGCTACGCTCCGCCTCTACAATTCGTCCGGGACCCATGCCTATTCGATTTTTTGGCTCTTTTTAACGCTCGCGGTTACCTGAGCTCAGAACCAACTTCATACCTGTAAATGCCAATCCTTTCCGAGTGTAATGAGTGTCTTGCCAACTCAGTAGACCCAATATTATGGGCGTGGTTTGGTAACGAAAGTACCAATGCACAACGGAGAAGCCGATCCATGTATTTTTGCCCTTATCCAAGGCCTGACTACTCCAATATAGGACTCCAATATAGGACTCTAACTACTAGGACTAGGCATGGGCAACACCCACGCACCGCGGCTAAGGTGCAAAAGTGCGTGCAAGGCAGGCGCAGATGCAGCCCGCTTTACTCCACTGTGTTTGGGCAGCTTGTTGCCTACCTTTCTGGTGACACTGTCAGGCGTTGATACTGCCCGCTTCATGCAAAGTGTACTGTGGCCTTTACCGGACAACGCTGGCCGGAGTTTTGTGAAAAGCAGGCCGAGAATATGGCACGCTGGTCTGAGCCGAGCCAGGCCGGAGCAGACTCACCGCAAGCACTCGATCTTGGACAACTTCTTGGGCGGCTTCCTGGCCGTGGGCAGGCGCATGCGCAGTAGGTCGTAGGCTCGGTTCATGTCCGCCATGCGACAGCGCTCGCGGTCGCATGCATTCTTCCTGTAAGCTGTTAAATTAAGTGTGAGACCGCAATCCGTTACAAAATAAGCTTGCTTGCTGTGTTTTATCAGTTTGACAGGCTCCTCGGGCCATTCCCCCTCCCTCTCGCAGATCATACGAATGTGTTCACATGTTTCTATGCTGACCACAATCATAGCAACATTTAAAACTGTTTAGCAGCAGACTAAAGAAAATGAAATTTCAGGTGGAAAAATAGCTGAAATCTAGTGGACACATCCACGTCCACGAATCCACGTTGTAAGAAGACATGATTATTTCCTCAGAGTTTGTCAGAACAAGAACGTTTCCTGGCACTGTTAGGCTCTCTATAGGGAAGTCAATAAATTGTTCGATAATTGGTGCTATACTGGCCCCTCACACTCTCCTGAGTCCCAAACTGACACACTGCATCGAAACCGGAGGAAAAAAACGCGTTTTTCTAAGCTTTTTCGCGGTTTTTCCCGTCGAAAAGGGCGAACGCGAGGGCGAAATACGGAAAAAATGCGTTGTGTGGGTGCCTACCCAATGCTCTGCAGGCGCTCGAACTTCGGGATCGATTTCCAAAGTTTCTGCGGCAGTAAATCCCGATTTTTTTCACTAAACATGTTCATCTAGCCTCCGAGAAGGAGTGTGCAAAATTTTGAGCGAATATTTGGTTTCGAAGTGGGTCAAAAAGAGGCCTAGATTTAACATTAGCCTTTTGGAACGTGCGCCTACCCAAAATCTCCGCAAGGGGCCATGTAAACTTTAGGCCCTATAAAATTTTCCAGTCGCGGAGTTGAGAATGCTACTTCGGGCCAAAATGTTCTAAATCATCATATGTATCCATGAGCGCCGAATCCGCTGCCGCGCGACATATTTGTCGCGATATCTCAGGGACCGTTGCGATTTTCGGGCCGATCGAAAGTATGCTGGATTCAGGAGGTCTCCGTGTATCACCAAAATTCAACAAAAGTGTTACTTTTCCCCCTTTTTCGTCACTGGAGCCGTCCGAGTGCAATTCTCCCTATGCGACCACCCTCCGAAGGTGGCGGAGCGTAGCTGAAAAAAGTACCAAATCGCCTCTGAGACTACGTAGCTGCACAAATTTGGTGCCGATGGGTGCCTAATGCATTATATGTGAAAAGTGAATGTCGTCCTGACAGGTTTGCGCAGTTACATGGCCACAGAAGCGATTTGCTACTTTTTTCAGCTACGCTCCGCCACCTTCGGAGGGTGGTCGCATAGGGAGAATTGCACTCGGACGGCTCCAGTCACGAGAAAGGGGGAAAAGTGACACGTTTTTTGAATTTTGATGATACACGGAGACCTCCTGAGTCCAGCAAACTTTCGATCGGCCCGAAAATCGCAACGGTCCCTGAGATATCGCGACGAATATGTCGCGCGGCAGCAGATTCGGCGCTCAAAGCGCCCACCGTTGCCTATCCATAAAGTCCTGGTCTCTTGGTTCAACGGGCGTCGCGTGCAAATGAAGTGCCATCACATTTTCTGTAGCCCGCCCACTAGAGCTGAGCCGGTGACGCTGGGGCGCCGCAGCGCCGCACACTCACCCTTCTCTATCTCCTCCTGCGACCGGTACTGCCTGGAGCTGGAGTTGTGCTGCTGGCGAATCTGGGCCTCGTGGTCCGGCTCCAGGCCGCGCGTCGTCGCGTCCGCCTCCGCGGCAAGCTGCGCGTGCTGCGCGCCAGACAGGATGCGACCTGCGCCGACTGTTGCCTTAACACATGGCCACTACGTGCTCACGCTCCCTTGTTGAATCATCTTGATGATATACAGGTATGTAGTCGACTAGTGATCGCGCCTGCTCCCGAGGATCCAGATCTCGAGCACTCATCGAGAGATCACATTCACCAAAACGCCCTGCCGTGCCTAACATTTGCCGAGTCACTTGCTAGAGCGGAGTTACTTACTTGCGAGGTGTAAAGGCTGCGTATTTAGAACGGGTGACTTGAAGCACTCAACGCGCGCCTGCGACCGCAGTGGTAAAGAAATCACCGACTGAAAACAATGTGAAAACGACGCGAACATTTCAGAACAGAAAAGTTTTGTGAACTTGAGTTCTAAGGTATGAATAGCAAGGCGGGCGGGTATCGTTTTCCAGCAATGCAGTGTCCACTATATGAGGAAACAAGCGAGGGGGGCGGGGAGGGGAGGGGCGACTCAATCAAAATGGGAACATAGATTGCATGATTATGATGTACTGCACAACTTAAAATCTAAATTAATTAGTAATTAATTTCGTTTTTGAGATTTTTAAGCTTAGCGCGTCAAATAAAGCACGAAAATCAATTTTTTTTTTACTTAGGCATTTTCTTTTTCATACAGGGTGTTTCTCGTAAGGATGTACCCTGTGATACTGGAGATAGGCGTCGTCTAGACGATCATTTTTCAATAAGGAACATGGGGTCAGAAACGCTCCGTTACGGAGTTATGCCCTTTGTAATTTGCCGCACCCTTGCGCCGTAAGGTAGGCAACACACTCGACCTGCCACGCTCCGGCACTGCACTGTAAAATTCTTACGAAGAAAATTCTTCGCAGCGTTGCGAAGAATTTGGCTGCTTCGTAAGGCTTCGCAATACGAAGTATTTTCTTCGCAAGCCCCGCCTTGAGAAGAAATTTCTTTGCACACTACGAAGAAAATGCTTCGCAATACAAAGCAGCCAAATGCTTCGCAGCTTACGAACGATTTTCTTCGTAATGCGAAGCATTTCTTCGCAAGGTTTTAACAGTGTGCAGCGCGCGCCGCCAACCGCACCGCACCAGCACTGCTCTACCCCCGCGGTCATTCCCCGCAGATCGGCGGCCGTCCCTAGCAGACCCGCGAACATCCTCCGCGGTTCCGCGAGGACCCGTGGCAACCCCCGCTGCCAAGCCCCGCGGTTCCACGAGAAGACACGGTCACACACCCAGACACTGTGAAAAATATGTTTGTAGATTTACGATTTATTTTGTAAATTACGACTTACGAAAAATGTTGTAAATTTACGACAACCCATTTTTGCTTGTAATTTAATTTCAAGTCGATTGGTGCTGCTTGTGATTTTACGATAAGTGATCGAAATTTTGCAACTCCACTTCGTGGAAAACTTTCCCATAAACCTACGACAATTTTTCACAGTGGATCCGCGAGGGGTGGCCGCGGGTCCTCGCGGAACATCCCGTGAGTTCCTGTTGCAAACCCCCGCGGTTCCGCGAGGACCCGCGGCCACCCCTCGCGGTTACGCGTGTGAGGCCGTGGCTTCTCGCGAAATCGCGGGCGGGCTTAGCGGCGGGGTTGCCGCGGGTCCTCGCGGAATCGCGGAGGATGATCGCGGGGGCGGCCGCTTATCTGCGGGGGATGACCACGGGAGTAGCGCAGTGCTGTTGCGGTGCGGTGGCGGCGCGCGCTGCAGTGCCGGAGCGTGGCATGGCAGGTCGAGTGAGTTGCCTAGCTAACGGCGCAAGGGTGCGGCATAACTCCATAACGGAGCGTTTCTGACCGCATGTTCCTTAGTAAAAAATGGACGTCTAGACGAGGCCTATCTCCAGTATTACAGTGTACATCCTTACGAGAAACACCCTGTAGATTGATTGCAAAGATGGCACCGATTATGTACAGATGATTGCACTCATCGCGGCCCCCTCGGCGCCACAAGGAGCTCCCGATGTGTTACATTTCACCGGAAATGTTGATGACAATAATTAAGGATGTAATGCCTTAGCAAATGTGTGAGAATGTCTCCGATGGGTCATTCATGTTATTGACAGCGTCAAGACCACTCTAAAGGAACTCTCTCTTTTCCCCTGATCTCACCTGGAGTTCGTGGAGTGTCCGCGGCTCGTCGTCGAATGCGATCGGCTCCGCGGCGGCCTCCGCGGCGACCTCGGGGGCCGGCGCGTGCGCCAGCGAGCCCATGAGGGGCATGGGCACCGCGAGGATGGTGTAGGTGGCGCCACCGGGGAGCGGTGTGGGCGAGCAGAGAGGCGCGTACCCGCTCAAGTCCAGGTCGCCCACAGCCCCGCCCCCGCTCGCACCCCACGGGCACCCGTCCCCGACCCCGACACCCGCACCCGCGCTCTCCGTCTAGATTCAAGTTCAACAAGGGGTGAGATGCCGCCGTCTATGAAGCAGTGCCGGCGGAGTCACGGTCACCCCGGTGGATGTGCCCCATCGGTGCCACAAGGACAGAGATAGACAAACTCCGGCTCCCTGTCCCCAACCGAGCCGCACCGTGCCGCGCGGAACCACCAGCAACCACCCTGCCTTCTGAAGTGTCAGTCCAAAGTGACGAAAAAACATACAGTGAAGGTCGGAGCTCCTCAATGTCCTTCGAAGTTCTCCGAAATTTCTCCTCGAAGTTCCTGAACTTCAAGCTTCGTTCATTTAAAAAAAATTATGAAATTCACAAGTTCTTGTGAACGAAAGTTCATGGAAATTCGTCGAAGTTCAACGAAATCATCCTATTGAAGTTCGTCGAAGTTCAAAAAATTATTTCACTAAAGAGCGATCCCACTCCCACTGCCCCTGCAACACATCACTGCTTTACCTGCTGCGCGTACCCAGGAGCTGACGGTGAGCTCGTGCTGGCCGGTGGGAGGCTGGCGGCTAGTGTCGACACTGATCCACAGTCGGACACCGCGACCGACGGACACCCTGGCGTGTCCGACCGCCCCTGCCCCTGCGGAGTCCGGACCTGGACCTGGGCTTGCAGATCCTGGGAGTCCAGCACTGGGGGGCGGAACAGGACCGCGCCGGCGCCGCCCGCCCCCGACGGTGAGTGCGGCGGTGTCGCCGACAAGGGGCGGCTCGCACTAGTCTCCTGCTCCTGGCCGACAAGAAGCTCAAGTGGCGACACACGTATCTCCTAGTTCCATTTTCGGCCTCTCTGGCCGAGTCACAAACAAACAGTGACATGCGCGTTGGGGCCTCTGAATCCTCACCCTCCACGGCATCCCCGAACCCGGGGCGGCTCCGGGCGTCGGCAGACAGGAGCTCGACGTGTCCTCAGGCATGGCGGGGCAGATACTGGGCCGCCGCCCTGCCGCGCCGCGCCGCTGGCGCCCCGCGCGCGCTCCGCCCAGCACTCAACAACCCGTCACCAACCTGTTACAATATCCCTGAGCGGCCCGCAACGCCCGGCACCGCCCCACCCGAGACTCTTCCTCGTTTACCCCCCACCCCCACCCCACCTATCAAACTTAAAAGCACACCTCCCAATTCTTTCCGCCATGAGCTGAGCAGCCGGCGGGGCGGTTGTGCGCGGTGCACGCAGTGGAGGACACAATACGGCACTGCGTCCTCGAGCTCGACGAACTGTGAGCAGTTGGAGTGAAGGAGGGAAGTACAACTCTTAGCTCGCCCGCCTCCCTGAGGCATGAGCCTTGGCTTAAATAACGTGGTGCAGTTAAGTTCACGACGCAGCGAACTCCAGTACGTCATGTACCAACGGCAAACTCTGCGCGATACGCACAAAGTTTTTGTCATGAGGGGCACGACGAGGATCACGAGATGACACGGCTACACCTAGAGAATCCTGCTGCTACAAGTCAAATTCTAGAGCGTAAAGAAAACTGCAGCTTCTGCTTCTTAGCAAGGCTCTAGCCGCTCCTATCTCTACATCAAAGTGCGACTGATCAGCCTGTTGCAGGCAGTGACAGGGCAAAGCGAAAGGGAGAAGGGGGAGGGGGGGATCGGCACCTGTTCAAACGGTGTACCGACAGCGTGCCCAGCCCCACTGTGTTTCACCCTTCCCCCTCCCACCCGCTTTTGTATCGGGATGTGACGATGTGACAACAAAGAACTTTTCTAACTGTTTCTTAGGTCAAATAATGTGGGAGATCCGGGGCTGCCCTGTCGTGTTGAGTCTGACAAACCAGATAAGTGATTTAATTTGATACTCACGTCAACCACACGGAGCTTCCTCTCTGCCGTGTATCCCACCACTCGGTTCCCATTCTCGTCCAGGCCGTATACTGTTATAACTTGCCGGTCACTGTCCTGACGATAAACTATTTCTCGGTCCATCATTTCTAACAGGTCGAATTCTATGTATTATGCGAATGAAGGTTCCGAGCGAGGAGGGTTTCGATCACAACTGCCGCAGTCACTGCTTTGGCTTTCAGTTCCCCACGCACACGCACGAGACGCAGCAGTGTGCACGCTGCACCATGGCTGCTCGGCCCAGAGGCACGATGATGGACTTCTGGAGCCAGCCCGAGCCAGCAGCCGGGTAGAGTAGCAACGTAGCAACAAGAGTAGCAAGAAGCACACTTCGAAAATGCGCCCGACCAGTTTACAATACCTTGTATGAAAAATTGCTTATTTTTTCTTATGTTGCGGCAACTTGTTAGTCAGTCTCAACGTTTTGAGCTCATTACTCTGTCAATTCAAATATATACATTGCATACTTTAAAAAAAGAGTATGCATTATATACTTTAAAATACAAGTTATAAATGGTATGTATACTTCAAATAACGTATTCATATCACATATGCATTTATATATGAATACATACCCATGTATACTTTGTGAAGAATACACATTTTGCCGTCAGTTTACATGCCATATATCTTCTGGAAATATGTAGGAATGTGCATGTATACATTTATTTAAGTATACATAGGCATGAACAATGCATACATGGCAATCATTTATGAAAGTGTACATGTACACATTTGTTTTGACAGAGTACATCTGTGATATCAAGCCCCAAAAAGTTCACCATTAATAACATGAAACATTTTAAAAGGGAACACTCATATACTTTTGATTTCCCATGGGCTAAAGTGGTCAGAAACTTGAAAAATAGATTGAGGAAACAAAAAAAAAAAGAGAAAGAAAAAAAAACAAGGAAAAAAAGAGAGGGAGAGAGAGAGAAAGAAACAGGAAAACATAAGACAGAAACAGTTATTAAACAATATTTGTGATTTATTGACACTTATATAAATTGAAATAATAATAATAATAATTATCATATATATAATAACGCTCATTTAGATATAATCAGAATATGTTTAAAATGAGGGGAAATCACTAAGCTCTGTTCTCATATGAATATGAAACTTTGTAAGCAAGGAGAACCTGTATACTTCTTTTATTCCAGACTACAAAACTGATTAAAATATTTGGAGTATTACAATACAAAAAAGCAGCCCATGCTGATAACTTTGTGGTCAAATTTGAAACAAATGACACTTCCAATGTTTGTAATTACTAATGTGAAAATTTGATTACGGGCATTGTCAGACTATTTCTCTCATGACTGCAAAATCAACCCAATTAAAACACTTATTTCTAAAATAAATACACAGTATATGGATTGTTCAAAGTTACTCAAAGTAGATAGAGAAATCGAGAATTGAGCTAATGTCTCAACCACACTTCTTTCTGGCACAAATTAAAACATGAAAAACCTCTGAACAATGCAGTTCAAAAACATACAGTAATAACAACACCTAAAAAATTGATACCGTAAGCAGTTCAGTTGAGCAGAAACAGTGAAGGTAGTTGCTTGCAAAGTTTCACTCAAATGGATCCTTGTCAATGCCTCATTCTTTCCATATTATATCACACACTGCACTTTCACATGGCTCCATGAGTAGCACATAAAAGAGACCAATATCATTATAAAAACACAAAACAAAAGATACATCACAATTGGAAAGGTCCGGGTCCTGGCAGCTAGGGCTCAGCTATTTCTATTTTGAATCATATAATTAAGATTGGATAAACTTTCAAGGTTTTGATTTAAGTACTTTCTTTGTCATGCAAAGAAGTTTAAAGCCGGATATAAATACTAACAGAATCAAAAGTCAGATTACAGCTTTTCAAAAAAATTGGCAAAAATTCTAATGTTGAAGCGTTTTCAAGGCATTTTTCTTATCTAAAAATTAACAGATAACAAGGTTTCATCACAAAAGTAGCCACATTGATTTTACAATGACTGGGCCAGACCAGCTTGACATACACATTCCAGCAATTACACACCAAAACTTGTCATGAATCACTTGACTATAAAATTGAATCATTGATACCTTTAACAACCAATTATGAAGGCACCCCAAGAAATGGGAACCAACACGGCATACAACAAACTCACTCAAATTAAACTGAAAAGGGAACAACCTAACAAACTATATATACTATATACACTCAGTAATCTATAAATACAGGGTGAGAAATCAGCTCCTCTAGCCATCACACAGTTTGGGGCCTACCCATCTGACCAACCATCTCAGTTAGCATACCCAGACACAATTTGGAGATCCTACTTGTTTATAGAAGATCTTGTTTTGTAATTTAATAGCTATCAGTCAAAGAGAGGGCCAGCCTCTGGTCGTAATTTTACTTAAGCTGTTTGCTTTCTTCAAAACCCAATGCTCTGAAGAAACTTTGGAAGAGGTTGGTGTTGGTTGGACTGATCAGCCTTTAGAGAGTTTTTACCTTGACATTATATTATGATGGACCTGGCTCACCTTGATAGTCCTAGAATGTTACGTCCCGATTAAAAATGATTGTGGTGCACGAATAACACAAAAAAGGGATTTGATAAAACAAAATATAAACAGCAGTACAAATGTAATGATTAATTAACCATGAAAATATACTCCACTCAATCCGAGCTAAGTGTCTAAAACCGGAACATAATAGTGTGGGCTTGTTAAAAGCTCTTTTTCTTAGAGCTGACTTCTCTTGTATAAGCTACTTATCATTCAAATTCTGTACATATTTGCAAAAGAAGAAAAAAAAAAAAAAGAAAAAAACAATTATACCTACAACACAGCTCAAATCTGACATTTGTGGAACAGAAATTGAGTGAAATATGAAAAAGCTACACTGAGTAAAATGATAGCTGTACTTTAATACACACTTGTAATTAGTTTATAACCATTGTGATAAATGACTAAGATAACTATTTTGTGACTTATTGGCAGTTATCAGACTATCCAGATCAATCTAGGTACAGAACATACCACTCTTCCAACTCCACATTCATAAAACAGATATTACCTTAGAAGCTGTGGCTACTATTGTGCATGGCAGCAAGAATATTTTAAAATGTGTCAACTGAAAGCCTTGCAGAGAAAGAGAAGGTTTAAGTGTAGATACCAAGAAAATTAAAGATTTGAAAAAGAATTTATCAAGTTAAAACACATAGTCACCTATGGAAACTTAATTACGCTTTCTGGTTGCTTTAAAGACCACATCAAATAACCAGTACCAGAAGAGTGGTGCAAAACTTTTAAGCATGTAGTCAACAACTACTTGATAAAGTAAACACCAAAGTTTAAATAAAAAATCAACTGAAATTAAAACTAAATTTCATCACAATTTTATAAGGACTTTCAGGACACAAAGATAAACATGACTGTGCCATGTTTAATAAGAATGAAAAATCAGTAAAAGAAGAGATACATGGACAATACATAAAGCTATTGCATTACCAGTTTGCCATGCCTGGTTTGTTCAATGTCATGAAGTATATTTGGCATGAAGAACCACCTTTTGCAGATGAGAAGAACACCTGGGAACAAAACAAGAGACTTTTTATAAAAATCTCCTGAGGAACAATGAGCGTATTCAGATCTTTGTTCTACTTTACCTTGTCATTCCTTTCACAAAGGAACTTCAGTCTCTGGGCTTTTTTATGCATGAAAACACCATCTAGATGACCTGACTCCACACTGCGAATTTCTATGGCTTTGTTACCCCATCCCATTATTTGACCTGTGCCTATAAAGGCAACAGATGTTGGCATTTCACCCCACTGCAGCACAATATTTTTTGATACCTAGAACAGTACAATTATTGATAGGATTTGTAAACATTTTTAACATTTCACTTAGGCACATAAGATCGTCTGTTTTTCCTTACCTTCCCATAAGTATTGACATAAACCCCCTCATTGTCATAGCAAAGCAAAAGCTGCATACCGTTTGAATTAGGGAGAGGAACAATACAATGAGGAGAGATCGGTCCTTGAGACTGAAAAACAAATATTTAAAAAAAAAAAAAATACTGTTAGTGTCTTGATGGGGTAGATATTCATGAATGGTCTAAAACGTAGTAGTCTTACCATGCTGACATGTTTTGGTAGATAAACATCATAGACTGAAGCAGAATCAAGATCAACTGCATGGAATCCATCAGCAGAACCATAAATAACCTTCAAACGAGTTCCTTCTTCCACTGTTAAATCAACTAAGAGAGGGCGATGCTGAAGGTCTCCAAAAGCCTAAATTATAATTTAATTGATTGATTCGAAGATTAGAGCAAGCATAAATGAATATAGCATGTGATCAGAAATAAAAATAATCAAGCCTACTTTAAATGCCATGAATTTGTGGTATGGTTTGGGTGCCCAAGCATAAATTTCAATACTATCTTTTAGAGCAATGACTAAAAACTTGATTCGTTCATATTTCACAATCTTGAAGTGGACTGCTCCTTGCAAATCTCCCACATTAATCCATCCATTGCGCCTTTCAACTTGTTGCTATTTGAAGAAATAAAAACATAACATTATCAACTCCAAGTCAAAGAGCTCCAGATTAAGATAAAAGGATTGTAAATCATTATGTCTCTAACCTCACTAACACCATCTGTCCGCAAAATTTTTGATTTCAACCAGGACAGGTAATAAACACGTACACGATTCTTCTTTCCTGAAATGGTCACAAGGATATTTTGTCCCTCAAGAACTTCCATTTGCTGGAAACGTCGCCGTGAAATAAGTTGATAAACTTTCCCTTGACCACTACGGTCCAAAAGCATGAGACCATTCTCCGTGCCTATGAGAAGATTCACACCTGTCAAACAAAATATGACAAAGATTTAGAGCACTTATTAGATTTAAGATGTCTCTTAACATTGCACAAAACTTCAAAAAACTAACTAAACATACCCCATAATGCGGCACACAGTATTTCTGAGTTGAACCTCTTCTTGTATTTTCTAATTTCAGGAGTGTCTGATCCAATGTCGTGAGATGTAGGTGTCACATTTACATTGACATGAGATTCTCTTCTGCTGGGTCCAGATCCTCCCGCGCCAAACCCGAATGTCAAAAATGACCTCTGTTTCTGTTGAAGAGGGTTGAAACCACCCATATGTGATGAAGGAGATATAAGGGAAGAAGACGAAGCAGTAGAAGTGTTGGAGGGACTGACTCGTGGGCCTCCAACACTTCCACTATGTCCCTTGATAGCTTGCCGATACTGCAAAAGACCAAAGGAAGAGAAAAAACTGTGAAGTGCAGTACTTTTACTAAAAAGAATTGCATTAAGATTTGAAAGGAATAATAAAACAAGAGTAATATGACATTTCAGGTTTAAAGCCTGGTCCCTAAAAACAAGTGAAGTATTTGTCTAAAGGTGCATCATCTAGCAACACGTAATTTACATCAATCAATGTACAAAATACCCCAAAACTAAATACGTTGAAGAAAATGTCACAAAACCAAGCTAATTCCTAAAACATGGGAGCACATAGCATTCGGTGACAAATTTTGTCATCAGAAACGCCATTAGTTACGGTCAATTTTCATTAGAGCAATCCCATCCAGACCGCAGTCCCGTCATGTTACAACGGGGATATAGAGGTAGCAGATTTCCCATTAATGACAATTTTGTCACATATCAATGTACCTGGGGCTTTGGGGAGGGGAGAGGAGGGGGGTTAGATAAGTCATATATCACTAATTTGTTCAAAAGATTTGCTATCTCAAACCAAACATTTACCAGATGTTACATTGTATACTTCATGAATTTGGGCTGACTTCAAAGTTAATAAGGTTTCAGCACAAAAGTTACCCGAATTGAGAGGAAAGATATAAAGTATTCAGAATTTATGCCTAAAAGTGAATTGTAATATTACAAATAATAAAAATTAACTGGTGCCAGGGAAAACTAAGCTATAATGGAGTTTTTATGTAGGATCACGCTAACATTGACTGTACATGGTAGTAACCAGGCTGAGGAATATTTTTTGATGAGTAGTTTGAGTTCCAAATGATCAAACCAATTACATTCTACGCTTGTTACTTATGCTTTTAAACAATCAAGGGCCAATGAGCACATAAGAGAGATTTTCATGCACCTGCACTTTGAACTAGTTTCCTGTGCTAAATTAAACTACATACGAAACAAACATTAAGTCTCCAGTAACCTGAAATAATTTGGATATCTTGCCATAATTATAATTGCATTTGAGGCACAAAAAAGGAATAACTTAGAAAACATAGCTGATTCTGCTTTGACATGCGACATGTTGGGTGGTGCATTGTCATGCCCTGTTAGGCACATTTCATTTTCCAATATTAGGCACAGTCAACAAAGAAAAAAATTATTTGCATGCGTCTCTTGATTGCACCAAAGGCATATGTCTTCCAATTGTTAAGAAGAAACATGCAGCTCAAATTATATGCATGCATGAAAGATAATATTTTCAAAATGCTGATATTGAGGAAGAAAACTTCAATTGCTTTACCAATGAACTGTTTTTCTTGTAAAATCAGGGAGGATATGCACAATAACCTTAATTTTCAAAATTACTTCCAAACAAAGTTTGGCCATTGAAAAAAAAGCATTTTGTTTTTTGTTTATCATTTGACACAGCCTTTAATCCCATAACAGATCTGAAGAATAGGAAGGGATTAAGAAGGCAGACTGGCAAAACAAAACAAGAAGGGGGAAAAAAAAAGAAAGAAAAATAGTATAATATTTTGCGCACACACAAAAACATTCAAGACATTGATTGAAGGCGCCATTTCCATACTTACATGAAAAGTTAAATAATTCTTGTCCAAGAGGTTCCCTCAGGTCAGTTAGTAGGTCAGAGCGTGATCAACCGCGAGAAAAAATACAACACAGCATTAGTGGGATCCAAGCAGGCTGTCTCAAGTTGTGCTTGAAGTCAAGTAGCAAGCCCACATGTGATTTAAGAGTATAGTCATATAGCTTATGGCCACAATGGGCAGCAACACTATTTGGAAGCACACATTTCACCACATACTTGCAGGAAAACTCAGTAGAAAAAGTACCACATAAGGACTGAATAGAGGAAAGTAAAAAAGCTGCACATCCACAAAAACACTTTGCAGTTGTATTTCCCCTACGACTCACTCAAAACTTCCTGAATTCCTCCCCTTAACATTAAGACAGACTTGAACAACAGAGACAACAAAATGATTAAAATTATGTCGAATTTCTGTGCCATAATAATTTTTTCCCAACCAGACTAAAAGTAGCTTCAATTCATGCTCATCGCGTATTTCAATCACATGGAAGGATGCACCATGCTGTACATATTCCATCACCAAACCCTGCAAATGCTGGCCAGTAAGCAGGACAAGTTATGCATTGCGATTTCCTCTGCAGTGCTTGCACACAGAAACACACAGAGAGAAAGAAGGGGAGAGAGAAATGAACATAAATATATTTAAAATTTTCTCATTAACATTAAGTGGAGATTCAAATTTTAATGAAATATTAACTGCAAAGTTTAATGCAACAGGGAGGAGACTCGTGTTACATATTCAATGGCCATAAAACAATGTTAATAAATTAGGTTAAGCTGACAACAGTTAATTGATTGATTGATCCTTATAAATTTTGACAAAGTGACAACAAAGATTTGTATTTGAGACCACAAACGAATCCAGACTGTAACAGTTGTCTTAACACAAGATACAGTACTTCAAAATTTGAATAATAATTTGAAAAACAACTATGACACCAAAACATATTCATGATGTGAGGATTCATAACATTAACCAACAAGAAATGTGGAGAAATGAGTGCTGCCCAGTGCATACATATTCCTTTTTGCCTCACAAGAAAATCTTTCCGGCAAGAACCTTGAGATGGAAAACTCAATGCCTGGAACAACAGTTTCTTCATCTAATATCAGAGAACAATTTAAGCAATCTGCCTCATTTGCCCTGCTCAAACGAGTTATCTAAAATCATTAAACATCCATCATCTACAGTATCTAGCTATGTATTTTATAAAATTGATACTAATTAGTTTCCAAGTAATGGAAAGTGTGGCTCAGAGCAAACTTGAGTACAACAATAGATCTAAAATGCCTTCACAAACAAGCCAATCTATGGATTATTTAGATTGCTTTATGAAAGTTGCAAGTTAAATTTCTAAGCATATTCAAAAGGTGTACAGAACATACTGTCTTTGAGTCAGGAAGCAAACAACATCAAAAAGAGCAAAAAGACGAAAGCTCACCTCATCACTGGTTGACTTATCCTGCCTCTGGTTCGGTGTTCCTGGACTTGATGTCTGCAAAATGAAAAATTGCAATTTTGTGACTTTATAAATATTTTTTCTTCACATACAAGAACACTGTAAATAACTGTGATAAGAACACTTCACATAAAATAATCTGTTTAAATGACCTTGTTTCCTACACTGGCTTACAAGACCAGGGAATAAATTTAGTAGAATTAACTTAAAGAGGGCAGAAGAATTTACAAAACTGTGAGTTTATTACCAAGTCTCTGCTGACAGCAACATGTTACTGTTACAGATCAGCAATAAAGCTTTAGTGCAATTTTGATGTCATCAACTGTATCAATCAGGAAAAGTATTTTTATCATTTAAACTTACCTGGGTGAGGAGGTCAGGAAGTACAGAGCTGGTTCTAGAACCAGGAGTGCTGAGCTGACCAGGTGATGAGTCCATTCGATGAAAATCTCCACGGCGCTCCTCTCGGTTCTGGTAACAAAGAGACAAGAGTTAGATTTTTAAATGTATTGCAAACGATTTTGTGCATTTTTTCAATACATGATTTGGCTACAGTTAAATTGAAGAATGCCACAAGAAGAAAGTGGGGCAATTAAAATGTTTATTCTCTAAAGATAAAAATTAGACAGTTCCAAAATGGCTCAAGAAAATAAACCAGGGGTCTCAAACTCGAGCTATCCACCAAGCCGCGATTGCTAAGGCCGCATGCACTACAAGGTTTTCGACACTGTAAAAAAAAAAATGTTGGAAATTCTCAGGACCTCTGTTGTGAAAAAAAGTTGCCAGAACCCTTCGTTAAATTACAACAGTCCTCTGTATTTAAACCAGAACTCTTCGGGAAATTACAACTGCCCTCTGTATTTTAACGAGAACTCTTCGGGAAATTACAACTGACCTCTGTATTTTAACCAGAACTCGTCGGGAAATCACAACTGTCTTCCTGTATTGAAAGAGGATTGGCTTCAAAAATATGGTCGACTGGCCGACAAAATATTTCACTTTGAGGCAGCAGCAAAAGTGTCCTTTTCTGATTACAGAGAAGTGTTGGGATTTTACAATCGTTCCGTAATGAGGAAGTGCTGGGAAATAACAATAAATTTTTAACAGTGGAGAGAGAGAAATGGATATAGATACCGGGGCTCTACGATGGCCCGGTCGTCTGCGTCCGGCACTTATCAGCCGACCTGGACCTGCGTGCCTGTCTTTGTCACTCTACAGGGCACCGTAATAAGAAAGGCAGAGTCAGATATCTACACTGGGCGAACGTTCTCAGCCGAGCAGCCTGACAAGCTCCGGATTGTTTGAGATTGAGACATGACGCACGCGGCTTGGGGACGCGAGTCTGAGACCCCTACAAATACCTTCGATAAAAGTTGTGCACCACAATTTAACATACAAGAAACGATAGGTTTCATGCACAATAAAGCTTTCAAAGCCAACTTACAGATTACTATTCAAAAGAAAGCAAGCATTCATAGGGCAAATAATGGTTAGTTACATTTGAGTACTTTAAAGAAGAATTATAGTGAAAGAGAAATAAGAAAAGCAGCTTGCAAGGCCCAAGGGCAGTGCATTCCGATCCCTGAAATGTTTATCACTTTACAAAAATTACAAAAGAGCTCCAAAATTAATCAAATAAATATGACCAAAACTTGCAGAAAAAGTAAAAAAAGAGACGTCCAAAAAACTTGCAAATATGAAAGTAAATTAAAAACATCTCTACAGGTAAATTGATTAGTACAAAAAATACACAAATACCCTCACCGGCAGTCATTTGTCAGAGGCATTAAAAATTATGAACAGTTTGACCCATCTCAAGCTCAGAAAATAACAACTATCATATTGAATGATTTACCTTCCTCGTCATCCTGTGCATTGTTATATTATGCAGCTATGATGTGTTAGTTAATGAAAAAAATTTAGAATAGGGACAGAAATAAGAAGACAGAGTAACCATGTTTGCGTGCGTCGGTGCTTTATCCAGCGCCAACTAACCTGCCACTCAAAGTGTTCACCACCACCCCCTTCACCTTGGTCCCCTTGGGTGCTGCTATTGCTGGTACGTGTACGTCGCCAAGCGCGCATCAACACAATATCCCCTTCTGTCTTCTCCCGACGTGGTCGCACAGCTGACCAATCACTTCCATCATTCTTAGGTATCGAATCTGATTCACCACTCTTCCAGTCGGTAAGAACTGGCTCCCCACTCTGCTTCCTTCCTGGCACAAACCGGCTTTTAGAAGGAGTCTCTTTTCCATAAAGACCTGAGCTAATACCTGCTACTATAGAGGCAGCTATTTCTGATCCACGTCTTGTATTATTGAATGAAAACGTAATGCCCGCCCCTTTAGTGGCTTCAGATGAAGTGGAATCCAAAATCAAAGCAGAATGACGATTGGACCGGCTTGGAAAGAAATCTGAGTTTTCTCGTCGGAATATATGTCGTTTCGTATCCACAAGTTTCGGCTGAGAATCTCGCACCTTGGAGTCAGGAGTACCAGATGATGTTGCTTTAAGTACAATGCTTCTTGATGATTGTACGTCCTTAACATTGCTACTTTCCCCATCTTCAAAACCTGGATTATCAAAACTTTTACTGTTGCGATCTGAGTGGCTCTTGCGGGTTTCCTTCATTCGATCAGAATCAACACTAAGTCGGTCAAGGCGTTCATTAAATCCTTGGAAGAACCGGTCAAAGTCCCATTCTTTCAGAAGCTGTTGGTCAGCCAGCTCTGAATTCCGAACACTACTCCTCTTGCACTCATCTCCAAGATTCTGATCGGTCATTCATTTCATAAAAAAAAAGAAAAGAGAAAAAAATAAGACAAACAAAACAAGAAAAGCAAAAAAGGTAAAAATTGGAAGCAAATGAAAAAATTTTAACTTTTACTTGTAGATAGTGGAAGAATATTGGTATGTAAAGTGCACTATTCTGTGGTCCCCAACTAATAAAAGGACATCTCATACATTGTAAACAGTATGTATGGAAACACATACAGGACTAGTCAAAAAAAATACACACATGCCATCTGACAAATTTGAAGCAAAGCAGGTATACAGCTGACGGAAACACAAAAATGCCTCTGAGCAGCTCTTGAGCCATTGCATGCCATTAGCACACACATGGCTGATTTGAGAATGTCACTGAATTTTCATAACGTCACATGTGTAAAATATTTTGTTCAAAAAAAGTCATAACTGAACTATGATACAAAGCAACAAAAAGAACAGATAAATTCAGAACTTCTTTGCAATGCATAGAAAAGTGGTGAAACTTAAGATTCCTGCAGCACCTATAGCCTTCCTTCACCATGAAAGTGAGAGCATGCCGATTGCATGTTAGTGAGTGCAACATTCAATAGGTAAGAAATATCCATTTGGTGCACAATAACTATATTTTAAAGTATAAAACCATTAAGGGTAGTGGTTGATTCAATTACAACGGGAGTATGAAACAACAAAAATTTAAATTAAGGGGATCAATCTCACATGCAACAAAGTGCACTTTCACAGGACTTAAAGGGCTCAATTATGGGTCCCAATAATTAATTTAAATAACACATTGGTATTCTTTTCTAGTGTAAAATAAAATTTTTGATTTTGAGATGCTATATGTCATTACTGCAATAACAAATTTCGAGCTAGCAAAAATGTGTTAGTTTCATAATTGTAATAAACATACAGAATTTTGTTCAAGCAGAGCTGGAATAAGAAAAGATTTACCCATCACCTCTTGGGTAGCCTTTTTGAAGGCAACCGTGCCAATCTTGTATACATAAACATAACAGAAGAAGCCACTTACCCTCTTCATGACAAGTGTTCTTTCTCCACTTTCCTCTTCATCTGGTGTAGGAGGGAGAGGTCGATTAGGAGCACCACTTGATGACGGAACTACAAAAACAAAAGAGCAAGTTTAGTAACCTGTTACTGAGAATGGTGTCTATTAATCAGGATATTACTGTAATTTGGATCTTCTGCATATATTATCTTACCTTGTTTAGACTCATGGCTACTGTGCCCATCCGGCCTGTATGGTGTGAATTCCGGCCTAAAATTAAAATGAATTGAAATGTAGATACACATAAGATTTAAAATAACAGGAGAAATAGGCAAAACTTTGTGGGATGATGGTACTTACAGTGGTTTGGGAGGATCGCTTGCCAAAAGTGTGCCATCACTTCGGACTCGTCCATTATCTTCATCATCATCAGAATCTGATTCCAAAAGAGAAAGATGCTGACTACCTGGAGCTAGAATCAACCATTAAGATATGCACATGAACACATAGATACATAGATACATACATACATACATAAAGAAACAAAAATATGTAAATATATGTGTGTTTGTTTGTTTGTTTAAGAACAGACATATTTAACTTTCCATACCTTGAGAGGCAGGTTTGGAACCATTTTGACTGGATTGATGATGTGACGACCTGGCTGGTCTCGCAGGAGGCTGCTCACTGCTTCCAGCTCCAGATGGGCCAGATGATGATCCACTCTGTTGACAGTTAAAAAATAGAAATATGAGTCAATCCTGTCTCTAAAGTGTCCTGTTTCTTTGATATAAGTTTAAAATCAAAACTCAATGTTATGAAACAAAACAAATTGTACTAATATTTTGTTTTCTGCTGGAAACATACACCAGATATAATGAAGATTAGCTTTCCAACTTTGGTGTAATTAAAGAAGTAGAAGCAATTGATTAAACTAAGAGGTAGGGTAGACAGCCAAATAAAGAAAGAAAATAGGAAAGTTTTCAGAACACAACTTGATACAGATGCAAAATTGTGGAAGAGAATAATTAGTTATTACCTCTGGTCTTCTTGGTGGCAGCTGAGTGGTAAAGACGTCCCAAGAACAGGCACATTGAGCAAACAAAAAAAGAATTAAAAAGCCAAGTTCCCGGATGTGCAACAGAAAGAAGAAACTATGAATAAGAGCTGTCCTTTCTAAATAAGAGTTAAAAAGTTAAAAAGCTTAAGAGCAAATCCCCATTCCATTAAACAAAAATTTTTAAAAGTGGCAAATTAACTAAGTAATCATTTACAGACAAGAAAAGGAGCACTCTCACAATTGAGAGCAGATAAAAGCCATTCACCATTAATTTGTGATTCAGTTCAGCATAAGAAAGAATGAAAGAATATGAAGTGAGGAAGAAATTACGAGCACCAGTTCCATAAATAAATTGTTAAATAAAGAGTGTTCGTTTGTTTTAAATGAGTCCTGATAAATTACTTTATGCACTAAAAATAATGTAAAACTCCTTTCTTTCTTTTCAGTTGAAGAAATGTTGATGTACACCTTAAAGTCCCTTTCAACCCAATCTTTTTGTGTTTGAAAACTAGACCTCTATAATTCTGATCTAGAAGCTATGCACAGCGAATTTCTGTCAGTATGTACTGCATTGCAACAATTTACCCATTCTTTGGAGAATTCACACGTTTCCCTGTCAATTGTATGCGGCAGCAGAGTAAATCTTTACCACATACCACAATTTCTACTTTAAGCTCAACTAAAGTTTGCGCAAAATCTTGCAGCTAAAACCTAGTCAGAACCAAAATACATAATGTACAAAGGACAGTCGCAGAAAGCAAATGGGTAGAACAGAAACAAAATCAAAATGTGGAATATGGCCGCTGCAACAGTACACATATTACAAAGTTGTACTGTACAATAAGATATGAGATATATCCGAAAATAAGAAAAATGATGCAAAAGGAGCAGGCCATGGGGGCGAGCAGGACTTTTCCATGAAAATTAGTGTTGATGGGTTGATTGTGGAGCTGAGATGTGGAGACAAGAAGAGGTAACCTTGGTGTCAGTCAAGTAACATAACACAAAAGCGAAGGAAATGTTTTTTTTTAGCCTTAGTGCACTGAATGGCTTGGATGAGGACCTCACTTAGTAAGAAAAAGGAGGGAAGCGTAGCGTAGCTCGAACCCATAACAAGCAGAAAGACCACATCATATATTCGCATTTCTAATCAAAAATAATAGTTGCAACACAGCTCCAACACTTAATTTTGAATCATAAAATACAAATCTATCAAATTCATGCGAAGCATGTGCAATTTTCGATTTTTCTCTGATGGGGTTATGTTCGTTTATTATGGGTCGCGGCCGTCTTGTTCCTTTCTTCTTTTTACTGAGAGAGGTCCTCAGTGGTAGCGTACTAAGGCCTGCAAACTAAAGGTTTGCTTTGTTCTTGACTTGACCAAAATCCCAGTAAGACAATTTTTCAAGCAGCAACCAGTGAAACCATTTTATCAGGGAGATCCAATATTGCAATTACCTCATAGTAATGTAAAGTATTTGCTGTCCTTGCAGAATCATACTTACAGAAATTTACTCTATATACAATATAGACTTTTTTCTAAGTGTGATATCTATTGACTACATTTATACTTGGTGCATACACCTTTACCTTTAACAGACATTAAATTTCAAGTTATGATACAGATAGGAGACATCTTTTTACCATTGGTTTGAAGCCATGTGAGTTTCTCTGTTGTTGGGCAGCAGACGACTGATGGTGGGGCTGATGGTTTCCATGAGGAGTTGATGGTTTTCCAGGCTGCCGACTGTCATCCTTAGGAGGTGGTGGGAGAGGACGAGATGGAGGATGTGGATCTGGAACAACTTAAGATTGATCAAAAAATGTACAAAAAAGTGAGAAACAGTTAAATCAGTTACTCTTCATGTATGTAAACCATTTTTCATTATGGACACACCAATTAGTCTCTGAGGGATAGGAGGTCTTGCAGGAGGCCCAGGATCAGGTATTTCTTCCCGTTCTCCTTTACGACCATGTTTAGAGTCCTTAGCTTCATTAGCTGCGGCAGATCGTCCATCTTGAGGAAGCTAAAAAGATAAATCAATTAGTTACATATATTTCAGATACTGGTTTACATAATAGATGTGTAAAATTAGACTTGCTTGGAGTTGAGCAAATGTTCTCCTCAGAGTGTTATCTCCTGGGGCTTGGACAATTGAAGAGGGTTCTCCAGCAATAGCAGGTTCTTCATCCTCGTTTTCAGAACCACTGTAGTGATAGTCTTCTCTTTCTAAAATCAAAATGGAAGATATTAATAAAATTCAGTAATAGTGTAAGATTGAAACATAACAGCATTACAATGAACACCGTAATAACAATGGTTAAAACTTCAATTTTTTTAAAAAGAAACTGACCTTTTTCCTGCTTTCGTTTCTTGCAACGATCAATGTGGTCCTTTAATTGAATACGGACTTGGCGCTCAGTAGGTTGATCCCGTATAAATGGATGTTTGAGCAGCTGTTCTGTATATGGCCTCTGATGATAATCCTTCACCAACACAGTTTCAATAAAACCTGGAATTATTCAAGAGTAACATGAGTGATGTTTAGGCCATATGCATACGTTCAAAAGTTCTCATACACGTACTATGAAATCGCTTAGACCACTTCTTTGATTTCAGTCTTGCAGGTGGGTTTCGTGGAATGAGGAACAAAGCCCTCATAGGATGAAGGTCACATAAGGGAGGTTGAGACTCAGCCATTTCAAGAGCGGTGATGCCCAAAGACCAAAGGTCACTTCTATTGTCGTAAGTTGCATCAGGGTTTTCATCACAAGCAATAACTTCTGGTGCCATCCAATATGGTGTACCAATGAAAGTGTTTCTTCTGCCTATTGTTCTGTCTAATTGAGCACTAACACCAAAGTCAACCAATTTGACTTCAGCATTATCTGTCAGCAATACATTCTGTCCCTTTATATCTCTGTGAATGACTTTGTTGTTGTGTAAATATGCCAAGCCTCTCAAAATTTCACGACAAATGTATGCAATCCATTCTTCTTTCAATGACTGCCCCTTGGTGGATTTAACCAGATCAGTAACAGACCCAGCACCGCAGTACTCCATAACAAGCCACAGTTGGTCATCTTTGCCAGGTGGACTCTTCTTGATAAAAGCCCCATAGTACGTTGCAATATTGCGATGGTTTGAATACTGTAAGTATAACAAGCAAATAAATCAATTCTTTCTTGGAAAACAACTAACTCGCTGACAACCATGTGGGTTTAAGTACAAACTTACTTTCTTTAAGACATTTATTTCCAGCTTTATTTCTTCCTCTTCATCCTGAAATAAAAAATAAAAATAGGTGATAATCTGGCATTACTTCAGGCTACGAGAGGAAAGAATTATTGCTGTACCGAGCAGCCAAAGCAACCAAAAATAACGATTTAACTACCTAATGAACGGCAAAGCAATAGATAAAGAATAGGACAAGTTATGGCTATAGTTAACGGACGTTTTCTACTGGCTAGAGGGATTGGGAGAGTAAGGCCGAATGGTCCTTCTCTTTTAAAAAAATCAATGTACACCAAAATGTAATAATAATAATATACATAATGATTAGGGGGAAAAATCCTATTTAAAAAACAACAACAAGAAAACTGGAAAAATCCAGAAAAAATCATGAGAAAAATCACGAAACGCTTGGATTTATAGTGAAGGACCCCTCGAGTAAGGGAGTGAGGGAAGGATTCCAGGACTGCATGAGGGACTGTGCCATGCGGGAGGGAGGTAGACATTGCATCGCATAGGCAATTGGGCAATTGCATCGTCGTAGAGCCTAGCAGGAGGTAGGGTGGCGGCTGTTCCATGAGTCACAAGCGGATAAACGAGAGCAAAGAAAAAGGAGAAGCGACAGTGGTGAGGTTGGAGGAGTAGGAGAAAATGGGGGGGGGGGGGGAATAGCTCCTGGAGGCGGGAGGAGGAAGAGGAACGCGGCGGCGTCCTTGACAGTGCAACCATGGACATGGGCCGGGGCCGGGCGTGGCGTGGCGTGAGTCACCTCGCGGCGCGGTAGCGCGGCAGGACAGCGCAGGCCGAGTGCACGCGGGTATGGGGAGCGGCGGGGAGGGGAGGGGAAGGCACAGCTGCAGTCGGGTGATTTCGTCGCTCTTTCCTTGTCGTACTCATGGGGCACGGCCATGATGAGCAAGAGAGAGGGCACTACGAAACGGTGTTCGGAATCGCCTTGCAGCACGAGTCTTCCATCAGCAATGTAAAAAGAGCGAGGAACAAGTGGCCTAGTCACAACACACAGTCGAGAGAGGTGCGTCGTTGCCCGGTGCGCACGCATTTGCACCGAGATGTCGCCTTCGTTAGACAGGCGCAGATGCGTGCGCGTTGCCTACTAGGCAGGCGTGGATGCACTCAGCTCAGGCGCGTTATATGAGGGTGAAGGTGGTGGTGGTGGTGGGGGGAGGCAAACCACAGTGCACAGTGCAATCCACAATACGCGTTTGGAATTCCTTTTTGTCCACTTGCCAGGGAGCGCCGCGCCGGCCACGCCACAGCCCAGACCCGCACTCCGCCCGCCCAGCCGAATTCGGCTAAAGACACCCAAGTCCGCCCAAGTCAAAGACGGCCGTCCGCGACGCCCCAGGTCAAACCTCGTCGACCGAGAAGAAAACGAGTTTCCTCCGTTCATCTTGGAGGACCTGTGCTGAGCAGGGCAAGGCGGGGCAGGGCGGGGCAGGGCGGGGCAGGGCGGGGCGGGGCAGGGCAGGGCACGGCACGGCACTGCAGGCTCAGCGCGCCTTGAGAACTTCACATCCTCCTGACCGCGGGAGTGCGGCCACTGAGGCCCGGCCCGGCGCTCGCCCCGCCTCGCATAACGAAAGAAAGCTTCACACAGGCGCCGTCAGGTACGCCTGGGGAAACGCGACCTCTGGCATGCGCTCCAACGCCCCCCCCCCACTCCCCCTATCCTTTTTGCCCATTTTCCACGCGGAGTCAAGTCGCGCCGCGCTGCGCCCTGCGCCCCCTCTGCGTCGCCTATCGCGTGCGTCCCTCGATTCACACAGAAAGGAGAGCCGCGCTGTGCAAGTGCAGGCAGCTCCTATATACCGAGGGGGGAGTCACTTCGGAAAATGATTTAAACGGCCCCCAAAAATAATTTTAAAAAAATCAAATCGAGAGGAAAGTTACGGAAAATCAGAAAAATCGAGAACAAATGAACAAAAACTTTAAAAAGACAGAAATAGGGGGAAAAGATCAAAATTTATCAAAAAGTGACGGAGATTTTCCTTGAAAAATCAAAAGAAAAATTATAACAAAATAATCAAAGGTAAAAAAAAAAAAAAAAAAAAAAAAAAATTGGTACACATTTTGTATGAGTTATTCCACATTCGCCAAAGTCGGCCCTGCCCCGCTCAGTAAGCGAGGAGGGTGTTACAAAGTAAACTTTTCGTCACGATGCGCGTCGAGTTCTCAGTCTCAGTTTTAATAAGCCAATACGTGTTTGATTGAAAGGTTCCCACAATATTTTTCGATTAAAAAAATCGGGTGGCTTAAAATTAAAATAAGGAATGCGATGGGCAAGGTGATCGCAAGTTGACTGCTGTGCCCACCGCGGGCCTTCCGCATTACTGCAGACAGTTGAGGTTTGCCTTCGGTTCGTACCGCATTTTTCATGCACGGTCAAACCGTAACAGAGGGGGCGGTTGTACTTTTATACGGCACTTAAATGGTGTATCGAATGTCCCTAACATTTTTGTGTTCCGTAAGGCTTAAGGTGACCCAGTTAACCAGTCGGACTTGGCAACACATCTACGTAAAGGCCCCATCGGGCCTCTACATCTACGGCATAGACCACAGGCATTTGCCATGTTTTCTCTCTCTTTTTCCCTCCCCGAACAATGCGTCCCCATGAGCTGTGAATACTGTTCTCCTTCAGCGGCCTGTGACAGGCAGGATCAGGCAGGGCTCGGTCGGGCTCGCGGGTCCAGTGCGGGGGAGTGGAGATTAGGGAAAGATATAAGACGTGACGTCACCAGCAAGCGGCGCATCGGCAGAGGAGGGGAGGGGAGGAGAGAAAGGCGGCCCGGCCCGCGGAGGCTACGCATAGTAAAAACTTCGTGCAAATTTCCAAGCAGCTTTTACTCAGGTACCCGGGTAGGTGCCTGCGCGGTTTGGAGCCAGTTCGACGGGTTTACTCGTGTACCTAGGGTACTCGGGTAAACCCGAAGGACCCGCACCTGCAAGTATACGCAAATTTGCATACATGCATGTCAAGTTGCCTACCTCCAGGCACGGGTCCGCCTGGTTTATCCGGGTACTATAGTGTTTCCCATCGGTCGCATACTAGCTTCTGTCTCTCTCACTCTAATGCGTGTCAAGTGACTGTTATTCAACGAATGTGACGTCATATCCGTTTCAATGTGAATCGGCTGAGCCTGGCGCCATTTGAGCAGCAATTCACGCGAGGGGGCGACCACTCCCCTATAATGCGTACACATGATTCCCGAAATGATTGATTCCAAATGATTCCCATCCACATAGTTTCATTTTTAACTGTTTCTAGGGACATAAAACGATAATTTCGACTAATTTTAACTGATTCCAGGTGTTTCCTGCTTTGTTGTATTGGTTTTCATTGATTTCCCTTAATTTTTATGATGATGATTCCCAGGCTTGTGTACACATGCTTACCAAAGTTGTCGCCCCCTCGAATTCACGCGAATTCACGTGAAGTCACGTTCAAATGAATGTGGCACAATATTTAGACGAATGTGACGAGTTTCACATTGAAACGAATGTCACGTCACATTCCTTGAATAGCAGTGTACAGTCGAGTACAAGCCAGTATCCGACCGATTTGAAACACTACCGGGTACCCCCCCGGCGGTTCGTACCCGGCTAACCCCAGCACCCGCGGATCGGGTTTGGAGGAGCCCTACTTGGTCTCATCCAAAACTGCTGAGAAACCTGGTCCAAGTTTTCACCGCGCGCCCCTGAGAGCATACTCTGCGCCGGGCCGGGCTGGGCCGAGCTGCTGGGCGGGCGTTGCACCGAAAAACAAACGTACCTCTGTGACATCCATGACCTTGATGGCAGCGAGCTGTCCCGTCTTGGTGTGCCGGCCCTGCGACAGAGAGAGAGAGAACATCATTACACCATCGACACCGCAAAGCCGTTTCCTGGGAAAGAGATGACGCTTGCCCTCGCCACGCCCCGTGCGCAGCCCGCAGCCCATGCACCCTACGGCGATACCGTGCAGTCCGCCCGCCCGAAAAAAAGGCCGGAGACCGAAATACAAGTTGAATTATGACGCACCTCATGGGTGGAAAGGGGGTGCCTAAATAGGACAGTGATTTGATACAGCTAACTTAGGGTGACAGATGAAACATTAAGACGCAAAGCACTCAGAAGTGAGCGCCTGGCCAGTGGGTAAGTATATCGCAAGGGAAAATGGAAAATGTGTGTGTGTGGGGGGGGGGGCGTTATCGCAAGGGTTGTCCAGAGGAAGTGATGTTTTCGGGGTGCGACGCGCATTTCTTGCAGTTGACAAATCCGCGAGGCAGGGTGAGGACTCATCTTGGCGGGTTGCGTTGCGTTGCGGCGGGGCGCGGTGGTGCCCCGCGCTCCGGCTGCCGCGTCGACATTGGTCGACGACATCCGATTTATTCCGAAGAGCGCTTTCCTCGCCCTGTCTCTCTCGCACCCATGTGCTTCGCCGTGTAGGTCGGCTGCTAAGACATAGCCAGCGACACGACACGGACCACGGACCAGCCTCCACGCGAGGCGCGGCGAGACGAGACACCGAATCAATATCCAGGTGTCGAAGGGACGCAGCAAAGGGGGCAGGGCACGCCGGGGTGGGTTGGGGCTTGCAGTAAATGGCGCTCGTCTTTAGACAAGATTAGCAATAGTTAAGCCTTGACGCCCCTCGGCCCTGCCCCGCAGTGACGCGGCGCGGGCGCGGTACGGGCAACATCATCCTGCGGCCAGCAGCGGGGTGCGGCTGCGCGGGTCACGTGCCGGGTCCTAGCAGCAGTCCTGGTCCTGCCGCGAGGATCGGGCCGCTCGACGCCCCAGACGACCGATTCCGAAGATCGCTTTCATACATCTGTCCTCGTCGCACTCATGGAGCACTACCATGACCAGCATAGGGCACCGCTGTGGGTGCAACAAGGACGGAGGGACGAGAGCGATCTTCTGAATCAGTCGGTTTTGTCTTAATGTTGACAAAATTTCATCAATCCAAGGGACCGCGTCAGGGGCTCGTCGGACGCAGTTTTCTTCATCACCAGCGTGTTCTGCGGCGTAGAACCTATGTGTACTGTAGATACTAAGCACTATAGTACTACACGCTAGGCCGTAGAACACGCTTTTGTCGTCAATTTGTAGGTGTCAACATTTTTGTCATCTAGATGACATTAATTTTTTGTTTCTCGATCCACAAATTTTTAACAAAAGAAGGCTATTCGTTTTTAAGCGGGCGCGTATCGAAATGGAGGAGTCAGCCGATGCGATGCGCCGCTCGCGAGGGAGAAACAAATCTCTGAAATTTTTGTGCACCCCGTAATAGACCATTCCGGTAAACCAAAAACATCGAAGAAGAGAAGGAAGAAGCAAAGCGTAGTATGCCACATATGACATGCGCCGTCTCTTCCAGTTCGGCTGTTTCAGAGAGAGAAACAATATCTTGCAGCTCTTTCGACTTGAAATTGACACTTTCGAGTCATTTTTTAAACATTACGTGAGTTTCATTAGTCGTCTAAGTACCACGGTGAAACTGACGCCGCATCGTACATTCCTCATACCCACTCAATCTTATTCCTTCTGTTTTGCTCCCGTTTTGCCTTACCGGAAAGGTCTATTCAGAAAAATTCAGAAAAATTCAGAGAAAAATAGTGAAACTCAGAAAAAAATCATTAATAATGACAAAAATTCGTGAAAGTTTAGGGAAAATTCTAGCAAAAATTGACGATTCCAGGATAAGCTGGCAACACTGCAATCCCCGTTTCTTTGCGTCGCTACATGCGAACAACTACTTCGTTTGACGAAAATCAGAGGTAAACTCACTATTCCTCAGGTACCCAAGATTGACGAGTTTCATCGTATTTCTCTTCAAACGATGCGGTTGTTCGTATGTAGCGGCGCAAAGAAATCGGGATAACGGTGTTGCCAGCTTATCCTGGAATCGTCTATTCACAAAAATTCACAAAATTTTAAAGCAAAATTCAGAGTTCTTTCCCCCGCGGCCGCTCGTCAGCGAGGCTATGCTGCAGGTGACACGGGTGGCCGCGGCCGGGCCAGCACATCCGCCAGCGCAGGGCGGGCGGGGCAGCGCGAGCACTATAACGCTCTCAGGACAGGGCAAGGTGAAGGCGAGGCTGCGAGGCGCCCAGGGCGAGGCGCCCAGGGCAGGGGCAGGGCAGGACCACCAGCGCCATGCGGTTGCCGTTAGCTAGGTTTGTTGTGGGAGCCGCGTCCGGTTCCTGTCTTCGAAACTGTTGCCGCGCCGCAGCACAGCGGCCCTCACCTCCCCGCCCCGCGCCCCGCGCCCCGCGCCCATCAAAACACAGGCAACATCAATAAACCTCCGATGCCGCCGCGCCAGGACCGGGACGGCGGGGCGGGGCGGGGCGGGGCGGGGCCCAGTCACAGTCACGTGTGCTTGGGAGGAGAACCCAACGGGCAAGCAAGAGCATGCGGTGCGTCCTCGGCCGACATACGGGCCTCCCGGCGCGGCGCTCCCGGCATTGTCTCCCAGTCGGATCTCTACAAATGCCGATCCCTTTTTCCGCTACGAGGTGGGGCGGTACAGTACGTCCTGCTGAGACCAGGCAAGAGCCCACACCGACTCGCCTCACCGCGATCACGTTGTCAATCGACAAACTTCGAATCGCTCTTGCTTCTCCGTTTTTGTCGCACTAATGGGGCACAGCCACCATGAGTCCGACAAGGAAGGAGGTGCGCGGGCGGTCGTATCCTCGCATCACTCTGCCGACTATTCCGAAGAGCACTGTCCTCGCCGTCTCTCTCGGAGTCATGGACTTCGTCGTAAAGGAGCGAGAGAAGCAGTGTGAGGAGAGTGCTCTTCGGAGTAAGTCGGCTGGCTGTACATGAGGCGCCAGGCGCCCCGGGACCCAACCCGACCAATGTCAGCTACCGACTTGCTGCGCGGCTCTTCTCGTGGCCCGTCTCGCCTACAACTCCACAAACCGCAAGGCTCGACTCGGCATCAGCAGGGTGCTTCCGCAGAGCACTTACCCCCCCCCCCCCCTCCAAATCTCCCTTTCTCTTTCTCCTCAGGCCCGTTGTCCATGAGAGCGACAACGATAGGACGAGAATCACTCAGCTGACAGCCGCCTCGTCCTTGGGGCCGGGCCCGAGGGGTCGACAACTCGTGTTCTCCTGTGTTCCAGGCTAGACGTTCTCTGAATAAACTCCGCGTACTCCGGGTGTACTCCGTGTTCTCCGGGTGTACTCCGAGCGTTCTCTGAGCGTTCTCCGAGTAAAATTTGCCTGTTCTCCGGCTGTTCACCGGTGTTCTCCGAAGAACTCCGACTGTACTCCGACTGTGCTATTTGTTCTCTCGCTGTACTCCGTCTTCTCCGGCTGTACTCCGAGTACTCCGACTAAACTCCTGTGTCCCTCAAAAACCCGAGTTGTCGACCCCTCGGCCGGGCCTGGCCTGGCCCGGCTGGACCAAAGGATTTTCTACCAGTCGCCTCACCGTATCGAGAGCCGCGCAGCACAGAGGCCAGCCGCCTCTCTGAGATGAACGCTCACGGCAGAGAGGCGGCGAGGGGCGCCAATCAACACAACCCATCATCTTGGAAATAAGACATATTCACGATGCTAAGGTTAGGTCACGGGGCAGCGGACGGTACACTGCCTCCCTCCACGGCCAATAAAGCTATCATACCAGCGCGTGAGTATGCTGTCCTACTGTCGAAGCATGGACCAAAAGAAGTGCGATGGAAAAGTACGCGTACACGGGGGGAAAAAGATCATTAGTTGGTGGTTGGTACAGGAAGAACCAGCTCCTGTTGGGTTGTGAGAACGAAAAATTCGTTGCCCAGGGTTGCTACAGAAGTCCATGAATGAAATTCTCTGACTTTTCCCTGATTTCCAGACCAAATTTTTCATTTTTCCCTGACTTTTTTCGACGCAATCCCCAGGTTTGCCGACTTTAAATGGGCGGAAAAATAAGTGTTGAGGCTAACAGGGTGGCAATTATGAACAAGGGCAAAAAATTAATTTAACACAAATTAATACATACATATAGCGCGGCAGCATTAAGTTTAGTTGAGTAAAGGGATTTTATATTTTTCCCTAAACCACGTCGAAATTCCCTGACTTTTCCCTGACTTAAGACCGGATTCCCTGACTTTTCCCTGATTTCCAGTCCGGATTTTTTTCGCCTGACTTTTCTCTGACTTCCCTAATTTCCCTGACCTGTAACATCCCTGTTGTCTCAAATGAGTGTTCGTTGGAGCAACGAACACATCGCTGAGAGAGCGAAGGCGATCGTTGATTCAACTAAAACTGCTTTCGTTTCAGCAATCAGATTCATTCGCATCCTCAACAATCAATTCGCTGGTCAAAAGAAAAAAAAAAAAAAAAAAGAAAAAAAAAAATCGTTCAACTGTACCGGCAAACTTCTCATTAAAAAAACAAATATTTCGTTCCCACAACGAATTATTTCAGTTTGCTCCAAATCAACTCAAACATGAGTTGAAGCAAAGAATACTTTTTTTCCGTGTACAGTGCCCAAAACACAGAGGGCGAAGTGGTTTGTGAATGCGCCCTGCATGTGGTAAGCAGGCGCATAGGGCATATGCAGCCAGCTTTTGTGTTTTGGCTTCTTTCAGCAGTGATGGTAGTCCGGCTTTTTAAGACCGCAGTCTAAGGGTCTTGGCGTGGACCTCATGTGACGGACGGACGAAACTTGAGTTGGATACACCCCACGGGGTTTCGGCGGGTTTGATAGCGGCTGGGTGATGTAAAAGACGAAATACGAGTTCGAGGGTATATTGACCAGAAGCATCCGGCTCAGTTTTGCCCGAAAAGTATGCAAAATTCCCACGAATGCACCTGTAAGAGGCGGACGCGTGTTTCCGCCTGCCTACTAGGAAAACTCTCTGTACCTATTGCCCAATAGGCAGGCGGAGATACCCGTCTGACTCACAATGTGGCCCGGGTCCCACCGGACCAAGTGTAGGGCGCGAGCGCGGAGCTCACAGCTCGCAGGAGGGAGGCACCAGGTACTCGCGCTATCAGCGCGTGGCCTCCGTCCGAAACCCGAAACTCAGAGTGATTGTAGAAGTGGGGTGAGGGCCAGGGGAGGGGCGGGGGATCCCAGAGCCGCCGCGCCCCGCACAAAATACGGGTACACAAACGCTTCGGCGAAGATCCGCTCGACACAGTGCCGTCATACATCCCACCCGATGACGCACCGCGCCAGGGCCAGGGCCAGCCAGGAGGCGCGCTCAGCCCGGCAAAACCGAAAGCGCGCTTAACGCAGGGTACCGACGGGGCGGGGCAAGGTGGGCTGGATGAGCGGTAAGCCCTACACAGTGCTACACGGGAGAAGAAAGAGACACGCTGGCAGAGGGGACACTGACACTGCGGCTGTGCTGGGCTCTTTTGGAATCACCACATATACCGAATATTCCTTTCACCGAGCGGGGCGGGGTTGAGGTAGAGGGGCGCGAAGGGGCGAGGCGGTTAATACCAGCCGGTGGTGGCGAGGAGAGGAGCGAGATCAAGATCAGTATCGGAGCTGGCACAGTGGGAGGGGAGCTGGACAGAAACTGCGCGCACCGGTCGTCGGCCGTCTCTCGGGGCGGGGCGGTCACTCACCACACTTCCTCACCTCCCCGCCTGTTAGATGCGTTGATTTAATTCCCCCACCCCCTTTCCCTCTACGCGTGGCGAGCACTTGTATCGTGTCCTCCCCCGCCCCGCGTGAGCATGCACCCCGCGGCGGGCCAGTGCTGCCGACTTATTCCGAAGAGCGCTTTCCTCGCCCTGTCTCTCTCGCACTCATGGGCTTTGTCGTATAGGGGCGAGAGAGACAGAGCGAGGAGTGAGCTCTTCGGAAGAAGTCGGCTGCTGGCTGCTGGCCCCCGCCTCGCCGCGCCGCCGACCGCCTGCGGCCCGGCCCGGCCCAGATGTTGTTGGCCACGGAAGGGGCGGGCCGAGGCAGGAGGGAGGGAGGGGCGAGGAGGGGGTGCGAGAGAATTGCGAGGGGTGGGGTCAGGGAGGGTAAGACCAGCGAGGCAACACGTGTACAACGCGTGGCGTGAGATGAAACACACAAAGATGCGTAAGACACGTTCAGGCTCACGCTCGCACGAGTTAAAACACTACGGTGCAGCGACAAACCTGACAGATCACCGACAGTCACACTACCACTGAGAATAGAGGGCGTCACTAGTGTCTAAGCAGATTCCTGGGAAAACCCTTGCCTAATGGAAGGGTTAGATTGAGCTTCACGACTGGGGATATGAAGTAAATGCACTTCAGTGACCAACAACATTGTCTACACACATAAGTGCATAAGTGAAAGAGATAAAATATTGAGGAGACCAATACCACAGAATTCCATATGTACACAGTTACAGGGTAAACTCTATCCCTGTGAAATGTCTTAAAGGTGGAGAGATAAAAGCATTGAATGTACCGCATCATTGAAGAGAAAATTGGTAAAAGTGTAAGAGTAAGGAAAGAAAAGTAAGAAAATAACTGCTGCTGTCTTAAGGATATTATGGACTTACCTTGTAAACTTGTCCGTACGTCCCATTGCCAACAACTTCAATAAGCTCAAAGATTCCCGCAGGTTCCTGATAAAAGAAAAATAATAGGTTAAAATATTGTCACTGTACAAATAGAAGGGCTGGTTTTCATAAAGTAGTCAAACTCTAATAAATTTAACAAAAAAAAAAAAAAACATGAAGGAGAGCGGCCTTAAAATTGATTAAAATTAAAATGGAAACTGATGACGCTAAAAAGAACGTACTTCTTTCACATCAGCACAATGATTTAAACTTAAGCAACACTTCAATTATAATTTATAGGGATGAGAAAAACAAACAATGAAAAATAGTGAGAAAGGGAGAAAAGGAGCATACAAAGACAAGAAGACATAATACTGATACAATGACATGACAAATAAATTGTTTTGATGTAGAAGGTATACATGTCACTTGAGAAAAACAAAAGCAGACAGGAATGGGTGTGTGGCTCAGTGGAAATGATATAGGTTAACCTGTCACCAACATTGCACATAGAATGCGAACAAATGAACAAGGTTGAAGAAAACAAAGGGAGAAACGAATAAAATGAAAATGCAGACACCAAAATTATGATAGAAACTAAGCAGTCTACTCAATTGGTGTCTGTAACAAAGAATGAACGCAATAAACAGACCACGGACATTGACCAACAGATACAGAAGAACTTGACGCAGGGACAAGAAAAACGACAGTCCGCGAGAATGGCAGCCGGCCGTTCCTGTGAGAGTCAACTATTACCTTTAAGGCGTTTAAATCAATTTCGTCCAGTGAACAATTTACGCTCGGGGCGAGCGCACTATTCTGCGCCATCTTGCTGACGGGTGCCAAAGGCAAAACACTGCAGCCGCCTTGCCTCCGCTCGCCTAGCGCTAGCGGCCCTGTAGCGGCCACTCCTCCAAGTCACCGAGCCTGGCCTCGCCTCGCGCCTCGTCACACCACCGTCCCGGGAACGGGTACGCACACGCACTCGTGTCCAAGGGTTCTAGAGGTACCGCTACCTCCATAGAACCAAAATATTTTGCCCGCAGTACGTATGAGTCCCCATCCCGTGAGATCGTCACACCTATCATCAAACGCTAAACTCCAGCCAGACGTACAGTGACGTCAGCTAGAGCCACCGCCCTGCACTGCACGGGAGTTCAGCTTGAGACTCCACCCTGCTACAAGGCTGCGGCGGGTGCTGCCAACCTGTAAACATAAAACGAAAACATCTCTGAGAAAAGTGTCCTCACATAGGAAATAGGTGCTTGCGAGATGTTTGGGATACAAGTCCGCTATAATTCCACTAATTTGTGGTATCGCCGAATCAAAGTCTTTCGGGCCGCGTCATGAGTGGAGGTGACACAGCTGTGTTGCCTAGAGTGGGAGTCTGTCAAACTTCCCTCCCACCAGCTACGGCCACCTCTCCCCTTCGATTACCCGCAGTCAATGAACTTTTCCACGATATGAGAGAAAAGCCGCTTCATGTTGTGTATTTGTTATTTGTGTGAAAAACCTTGAGGAAGGATTTTGCCGTTGCCCCGTTAACTAAGCAGGTCCTCCACACACAAGAACGTGACCAGGGGCAAAAGATAACGTATCGTTATGCGCTAGTAGGGTTCGGGGATCGATATGAGTCAACGAACCTTGTGCACAGCACGGGCAATATTTACGACATGAAGGGAAATTAGAAAGATGATGGATAAAATAGAAATGGACTTCCGAAGACTAAGTGGTACTGCGTGTCGGAGCTGGCTGGATTCCCCCCCCTCCCCCCCCTCAAGCAAGAATCAAAATTTCCGATGCCGGGAATCGAACCCGGGCCTCCTGGGTGAAAGCCAGAAATCCTAACCACTAGACCACATCGGATCCTGGTTGCAATAGCACCGCCGCCGCGTACAGTTTGGCATGAAAGATGTTGTGGCCGGCGACGTTGCCGTACTGCCCAGGACCCCCGAGCGCAGTCGGGCTCAGCCGACTAGGCCGAACACAGCCGGAGCGAGCGGATGGGCCCTATGCGCCTGCGCCAGCGGGCCAGCCGAGGCCGAGACCTGCGACCCGCGAAACTTCGAAGCACGCGATAGTTAAAAAACGCAACGCAGGTGTCAGAGGAATCGTGGAATCGTGTCTAACGCTCCACGATGCATCGTGGTATCACGTTCATTTGTCTTCTTCGTTTAATGCTCTGATTAGAACACGTCCACACGGTGGAGTCGTGATTTGCTCTGTGCATCCGATGAAACTTTCGCATTTGGTCGAATGAGTCGCATAGTTTTGGCGGTCGGTCGGCAGGACTCAGCACCACAACGTTGTCGGTGGAGTCGGTCGGACCGTTGCACGGGCATGCAAGGTTGGATAGCACGATATATCGTACTGGATACACAGCGCAGATTCGCGCTTACACATCCGCCTAGCATCCGCGATCGTGAAGAAGACAGCTCGCAGCCCCTCGCCGCGGGGAAGTCCGCGAGATGGCGCCGCAGGGCAGGCTATGGGCGGAGATCAAGGCGCTCAGAAAGCTTAGAGCGCGGGGGCGTGTGTAGTTAAAACGTGCGCATGCATCGATAGCGGCGCCTCGGGTAGTGCTGGAGGGTGCCGTTTTCAGCTGTTTAACTCTCATGTACCTTATTTGACCCTTGAAAGGTGTCAAAATCGAATTATAAATACTCTCCATATAAAACAGCAACGGGCGGAAGGATCAAATTACGCAGAAATAATAATGTAGTACATGCCTAATGGGCATTGAAAGTAACACCCAGCCCCCTCAGCCCTGCCAACAGCTGACGTTATCATCGTGTTCCCCAAAATATACATTTACTGTATTTAATTCAATTCTGACACCTTTCAAGGGTCAAATAAGCACTCTCAGCCCACTTACGTACATTTTGTAAGTAACCACTAAAAATTTTGTGCAGCAGTAATACTTAGGGAATTACTAAGTAATAAGCACAATTTCTTAGTTATTTATTTAGCAATCACCAATAATATTAACTATTTAATTACTTAGAAAAAGTTCGTAAAATACTTAGGAATTTGTAAGGAATACTTAGAAATTCCAAAGTTTAAAATTTTTAGTCGTCTACAAAAGACAAAGTCATTAGTGGGCTGAGAGTGAGGCACAGGAGAGTTTAACAGCTGAAAACGGCACCCTTCAGCAGTTCCCGAGGCGCCGACTTCGATGCACGCATGCATGCAAGTGCACGTTAAAACTACACACGCCCCAGGCGCTCAGGCTGCTGTACTAGCGCCGACTAGCGCTTAGTTAGCGCTGTAGGGACGCAGGACTACTGTGGTGGCGGTGGTGGCGGTGCACCCCGATGACGAAGAAGAGGAAGGAGGGGACAAAAAAGTGGCACGGAGTGCAACATTTTCTCTATGTACTCGTGCCCTCTCCTCTCCCACCAACCAATTCGAGATCATCTCGGTCCCGAGCTTGTCGCGGACACGGAAGACGGCGCTGCGCGCTGTGCGCCCCGCCCTGCCCCGCCCAGCCCCGCCCGGCCCCGCCCGGCCCCGCCCGGCCCCGCCCGGCCCCGCCCGGCCCCGCCCGGCCCCGCCCGGCCCCGCCCGGCCCCGCCGCGCGCCTGCCCGGCCTGCCCTGGGGCCGGTATACTCCTCATGTCGAAATGAACGGAGTGTCCCGCTCGTTTGTCCGCCTCTTGACCCGCTTCCGTTTCCACCCGCACCCCTAATTTTAGATTGAAGAACGTGCCTGTGGCTGGGCGGGCTAGGCGGGGTGGTTTTATGACAGCCAGTCGGCCGCGGGGCTTTAGGGCGGGCGGAGCCAGGGCGGAGCCGGCGGAACCCTCCTGCCGCCTGCCCTGGCCTGCCCGGCCCGGCGCGCCGGTCTGCTAGTCTCGCCCGCAGCTGGCCTGTCCTGCAGGGTGATTCCGCACACTGGTTTCGTCGCTCTATCCTTGTCGCACTCATGGGGCACGGCCTAAGGTGCAAGTGAGAGGGCACTGCAAAACGGTGTTCGGAATCGCCTTGCTGCTGCCCCCAGCCCCACTCAGGCCCCAGGCCCCAGGCCCCAGGCCCCAACCCCCAGCCCACAACAGCCCCCTGCCTCTTTTCCCCTGCTCTAGCTACGACGAGCAGAATGCTGTGCCTGGGCCTCCGGCCGAACCGGGTCTATTCAACAGGCAAAGTTCCCTTCGGCCACGCAGCAGCAGCCTGATTCTGAAGATCGCTTTCGTAACTAGGGACGCATGAGTGCGACTGGGAAGAAGGAGCGAGAGATCTTGAATCAGACGGTAGTACTGTATCAGTGGAGAGAGAGAGAGTAAGTGAGAGAGAGAGAGAGAGAGAGAGAGAGAGAGAGAGAGAGAGAGAGAGAGAGAGAGAGAGAGAGAGAGAGAGAGGGAGAGAGAAAGAGAGATACCTTGGCCACACCAGGAGAACCCCAGGACAGGGTGAAGACACCCTGGTCGGGCCGCGCCTGCAGCCCCGGACCGACAGGACGGGACCTCGCCCTCGCCCTCGCTCCTAGAGCCGCGCCGTGCCGCGAGGCGCGAGCCCGGCGATATCTCAGCTTTATTTTTGGCCCGAGTTTCGCTGCCGGCCGTGTCCGGGCCGCGCGCCGCCCCACTCACCTCCGCCCCCGGCGGCCCCCCCCCCGCCCCCTCCCCCGGCTGCCCACAGGCCCCTTGAGCTCACACGTTCAGTGGGGCCGCACCCTACGAGTGCGACAAGGAGAGCGAGACGAAACCACTGTGTGGAACACTGCTGTGCTGAACACTGTTCGCAATGATCCTGCGGGGAGACCGTGCAGTGGGCTTCCGAGTGGCGCCAGCTCTACCCTGCCCACCCCCGGACACGGACACGGACACGCACGTAACATTACGACCAGGGCGACACGGCCGGGCAATGCCGAGACGTGGATGTACACAAGTGCGCAATAAATCAATGGCCATATTGACTGCCAGTTGGGCCCAAGGAGGGTCGTGAGAAGATTCGGCCTGCGCGGGGCCGGTGCCGCGCCGTCGCACCCAGACAGCGCAGGGAGCAGGGGGGTAGGGTGCATCGGATCTCTGGTGGACGCGGGACGCGGTCGGGCCGAGCCGAGCCGCGACGGGCCTGCGGCAGTGCGGCAGGAATAAGTGCTCCATCGCGAATCAGAGCGCAAGTATATGAGAATAGCCGGGCACCTGCCTGGCTGGGGCTGTGCACCGCCTGCACCCCAACCCCTTTGTGTTGGTCTGGCGAGCGCGCGCATGACGTGAGGGGCGCAGCGGGGCCGGGGGCCGGGGGGCTGGGCCAGTCTAGCCTCAAGGGCCGTGAAGGTCGCAGACAAAGTCAAATTCAAAGCCATTGAGACCAGAACAGCCGTGCACCTTCCCTCCGCTACCCTCTTATTTAGATCAGGAGCGTAGGGACCGCACAAGGGGTTCATTGAGCCCCCCTGAGAGCCCCGGGAGGCTCCGAAAAGCAGCCGGGAGGGGGCGCCTGACAGCGCAACGAAGGGTCGCAGGAAGGGCGCCTAAGGGCTGCACCCTCCCTACTAAAAAACTTTCGTATAGGAACCCATAACCTCTGCTTCAGGTTATTTGGCGGGCCGGCGAGTTCTAGGCCTGACTCGGCCCACTTGTACAAGTTGTAGGCAAGGCACTGGAAAGTGGCACTCCGAAGAACAACGAAGTGCTGCATGAACCGCACGCGGCACGGGTCTCTGTACGGAGGAATGTTAAATATTTGATTAATATTGGTGATTTTGACGAAAATTGCATGAATTGAAGCAGTAAATCAAAAATTATGTGTAAGGCTTCATGTCATATTACCAGTAATATCGGTATTATTCACGCAATATTTAACGTATCAAATAAGTTGACGACCCCTAGGGCAGCCGAAAGCATGAGGCAGCAGGGAGGGAGGAGGGAAGGGCTGATTGCCTCCGCTTCCCGGTTGCCGTCCTGCTGTGTGGCTCGGGGCGCGGGGCGGCGCGTGCCGGGCAGCCCCCAGATTCAGAGGATCGTTTAGTAGTGCTCTCTCACTCACTCCTGGTGGCTGAGACCCATGCATGTGACAAAGACGGAGATACGAAAGCGCACTTCTGAATGTGACTGCTGGGGCTGTGGGTGGGGCGGAGCGCCTCCCGTCTTCTCGCTTGCACCGCGAGGCGCCGCGGCGCACCGGCCGCGGCCCGGGTGTTTACATGCCCCCCCCCCCTCCCCCCGCCCCGCCGCGCCGTGCCGTGCAGGACCGGCGCCCGCTCACTGCTTGGCCAGTCGGCCTCACGGCCAGCTCCGACCAGTTTGTGTGAGGGCGCTCGGCGCGGCTCGGTCCTTCCCTCGCGCCGGGGCGTAGCGTGGCGTGGCGTGGCGCGGGGTGGCGCGGTAGTAAGCACAGAACCGGAAACGTTTGCGGAAAACGAAACGCGCGTGAAGTGGGCAGTGGTTGTGGTCGAGGTCGTGCTGTGCAGGTCTGCAGGCCTGCGGCCCGAGGGCACCGCCAGCGCACCGGCCGCACCGGCTTAGCTGAGAGTGCAGGTAAATGCCCGGGGGGGCAGGGGCCAGGCCAGTGGGCCAGGCCAGGGGGCATGACATGAGAAGCCTTCCGGAGGTCGCCTGTGTCGGGGAATCGAAGATAAAAGTCTGTTACGACCGGTCACGACAACAAACATTCTGTTTGGGAGAACAGTCTTTCAGTGTGGACAGCAGGTTTGCAAATCTGGCCCATGGGTCTCCCAACCAAGTTTGTCTCTCAGCAGATCCAAATCTAATTATGCAGAATAGATTGTTCCCAAGGCAGAATGTATGTTGTCGTAACAGACTTCGAGCTCGCCCAACAAATATTTAGTTCCTGTAACAAAAAAATATTTGTTATGTCTTTTGAAGCATTTTTTTTTGTCTTTAGCTAAATCTTTTTTCCGCGGAGTTGGGCCGTGAGTAGCGAATGAATGTGACGAGGGGAGAGTGCGGGGTCGAACCTTGTAAGTGGTGCGCGTGACTCCCCGGACGGGAGGACCTCGAGAGGCGCTCCGGGTGTGACAGTGACAGTGAGAGAGAGTACACGTAACAGAACGCGGGTTCGTCTACCCGCTCCAGACGTCAGGCGCCATGATCCCCATACTAGGCGGGCAGGCAACATTGCGCCGTGGTTTCTGTTACAAGGGGCGCGGGTGTCATTCGGATAACAGCAAACGCAGTTAAAGAAAGCAGTTTGAGGACTGGTATGTCAAGGATCTACTTGCTCACTGGGCACCCCTATAGACTCGGTAAGGGATTCAAATTAATACCAGCACTGTTTGTTGTGAAGTTTTCAGATTCAGATTGGTCGTTAACTTGCACATGGTTAGCACGTGGCTGCTCGGGGAAAAGCATGGGAAAAGGGAGGGGGGAAGGGTAAGGGGGCCTCCGCTTACTGTTTACTGCGAGTAGAGCGCCGCACCGCGCCGGCACACCTGCAGAGCTGAGCTGAGACGGGACCGCCCACCTAGAAGTCTGTTGTTTAGAAAAGCCGAAAATACACATTTTTTTGATGGTACGATCGCAGCTATTGCCATCATCGCATTCGTATAACACTTTCGACCAAAATATTGCACGACCCTAATTCATATTTAGTCTGTTTAATTGGAAACTCTAGTAAAAAATAAGCTTAGCCGGTTCGGTTACCGCGGTCAGAACTTTAAAAAAATTGACATAAAAGAAAAAGAAGGGGAGGAAAATAGTCGAGGGGTTGCCCACTCAGTCGCCCAGCCTGGTGGGCCATCCTGCCTCACGCAGGGACCGGGTCCACCAGGTCTACGCAATAGTGCAGCAGCGTGCACCCCCGTCACCCGATAGGCCCGCCCGGGCACGCCATCTGGGTTCGCGTCTTCCGCTTTAGCACGCGCGAAACCTGATAAACGGTGGGGAAACATCACCCGCGGGGAAAATAGTGCGTGGGATGTTGCGCTGTACGGCGTTTCGCACAATAGCATGAGCGAGGGGCTAGACATGGGGTGGCGGGGCGGGGCGTGGCGGGGCGGGGCGGGGCGGGGCGGGGCGCCCCTCGTTACCGCCGCACCACACTGCACAGCACCGCCTCGCGGTTTTTTCTTCACTGCTAAATATACCGTGCCTCCTCTCCTCAGCGCCCCCCGCCCCGCCCCGCCCCGCCACGGCCCGCTCCTCCCGGCCAGTAGAGGCTCGATATTAACGACGGACCGTCACGTGACGTGAGAGGAGGGCGACACTCGCGTGAGACAATGAAGGTGGGCATCGCGATCGCCCTTACCGCGCACCGCCGCCGCACATCCGCCACAACCCACCCCGCTTCGTCGCGCCCCGCCCGATGTACGGCGTGCTGGCACTGCACCGCTCCCGGCACGGGACAGGACAGGACGCACTCTATTCTTTCCGGTGTCTTCACAGCATTTTTTTTCAAGGCAGAGAATGTTGCGTTCTAAACTTTTTCAATTCGAAAGGTTCAAAGGGAGGTTTGGCGCCCTAAGACAATCAGCTCGAGTGTCTCGCTGGCCTCATTCTACGTAAAAGAGTTGGGGGATGAAGACGGATGGTGGAGAGAGGGAGAGAGACGGGCAGGCAGACAGACAGACAATTGGGCTGTTAAAATAGCCCACGCACTCTTAAGTAAACTGTCTCGCCCACTTTAAAAGACCATTCTGCTTCTTGGAAAAGAGGAAGTAAAGAAGTACAAATATCGATCCTCACTTCTCTGTTCTCTTTTTCTAGGCAGCGGAATAGTCTATTACACACCTGCTTTTTTTAATCACTCTGCGCCCAGTGGAATAAGAGGTTTGTGTCAATCTTTACAAACTTGTCGCCATTTCACCTTATTCTTATCAAAGCATATTTTTCAAAAAGCTGGCCTCTGTTTCCACAAATTTTTCCAATGCAGTTATTCTCTTTTAATTATTTCATACGCTTCAATAATTTAATCATTTAAAGTAAACGCATCACTTGCCATGATTGCCGCAACTTATCGTTGCTCTCGGAATGGTGTGCGAGTCGGAGTCACCTGCAGTGTTGTGATGAGCAGGTGCGTCCTTTCCACCCCCTCACTACCACCCGCACCACCATCCCATCACCGGCTTGCCCCCTGCCCTGCCCTGCACCGCAACAAATCGAGAGCAGAGGATCACATGCCAGCTCTCTCCGAAGCGTGGCGAGGACACGGCGCCGAGAGACACGACACTGCGACACTGCTGTGAAAGAAACGAGTACACTGGAAAAACAAAGGCGCGATGTCCTTCCGGGGGTGCTTAACCCGTTTTAAGGGTGCTAAAGAGTGCATTTTTAGTATTTTCTCAAAGTTTTCTGTATGGGAACACCAATTACATTTTAGGATACATAATCTCATCCCTCGCAAATTTCCACGTCAATCGAGTCTATTTGTTATAGAGTTCTGATCAGCGGTCAGAAAATGAAACGCCGTTGAGATCAGACAGAATAATATTCATAGAAAACCTAACCTTCACATTTCTTTTGGACACGATAGCCAAGGAAGTATCAGAGATGGAGACAGACGCTTCCCATTCTATCCGAGCCGAGACTCATTCCCCCCTCCACGCTTCTTCTTCCCGTGCTAGCGACGCTCGGCTACCGCATCCCACTCTATATGAACCTCGACTCATTTCCCCCTCCATGCGCCACTCCGCGCGAGCCTCGCTCGACCCCCACTTCCCATGGTCGCGCATCCTAGGCTGCAATGCCCGCGAAAGCACCTCTGAGTTTAAGCTGCTTCCAACCAATGGTAGTAAAGGACATTGTATAGAAAACTATAAAACTTGTCCTGACTTGCTCCTGGCCAATGGGAGTACGTAGCAATGTCGTCATTCCACCAAAATCCCTTGGAGCGGCTCAGTCGAGACGCGACCACAGTCAGTCGACAGGCAACCCCCGAACTGGAAAGGTGTTCACCAGTATCGTCGGCTCACCCCTCTGCTAGGACTTGTCTCCACCCTGGTCTTTCACTTATTCGTGATCAGCTCACAGTGACTCCAACTTGCATCATCAGAGTAAGTTAACCGATAGCGTAAATTTAAGATTATTGTAAGAACGTTTGTAATTGCGTATTGCCTAATAAAACAATTTATTCTATAAAACTGTGTCTTGCTTTATCGGAAACATTAACAGACGATAGTCAGTGGACTGTGAATTGAACAAAGAACGAGCCTCCGAGAACAAATCTCAAAGTGGAATAGTCGGTGATCATAACGTGGTTCCGATACCAGCCCTGACTTGCGTTTGTGTTTTCGATATTTGCATGACTCCTTTAGTATAAATTCAACTAACGCCCCCCTTTGTTCCTTAAATCTCTCTCAAACTCCTCGTGCTAGTTCTTTTGCAATACGCCATTGTATGAATACGCCTAAGTCACATACAACGAGTCCTGTGTTTGTCCAAGCAGAATCCGATTCAAATATCAACAATTTAATTTTTTTAGTCAAAATTTTATCCAACTGTGTGAACATTTTCATTTGTCTTATTGAAACGTTAAAGTCTCAAAGAATTTCATTTTGACCCTGAAATTACAAACTTAAAACATTTTTATCTGTTCTTTTGTCTCAGTTTTGCCTTATGCTCCTTATGTTGAACAGACCATATGAATGAAGAATTAGAATTTTTAGAGCAGGTACAACTTTTAATTGATAGCAACAAATCTGTCAAGTATCCGTATTTTGTCCTTACGACAAAAGACTCTCTTGATAATCATTTGATTCATCTATTTAGCGTCCAACTCGCAAAATCCCAACGACTCATATGTTCAGCATATATAACTGAACATCCTCGTGAATCTAAACAATTAAAAGCGATCAGAACATTTACGGCCGCTGCACCTCCTCTTGCACGCCGCGGCGATCATTCACTTCTTTGTGTAACTGCGCGACCTGACCCTAGCACTAACATCTTGCGTTTGAGTGTTCAATCAGTTTCAATTTTTGTTCGAAATTGCGAAATACGTGGATTACATTTGCGAAAATTAACTGAAGGTTTTACTCTTGCTTTAAAAGCTGTTTCGTTGTGCGTTGCAAATTACGAAAATTTAACTTTTTGTTTCCCTGTCTTACCCGTTCTTGCTAATTTACGCATAAGAATGGCGCAGCCGAATGACCCTGTTGCAAATTTAACCCTTTCGCCTACCCTCCCCGAATTTTCTGGTGGACACGATGAGGATGTTAAATTATTTACTGATCGCCTTTGGCGGGTCTTTAATTGCTATCCCACAATGACGGACACTCAAAAATTACTCTTACTCGAAAATCAGTGCAGAGGCGATGCGCTTGCTCTCATTCATCGAGAATATCAAAATTTAGCTGACACACCCTTGCCAAATCGGGAACGTACCGCTGCTGAAATTTTGGATCATCTAAAGACTCAATTGCGTAGCGGTTTCGCATTCAATGCTGATCAGGATTATTATAGGGATTTGCTTCGTTCTCGAGTCAAGAATGATTCGGAAACATTCCAACAATATGCTCAGAGTGTTCTTACATTGTGTCGCAAAGCTCAGATAGTAACTGAACAAGAAAAAATAAATCACATCCACAAAGGGCTCCCGTTGCACCTTGTAACTTCTATAAATCCAGATGATTATGCAGCCGTTAATGATTTCATCAATAAAGTCCAAACCCTTTATAAAGCACACAAAGCTAGTGTACGGGCCCATTCTTTGAAAGCTTTGGAAAATTTTTCCACACCTCAACTTTCTAACGTTCTTCCTGGTCAGCTATCTGTCCCAACCCCGGCAGACTTTTGTCCGCCGATGGTGAAATCCGAACCAAACGCCCTCCCTTTCACCTCTGCAATCCCAGCGTCCGCCATTAAAGCGGAAGCCCAGCCCAATGCCAGCGCGGCCATAATTGATTCCCTCGTCACTAAACTCACTGCTCTGGTGGAGCCCCCCAAGCCTAAACCACTTTCAAAAGAGGAGGCATCTGTTGCTGCTTTGGACAATATAATTTCCAAACTCGCAACTATGGTGCAGCCCGCTGGCGTCCATGCTGTTTCCTACAATGGCGGCCACGACTCCCCACGTGACGGCAGTACAGATCGTAAAAATTTTACTCGCAGTGACGATGGTAATGGCCGTCCTCCTTATCAGTCCTCTCGACCCAACCAAGGTCGTCATGATGGTAATAGGAATCCTGACATGCGTCGTAACAACTACAATCAACACTACAACAATTACAACAATTACAATCGCAATTATGATAACTACAACAACTACAATCGAAACAACAGTAATAATAACAACAATCGTCCTCGTCGTTTTGATAACAATTTCAACAACAACATGAATCGATATAACAATCGCCAAGGACAAAACATGAACAATAATGCTGGTTATGGTAATAACCAACGCATTTTCAATAACAACTCTAACAACTACAACAACTCACAACGCTCACAAGATGCGCGTTACTCAAATCAATCTTACAACAACAACAGCAATAATAACAACAACAACAACAACAACAACAATAGCAATCATAATCACCAGCCTCGTAGAAACTCCCTTACCAATCCTAGTTATAGGGTTCGTCAAACCCCTGAAAATTATTCAGTTCCCGAATTTTCCCGTCGTATTGACGACTCTGATATTTGTGATTTTTGTTCCGGAAATCATGATCTCCGCTCCTGCCCTGTTCGACGTTCCATGAATGTTCCAAAAAACGAGTAACAGCGCAAACTGCTCAACACGATGGGCAAGTTTGCGTCGTGTCATTCTGTGAGTCTGACTCATTTCAACTCAACTTTACTGATATCCACACTATCCCTGTTCCTATGGATGGTAATTGTTTATTTTCTAGTGTTAGTGTGGGTTTGTGGAATGACATCACTTGTGCGGGTGGTCTTCGAAACTTTACTGCAAAGTATATTTTTGATAATTGGTCAAAATTTAAACATTTTGCTTTTATAGGTGATAATTTCCAAATCAATAAACATGATTATTACAACCACATTTCTAAACCTGGAGTTTTTGCCACCATTTGCGAAGTGTATGCTATTGCTTTACTTTTACACATTAAAATAGTAATACACCAACATGAAAATGTTTCGTCTTATGCAGCAGATAATCCTACAGAAACTTTGTATCTGAAATTTACAGGAGACATTGATAAGGGACATTTTGAGCCTTTCTTTCCCTTGCGACAAAACACGATGAAAACTTATAGTCAAGCAGTGCGTTCCGTCCGTTTCGACGATTCAACCCAGGATGTGCTGCAATCTAGCACCCGAAATCGAAAATTCGATGCCACCTTAACCAACCGCCTCCCATCTCCCCCTCCCCCACCCCTACTGTCTCCTCTGCTTTCGTCTGAAGTGTGTCCAGCTAGGCGAGGCATAGTCGAATGTTCGAGCTATGATACGCCACTATCCTCTCCATGTGAGACTGTTTTTCAAAATTCATTTTCAGCTGATACCCCTAATGCTTTATCTCCGTATGAAGAATACTCTGTACAGGTGAATCGATCTTTTAAACACGACTTACCCCCTCAACCCAGTAATTTAAATAAACGTGAACAAACTTCATTTGAATTAGATACTAATTTTACGTTGCCTCCAATTAATATCCCGTCAGCATTTGGCAAACTAAATTTCATTGAACCAAAACAGACACAAAAGCAAATTGATAATTTTTACCCCCTCCCTTTTTCTCAGCTTACCCCAAGTGATTTAAATACGGTCTGTTCTCTTCAACTACCGATTCCCCCTCGTAGTTACTGGTATTTACCAATAACAATTAACAATATACCAACAAATGGCTTACTTGATTGCGGGAGTACATTGTCTTTAGCGCATTCCGATTTGTGCGATCTATCAAAACTGGATCAGACACCAACTTTTCCACGGCTGCGCACAGCGGCTGGATTACCAGTAAACATCAAGGGTGTTTATCACACGACTATGCGCTGTGGAAAATTTGAAATACCCCATTCCTTTTACGTTTGCAGTGAACTTGCACACCCAGTCATTCTTGGATTATCATTTTATTATCAGTTGTCAGTCGTTGCCGACTATGGTAAAGACACATTACAAATAACACATAAAGGCATAACGCAAACTTTTGAATTCAAAAATAAATACGAACACACACTTGTTACACAAATCTCATTAATGGACACTTTCCCTCTCGCACCGGATGTTGCTTTTTCCAGCGACAGGAAAGTACTTTCTACGCGGGCTGTACTCATTCGCCCACGGGGTTTTGCGTCCGTTCCTTTCGAAATACGCCCTCTCCCCTTAACGGGTGCAGCTATTTTCACCATGTCCCCTCATTTAGCAGATCAATTAAATGCAAAAGATGTTGATTTCTTAATAGAAGATGGCCTTTCCTCCATGAGACTCTATAATGATACCGATAACCCTGTTTATATCCATCGCTCACAAACGTTGGGTAAAATGCCTTCAGCTGACTTGGAGTTAGCTTCAATTGTCACTTCGTTACCTCATTTACCCCCTTCCTCCCCACCCTCTTCCTTGTCTCGCTCTTCACCATGCGCGTTTTCTCTTGTCGCGTCCGCCACGGAGAATGACTTAGTGGAGATTAAGATACCCACAGCAGCACCTGCCAATGAAACAGGTGATCCGTTCCCCTTGGATTATTTTACAATTTCCCCTGACCTATCTCCCGAACAAGATGAAAAATTACGCGCTCTTTTGATTAAATACAAACACTGTTTTGCAGTTGACTGTACTCAAATGAAACGTCCCTGCATTTACAAAGCACATCTCCCGGTTCGTGACGATCACCTTGTTAGTTTCACTAGACAGTATCCATTGCCACCAAAACAAGCGGAGTACGCTGAAAAATATGTGCAAGAGTTAGTTCGCACAGGACTTGCAGTTGAAAAAGATAGTTATTACTGCTCTCCTGTTCATATAATTCTGAAACGCAAGAAACATGAAGACGAAGAAGACACTTATAGGTTTCTTTTATCCATGAAACACATAAATGCAACTATTTTGAAACGACATAATCATGCCATACGCCCTGCTCGAGAATTAATAGCAAAGTTAGCTTTTAAAAACTTTTATTGCTCAACAGATTTATGCAGTGGTTTTAATCAAATTGAAATAGACGAGAAAAGTCAAATGTTAACTGGATTCTGTGTCCAAGGACGTTTCTACCAGTTACGAAGGTTACCCCAAGGAAGTCGCCAGTCTGTTAGTATTTTCACTAGCGTACTTCGAAAATGTTTTCATGACTTAATGGACACAAAAATCTTTAGTTTTGTTGATGATATCTTTTGGGGAAATGAACGTTTTGAAGAAGCATACGACACACTGGCTTTGTTGTTACAGCGGTGTGAAGAAACATCACTTTATTTAAATCCTCGGAAAACAGAATTAATGTTAAATAAAATTTCCATCCTAGGTGTAATTGTAACAAATGAAGGTACAGCACCTGATACAAAACGATTTCGCCCTCTTGAACAATTGTTAAATGTTACTTCTAAATCAACTGCTCGCATGGTATATGGATTTTTTTCGCACTGGCGGAAGGCTCTCAAAGGGTTTGCACAACGTACAAAAATAATAAATGACGTCACTCGACCATCAGCTAAATTTGAATGGACCCAAGCACACCGCGATCTTGTCACAACATTATATAATGAACTCAAGTCGACCTTTTTGGTCCACTTCTGTCCCACGCGTCCCACAAAAATACTTAGTGATGCTTGTCGCATTGGTTTAGGGGCGGAAATTCTTCAATTGTCTGAAGTAGATAACAAATGGCGTCATTATGCCTTCTTTTCACGCCGCACTACAGACCCTGAAACGCGGTTTCCTATACTGCATCTCGAAGCACTTTGTATAACTGAATGTTTGCAAAATTACCGTTACGAATTATTGCAGTGCACTTCCCTTGAAATAGTAACCGATTCATCTGGTCTCCTTAACATAATGGAACTTAGAAACCCGTCAATGCGTGTGGCACGTTATATTGAGTGTTTATCTCAATTTCCTATTACTAAAATATCCTGGAGAAAGGGAACGGCCAACTCTGCTGATCCCCTTAGTAGAAATCCTGATAGCGAAACCATGCCCACAAATCCCCATGGCCCTTCCCCTAAAATACCTTGCGATGACATGTTTGCAACAGCGCTTTCACCCGATGACGATACTCTTATCAATAATTCAAACAAGCCTTTTCTCTCTGGTCATTCATGCGTCGTTCAAAAAGTCCCGCGTAAATCTAATATTATTTCTGGTTTTCAAAATGAATATTCTTTTCTCTCCAATTTTTACAACTCCCCCATCTTGTATAAAGGCATCACTTTTCCAACAGTGGAACACGCCTACCAAGCTCAAAAGGCAGTCACAAAACACGATTTTGAGCACATAGCTTCGGCACGGACACCTGCGCAAGCGCGATCGCGAGGGAAAACCATAGACTTACGACCCGATTGGGAAGAGAACAAACTTCAAATAATGTATGATCTTTTATGTTTAAAATTTTCACCCTTCACTCAACTTGCAAACAAACTTATCGAAACAGGAGACGATTTGTTAGTCGAAACAAACCAACATCATGATCAATACTTTGGCGATTGTGTTTGTTCAATCCATCGTAGGGCGCCTGGATTAAACTGGTTAGGCAAACAACTCATGATGATTAGGGAAAATTTGCGTGCTAATAACACTGATAATCCCCCGTGCCCTCCCATGCCACCACCTGATTCATCCCATGATTTACCTATCTCTCCTCACCCTTCACCCCCAACTTCCCCACCCCCTTCCCCTTCTGATCCAAAAGAAGAAGGTATTGTCGATGCGAAACTTGAACAACAAAAGGACAAAGCTATTATGGAAGTTCGTGAACTCTTGTTACAAGACGACCCTAAAGTCAAGGATGCATTTACTTTAATTAACGACATTGTTTATAAAGTTGGCCCACCACCACAAATCTATGTTCCACAACACCTTCGTAGCCTTGTGTTGTACGAAGCACATAACTCGCCAATATGTGGTCATTTCGGAGAAACAAAGGTTTTATCGCGTTTGAAAACATTCTTTTGGCCGGGTAAGACAGTTGACGTAAAACTCTATGTCAAAACCTGTGAAATTTGCCAAGCACATAAAGGTAAAAACAGATCACATGGTGTCTTAACGCCCATTCAACCGTCATTTGTAAATGAAATAGTAACAGTAGACATCAAATACATGCCTACTTCACGACAGAATTTCAAATATTGTGCTGTGTTTGTTGAAAATTACACACACTTTTGTTCCGTGTTTCCCATGCGCACACTCACGGAAGCAGAAACAATTAGCGTCATGAAAAAGTACGTATTACGTATGGGATTTTTTAAAACTTTGTTAACTGATTATGGTAGTTCTTTTTGTGGAAAAGCTTTCAAAAAGTTACTTCATTCATTTGGAACTAAAATTCAATACTCCCCCGTTGCTTACCATTCTGTTTCGGGAGCAGCCGAGGTCGCCATACGCGATATTGGTAACACAATATCTTTATTGTGTGATGAAAACCTATCTGATTGGCCTGACCTACTCGATATCGCCGCCTTTGCAGTCAACACATCGAAACGTACATCTTTGAATTGTTCGCCATGGAACCTCTTATATGGAACGGAACCGCTTACACCGCTTACAATTGTCTCTCATGTCTTGCCCCCTAAAGTTTCACCAACTGAAAAATTAAAACGTCATTTTCAAATGCGTTTAGACTCTCGCGCATACCTTGCTACGGCACAACAAAAGCAAAAAGAATATTTTGATAAAAAACGTAAGGACGTACGTTACAAAAAAGGCGACCGTGTGCTTGTATTCCGGCAATGTAATAAGAAATATCGTAAATTTTACAGAAAGTACGTACCTGCAAAAGTCATTCATCAGTCCGGGCCAAGTTCGTATATCCTACGAGTACCATACAAAGGCGGATTTAAATCAATGAAACACCATGTACATCACATGAAACCTTTCCCCAAACGTCCTTTACATCTTCGGCTTCCTCCGCTCGCACCTCAACTACCGTGTCTCGCTTCCCTATTGCCCGGCCCTTCAACAACTCATCCTTTGCGATTGTTGTCATGGAATGTTAACAGTTTCCGTGCACTTTGCCGAAAAGGTACATTTTCATTCCTCATGAAGAGGGAATACGATATTATATTGTTACAAGAAACGAAATGTTTGCCTTTTATCATGCGTGCCGCTTTTGAACCCATTGGTTACTTAACTTTTACGCTTCCAAGTGAAAATAGAGGCTATGCTGGAATTTCTATCATCACACGACTCACGCCTGTTCGTGTGATAACAGGTTTTTATTCAGACGCCGATACGGAAGCACGATCAATAACACTATTTTACGAAAACTTCATAACTGTTTGTTTCTATGCCCCGTTTGCAGGAACAAATTTGGAAAAGCTCGATAAGAAAACTAAGTGGTTAGGACAGTTCTTAGCATTTTTAAGTACTCTTTTGGAGCATAATTTACCTATCATTTTAGGAGGAGATATCAACATTGTGCACACACCCCTCGATGTGCACCCGAAAGAATCATTGCGGTTCGCAGCTGGACAAACACAGATTGAACGTGATTTTTTTACTTCCATTTTGGACTTAGGCTTTGTAGACGCGTTTCGATTTTTGCATCCTACCGATGTCGCCTATTCGTTTTGGAGTTTTTACCCGTGGTACCTCCGGGATCAAAACCAAGGGTGGCGTTTAGACGTATTTTTTGTTACTAAGAATTTAATTCCTTGTTTACAAACTTGTGACATTTTAACAGACATCAAGGGAAGTGATCATGCCCCGGTCTCGTTAACTATTTCACAGGTTTCAAGCCCTTGCATGACACCCCCTCCCCCGTTACCCCCTCCTCTCTTCCCTCCACTGTAATTTATTTCTTTGATACATGTCAAATGATTATATTGCCTTGACTTTTTTTTTCAACAAGGAAAAAGATGTGCGTGCTTTATCTCCTCTTTTGATATTTTTATTTGAGCGATTAACTCCATTTTATCAGAATTATGGCTTTCATTTTTGTGTTCTTTGACTACATCAGAAAATATTTGTAAATCATCAGAACACCTGCGTGTTCTGCCTTTCAATGAGACAATACATATTTTTGCGCGTTTTGCTGTCTATTTTTCGTTGTTATTCACAACTTCTCTCCCTTTGATTATTATACGCATGGCATTTTTGTAAATCATCAGAACACCGACGTGTTCGATAGCAACAAGTTTTTTTGCATTATTTTATTGCATTTATAACATGTTAGTAGTGAGCTGCTGGTCAGCAAGTTATCCGAACGCATAGTTACGTTTTGTATTTTATCCTGGGCCCGGGATACGTATTTTCGACTTTCTAATGCCATGAGATGCATTTTATGATTTTCCATTTTGATTTGATATTTTGAGTTTTGCACCATGATTGTGCTAATATATGATTTTCCATTTTGATGATTTGATATTTTGAGTTTTGCACTATGATTGTGCCAATATATGATTTTGCATTTTAATGACTTGATATTTTGCGTTTCGCACCATGATTGTGCCGATATATGCTTTTGCATTTTGATAATTTGTTCTTTTGATTTTTTGCGCTATGAATTGTGCCGCAGTATGATTTTCTACTTGACTCATTTGATATTTTGATTTGTGTACTATAATTTTGTCGTGATTTGATTTGCTTTTGTTCTACGCGCAAAAATATATATCCCAAAATATTTAACACGCCAATCGCTCCATTATACGTATTTTATTTTTTACAAAGTGTACTTAGGTATTTAGCTTCGCACATCTTTTCTATAGAATTTTATATTTTGTTTTCAGATGCGTCTGTTCCATTGCTACGGAGACATATTAACTTCTCCACCATCGCATGCAATTGTCCAAGCCATAGCTCAGGATGCAAATACAAACAAAGGTCTCGCCAGATACCTTGAACAAACCTTTCGCATGCGAAATGAAATCCGAGCAAAATATAGGCCCATACCCTCAGTTGTCCCCATTTATCGTAATGGACGCCTAATTCTGAATGTTGTAACGAAAAGATTTTCCAGGTACAGGCCAACAAACCGAATGATTTATAACGGCCTACTCGCTTTACGAGAATACGTCATCATGTATAAAATTTCCCATCTGGCTATCCCAGAATTCAGTTGTGGGCTTGATGGGTTTTCCGTTGGAAAATTGATTCATTATCTGGAATTTCTTTTCGATAAGGATGATGTAGAAATAGTCATGTATCATTGGAACTGATGTAACCTCCTCTCCTTTCCCCCCCCCTTTTTTTTTCCCTTGCCCTTCTGCCCTCTTTTTCTTTCTTTCCTTTCCACAATATTTTCTTTTCTTTTACATAGAAATATTTCTTCCCTACTCTAGAGCCGTTCCGTCAAAATAATGTTTAGAACCTTTCTACCTTAAAAGCTGCACTCGCTATGATTTTAATTCAGAATTTTACTCTGCTCTCCCAGAATGGAGCAGCAATATTCTGGTGATCTAATCCAGTGGGAAAATACGGATATTGACGACTGGAGGCGCCAAGAGGAATTAAAACGGCTGCGAAATGGTGAAATCCGATCTCATCCGCATTGGCATAACGCCCCACCCCCACAAGTGTACTATACACGAGCAGAATCTTTTGCATGTGCTAACCCTCAATGCCCAGCCCATGGATACCAAGTACGGACGTTTATGCATCCGTCATTATGGACGACCCATTTCATTGACATGCGTTCGTGCTATAGACAGCTTATAAAGCGCCCCGGACAGCCCTCAGACGGAACTGCTCCTAAATTGCCCAGACGCCATTAACTCTCTATCGTTGTTATATTTTTTTGTGTCTTGTTTTCTTTTCCCCAATGTTCCCTCAAAATTCTCCATAAGTATTTTCCCCCTTTCTTTCCTGCCTTTCCCACATATTAATCCTTTATTATATTTTATGTTTTAATTGTATTATCTTTATCCTTTTGATTTATTTTTAATCAATATTTACTCTTTTTATATTTGATTTTAAACACATGCCACAAAGGCATCATTTTTTCTTTGTTGCAGTCTTCCACTCCAACATGGCGGTGGTTCCGCTTTGGTTCATCTTTCTTTGCTCCGTCAGTTTTCTCGCTGCTGACCCTGTACCGCCACAGTCGGACGAAGAAAATCAGTTGTATGCTTATGACTGCACCAAACCGATTTCTAGTGAACGGTACTCTCTAATTGAAGTCGGTCAATGTGTCCGTCCTACATCTTTATATGCCGAAACCAATAGAACGGCTCAAATTTTGCAAACGAAACAATGGGATGAAACAGAGGTCTTTTCCTGCGACGTTTTTGTAACGTTTACAGTTTCACAGTGCACTTTTAATTACCACACAACTCTCGTTCGTTCCTATAATCGTGTCATCACACTCACACGTGAACAGTGCAACAAAATACATGTGAACAAAGAATATGTGTTTTATGGAATTACATTCGACGTCAAAGAAAATGGTGTTACACATGCCGACAGAATCATCGTCGGTTCTCGCGACAAAGATGGTTATTGCAAAAACGGTGTTTACCCATTTCAAGACGTGGTTACGAAAGAAACATACAAAGACGCTGTCGTAGACGCGAAACTTCGTATAAAACTACAAAAATACAAGGCTAAATTTGATGTTATAAAAAATCAAATTCTCTTACGCTCTAATTTGGTTTGTGATTTTTCTAGTGCAGAATGTCAAGATGTTGAGCAGGGTTATATATTTTGGTCCGCGGCACCACCACCTACCACATGCGATCGCACAGGCTTTCATGTTTTGCATCACGGCTCCGTAACACATTTAACTCTCAACAACGGTAATGGGACACAAGACGAATATTTAATGGCCCAAATAGATAACAAATTGTTTGCTTTCAAATTAGGTGAAAAATTTAAAGATTGTGGTGGAATTCTATACCAAAGAACTGATTTCCCTTCGATTACAGTACTTTTTGACATTGACTATTATCGTGAAAATAATTCTTCACGCGTAACTCCTGAAATGACTTCCTTTTATCTTTCAAAATTGATGTTTTTGGAAATTTCTCAAACCAACAATTATAATACACTCTTGGCTGATTCTATTTATAAACGATGTCTCTTAGAACAACAAATTATTCGCACTAAATTAAGCTTGCTTCAAGCTTTTCCTGAAAGTGCAGGTCATTTATTATTCAACGGACCGTCAGGACGCTTCGCTTTAACGTTAGGAGAAACAGTTTTAGTCTATACGTGTGAACGAGTTAGTGTAGAAATCGACAGACATGCAAATTATTGCTACTCTTCCCTCCCTGTCATACACAATAACGTTACCAAATATTTAAGTCCTGTTACACGAGTACTGCAAGCTTTTGGTCAATTACAAGCTTGCTCTGTTTTGGCCCCAGTCTATTTTAAATTTAAAGAAGACATGTGGATTAAAATGACGCCTAATATTGAAATTGTGGAAACACCACCAAAAATTTTGACACCCAATGAACCCCTCACTCTCAAATTTAACAAATTTCGCCACATTTCTTCACATGGATTGTACGATTTAAACTACGTGAAACAATTTGAGCAAGCGTTGTATTACCAAAACGCACGTACAGCATTAGTCACTCACCTAGCAGGAGCTTTACTTGACACAAATCACACATTTGGAGGCCGCATTTCCGCTTATAATTTCCTTACGCCACATGATTTGGCACAAATAGCCAAGAACACATTTTATGCTATTTATGGTTGGTTTTCTAATATTGGGTCCTTTTTTAGTGCTTTTGTGGGAATTGCTGTAATTTTCCAAGTCATAAAATACATTTTTTCAACTTTCCTGCGATGCTTTCACTTGAAACAAGAATTTGGGTTTTCATGCATACTCTGTGCCGGACTGTGGGATACATTGGCGGGATTCCTACTAATGCAGAAAGACATTTTTATGGGCAAAGCCACCAATTGCAATCAGACACCATACGCGTTGACCTCTACAGCAACTGAAAATTCTGATAATAATTTACTAGCTGTAGTCACTCATCGTTCTCCCTTCTCCTCCGTCTCCCCCGAGGCACACCTTCCTTCCTCCCAACCAAACACCACCAATCACTCGCTCTCACCACCTTCAGCTCCCGTGTACCCTCCCTTGTTGTCTCACTCAACTCCTCTTTCAGATCAGTCTCATTTTCAAGAAATGTATCCTATGACCGAAAATGTTTTTTCCAATCATCGCCAAACTGTTTGCCCTCTCCCATCCCCTTCAATCTCTCGGCGTCAGTAATTATTTTATCTTTCTTTTATAAATCACTCCCCGATCTTCACGTCCTTCCTCTTGCGTGATTCAAATCCTTCCCGCGCTCTGCTCCCAGATTTTTCATACTAGTCGCCCCCCCCCCTCTTCCTCACTCAGGCCCTTGGGAGTCCCCCGACGCCAGCTCGCCTTGTTTACAAACGTTGCCCCCCCCCCCCCCTGCCATTCATAGTGCAGTCGTGCCTTTTTCATCTCTCTCACTCGCACTCCCACACGCCTCTCCTCTTCCGCCCCCGGACAGATCATGTTCGCCCATGCCTTCAGGTCTCCCTATTCCCCGCCAGTGGAAGCTGTTATCATTTTCTTACAACAGGAACAAATTTTGTTGTTGCTGATTTTTCTCACACCTGTGTTCCTCATTTCACTGCCTCGTTTTCCCTAATATTCAGATTACTTTTATTTTTATTTTTTTTAAACCATGAAATGCTCGAGCACTTGGCCTTGAACCTCTCATGTTCTTCTGGCTCACTGCTCTGCCTTAGCGCCTCCACTCCTCCTTCACACTTCCTCTGCAAGCTGATCTCCTTTTCCATGTCGGTTATCGTCGCCATTTCACTGTGACCACTATCACTACATCTCAACCACGCGGTACATCTTCTGTTTCTATTTCTTTTTCACCACTCTCTTTTCCTTCTCTCCCCTTCAGTATCACAGCATCCTGCAGGTCAGTCCTTCGCTAGCTCTCCTCGCGACATGTGCCCCGTGCGTCCCGCCGCGGTCCGACCTGACTCTGAACCCGTGCAGCACCCTCACTTTGACTATTTCTTTCTTGTGGACCCTGCGACGCCCGTCTCTTTCTTTACGACAACTGTTATACCATTGTTTGACCCTCTTTGCACCTGTTGCCCGGCGCCGACACTGACCTGCCCTATTACTGGTTTGACTTGCACTGCTGTTGGTACTATTGACACGACAATTTACAACAACGGACTGACTTTTCTTTATACGTTCCTTGTATTTGACGACGAAGACTTTTTATTTTGTGACGGACTAATCGGACAGGACCTCATTAGTATTTTGGGCGACAACATCTTTAATCCAAGTGGACTTGCAATATTCTAATGGCTTCCAACAACAATTCCATCATCACGACGGCGGAGTGCTTACGCCGTCAGATTCGACGCTTCGTAAATCGGAATCGGGAATCGCCAGCTAACGTTGATCTGATCCACACCACCATGCGATTAAGTCAGATCATGAAGCAAGTCGGGGAACTGCTAGCGGAGCATAACAAGAGAACCCTCCGCTTCCCGAGTTTTCCTGCTTGCCCACTGTGCCAATTTCAACCTCAAGACGGATACGACGTCCTCCTGGTGCCAGCGCCTCTTCCTCTCCCAACATTCAATGGCATTGTCCGCCGAAATTGTCCGTGCTGTAAAGGAGTGCCATCCTTGCCAGTAGTTCTCAAACGGGTTGCACTCCCACCTCCGGCCTGCTCTGCCTCTCCAGATACTGCCTATGCTCCATCTTCGCTGCTCAACCTTCTGGCGGCACCTGTCACCACCGACACCACCACCACAACTACCGTTACCACCACCGTCGCCAACGCCACCGTCGCCACCGTCACCACCGCCACCGTCACCACCGTCACCAACACCACCACCACCGCAATTGCTGTTCCATCTGTCGGCCCCATCACGACATTCCCGGAAGATTTTGCTGACATCGATCTCGACTTGCCGAACGGTCCCCTATCACCTCTTGCGCTTGAAGATATCACCATAGACGACAACCTCCTACAGTTCGAGGACCACCCCGGTGTTTTTCAACACCTCAACATGCTGGAAGATTATTTGTTTAATTAATAAGGTTTTTTTTAAACTAACATTAATTTAAGATGACTAACATTTTTTTTTCTCTTTCTCAAACAATTTTTTTGCAGGGTTCAGTTATGATTTATTATTTATTTGCATTTATTAATTTTCTTTGTCTCTCTTTGCTCTAGTTCCCTACTGTTTTCCCGTTTCCCGATGACGGATGGCATGGATACAACACGTTTCACGTGCCTTGTTGGCTGCACGGCACACGGCTCTCAACTGGTCATTGGGCTCAACTTTTCGCCTCAATATTGGTTCGAACCCCGAGCGTGGCACTCCACTCCGCCACGCACGCTCTCAACACCGGTTCGAGTCCCGTGCGCGGCATTTCGCTCCGCCCCGCTCGCTCTCCGCACCAGTTCGAGCCCCGAGCGCGGCACTCCGCTCTGCCCCGCTCGCTCTCAACACCAGTTCGAGCCCCAAGCGCGGCAACCCGCCCTCGCGCTCGGAGGACTCGTACCGACTACCATCACTTCAACGCCATCAACATCACTTTGTCACCGCTGCTTCACTTCAAATAGTACTTCGTGCCTCCAACATCACCTTACATCCGATTGATCAGTGACTATATTCCGAGCCTAACTTTTATTATCAGCAGTAATTTGTGCCTCGTCGTTCGTGTTGTGTCATTTGTTCACCGTCATCTACCTTCCATTTCCCTGTTCTTTTCTTTCTCAATATCCATTTTAAAATCTCTTTTCTTTCTGTGTTTTTTTTTAATCATAACTGATCCTTATATGATCTTGTTTGAGAAAATTCTTTCTATTTTATTTTCCATGCATTTATCCTTTTGTTTGTTATTACATGACATTACTTTGCTTAAATATATAGCTAAATTTTATCTTTTATGTTTGCGACAGATAATTAACTCTATTCAATGTATTCCATATTGATTTCATATTATTTTATTCCATGTCATGTAATTTTCAAAGCTTATTATTATTTTCCAGTATGATATTATTTCAATGAATACTACCTCATTATCATTTAAGTTTGAAAAGTTACCTTTCTATATTCAATGTACTCTATATTAATTCCATATTATTTTATTCCATGTAATGTAATTTTCAACGCTTCTTATTATTTTCTAGTATGCTATTATTTCAATGAGTACTACCTCATTATCATTTATATTTGAAACGTTACCTCCCTATATTCCATATATTCTATATTAATTTCATATTGTTTTATGATACGTCATGTAATTTTCAAAGCTTATTATTTTCTCGTATTGTATTATTTCAATCATACTACCTCACTATCTTTTATATTTGAGAGGTTAACTTCCTTTGCTTCAATGTATTCTATATTAATTTCATATTCTTTTATTCCACGTCATGCAATTTTTCAAGCTTATTATTTTTTTTAATATGATACTACCTCATTATCATTTATGTTTGAAAAGTTACCTTCCTATATTCAATTATTCTATATTTGAGAGGTTTAACTTCCTATATTCAATATATTCTCTATTAATTTCATATTGTTTTATTATATGTCACGTAATTTTCAAAGCGTATTATTATTTTCTACGTATGATATTATTTCAATGTTACTACCTCAATATCTTTTATGTTTGAAAGGATACCTTACTATATTCAATGTATTCTCTGTTAATTTCAAATTATTTTCTCTAATGTCCTGTAATTTCCAAACCATATTATTGTTAAATCTTGATATTATTTTCATGATGCTACCTCATTAAATTTTAATTTGTGCACGTTGGAGTCATTATTCAAATTCAATTAGTTCCAACTATTGCTCGAACAAATACTTAATTCAATTAGTGGATGAGGACATCCCCTCCAGTAAATCATCAGAACGTTGAGATCAGACAGAATAATATTCATAGAAAACCTAACCTTCACATTTCTTTTGGACACGATAGCCAAGGAAGTATCAGAGATGGAGACAGACGCTTCCCATTCTATCCGAGCCGAGACTCATTCCCCCCTCCACGCTTCTTCTTCCCGTGCTAGCGACGCTCGGCTACCGCATCCCACTCTATATGAACCTCGACTCATTTCCCCCTCCATGCGCCACTCCGCGCGAGCCTCGCTCGACCCCCACTTCCCATGGTCGCGCATCCTAGGCTGCAATGCCCGCGAAAGCGCCTCTGAGTTTAAGCTGCTTCCAACCAATGGTAGTAAAGGACATTGTATAGAAAACTATAAAACTTGTCCTGACTTGCTCCTGGCCAATGGGAGTACGTAGCAATGTCGTCATTCCACCAAAATCCCTTGGAGCGGCTCAGTCGAGACGCGACCACAGTCAGTCGACAGGCAACCCCCGAACTGGAAAGGTGTTCACCAGTATCGTCGGCTCACCCCTCTGCTAGGACTTGTCTCCACCCTGGTCTTTCACTTATTCGTGATCAGCTCACAGTGACTCCAACTTGCATCATCAGAGTAAGTTAACCGATAGCGTAAATTTAAGATTATTGTAAGAACGTTTGTAATTGCGTATTGCCTAATAAAACAATTTATTCTATAAAACTGTGTCTTGCTTTATCGGAAACATTAACAGACGATAGTCAGTGGACTGTGAATTGAACAAAGAACGAGCCTCCGAGAACAAATCTCAAAGTGGAATAGTCGGTGATCATAACGACGCAAGTAAAAATGTACAAAAAAGCAATGAATTTATGCTACTTTTGAACCGAACCCCATCTCATATAGGCTCGTTTGAAGCGGAATTTCGCATAGATAACGATAATAGGTCTCAGAATTCAATTTTATTGAAAAGGAAGGTCCAAAGGGACGCGATTACAGCGGATAAAAAGAAAAAGTGGGTTTTATAAATTAAGTCAAAACAAATCCACACTCCATATTAAAAGAAATTGTGACCGGTATTCGAACCACTCTTTCAATATGGAATGTGGATTTGTTTTGACTTAGTTTATAAGACCTACTTTTTCTTTTTATCCACTGTACTCGCGTCCCTTCGGGCAACTGCAAAGAGACAAAGCTTCTTAAAGAAAAAGGGGAAAAAAAGAAAGAAGTTGTAATCAGTATTCGAACCTCTGCCTACCCAGTGCTACTAACGGTACCGATGTGCATACCAAAGTCGCCACGCGGCCGGGCTGTTGCTGCATGGACAGCAGGTGTACTGATGACGCCACCGGTACAGGTTCGTCGGCGACTACGGCTCTTCGCAGCGTCACCCCTAGTGGGCAGGCGACGTGTACCGTGGCGTTGTAGCCGTGCCGGCTCAGTGTTGTCCCACGAGCCGCGGAACCCAGGTTCGAATCTTGCTAAATATAAATTTTTCTGAGGGCAGCAGCCTGGAGTGGAATTCGAACCCCCATTTCAACGGAGTTCCCTCGTGGAATCGCCGACGGTCTAGTGGTCTTAGTACCACGAAAGCCGCGGGGTGTCATGAGACTCGGCACTTGGGGCCTGGGTTCAATTCCCAGGTAGGTTCTTCACTGGCAGCGAAAGCGAGTTGTCAGGAAGTTCCGTCCCATGCCACGGGGGGTGGTCCCTCGTGGGGAAGTAAGGCCTATGAATCTGGCTCCTTAGTAAACAGCTTTTCCATGACCTGTGCGGGAGCGGGTCAGTACAGGTCTAACCAACCGTACGCTTACTCTTCCGCAAAAACTTCTCTTTCTGCTTTTCTCCCCCTCTATCGTCCTGCCTTGCCTCTACCTCCCACTGACCGGTCATGCGGTCCGGTGGTGCCCAGTCGTTGGTCTGAAATGCTACCTACGGCTTCAAGGCGCTGTTTAAATAGGGTAGTACGGCGGGCCTGACAGGCCGCCAGCCTTAAGCGGGGACTCTCCCCGAAGTGGAGAGGACTTCTCGTGCCCGCGGGGTGGCGGTCGCCTGGAACACACCGGATCCCATCAGAACTCCGAAGTTAAGCAGGCGGGGCTCGCAGGTTGCGAGTTAGGTAGGGGCCTACCAATTTTTCAATTTTTTAATTTTTTTTTTTTTTTAAATTGAATTTGAGGAGTTGTACCATTTTTTCGGTGCATGCTCCGACTACGATACATATTCCTTCTCCATTTTACCCGTGTAAACAAGGTCGGAAAAAATCCAGGCACTTTTTCAGATTTGGGGGAAAGTATCAGGTCGGACAATCGAGCTGCATCAAAGGGTCGTTAACTCTGCTTGACCGTGTACGGAAGAATATGGAAAATAACAGGTATTATTGGTAATATTACACCAATTTTACAGTACTGACGTCATAATCCTGCGAAAATGGGTATTATCAACGTTATTATCCTGTTGTATGGGTAATATCAAAGTAATATTTTAGGTATAATATCATCTCGTGCACGGAGAAATATCGGAGTTGACGACCCTTTGGCTGCATCGCAGAGGATAGCAGGCGACTCTAACGGTTCTTTGGGGACGGAGAAAACGAGGTCGGACAGAAAAATAACTATGACACCCCGACTGCCAGGTCGGACAAAATGAGGTCGGACAAAAAGAAACGTGTGACGGTGGCGGCCACAAAAATCTCGAGGTCGGACAAAAAACGGTCGGACAACCGATCTGTTTCGCTCCTATATCAGAAATCACGGCTTTGACCGGCTGTGACCCGCATCTTCAGCCTTGATTCCTCATCAAAACGGAAGTCTGAGTTCTGGCCCAGATCCATTAAAAAAGGCCTATTCTAGTGAGTTTTTTTTTAAATCAATTGTGCCATCTAGTCTTTCAAATTTCGTGAACTCCCTTCAATTTTTCTGCACGGCTAGGTGTGCCAAAATGTCACAGTTGTTCCCTTACCTTCTCTCGCTTGTGCTACGCCTTGTGTCACACCCAGCACGGACAGGATGATCTCTCGGCTTGTTTCTTCTGCCTTCCGTCTCGCCGATGCCCTCTGTCCACCTCCCGGTCCGGTCCACCATGCGATGAGCCCGCCCACGCAGGGCCACCGCCCTCCTCTATTCCCACGAGATGGCTGGGGCTGGGCGTTCAGCCGAGAGATTCCGCTCCGCTGCCGGCACTCGTCGGTACTCTCCTCGAGTGCGAGAGAGACAGCATTCTCGCACCCCTCGGTAGCCTCCTTGAGAGCGAGAGAGACAGAGCGACGAGTGCCGGCAGCGGAATCGGTCAGCAGTAAGAACAAGAAGCCGGGCCGGCGCGGAAGTGGCGGGGCCGGTAGGCGCGGAGGGCACCATTGCAAGGCGAGGGTGGCAGCCGTAGCCGTAGCCACAACAACACACAGTCACGGCGGGGCACGGCGGCCGGGGTGGGGTGAGGCGGGGCCGGGAAGGATTATAGCGGCAGCCTCCAAGCTGCGACTTCCCGCCCCGAGGAGCCGATGGCGCCTTAGAGAGAAACCACCTTTGGTTGGACGTTTCTGAAAGAAAATCGCATTTCGACTGCCCGGCTTCCATTGCGACATCCCTCTCTAAAGGGGAAGAAGCGTTCCTCTGGGCTGCCGCTGCCCTACCCCGCCCCGCTCGCATGACCAGGACGCCGCCTGTATATCCTGCTGCTGGCGCCTGCCACCTGCCACGCCAACCCTGCTGATCGCTCCGCCCTACCCCACCCGACCCCGCCTCCTTCCACCCCGCCCGCGGCGCGCGCCCGGCCACTTGGCTGCGGCGCGGCAGTGGGCCATTGTGCAACGCGGCGCATCACGCACGGTTTCGTTATGCCGCCCCCTCCCCTTACCGCAGCTGCTCTGGCGCCATCCATCACGGCTGTGACTGTACAGTACAGCGCGGGCCGGCGCGGGGCCGCAGCAGGAAGCTGCGCACCCACTGTGCCGAGTGTAACGGTACGCCGAGAGGTGGACCACGTCGACTTTTTGGTGTCATCGAAGATATTCCAATAAATTCCAATGGAATATTTCGAATGGATTCGGGAAAATATTGATGTATTTGGATTACATTCTGGAAAATAATTAAATACACGGTTGAACAGTTTATTTAGGTTCCCAAAGGACCATCACTCGGATTTATGGAGCTGCATCTACATTTTTTTCCAAATACCGTCCTTAAATTTGTGTGACGGCCCCTAGAAATAAGAGAGTAGGTTTTACCGTGTATTTGGAATATATGTTCTGGAATATATTCTCCCCAAAAATTTATGGCGTGGAATGGCATAGGAATGTTTACATGTCAACCGTTTTTGAGCTTTTCCAAATATTCGAAACATACCAGGACCGAATTTGCAAAGCACCTAGGGTCCCGTGCAGATGTCCGTTTATCCTCTACAGAATTTTCAACAGCACTGGACTTGTGTTTCTACTTCCAGGCCGTGTAGGGCATTCCCGGGCACTGCCGGGGCGGGGCCACGATGGGTGGGCCCACAGTGCACTCGGTGCGCCTGCATCGGGAGTACCCCGGCCAGCCCTGGGGTATCCGGCTCGTGGGCGGCGTGGACCTCAACGCGCCACTCGTCATCACCAGGGTGAGTCTCTACGAGTCCTCACCTGAACCAATGGGATTCAGTTGGGGATCAATGGGATTTAGATTCAATTGGATTCACAAGAGCAAAGATTGCACTGCGTTCTCGTTGAGTACGCTTCTGTAATAAATCACAGGGAATAAGTCAGTGAGGGATGCTGGGCTGCAAGGCTTCAGGGCTCCAGGGCTGCAAGGCCTCTATGGCTGCAGGGTGTAAGGCTGCAGGGCTGCGGGGCACCGAGGCCAAGGTTCCCCACTGAAGAGGCCCGGCCCGGGCCTGGCCCTGAGGGGAGCAGTGAGTGTGGTCATGACATTTCCTTCCAGGTAAAAATAGAGAGATACACACCCGGGGATGAGGGGGGAGGGGAGGTTCGAAGTGGAGTACCGGCGCCCGGCAGGGCTCAGCCCTTGGAAAGCAGAAGCCACGTCGCCGCACAGGAATGCCAACGCAGTGTGTACGCTCAAGCTACGCTCAAGGGGCGAGCGATGAGCGACGAGCGACCGCAAAGCGACCGCGCAGCAGAACTGTGAGGCCATGTTGTGCTGGGTGCGGCTTTCGGGAGAGTAAGGCACTGAGAAAGAGAAATAGAGCTTTCTCTCAACTATCTTCTGATCATGCTGATTTTTGTTTTGTCTTTATTTACTTTCAGTGTCAGGTCGGGAGTCCGGCGGAAGGCGAGCTGCACAGAGGCGATGTCATTCGAAAGATTAACGAGTACGACTCTCGCGACCTGAGGCACAAGGACGCGCAGAGTCTGTTTAGGAACGCGGGCAATACCATCGACCTCGTCGTCATCAGGTGAGCCACATTGAGCTTCATCGCTATCGTCTGATAATTGTATGCGAGCAGGCGATAGTGTCCGCACGATTCAAGATCGACGCATCGCTTGTTTGCTACACCCCTTCTCTCGCTGTGGAAGTTGAACCGTGATGCTAATATCGTGCATTAGAGCTATCACCAGGCCGTACCGGGTTCTCCTCAGCAGCGGCCGGAGAGAGAGGGGCACTCTGCATTACCATGCACATTTCTTGATCCTAGTCACGATAGATTTTAAAGAAAACTAATAAGCTACAATTATTAAAGGTCCTAAGTCATAATTTTGAATGCTTTCTAACAAACAGCACACATGTGACAGTCGAGTTTATCAAGAAAGTGAGTAATTTTTATAAAAAAAAGACCCTATCTAGTTTTAAACAAGGGCCAAATAGAACACAAAATGCATACGGAGCGCGTAGATATTCTGTGTTCTGAGATGAACGTGGAATCAGTTAAGGGGTACGCTCGACTGTCAACAATACTCGTTCTTTTCACCACTCAGGAGAGAGGTGGTGGTAAAGAACGAGTAAAAAAGTCCATTGTTATTTAGAGTTCACCCCTGGAAACAGAGAGACGAGCCGACGCGACGTGCGGGCGACACGCAGCACTGCTCTGTAAGTGCGTTGCCTATCCTCGACTCCGCGGGCGCAGGCGAGGCGGGGGCGCAGAGCAGGCGGGGCCGCAGCGCAGAGGGGCTTCCGATAGCCGAGTAAGACGACAAGAAAGACAATGCGTCCGCTAGGCCCCTAGCCCTAGATGTATCTCCCCAGCCGTATCAGTACGAAGATTGCGGAAGTGCCGTGGTTTTAGGCTTCTCTCACCTTGCAGTGAGAATTGAACCATAGTTCATTCTGCAGAAACAACTTTAGTAGTAGTACCTTTGCGTATGCGCTGTGAAAGAGTACCAAAGGGAAACAGTGTCCCAAACTTTTTAATGTCCGTAGCAGTTTAATTGATTTAGCAGCTTTGCAAGGACAAAAACCCTGAAAGCTATTAAAAATGTGCAAAGTCGCACTTTTGTTTTTTCACTGCCCTTGTCGTCACATTCTTTCATTGTTTTGGGAAACCCGAAAACTGAATTGTCTCTTTAAAAAGGTTATGGAAAGAGGTCAGTTGTGATCCTTTTGATTAATATTGCTATGTGATGAACCACAACCCTACTATAATAAAAACGAACGGTAAATTTCACTGTAGTAAGATACAGTGAAATGGGTTGTAGCTTACAGAAAAAACAGTTACTTCGCTGTAGCTCCTTAGTATTTTAACGAGTTTTCTTCGTATTACGAAGAACAGGGGAACCGCCATATTACGGGCATATTTTATTTTTACTATCCAAAAACAATAGGTTTGGGAACAAACAGTCTATCTTCGTATGCAAACCGGAACCTTCCGTCCGTAGTTCCAAGAGCTTGCTTGTCGCAACGATAATATCCTCAAAATCATCGCACGTCAACGAAGGGCGGCTCTCTGTGAGAAACTTCCAGTCTGCAGGGTTAACTGACTTTGATTAACGGTGAAATTCTGTTAAAGATTTCGGTGGAGACTTGACGGCGATACCCCGTGTCGGCAGGGACCCTGGCGTGGCGCCGGCGCCCAGCACGGCGGCCAGCTCCCGCGCGTGTTCCCGCGCCAGCAGCGTCGCGCCCTGCTCCACGCCGACGCCCACCTTTGCTGCGCTCAACGCCCGGCCACCGGTCGCCGGCGGCGTCGCGACGGCTCTGGCCGCCTGCCTGCCCCGCAGCCCCAACGGCGGCCTCAGCCCGCAGCCACACACGTTCGACGGCCCGCGCCACCACACGGACGACGACATCCTGCCCATCCACAACCAGGTGAGCCACCTGCAGACTATTTCATGGTGCTCACTTAACAGCACCATAATAGTTCGTCAGCCAAAATCACTAACCACGCTCAGAGAGCGAGTTTCAAATTTCGCGCTGCTGCTTCACTACTCCACGCGAGATGATTTTACGCGCGCCTGCGGATCGGGACTACTCCACGACACAGAACGAGGGAAGGACCACTAGAACTACTCCTCACGGTTGGACACGACCCTAGCACACCGACAGCGGGAAGGAGATAGCTCGGTGTCGGGTGCCATCTAAACAACGAAACCAGCGATAGATTCAATTGAAGTCTTTAACTTTAAAATCGTAGCCAGCTGTTAGGGCATAAATTAAGATCCAAAACATATCCGCGTTTTATGTGTTGTTTTTTTCCCTTTTTTCATTTTGCTAACAAAGTGTTTGCAAACAGAAAACGTATGACAAATGCCCAAAAAATTCCGATACCGGGAATTGAACCCGGGCCTCCTGGGTGAAAGCCAGAAATCCTAACCACTAGACCATATCGGATGAGCAATAAATGTGAAGACCTTTGCCTCAGTAATGCAGGCACTAAACCTTCACGAGAGATTTAGAAGAAGAATCAAAAGATTCCGATACCGGGAATCGAACCCGAGCCTCCTGGGTGAAAGCCAGAAATCCTACACGGCAAATCTGAAGTCTGGGATTCCCAGGTACTTTTTGCCGTTCCCAGACTCGAGTCTGGAAACGGCAAATTATTTCCAGACTTCTCCTGGGCGCGCGGCCCTTTTCCCAGGCAAAGCCTGGGAAGCGGCTCTTTTCCAGACTTTACCTGGGAAAGAATTGCCGTTTCCAGCCTCTAACCTGGGAAGCCGTGGGCAAGTTTCAGAGTCTGGGAAAGAGCCGCTTGCCAACGGCTTCCCAGGCGAGGGGCTGGAAACGGTAATTCTTTCCCAGGTAAAGTCTGGAAAAGAGCCGCTTCCCAGGCTTTGCCTGGGACAAGGGCCGCGCGCCCAGGAGAAGTCTGGAAATAATTTGCCGTTTCCAGACTCGAGTCTGGGAACGGCAAAAAGTACCTGGGAATCCCAGACTTCAGATTTGCCGTGTAACCACTAGACCATATCGGATTACACGGAGTAGGAGAGGGGGCATTGTAGGTACAGCTGGCACACCGCGCCCCGGGCGGGACGGTCGTGGACCCTTTGCCCTTCGCCTCGAAGCAGCAGGAGTGGGGGGAGGGCGGCATGGGGAGAGGAGGCGAGGCGGATCTCTGACGCTTAGCGATCGGAGGACGGGAAGAGGGGACGACGCAAACGCTATCGCCGTATCAGAGGTCAGTGCCGCCCACACTGCCCACCGGCACGTTCCGTGCGCTGTCGCATACGCACACAATTAAAAATAAAAAATAAAACATGAAAGAAAGAAAAAAAGTAAAAAAAAAAACTTTTAGTTCAGCAAAATTGTTAGCTTCATAATTAAATGTATAATTTGTCTAAGCCACTCAAGTTACAAAAAAAAAAAAGAAAGAAAATAAATTAAAAAAAAAATTGCAGGCATCTCAATTGAGCGCTCACGCGTGCGTAACTAATACTAAGCGGAATGATCAGAAAATTGAGAAACCCATACATTTTTGGAAAGGGGAGAGTACGGTACGGAGATCTTAATTCTTCAAAAATGTTGGGCAAGTTCGCTTAGTACAAGGCGCCGCACATTTCTCGCTCCAAGCGCGGAGTGGCTGTGCGGCGTGGCCGGGTGCGGGGATCTAGGTTTCGGTGTTCAGGAGCGGCTCGGCTCCTGGTTGAGGTTTTGGGGGGATTAATTTCGACGAAGCGTTTCTCAAAATTACAACTCAAAATTGGAAAAATGCTAAGACTGCTTATCGACGGGCTGCAATGGACAACTTGCCCAGAGTGGCGGAGCGTAGTGGGAAACAAAACAAAGCAGCATAACCTACCCATAGAACTGTTTTAAATCTTGATTGAGACTCGATTTAATCATAGCTGTATTTAGTATGAGGTGTCTGCCATGCCTGCACATTCATTTGCATCACGTTAAATGACAATTCTTCCGTTTAAAGTGCATTATTTGTAGAGCGCTGTCTGCTTTGTTGTGTTTCCACAGCACGCTCCGCCTCTCTGGGCAAGTTGTCCATAGACCTTTCCCATGGATCTGGACTGAGACCCAGAACCGTCGTTTTGACCGTATCCGGTATAACAAATCACAGCTGCAAAACGCATCTGCAGCCGTGTTTTCTCATACCGGATATTGTCAAAACGACCGTTCTGGGTTCCGGTCTAGATCCATAGGAAAGGTCTATAAATTTACCACATATTTCGTGAAGCGTAGTAGGCGTAGTAATCTTCTTTTGCGACCACGGGAGTGATACTTGATTAGTGCACACAGAAACCTAGAAACAGAGTCGGGTCGGGTAGAGGGTAGAGCGCCACCCGGTGGGAAGCAACCACCCTTCATCCTAGAGTACACATGATTTCTACTGAAATGCGACACTGTGGATTGCGTTAGATTTCACCGGATTTTTAAAAAGATTTCGTCCAGTAAGATTTCACAAACTTTAACGAGATTTTACAAATTTCGCAAAGATTTGATACGGTTTCAAAGGATTCCACAATGTTTCATGATATTTCAGAGGATTTCTCTGAGTTTCTGAGAGATTTCTATGAGATCGTTGGATTTTCGATTTCGAGATTAGACAAGCTAAATAAGTTCTTGGTGGCTGTGTAAAAATGTTTAGTGACGTACAGAGCTTGAGCTTTTCCGCGGTAATCACACTATGTACTCGATATTTGTCTGCATCTCGGAACCATCCGTCCACGGACACATATCGAGGGTCTTGAAAAGTATGCCAGATGTTGCTCAGCTCCAGCTCTAGCCTATGAGGTACTTGCCAAGTAATAAGAAGAAAAGAAGATGGTGGCGTAGCGTAGCGTGGACCCATACAAAGCAACATAACCTGATGACAAAACCGTCCCAAGTAAACGTTTAGAGGTCATAATGGGATAATTTTCGGATAAAGTTCACAGTGCAGTAGGTGCCAGCCAAATTGGAACTATATAAGCGCATTTCAAACGTTGTTCTGCGGTACGGCTCTCTGCTTTGTTATGGGTCCGCGTTGCGCTACGCCACCATCTTCCTTTCTTCCTCTAACTAGGCAAGTACCTCATTGACTATCGCCTCGCCCCAAAACTCGGAAAAAAATGATTAGTAGAGCGAACTAACGTTTTAGTTGGTTTTTCCCTTACTAACACTTTTTCGTTGTGATGACCAAAACTCGGTTATGGGAACGCATGTTTTGATTGTCACAGCAAAAATGTAGTAGACACAACGAACGGTGAGTTATGGCACAGCGAAGCGGTTCGTTGGTCTGGTCTGACGGAATAGCGCTTTGGTCCATTTTTGCCGAACCAACGAACCGCTTCGTTGTGCCAAAGAACCGTTCGTTGTGTCAACTACATTTTTGCTGTGACAATCCAAACATGCGTTCGCGCAACCGAGTTTTGGTTATTACCACGAAAAAGTGTTAGTAAGGGCAAAACCAACTAAAACGTTGGTTCGCTTTACGAATCATTTTTTCCCGTGAAGAAGCATGGCAGTTTGCCTGTTCACTATAATGCCGATCGACCGATGCTCGATATTTGTCCGTTTTCCTCGTTTTCGCTAGCCATTTGTCCGGCAAAGAAGCTGCGCTGCTGGGTATCGCCAGCCGGCCGGGAATCTCGTCAGCACCAGTAGGCACTTCTAGTCACGCTAGGCTGGGCCTCGGCCTGGAGGTTCAGTAGAGATATTCCAGCTTTTCTGACATCTGGTATCCTGATCTCGGATAGTGTCTTGAAATATCAAGATTTTTGTTTACCTTTTGTAAACAAAACACTGACATTTAGTAACCAATCGGAACCGGAAGTCGAAAAGCTGGGAGCTCTGTAATGACCCTCCTGAGCAGCACCCTCCTGACTAGCCCTCGCCGTGCGAAGAACAGAAACGACGACTTGTCAATCAGACCAGCTCAGGGTAGCGGCAAATGAGCAAATTGATTTTTTTGGCCGAGGGCCCGGACTGAAAAGGGACATATACCAAGAGGAAGCTGTATTTTTGGGTACCCAAGAAAATGTCGCGACTGGTTCCCCTCGACTGGATACTGGATGTGACTGGAACACAGAGAATGGTAAATGACCACTGACTGATCGAAGTGACGCCGCTGTCAGAAACTATCCCCTGCGGCGGGCAAGGTGATTCCGAACACCTTGTGGAAAGCGTTCTCTCTCGCTCCTTATAGACGTTCCCCATGAGTGCGACTAGGAAAGAGCTACGACAACAGTGTGCGGTATCACCCTCCTGCGCTAGAGCAGCCGCTAGCAGCGGCTAGTCGAGAATGCTCTGGCAAATCGGCCAGCGGAGGCCTGAGGGCGGAGGCCTGGCGGCCGGCTCGTCCCGTCTTGCGGCACCTAAGAATTATTTCTGTCTTGGCACATATTTTGTTTCCCGGCTGCGGCCCTGCGGCCGCGCGACGGGGAGAGCAGCGCAGGACACCCGCGTCTGGCCCGCACCCGCGCACCCGCGCACCCGCCCGGCCCGGGCCCGGCAGGGCCAGGCTGCTGGAGTCTGTGCCTGCAGCACCCTGGGACGCGGTGGTGAACTCAGTGCTGTAGAAGAGGGACGCTTAGGCGAGAGAGACAGATAAATCCCACACTATCCCGTTTGCCAACCTCTGCATTCGCGGAACTAGAATATCCAAAATACTCCGGGCGGAGTTGAACCTGCGGCAACCGCTTGCGGCGCCGCACCCTAGTCCACTGTGCTACCGATTCGGCTTTAGCAGTCCTACCCGGCCGGGCCTTTGTTGACCCCTACCCCCACAGGGCACCTCGCAGGGATCTTGCCTTGCCTTTGGCTTGCCCCGCCATGCCCTGCCTCCCACCCCCACCTGACACCCTACCTTTTGGTGCCTGCGCGGGCTAGCGGCCAAGTGGTTTTAAGAAATTGCGGCATTCCCTGGCGGGCCTGGTCAGGCCCATGATCGTCCTGCGCGTGCTGCCTGTGGTCTGGCCACGGCTAGACAAAACCACGCGAAACTGCCAGTTTACCATGGCAAACAGGCACGCCGGGAAAAAGGAATAGGGCGGGGGGTGAGGGATTATAACTGTTGCGCCCCCCGCATGTACGTACGTCGTTAAAAAAATCAGCATGCTTGTTTGCGCCGCTCTTTGGCGCACTTTACGGGTCCGAGACGGCGTGGCGCGTCGTGGTGTTCACATGACTTTAGCATGCCTGTGCCTGTGAGCCCACGACACGTCGTGCTAGAGCCTAGAGCTGCTTGAAGCCTGCGGTCGTGAGTCGCGAGGTCCCACCTGCTGCACTAAAGCTACCGCACAGACCACTATTGTCAGGAGGTCAAAATATTGGATGTCAAAATTTTTCCAACTAGAATTTGGAGGTCTTCATGATGTAGTCGGTCCCACCCGGGTTCAACTTCTCTTAATTTCTTTTCGGGAGCTGTAAACCTACATTACGGGTTATTGCGTAGCAATAATACAGCGAGTAACGTCTTCGTAAAAGTTTGGACGCGCGAATCGGTTACGGTATTGCCTGGACGCGTGCCAACGTAGCGCCGGCGGAAACAACCAGCAGACAACTGTCAGCTGGGACGATTTTCTAATTTCAGTTCGGCTAAATGAGACGTCGCAAAACGAGAAGCTATAGTGTTTCATTTTGTGTCAAGCTCAAGATGAACCGAACGGGCCGCGACTTGCAATCATGTGTATGCAATCGGTGCAATCATTGCAATCAAGCTTAAAACATGGGCCCATCTCATGAAAGAAAAGCACCAAATTTCAGTGCATATATTTTACGCAACCAGCCTAAAAAGCTTAAATACGTCACAAATTACTAAAATTAATTCAATAACAAAATTTGAAATCCACCAAAATCATGCAATCTGGGTACATATTTTGGTTTAGTCGCGCACTCCTCGAGATGAACGGCATGCTGGAAAGAGACAAAACCTTGGGCAAAACTTCCCCAATTTTATGTGAAGTACAAGGGTCCACCACTTTGCATGAAAAATCGCGTACGAGGATTATAATCAGTCACGATTATTTGAGTTTATCTTTAACATATTTACTGATTATTGGCCAGTGATAACGCAACTTTTCGTCAAATTTGATAATATTTCTCCATATTTGTCAAAATTTGTCAATATTTTGAAATTTTACATGGTTATGATTTTGTGACTATCAATAATCATCTAGAGGGGTGTACGAGGATTAAGGAAGTGGTAGACCCCTATGGTGAAGTATACATTTCAACTTTAAATGTAGAGTGTAAATGATATTCGAAGAGGAATGGATTGCTCGTTTAAAAGTGGCTTGTGGCAGCAGTGTAAGGCGTAGTAAATAATGCGGCAAGGTGGTCTGCTAATGGCGCTGTCAGCGCCGGGCCCGCGCCGCCCCGCCCCGCGAGAGATGAATGGCGACCCCATCCGCAACCCGCTCAACAAGGCGAGCGCGGCGCGCTTTGGCTGTCGTGCCGTGCGTGAAACTTACAGAACATCACGTCACGCTCTCCTAGGAGTGTGAATTTCCAGACAAACACATTTCAACTCGAAACTGCCCGAATTTTATCTAATTTCACGCTTGACGGCGAGAAACAGGAAGGATCACTCACGCACGTACGTGAGTGTGTGCAGGCAGCAAAAGGAAATTCTTCTGGTGAAAAATGTTGTTGCGGACTCAAGGGCTGCGCCTTTCACCCCTAAAGCGTTCCCTTAGATTTGCAATGCACCGTTATTGACTGTTCGACAACGTGTCTTGTCACTCACACGCCTGAGTTCCCATTGCCTATTTCCAGTGAGGTGGGAGCTGATCCCGGTCAGGTGCAGGTGGCCTGCAGCAGGTCCTGTCGGTGCCGAGGCCGTGCCGCGCCGCCCCTGCCCTGGCCGCCTGGTCGCGCGCTGAGCGCGGCCACCCCCTGCCGCAGCGCGGTATTTTTAGTTTTTGTGTCGGAACCGTGAGACAGTTGGCAGCGGCCTGCTGGTAGTCCAGTCCGGTAGGCGCAGCGGACGGCAGCCTAGTCGCAGAGCAGATCAGGGAGACCCCCGTAGTCCCGTCCGGTCCCAGTGCCACACAGTGCCGCGCAGTGCCACACAGTGCCACACAGTGTCACCAGTGCCATGGCGGTCGCGCAGAGGCCCCCTTCCTTCGAAAAGCTCATGGAGTCATCTTCAGCATGGGTGGGTGCATTTTGTGTCCAGGATATGTGTGTGTGAGGGTGAGGGAGTGTGTGTGAGTGCGCGCGCGCGCCCGCGGTTGCGTGACTGCCACGGAGGACGCACTCCGCCCCGCCCCGCCCCGCCCCGCCTGGCGGAGCCAAAACAACGCGTCGTAGCAGCGTGGCGTGGAGCGGCGCGATGAGCCGGTCTGTCCTGCGGCCTGCGGGCCATTGTGTGATGGTCGCTGTGACCTTTACCCCTCCCACATCGGACGGCGCGTCGAAAATATAGGCATGACAAAACAAAACGAAGCGAGTGTTGGCGTCGGCGGATGTTGAGGGGCCGTAAAATGTGGAGCTGTGTACGTGCGTTAAATGGAAGAATTTGCCTGCGATCGAGACGTTTTATTGTGAGGCAGCTGCTTGGAGGCGAGCGGTGCAGGCAAGCACGAGACACGGCCGAACTATATCACCCGGCTGTGTCCGAGGCGACCCCCTCTCAAAACCGCGTTCTAAATGAGTCCAAACACGTATTAGATGCTCGCCAAGTCCTCGCGATAATACGAAAAAAAAAAACGTGAAAAAAAAATCATGAGAAAATTGCCCGTTTTCGTTAATACGTAAGGATACGCGCAGCCTCTTCCTTGCGGGCCGGGCCCTTTACCCACCTGCCCCTGCCCGTCCGTCAATATGTCCTGCAGTTTATTGTGGTGACTTTCTGTTTAATCGCGACCGTCTCGATTATTTTTTTTTTTCTGTCAAATATTTAAAGATGATGTAGGATTCTGTGGGTCAAGTTCAAGAGATAATTTTAAAAACTAATTTTTCATCAGTTTGTTTATCCAAAATAAACTGTGAAGTTAGAGATACTAAGCCGTCATTTTCAAGAATTCAATTCAGTTTTATTTTTAATTTACCTTCCCATTTTAAAAGAGATGAAGTTAGGAGTGTTGCATGTTGCATGTGTCAACTTAATACGGTCTCCAGTTTATTATGATTAAACGGAAAGAGACAAAATTTACGTTGACATGTTATTTTTTATTTCAACTTCAAAACAGAAAAACAAAACAGCTTTCTTATTTTTGAATATTTATAGTCTAGTAATCGGCAACTTAAATGTTTTAGATGTGGGTTGCGAATGAAACTTGAGCTTGATACTATGCTGCCTCAGTATTCATTCATACTGCCTACTGCCTATGAAAAAGATAGCGCCAACTCTGTCTTAACACTCCTCCAAGCATCCTCCAGGCACTCGGCCGGCCGCTGTGGCAGACTGGACTGGGGGAGGCCGGGGGCAGCCAAGCGCAGGACGGTTGCACCGGTGCTGTAGGCCCAGCGCTCAATCCAGGCTCAAGGCCAGGGGCTCTGTGGAACCCATCTCTCACGCCGCTACCAAACCGCCAGCTGGGTTGGTCGCTCGAGAAGATGTCAACCGCACACTGTGAAAAATATCTTCGTATATTTACGATTTATATATTTTATGAATTATGACTGACGAAAAATGTCGTAAATTTACGATAGCGCATTCTCACTCGTATTTGAATTCCAAGTAGATAGGTAGTGCTTGAAATTTTACGATATGTGACGATTGTAATTTTACAGCCCAACTTCGTGGAAAATTTTCCCGTACACCTATACGACTATTTTTCACTGGGCGAGAGAGTAAGAGGGGCGGGTTGTGAGACGAATGGCTCTCGTCATGTGGGCTGCCTACCTCCCAGGCGCGGAGAGGCCGGGCGACCAGCCGCCCCTCCCTCCACTGCCTGCTTCCCCCCTCCTCCCCCCCCACCCTCCCTCCCCCCCACCCTCCCCCCTCCCCCACCCCCCTCCTCCCCCCACCCCCCTCTCCCCACTCCACTCCACTTCTGGCATGCAGCGCCGGCGGTGCGAGAGAGAGAGGGAGAGAGAGAGAAAGAGTGATTGGTCAGCGCCCGAACGTCCGGCGGCCGCCGCCAGGCGCCGCTGGACGGGCAGGCAAAAATTAGAGAGGGAGAGAGAGAGAAAAAAGAGGAAGAGAGAGGGACAGAGAGAGAGAGAGAGAGGGACAGAGAAAGAGAGAGAGAGAGAGGCGCGAGCGGTGCAAGCGGTGCGTGAGCTATATCGCCGTCCTCGTGACCGCGCCGCGAACCATCCTGGTGACTGCCCTCGTGACCGCGCCGCGGATTGTCCCAATGAGGCGGACCATCCCCCCTCCCTCATCCCCTCCGAAACCCGCAGACGCGTCTCCATCCGCCGGAGCCTCCTTGTGCCAAGCGCGCGCGCCGCACCGCGGGCCCCCCCTCGCGATGACCGCTCTGGCGTGCGCGCGGCGCGCGAAGCGCGCCCACGCGCACGCAATTTTTTTTTCTGCTCCTCCCCACCCCTCCCTCCACTGCCTGCTTCCCCCCTCCTCCCCACCCTCCGTGAGCTATATCGCCGAGAGAGAGAGAGAGAGAGAGAGAGAGAGAGAGAGAGAGAGAGAGGGAGAGTGACAGAGAGAGAGAGAGAGAGAGAGAGAGAGAGAGAGAGAGAGAGAGAGAGAGAGAGAGAGAGAGAGAGAGAGAGACTCAGCTAATAGAAATGACAAAAGGGGCGTCGTGAGCCGGCGGCGCTAAGGAATGCGGAAAACAGAGCGCTGACGTCGCATATGAGCACCTGCACAGCCGTGGTCATTCCCTCAAACGTCAGGGCGCGGCGCGTGCACGTGGAGCGGTGCATGCGCAATAGAGGACAGTTGGTGAATGTATGTGGTGGCGAACGCGTACGCTACTGGCGAGTGGGAGTGAAGTTGAATGTTCGATCCCCATAGCGCGCTCGTCACCAGATACATTTTTTGCATTATCGTAGGAATGGATCGCAGCAAAAGTAAAAAAAATTGGGTACAACTGTGTATGAGCTTGGAAGAGCGCGTTGTGTTGCATATTTTTAGTGGCATACCAATGCCGGTAAAGCGGTTTAAGCCATATGCGCCACCTCACCAAAATCGACAGTATGTGATCCCAGAGTGGAAAAAGTAGGCTCAGTGTTTGTCTGGCCGTTGAAGAAGGCGGATCGTCTATGCGTGTTCGAGTCTTCGTGAGTCCTCGTAGGAATCAAGATGGCGAGCAAAGTGTGTGATGAAGGTGCTAACAGCGTTGATATTGCCAAGATTATGTGGGGAGTCGATCAGCCCCAGATCATACCATCATATTGTAAGTAGAGTGTAAAAAGTAGTGCGGTGTGTGAAATATGGAGTCGCTTAAATATGAGCCTTGACCTGCTTGCAGCCGATCTGCTGTCATCGTTAGGCATTCAGCACGAGGAAGAGGAGGCGCAAGAGCAAAGAACGCCAATTGTCAGCGATCAATGTGAGGCAGTTGCTGTGAAACGAGGACGACCCCGTAAGATGCCCGAGACCAAGAGCAAGACAAGCCGTGTTAAGAAAACTCGTCAGTGCAAAGCAAGTGTTAATTTAAATCCTATCATTAAAGGCAACAACGAGAAAAAGCGTCTCTCTCTTCTGTTTAAAAGTATGGCTGATATATGTGTAAAAATGAGTGAAATATGTAAAGAAGCTTCCAAGATACAAATATGAAAAATAAAGAGGATTTTAAAAAAATGATATTTTGTGTAGTTATTGATGTGTAGAGGGATAGTGGGGAAAATGACGAGAAAAGGGAGGATTTTGTTCCCGTTAAATAGAATATATATTTCCAAAAAAGCAAACAAACAAACAAAGTCACTTAAATCAAGAAGGGAAATGTCAACTCTACATCATGGGCCTTGTCCTTAATAAGACCGTTATATCTAATAGCGGGGGGGAATCCAGCCGCAATCATGGTGTTATACTTTTGAACGGCGCCATTATCTAATTTAACAAATCGATCCGGCAACATGACAGGCACGGTCTCAAACTCACTAAAATGAACTTCGACGTAAAGCTTCGGTCCGAATTTGTCATGCTCTGCCTTCCACATGCGTATGATGGAGTACTCCACCCCCTGCTTCAGATCACGCACCGATTTCGAGTCCTTGTACGTGTTGATGCTCATCCAGGCCTCCACGAGTGCGCGGCAGGTGTCGAGGTCCACGCCGGCGGGGGGTGCTGATGGAGATGTATCCGCAGAGGACGTGCGCGCCTTCTTGACTGTTGTTGACGCCGCATCGTCATCAATTGCAAGTCGCTTTCCGGCCTTCGCAGAAAAAACGAGACAGTTATTATCGTGTACAGACGACGAACAAAGAGCGAAGTAAAAATCTTTCAAAATACACACTTACCATGGCAGAGGATGGATTGTACACAGGGCACTGGAGGGCTAAAGGTGACACGTCGCTAGCAAAGGTCGAATGGATCGGGGCGGGAGCACACGCAGCACAGCAACACGATAACTGCACCAATATGGAATAGTAAGCGCAAGGTCCAATGAACAAAACGTAGCCAGTAAAAATGAAATGGGACACATCACACTCACGGGCAGTAAAATTCAACTTACCGTCAAAGCAGACTGAGGCGCAGGCAGGGCGGCGGACACGTTCACGGCAGTGACGAGCGGCTGAGGGGCAGGCTGGGCGGTAGACACGCACACGACAGTGGCGAGCGCACGAGTGATGCACGGTGCACGCTTGCCAGGGTTTATAAGACTGGGCAGCCAGCACCCCGCCCCTCATTCAAAAGACTTTGTCAGCTGCGGGTGGCGCGAGTCCGACCCCTCCCCCTCCTAGCGCGAGGGCGCGGTGTCAGCGCTAGCGCAGGTGTGCACCCGGTGAACGCGCGGCTCGAGCACCGGCCCGCCGGACGGGTGTGACACGTGGGTGTGCATGACTGCACGTGAAACGATCTCAGCGTAGGGCGATAAAAGTGAGCATTACACGTAAAGAGAGAATTGAACATACCCAATAGCAATTGATCATTTTTATTCCTACTCTTATTGAATAAATTAACAAACTCAGAGGAGCTTAAACCGAGACAACGCTTAATTAAATAGGTACAGGAGTACTCGCCGCAAACATCTGATGAGGTTGCTTGAATTGGTTTTTGATTATACCAAACCAATCCTCCATTACGAGCAATAAAGCGGGAAAAGAATGGGTTGGTAGGTGCAGCACCCAAACTGTCAAAGTACTCAACCCCAGGACTAAATGCTGACAGGTAAAAACATGTCCAATGAGTGCCACTCAAATGGGAGGGATCGGAGTTGACAATGACGCATGCTGGTCTAATGGGGACGGTTCTCGGGAGGAGGTCCGCGGGAAATACTCCAGAAAAATATGGTCTTAGTATAGGAGAGCCCAGACAGGCGGAGAGTAACTCATTCGAGTTCATACTAAGGATGGTTAGGAGATGAAGACATTGCGAGCATTAGTCACCTCCATAACAGCGTCAAACTCGAGAAGACAGAGTATTGTCAGGGCAGTGTCGAGCTCTTTAGCGAACTGAAGCTCGAGACGCAGTGTACCGGCAGCTGGTATCGCAGTGTGTGACACGTGCCCGCTAGAGTCAGGCGTCAAATCCTTTACTAAAATAAACGCACCGTGTTGAAACATGTCAGGGGTAATTAAATTCGATGTACCACGACGGTCCAAGCCGAAGCTGGAAAACAACTCGTGGTAACATCTCTGAAAACAGATGTTTTTTGTGTGAAAGTCGACAGGGGGAAATTCTATTCTATCCGCATTCACAAAAAGTGTGGCAGAGGTTAAAGATTTGTGCACAAAAGAGTAAGGATTTTGACTCAACACGCCATTGAAGTTTTTGTTATTCACCATGACGCATGCAAAAAAACTCGGTAGCTTTCCCATACATATTGAGTTTAAAGTGATCGATCGTCCTCCAGAGGGGACCGTAAATGTGCGCATGTCAACATTCTTTAAGGGATACACGGCATTGTTCTCTGCTAGAATCTTTGCGTGAGCAAGGAGGACTCCGGGATTCAGCAAAATCTGTTTGATATACAGAGCAGCCTCTAATATATTTAGTTTATCTGTATTTTCTTCCTCAGACCACATGTAAAAATCCTCATTTTGGAGGGTCAGGCGAACCCTCAAATCAACACCACTCGGTATGAGCTGACGGAGATTCGTTAGTCCGGAATATAAGGGTCCGAATAACTCTACAGTCTTGCCGCCGGCTAATAAGGCTTTCCTTTTAACCCAGCCAGTGTTACTGTCCCCCGCGACGTCGTGGTGCGCGGGAGTGTCAAAATAAAATCCCTGCGTAGTGAGTTGAGCTGTAGCAGCTTCGGGAGAATTGTTGAAAAGAGTGTACAAGAGAGCGTAGTAACCATAGTTATCAATCTGAACAATGCAACGCTCATTTGCGTGAATTTCCAAACGAATAAAAAGACTATGCAGCATGTTGTTAACAAGAGAGCAAGACACATCGAGCTTTTCCTCAGCATCTCTAGCACACACCTTCAAGCCTAAGTACATGTAACTCAAGTCTCGTAGGAGGTCTGCCACGCCTGGACTATGAAACTCGATAAAACTCAAAGGTCGAGTCAAAACATTAACAGGGTAGAGAACCTGATATTTGCTCCCGACAATCGAATCCTGCTGTTGACTGGGCCCGAAGCAGTTCAGCTGACTCGGAACGACGATCTGTTGAGACGCCATCTTATGAGAATATGTCGGGAGGGATGGGGCTGGAAGGCGTCTTGACACGTTGAGCACCGCGTCCCGTCTGACCTCGATGACGCTCAGGGGTGGCTTTTATCCTTCCTTGAGCAGCGCGGGGGCGAGAGGTTGTAGTCTTGCGAGGTTTTTTCTTCGCAACTGGTCTCTTTTTCTTGACCTTAACCGCCGCGGACTTACGACCTTTGGAGCGAGACGCACCATTACCGCGGAGGACGGCACGCGCTCGTCGTTTCAGATTCGATCCTGCATTTCGCAGACGTTGCACCGTGGCCCGACCGGCCGAGCGCAGTGTGGGGTCCCGCTGTATGTCGCTATACAAACCCACTCCCAAACGGAGAGCTTCTTCCGATACAGCCTGCAAACCCTTAGCAATATAGGGGCTAGCCGCAGCCGTCAGAACTCTTCCGATACCACAGCAACCACCCCCACGTCCTTTTTGTTGGGCATATGACGCCTTATACACATTACCGATGGGGTCCGTTCCGGAGCCCCCACCAGCCTGCTGGCGAAAGTACCTCTCGTAAGCGGTCTCCATGCTTGACTGATAGGAAAAGGGGGATGTAGCCATATATATATTGCTAGAGTGGACGAAAGTGAAGGACGACGATGGCTGGAAAGTCGGAATCACTAAAGGGGTATCGCTCCCCCGTGCGCGTGCGAGAGGAAATGGTTATTGTGTTGAAATTACGCTTCTCAACAGGAGTGTAGTATATGTGGGGAAATAAAAAGTGCCCACTCTGTGTGGTGGGGCTGCACACTCTGAGTAGCTTTGTACAAATGTCTCCCGTGATAACTGGTGCGGAAATGTCCGAATACACAAATATAGGCGTATGGAAGTAATCGGTTTCCGGCGGGAAAAATATTTCTGCCACACCCACCTCGAAATCGCGTCCGTGAGGACAGAGAGGGTGTGGTAACTGGGTTGTAAAATGAGCAATGGTATTGTCACTAAAAAATGTCTTTGAGCTATCGCTCGCGAGAGTAACGTAACACTCTCCTCTCTCCATCGTCATTGTCCTAAAATCTCACTCTCGGGTTCCCACGAATTAAAACTATCGTCGTAATCCTGCCATTTACAGAGCACTTCGAATCCTCCACCTCGTCGACGTCTTCGCCGTTGTAATATTGCTTCGACGCGGAAGTGGGTGGGCGACGGCACTCTCAACAGCTCTTCTCTATAGAAATTACCTTTCAGGCGTCTGTGTTGTAAGTCCTCCAGCGTGTACATGGGGAATGGAGTGAAGGGGACGCGTTCCGCTATTTTATAGATCTGCTGAGACCAGCGCTGCGCATAGCCCTTCTCCATTATACTCTTAACTAGTGAAACGCGACAATAATCACCCACGCGCAGCGGTGCTCGCACAGGGCGCGATGCACCGCTCGCAGATTGGCTGTGTCGCAAGTACAATTTGGACCAAATGTCATATGAATGAGCCGGCGTGACATCGCACGGCCGCATGCCTGTCGCGCTGTGTACCTTGGTGTTGTAAGTCTGAACTATCTTATCTAAAAAGTCTATCCATCGGTTAGTATTATTGTGCCACATGGCGCGCCAAAGCGGCGTCTTTAACGTCTGCTGGACGCGTTCTGCAAAACGAGCGTGACCCGTGTTCTCAATCGAGCGATATCGAACGCCATATTTCCGAAAGACGCTCTGCACTAATGATGATTCGTATTCTTTGCCATGATCTGTCTGGAGCATTTTGGGGGATCTTCCTGTGGACTCAAACAGATGCGTGAACACTTGAGCCATCTCCCGCCCCGTTTTTGTATACATTTTATAAACAAAGACCTCCCGAGACAGACAGTCAATTATGACTACAAAATATTTGTAAGAGTCATTTTCGGCTGCAAATTTTGCCAAGTCGAGAGTCATATCAGACTCCCAGAGCTCGTCCAGACCCCTTACCGAGTAATGGTTTACTGGAATATTCTTTCGCGCGGGACGAAACAGAGTGTAGGCATCCTGTCGTGTAAGCCACTCACTAACCTCCTGGCGGGAGATGTCGAGAGTTTTTGCATACTTGCCGAGCGCGGCGACGGAGCTATAACTGAGCGGATGAGTCAGATCAAAGTACACCGCACCTAGTGTTTTGTCGATGTATGCAACCCTCTCGGCATCGGACTGTCCCTGCTGCTGCTGACGGGCAGCGCACACGCGACGGCGGCGAGCGTCCGCAGGTGGCGCAACCCGGACCTGAGGTGGCATTCTTCAAGTCGCACGACGTTTGCTGGAAGGAAGGAGTTGGCTAGGTGACCAGCGAACACTGCGTGAGCGGAGAGTTCTGATTTTAGGGTAGGGTGAAGTGGTGTCAGTAGGCGTAGAGTAGGAGGTTGGCTTCGCGGGAAGGAATGGGGAGCCATCTCCGTCCTCGTAAAGTGACACCTCACCCAAATCTGGGTAGCTCTGTTCACTATTTTCGATAAAGTCGAGCATCTGAGACAGAGACAGCCTCCTATTATGCCCTTCACCATCCCCGTCCGCAACCCCCTCCACCACCACCTCCTCGTGCTCGTCCTCGTCCTCCTCCATGGTGTAGTGCTGACTCGTACTAGCAGGAATGCGAGGAATGTGATCTTGTCCGTAATCGAAATTTGACGCGGCCTGCATGGATTGTGGGTAGGTGACGGGTACCCCGCGTATGTAATGCGTATGTAAGTCCCGCGGCAAGGGATCGGTGCGCCGCCCTGGGGAGCCGTACTGGTGCGCCGTACTGGTGCGCCGCCCTGGGGAGCCGTACTGGTGCGCCGCCCCATCGCTGGAGCGCCGATCCATCGCTGGTGTGCCGTACTGGTGCGCCGCCCCATCGCTGGTGCGCCGCCCTGGTGTGCCGTACTGGTGCGCCGCCCCATCGCTGGTGCGCCGCCCTGGTGCGACGTACTGGTGCGCCGCCCCATCGCTGGTGCGCTGCCCTGGTGCGACGTACTGGTCCTGGTGCGCCGCCGCCGCCGCCGCCGCCCCCCGAGCGTGCAGGCGCGCTTCGCGCGCCTGCACGCTCGCTTCTACCTCGTCGTTTCCTGACTCCACCTGCTGCTGCTGCCTCGGCTGCTGCTCACCGACAAAATAATTTTCTTGCGTATCGTCATCGCGTCGTCTCTTGCCTACCTCGTACAACGGTATCAGCAGATTGTTGTCGCGTTCTCTACGTTTCAGTTGGAGATATTTGTCCAAAAGGGGTTGGTATCGCGACCACTCGGCATACTTTTTCTGCTCATCGCCTGTAGAGTGTTTTAACGTACTTTTCATCTCGTGTTCCAGTTTCTCTTTTACCTCCCGCTCCGTTTCTCCTCGTAAATTCTCCAGCTGGGATTGAGTTAGCACTAGCATTTTCTGGAGCTGGCCGTAGCCCCCACCAGCAGCTCCGTCGCCGCTCCTTCCTGCTCTGCCAAACCCCATAATAATAATGATATTGTTTGCGGGTCTCTACACTTGACTCTTTTTAGACACCAAGCCAGCCACCACCTTTCCTACTAAACCGCCGAGTGCACTCGTTAGAAAACTTGTAAGAAATGCTCCCGCTCCTTTCTGAACCAACACTTGTCGTTTGAAGCGAAGGTCGCTAGCGCTACTCCTCCCTCGACCGCGCTGTGGCAGGCCTCTACGACGGCGATCTCGTCCTCCACCTGCTGCTGCTGACGTCCTATACGCGAGCGCTCGCAATAGATTACGATGCTTTCGTAGTCGCGTGAATGCCTCTGGGCTAATTTCAATATTACCCTGGAGTAAATTCAAGGAGATCGCACACAGACCTTCAATCAAACCTTGATCGGCGTGTTGCAATATAACTTTTTGCACTTTGCTTGGGCTACTTTTTAGAACGTGTAAATGATGACGATAGCGAGCCAGCTTCTCCATACTCTCTACGCCTACTCCCATCACTCACCCGCCCACTCGCATCAACTAGTGTTCGTGATTTAGTGCTCGCTGATCGCAGAGCAGAAAGTAGGGTTAGTTTTTGTTAACCTTTTCAGGGACTCTTCGTTCGCATACACGATCATATATCGATCTGTTGGCCAAATTTGAGAACGAAATCTTAGTGATTCGGGCGTCTCTGGGTCAAGATCAATAAGAAAGTAGCTAAAGGGTTTGCTCTCCCAGCACTCTTTAAGTGCCCGACACAGAGAGACGGCATTTTCGGGATAAATCTGGCGTGCCAAGTACGAAAATGATGCTCGGTCACGCACATTTTTTAATAGAACAAAGTAACGCGTCGAGAGAGATATGTCACGTGAGTATTTCGATTGAAAGAATAGATTCTGCGTGAGCAATATTACTGAGATTTTCTTATGTCGACACCCCCGCGTATACAAATCTGATACAGCTGGATCACTGCATGATTCCCGCATCAAGTCATCCAAAATAAGAAGGGTGTGCGTGCTCAGGTGCTCAGAATCGGGAACTCCTTTGCATTTGTCTACGCGGGGGTCATTAGCGACTTCTGCCGGGACGCCTCCCCCCTCCCCATACGCCCAGATAATTTTATCAAACTTACCGTCTGTCAAAGACTCGAGGTGTTTGAGAAATTTCACAACCCACTGAGATTTTCCACCTTTCGAAGGAGATGATACCACGCAGGTGAAAGGGCTCTTAAACTGCACAAACATGTTCCCTCAGTGACGAGCAATGTATAAATGCCTGTCCTCTGCGATTAGCACCCCCTTTTATAGGCCCGATCTCCCTTCGCTGCTCTGCTGTGTGTGTGTGTGTGTGTGTTTTTTTTACACGCCATGCGTCTAAGTCTCCAGATCAGCTCACACTGTTGGATAAAAAGGGGTTTGCATTTAAATGATATACATTCTTTAGTTTTGCATTTATACACCAATGATTTATTAAACAGAGAGCACTGCAGTATATTTACATGTTCATTCAATTTTACATGTGTTATCATTTTTTTTCACATATTTACATTTTTACATATTTACATATATTAACACAACTTAACTTAACTTTACATATATTAACACGACTTAACTTAACTTTACATATATTAATACAACTATCATACCTCATCAATCAATGACACAAGAAGATCTAAATTTTCAGCCCCCTCATCTGCATCTTTCAACCCAATTTTATAATGCCCATGTGCCAAAGTATCGATATTATTGTCCAAAATATAACGTTTATCATCAAAACATGAGAGAGCTTTCTTGCTACAGCTCAGTGTAAATAAATGGTGTTTTTGATCAGTGCCTATTTTTTTGAAAGTTACATTTTTTGAGGAATAATTTATCAAACAATCCTTGTAGTCCTGAAAAGTAATTTGAGTTTTAACAGCTGTTTTTGGCACACCCTTCGCGACACATTTTTCTGTATTCGCTGTTTGGAAAGAATACATTTTTGCTCGGAGTCCAACCATAGCCTTTAAAGGGACACCATTCAACTCATCCTTAAATTTGCCGAGCACCTTTTTATTTTTTACACTAAACAATGGATGGTCAGGCGGATAGTCGCTAGTATCAAGATGGTCCGATAAATCATGCATGTCTGAATATACATCATTGGTTTTAATAGAGAGGAGGAGCGAATCCGTGTCAGTCACTCCGACACTTACATTGTTACCATATTTTCTTTTCAAACAGTTATAATAAAAATCATACATAATTTCTTTTGAAATATCTAAAATAACGGCACCCGTGTACACTGGCCGATTCAGAACGATGGTTGCTTTCTTCCTTTCAACAGCTACTAAACCATGATCAAAAAGCTCAAAGCTATGGTACAGAGGACTTCGTACAAGTTTTAAAAATTTATCATTCTTTTTGGTAAAGTTTACATTTCGTCGCTTCCTCACCGACTCTATTGTTTTTCCAAAAGTTGAATTATTATAAAGCTTCCATAGAGACTTTTGAAAGTCAGATGTGGCTTGCTTTCTCATTTCTGTGTTAAAGTTAATAAAAGGCGCAAGCCACGGCTTTTGATCAAATGCCATTACACTATGAATTTCCTCTAATTCTAGACCTAAACTAAGATACAGCTTAAGAGTACTACCATACACACAATACCGCTCTTTATCATAGAGGTTAGGGATCAATTTTTTAGTGGATGCCCTTTTAGGGAGGTCATACAGTTCAATCATTTTCTTTTGGAGTGGAGACAGAAGCCCAAAATCTACTTTTACATGTTCCGGTGCAAGTGGGAAATCGTTGTGCCAATCATGTATGTCAGATGGATAAATGAGATCGACTTCAAAGAGATAACCTGTATCATCATTATCATTAATATTCATGATGTCAAGCTCCTGAATTTCACTTTTAGTCAAGTACCTGAAGCCTCCCACTGGTAACGCTCTTGTCATTGCGCATCCATACAAATTATTCGCGTCGAGGTACATGGCATAAATGTGATCTTTCTGGGGCTCATAAGTATCCTTCACATAGGGATTATTTGCCTCTATGAGTCGACAATTCACAGAAGACACGCCTCCGCGTATTGCCTTCTCCCACTTCATATGGTCACTATGCTCTGTTAGCAGCTCTAACTCTTGCCCAGTGAAGAGCAGAGCTGCATCCCAGCAGAAACCAGGCCCGGAATAATAATACACCACATCTAAATTGAAATATTGGAGAGTTGATTTTCGATACGTCTCCATTACGCAAGCCAATAGCAAAGTATCTGTCATTAGATACAGATCATGGTAGTCCCATAGATTTTTCATATTAAACATTTTGAATACGTTTAAAGCATGGGCATAGTCACTCTCACTGACATCCTGCCCATTCAGATCGTTTCTGAAGCACTCTCGAGGAGGTAGAGAGGTTTCAAGAAATTTATCTTCATTACAAAAATAACTGTAAGGGTACACCCCTTTTCTGTTAAGCAAGCCCCACTGCTCCTCCTTCGGGAATCTTTCCTTCAGAATGCTCAAGTCGTCAGGGTCCAAATCATTCACTAATTTATCAAGGGGACTACTTAAAAAGTTATATGAATCCAAAAATCTCAAACCCTCCCACGTAAATGACACGTACCTTTCTTTTGTCTTAGGTATCACTGAAATGTCTGCCCCATCAGAGAGCTCCCCTATTGCAGAGATCAAAATGTGACCATCATAATTAGTCAGATTATGAAAGAACACAGGAACAAATTTTTTTCTTTTCAAGTTGAGGTTGCATGTGCTACAAGCAGCGCCTCGGTAATTATTTTTTTCTACTGTATGATCATGATCTCTCACTTTTTTCACTCCCTTCCGCGGTATTTTTTCATTACACAAGTAGCAATGGGTTGCCTTGTCAAAAGCTCTCTGAGTTTCTTCAGTCATATCCAACTCATAATCTGGACCCCTCGCCTCATCAATAGCCTCTTTCTCCTCTTTCAGTTTCAACAGGAGCTTCTTCGCTAGGTCAGCACCTCCGTGTTCAAGTACAGGCTCCTTCAGCAGTGTACCTTCAGGTCCCACGATGACGTAACAGTAACCACACACCTGATGGGTGGCCGTTTGAGCACAGTGCGATCTGCTAGGGTCAGGGAGAGCGGTCTTATATGGTACGACAATACTCTCTAGATCACAATATATTACATAATCATGACGAGTTTGACGGGCTACACTTTTGAATTTCATAACTGCATCCTTGGGTCGAGGCATTTGGATAGCCTGAGCCTCGTGTTGCATACACAGCTTGTAGTGCTCATCCCGCCCCTCTTTACTAGCTGTTGATGTAAGACAGTTCTCACACCAGAAGAGTTTTCTCTTTCTTAGACTTAAGTGGGCCAGAAATCTGCCTAAATCTTTGATAAGCACATAGTGCGATGTATCATCTTCAATCAAGAGTAATAATCTTATGTGATAAGGGCGTGCACTCACTTTACTTATTCTTAATGGCACAACTTGTCGATCGTCCTCCAGTCCAAACACACTGACGGCTATATTTTGATTTTGGGCTTCAAATTTTGTTATCTGTTCCACTCGCATGGGGAATTTTATACCATTCCAGTTGATATCACCTCCTCTCCCATCCTTATAATGTGCTACTCGCTCAGGTTTGTTAAGAGGCAAATCAATCCCAGCTAATATGCAGTACTTGAAACATAAATGATCATGATTTTGAATATTAACTAAACCTTTTTTAGGATGACGCAACCATTCAGGCAGAGGGATGAAAGATGAGCCCTTGAAAGCTGCGTATTTTGCAACACGCAGTTCAATTTTTTCTATGTACCCAAACAAAATTTTGCTCCCCTCATCCTGGGCTAAGTCAAGACTATTTATTACTCCCTGAATGGCTTCCTTTGACTGCTCATCCAGATCACTTGCCAACAGAGATGTTATAGGCTTGCATCTCATGTATCGGAGATTCGAATCCCCCTCCTCCTCTTTCTCCCCCCGCTGCACTCTGATGAAAGCGGTCATATACCACTTTATTCTTTGCAGTGTCTCCATGTCTTCAGTCAATACATTTACAATGTTATCCCTATTTTTAATTAGAGTCAATTGCAAGTCATTGCTATCCGTAATATGAAGCTCATGAACTCGAGCATAGCCTTGCATTGCAGTGCGCGTCACCCACTCGGCGCTTGCCGGAGCGTCCTCCTCTCTCCTAAACTTCTGCTGCCTCAGCGCGAGGTAGCGCTCTCGCCTCAGCCTCCTCTTCACGCACACGAGCCGGTGACGCGCGCGTGCACTCACACTAGGGAACACTTTGTGGCACTCCATACAAACATACCTTACTTTTGGAGCCGCTGCATGTGACTGCTTGTGACGAAGCAGCTGGATGATGTTGGAGAATCTTCGAGCACATTTTGAGCACTGTAGTCGATGCGTCGAAGCCGACACCAGCCTGCTGCGCGCCTGCGCCAACACCGACCGCTTCGAGCCACACCGCCTCAGTTTCAGATGACACTTGAGCTCATAAGCTCGATTAAAGCGTCCTCCACACTTGTCACAGGTCACAGCACAATCACTATGCTTAGATTTTTCATGTTGCGCCAACACACGCTTATTTTTGAAACACTTGTTGCACTTGACACACTGCACTTTGTCACAATGAGCGTCTCTTCTGTGACGCGCGAGCCCAGCCTTGCTGTTATACTTTTTTCCGCACAACTCACACTCATGAGGATCCTTCTCTGAGGTAACTGCCGAGGATGTTGAGGGAGGGGCGTGCACATCACTGATGTGCTGCAGAAGGCGTTCGGCGTCCTCATACGCAGTCCCACAGAATGCGCATTTCCTCGCCATACTGATCTATAGACATAAATTATATGCCTTTAGACTCATGTACACTAATGTTCACATCTGTTCACTCATCTTTTCAATTATTCAACTTACCGATTTCTCGTCCACTCGCGCTGCGAAAATTCTTCACTCGTCTTCACTCGCTCGACACGCTTCCATGGGAGGTGACACCCGTGTCCGTCGGCTCTCACACGTCGAATGGCTTCGAACACGCCGCCCGTCCTATTGCCCAGGTGCTGACTTCTAACCGTCAGCATTTCACTAGGCGAGCGGCGAGCCTCGAGCGCCACCTCACCCCACTTCTGCCCACACCTAGCATCGGCACCTACCTGCTTACGTTTCATTTTCCCCCCTCTACTGTCCGCACACATCGGTTCGCCTCTGCTGTCCCCTGCGCTCAGCCAGACACCAGGGAATGACCACGGCTGTGCAGGTGCTGATGTGCAGCGAGTGCACTCTGTCTTCCGCATTCCTTCGCGCCGCCGGCAGAGGGCTCCCGCGCCCTCGCGCTGCATGTCGTTGTCTCCCTCTCTCTCTTTCTCCATCTCACTCTCACTCCCTCTCTCTCTCTCTCTCTCTCTCTCTCTCTCTCTCTCTCTCACACACACCCTCTCGCTCTCTCTCTCTCTCTCTCTCTCTCTCTCTCTCTCTCTCTCTCCCTCTCTACTTTTTGCCCGCCCGTCCGCGGCCGCCGGACGTTCGGGCGCTGACCAATCACTCTCTCTCTCTCTCTTTCACACCACCGGCGCGGCATGCCAGGTGGAGTGGAGTGTGTGTGGGGGGGAGGGGGGGGGGGAGACGGGAGGAAGAGGAAAGGGGAGGTGGGGGGAGGAGGGAGGGTGGGGGGAGGGAGGGTGGGGGGGGGGGGGAAATTGCGTGCGCGTGGGCGCGCTTCGCGCGCCGCGCGCACGCCAGAGCGGTCATCGCGAGGGGGGGGCCCGCGGTGCGGCGCGCGCGCTTGGCACAAGGAGGCTCCGGCGGATGGAGACGCGTCTGCGGGTTTCGGAGGGGATGAGGGAGGGGGGATGGTCCGCCTCATTGGGACAATCCGCGGCGCGGTCACGAGGGCAGTCACCAGGATGGTTCGCGGCGCGGTCACGAGGACGGCGATATAGCTCACGCACCGCTTGCACCGCTCGCGCCTCTCTCTCTCTCTCTCTTTCTCTGTCCCTCTCCCTCTCTCTCTCTCTCTCTCTCTCTCTCTCTCTTCCTCTTTTTCTCTCTCTCTCTCCCTCTCTCTCTCGCACCGCCGGCGCTGCATACCAGAAGTGGAGTGGAGTGGGGAGAGGGGGTGGGGGGAGGAGGGGGTGGGGGGGAGGGGGGAGGGTGGGGGGGGAGGAGGGTGAGGAGGGGGGAAGCAGGCAGTGGAGGGAGGGGCGGCTGGTCGCCCGGCCTCTCCGCGCCTGGGAGGTAGGCAGCCCACATGACGAGAGCCATTCGTCTCACAACCCGCCCCTCTTACTCTCTGGGCGTAATTGGCCGGCTAGCTTGCTAACATGGAAACGGGGCTTATATTTTAACTGGGCTGTATACCAAATGTAAAAGTCAGTCCAATCGACTGCCTAAAAAATAATTAGAAATAGAGTTGTGTAAATTGCAATCCAGAAGCGCCGCAGGCCTACGGAGGCGCACTCTTAGCTCAGCCCAACACGTGCCCCACGTGCGCTTGCCTAGTTTAAACTAAAGGCACCTTCACTGGCAACTCGTTTCTCTCGACGTAGCTTCTCTTTCATGCCGGACGAGACGGAAGCACGCATGTGTCAAACCACGGTAACCCTGCAACCGCCTTACCAGATCGCCAGTCTCCAGGGCGGGCGAGGTTGGGCGGGGAGGGGCGGGGCGGGGCAGGCGGACCTGGCCCGAGCGCCTGCCGGCCGGAGCGGGTAGGCCTCGCGCTGCGGCGCTGCGCTCGGCGTGCGGCCTACGCTCCGGTCAGCAGGGGCTCGGGCCGGACCCGCGCTCCGCTGGCTCCGCCACGCCGCGCCGAGCAGACCCGGGTAGGAGCGCACAACGACGCCCCGACCGTGGTCCGGACTCGTGCTATACTAAAGAATCCTAGAGTGGAAGAGAACCCGTGTGCTGCCCGGAATCGCTCGTGCGATGCACAGGCTGTGCCGAGGCTGTGCACGCGCTGTGCACGCACGGGGCACGTAGATGCCCGGATTCGCACTGGAAAAACAAACGTTACTTGTGTCACATGTTATCCTGCATTTTCTGGAGAAAACGTTTTCTGATGCATTCCTCTCCATGCAAAAGGATAGGGGCATCACAAAGAGAATGCAGCACGAAACGTTTTCTCCGGAGAGTGCAGCAAGAAACGTGACACATGTAACGTTCGTTTTTCCAGCGCGCGCGGATTTTTTAAAACAGGGGTATGTCCCCCGCCCCTCCGCCCCCACCTCCAAAACGCGCCTGCTACCAAGCCGCTTACTTTGCTCGGGCGGAGGTTGTGACGTCACCGTTGGGTGTTGGGTAAGAGTAAGACTAGGGTTCGCAGTCTCGGAAATTTTTATCAGACAAACCCTGCCTATAGGACAACATTCGGACACCACTGTCTGGCTGGTTGCCTAGAGGACACGGTTTTCTAGGAAATTTTTCCTAGATTTCGAACCCTAAGTAAGACAGCAGATCAGGGGTCTCCTTTGACATGTGCGTGGGTTCGAACAGCATAATTGTATTTGACCGTAATAATTATTGAACCCGCCAATGAAGTTGAAAATCTTTAATCTTTCAAATAAATTTAACAGAAAAGATGAACCATGAAACAGGCAACAAATTATTCAAAGCAGAAATGCACTCAACGGCGCGCGACGCGGTTGCCGCTATCGCCACCATCGTGGCTATCGCCGCCATCGCCGCCATCGCCAACATCGCCGCCATCGCCAACATCGCCGCCATCGCCAACATCGCCGCCATCGCCAACATCGCCGCCATCGCCAACATCGCCGCCATCGCCAACATCGCCGCCATCGCCAACATCGCCGCCATCGCCAACATCGCCGCCATCGTTGTCATTCCCACCACCACGGCCGCGCCACATTGACGCTACGTATCCTCCGACGCCTCCGACAAGGCCGAATGCCGCCTGGGTGGATCCGGCGATGACACCGGTGGCGCCGGCGCTCTGCAGCGCCGAGAACCCGAGGATCGTGCCATAGGAGCTTTGAAAAGCAGCAGCTGCGCTGCCCGCGGCCACCCCAGCCGACGTGAAGCCGACGCAGCCCAGGGCGACGGGGGCAGCGAAAGTTACCGCGCCTGCGGTGAGCACTGCCCCACCGGTAAACATGACTGCACTGATGGCGGTATCCCTCCAACTTCTCCCGCCAGCCATCTCGCGGTCCGGTCTGGAGCGGAGGTCGGAACTGCGGGAGCAAAGAAAGCACTACAATTACATAGTTACACGATAAAACCATGGAGAAGGAGGAGGACAGCCGTTTTCCATGGATAAAACCAAACGCAATCACTGTTTAAAAAATATTCGTAAATTTACGACATATTGCACTAAAATCCTTGCAAACGGTTGCGGCTGCTTATAATTTGCGAATGATTTCGTTCGCATTGCAAACACAATTGTTCTGAGGAAAAAATCGTCTGCAAGGTTTACAACACGGAAAGTTTCAAAACCAAAAAGAATATCTTAAAGACGTAAGAGTACGATTTTTCTTTTTTCGTCGCAAACAGTGTCGTAATGGTACGGCGTACGACTCACGGTCTTATAAAAAATTGATCATGAGATTTTTCTTAAGGTTACGACATTTTCTGAAAAGTCACACAATTCCCCGTAAACTTTTCGATTTCTCGCAAACTAACGAGATTTCTCGTACATTTAAGAAATTTAGGTATCATTAATAAACAAGTCTGTTTCATAAATATACAAAATTTACAAAATTGATCAAAAACGTTACATAAATTGTCATAAATTAACAAAAACTACAGTATAGTCGAAAGGGTTTTGAACTGTTGCGATACCCTTTTGTAAATTAATGACTTGCCTCAGAAAGTTATGACCGCTGCTATGGATTTACGGCAAAGGCTCACAATTTTACGACATTTTGCGTCGGTCCAATTACAATATGTATTTAAGTTTTGCACAGAACAAACAAGGTTTGTAGAAGTACGAATAGTCTCATGGAAAATTTATATTATATCTCAATTTTCAGGAGTTTTATCGCCCTGAAGTTTTATTCAACTTGTACGAACCTCGGTACGATCTGAGCGATTGTGGGTGAACGGTTCGCTAATATCGAAAAGACGTCGGGAAGAATTGTTCCTTATCACTTTAAGATCGTCTCTTCAAAATTTCACGTTTCTTTCCTTCTTTCACAAAATGCCACGTTTTTACGCTTACCTCGGTCACTACAGGCAGAGGCGGGCGGCCAAGCGGGCCGTGTGCCCCCCACCGCGCCGTGCGCCATTGCCGCACCACGGTCTACAAGGACTCCACTCTAAAGAAGAAAAGTAGGAAGACAGGCCAGGAACATAAGAAAACGGCTATTGTTTGGAACCGTTCGTCTGCTCTCGACCAATCACAGCTGAGGACAATTGCCGTTTTGTTGTGTTCCTGGCCTGTCTTCCTTCCCACTTTTCTTCTTTAGAATGGAGTCCTCCATAGCTCCGTCATTTTTGATCGCAGGACCTTGGTTTAAGGCTCATTTGGACCGCCTGGGTGACGCCTACAGCGTTCTGAAAAGGTCTTAACTTCGATTTGTGGATAGTTTCGGTGCAAATAGACTTAAAAGAAAAACAAACTTTCAGGCTTTTGAAAAAAATAATTTAACTCTTCAAAATATTTTGGGTGCCTCTTTGGGCATGTTCAAATAATCAAATTGGTCCAAACTATCCCAAGTAACAGAGAATCGTCACTGAGACACTAGTCACTGTGACGTTTTTCAAAACACTCAAATTTGATGTCCGCTGTGAAATGGTCCCCCTACCTAGAATGGCCTCTACAAGTCAATCAGGGCCAACTAGGCAAAATGACAAATGAATTATAGGCCAAATTGATATTTATTGTCCAAGTTCATTCTATGAAAGTTTAACGATGTACGCACCAGCTTCCAGGTAGTCCTCGTAGTTGACCACCCTTGTGCCCTAAAATAATTTTCGTTTTATTTATTGGGACGGGAAATAACATTATTTCCTGTGCCAGAAAAACAAAATTATTTTAGGGCACAAGGACCAACATCTCTTTTAGTGTAAGGTATCGAAATTATTGTGCAATTGTAGCTCTCTAATGAACCATTGCTGGTCAAGATAGCCCGAGAAGTTCATGAGATATTGACGAAAAAGTGTGAAAAAGGACAAAACTATTTTTGTTATGTTACGACGCCCTGGTGAGTACTGGCGTTATGATCAAGCTCAATGTAACGTACTCAACGTACCAATAAGCTGTAAGGAATTTTGTTAGTTTTGCATATGAATTAAAGAGACTTAATTTGTGACTGCGCTTCAAATCACATAACATACATTGTTATAAGGAAAATATCATGATTCAAGAAATTAACAGTAATTATGAAACTTGTGGTCGATCTTGAATTGACTTGAGTTGAATTTATCATATGCACCCAATTCCATTAAATACTTAATGTTGTATTTTGTTGTTGAACTGACAACCTTGTACAAAGGGACGATAGGGAAGATATTAAAATTTAAATATTTGAAGATACAAACTATGCAGGAGATTAAAGGGAGATGTAACATTGTCAGTCAACACACTCAGAAGCGCAATATTGGAAAGAAAAACAAAACTTTGCAAAGAAGGCATCAAAAGCTTTGCTCATATGGCGAATTTTCAAGCAAAGTTGTCATTTCTCGCACATTCCTTCGTCATATATTAAAATCACAAGCCGCCTAAAGAAATATAAAACCACCCTTTTTAAAAATATTGGACACCTACGGAGTTCTATGTTTCCTATGTATATAGCGAAACTAATGTCTGCAATATCACACATACCTAGAAAATAGCCTTCACGAGTGTCCCTCTTGGGTGTGAAGGATTCCGAACGCTCGGAGTGCAGAAGAGTTCGCGGGAAGCCTACAGCCTACAGTCTACGTTCCTACAGAGCAACATAGCAACATATTTGTGACGACGATGGATAGATGGATAGATAATGCAAAGTGGAACTAACCTAGCACCACTGTGCGTTTACGTACACGGACTTCCCAGTAAGAGCAAGAGGCCAGGGATTGGCCGCTCGGAGGCGGTACGCAGCGCTCGAAAAGGCGGTACAAGGCGGTACGGAGGTGGGGGTGCGCGCGAATTTCAAAATTAGAACAAAATTACCCTTAAGGTGTCGAAATGTTGCCTACTGTATGGGCGCACTGAACTGCAGATGACATTTAAAAAAAAAAATCCCTCAAATTCGTCATTTTAAGAGCAACTTGTACGCACTGTGGGCATGGGGCTTGGTATGGAGTTGTCACCAGGAGGATCTGGAGTGGATTAGTGACCGTTTGGGAACGCCCAGCGCGCCGAGCCGGGACAAACAGGGGAGAAATCAAGGAAAACCGACGTTTGGGGCCAGCTGGGGAAAAGGCAACACTGGAGCAAGAGCGAACGTACACAGGGTTGCCAGCTTGCTCCTAGCGCTCAAGCGGCCGTTGCGTGAACTACTTTTGGAGTGATTTCGCTCGTAACTGCTGGTGGCGCCGCTAGAGCGCGCCCATGGCGCCGGAAAGGCGCGTGCTTTTAAAGCACCCAAAAAGCGCAAGATTCAAATAAAACTAGCGAAAGGCAAGGCCCTCTGGGATTAGCTTTCGGCGTTGGCGTTCCTGTAGTTTCAGTTACTGTACTACGTGCAGGACAGGTTGGCGATATTGTCCCCTTTGTTTTTGCCCTTTCCCCTTTGTTTCACCATTTGTTTCTGCCGCTCTTACCGCTGCCTCCACGTCCCTTCATTTCCCTCTCCAGATTGGCCAACATGAAACGACACACTAATTTTCCACACATTTTTCGTTAACGAGACCTCACTGTAAAATCTAAGGTACGTATCCTGTACCTTACAAAGTTGTTCCACTGTTTTGGGGAAACTCTAAATTCTAAAGCATTACATTTTCTGTCGATTTGTTGAGGGTCCCCTGAAGGTAGGCAACCTGCACGTTTTACCCCCCTCCTCACCTGTAAGCTAGATCCGGCCCTGGCAGGCGGCCCACCTAGCAGCTGCAGCGGTGCGCGGTGGGCTGCCTACCGTTCTCGGCTCCTTTGTACCATGTCGAGTACCTCTCGTGTGCGGCGGGCGGCCTACCCAGCACGGCTCCCCTGTACCATGTCGTGAACTTCTTACGCGCAGCGAAGCGCGGAGGGTGGCCTACCCAGCACGGCACCTTTGTACCATATTTTTTTATATTTTCCGTTGTTTTTCTTTTGAACAATTGACGTCACAGTATACTTACAATTAATTAGTATAACATTTTTTTCCGATTTGAAATAGAATCGGCCCTTCAGAATCATGTAGGAGCAGCCCTACGGGTTGTGTTGAGGAGTAAAGTATGGCCGATCGGTGGGTTCGGTTAAGACAGGAGAACCTTGCCTCAGCGTTTCATTGCTGCGTTACAATGTTAAACTTTAAAAAGGTTCCATTTCCACGTAAATATGCAATGACATTCAATATCTATTTTTAACAGATGGTCCATCACAAGGCCTCGACCAATCAGAGAAGGGCTCTCTGGACCGGGCCACGAGAGAATGGACCTAGGCTTGTTCCGGTTAACCGGTTTTTCGGTATTAACCGGTTTTTTAGCCTTCACCGAATAACCAGTTACTAATTTTAAAATATACCGGTTTACCGAAATCCGGTTTTTCACCGAAAATTCGTTTTTTTTTCTCTCTTTCAAAAACCCATTATAAAAGATTCACCAAATGCGACCCGAGCCCCGCAACCCAAGCCTAAATGTACAAGTCTCGTGATGTCAATTTATAGTAATATGCGTATAAAATGTCCCATATCTGTCATGTTTATCAGTTTTTACTTTTTCTGCACCCACCCTGACTTAAAACATGGTTTCTATGTTTTAAAAATCGTTAATTTAAAAAAGTACCGACTTGTAAAATAAAAACCGGTTATTTCTTAAAACCGGTACTTTTTACAATTCCGGTAAAATACCAAAAACCGGTAATTCGGTGAAAAACCGGTAAATTTCGTCACCGGAAACCGGTTTGAAAAGTCCGTCACCGAACATGCTTAAATGGACCGGGCCACGAGAGAAGCCCTCTCTGATTGGTCGAGGCTTTGTGGTGGTTCGGGAGCAGACGATATTCCTCCTGTTCTTCTAATTCGGAAAATACCTCATTTCTGCCCAATGTGGCCGAATTTGCGACAGTGGTAAAGTCGCAACAGAGACGCGCTGCTTTGCAGATCGCCACGATAAGTACCGCTCTCGACCGCTCTACATGGGGGCTTCGTGGAGCTCTGCGCAGGTCCTGGGGATGTCCAGGAGGACACTGGCGCAAATATTGCTTCCAAACGAAAGGGGTAGGAGTTTAAGGTCTGCTCCACCACCATGCGACCCACCCGCACCCCACCCGCATACAATCCCCTGCCGAGATGTAAACAGCTCAGTGTCGCTGAATAACAGAGCGTGTCACTTGGCCCCGTCCCGGCCCCGGCGCGGCGCCTCTTCGAGAGAATGGGCCGCGCCTCCACGCGCTGCCACGCCACGCCGCGACAGAATTCGCACTTTTGCTCAGGCTATTTCTGCGAGGGCGGAGGGCGGGGCATGCGGGAGTCGAGCCGAGGTGCGGAGGGCGCAGGGGTGGGCGGGAAGGGGCTGGGAGGTCTGGCCGGTGGCGGCAGAGGGGCCGGCACGGACCAAGAGGACGCAGTCCACACCCAGCACTCTCCAACACTGTCCGGTCAGGGCCAGGATCCTGATCCTACCGGTGGCACCGGCAGCAGCACCAGCACCGTCACCGGCACCAGGCAGCAGCGGGAGTTCTGGAAAGCGGCGCGCAGCCCGACCGCAGCCATCATGAGGGAGGAGGCCGTATGCAACATGGTAACACGGGTTGCACGCACTGCAGGGACCCGGCCCCGGCCCCGGCCCCGGCCCCGGCCCCGGCCCGCCTCACCTGTCACCCGCAACAGCAGGTGAGCGGCACCCGGGGCCCCCGGGGCGCGCGGCGCGCTGTGGCGGGGCGCACTGCAGCTGTCAGCGTGGGTGGGCGCGGTGAGGCGCGGCGGTGGTCGTGATGGTGACCCCAGCTCGCTGCCCGTCGTCTTGAACTGATGAGAAGGCGCCCTCGCCTACGGTGCGGGGCCGGGTCGCCGGGGCCGGGGCTGCTGGGGCTGCGGCAGTAGGTTTATGAGCGTCATGTGCGGGTGCGGACCTGCTCTCCTCGCGCAGATGCTCAATGTGGCCTGCAGATGGCCGAGGTGGCCGCTCCGCTGCGATGGACGGGGTGGGGTTGAGAGTGCGGCGGTCGCGCCAAAGGCTCTCGAGTTGCTCTCAAACCGAAAACACGGGGCATGTCATGTTTTGTTTCGTTCGTCTATGTTTAGACGGTGGATTATTCTCGTGTGAGGGTGGTGCTGAGGGGCTCGTGTCGGCCTGGTGCCTGATGTTCGTGTGCTGCCAAGAGCCACCCTCGGAGTCGCCCCACCCCCGTCCCTGAAGGCTGTCACATAGACAAGACCCGGTATTAACCACTCCTTGCGAACTCGCGCATTATCGCAATAAAAGCACGCATGAAATCTAATAGACAAGTAAAACACGTCATGAAACAAAAAGTTTTTGCTTCCCCCTCCTCACCCCACTTTTTTAATCATCACAATCTTGCAAAACTCCTTACAGATCATCATTCTTTTTTGTTCAGCGACTAACACCTCTTGAAATGCTAGAAATATTCGAAGCTCGAAGGCTGAAAGACTAGTGATCATAGCGACCATGGCACCCATGGCACGTCCAAGTTTACTTACGGAGTGGTCGAGCGGCAGCAGGGCGATTCCGGTGCAAGCACTCTTGGGCGCACTCCTTGAGTGAGAATGCGCTCTCGCCCTCGGCAGACTCCTCTCGAGCGAGAAAGCACTGGTCATCTGACAAAAGAGCGTAAGTCCAGTTTCCCTCCTCCTCACCTCTTACCTTTGGATGAAAGGTAAGAGGTGAGGAGGACAGAAAGTGGACGTATGCTCTTTTGTCAGATTACTGCGAGGAGGGTCGCAGCGGAATAGGTCTGCTGATCCAACAATGCAATCGCGTCACCGTCACCGTTGTGTGCCCGCTGTGCGCGTAAGCGTCAGGCCAGTAGAGGCGCCTGGTGCGGGCTCGGGGCCGGCCCGGCCCGGCGCTCGCCTTGCGTCACGGCCCGGCCGACCGCGCTATGGGCGCCAGGGTCTGAAACGCGGCGCAGGCGAAGGAAGGCTAAACTTAGAACAAGTGTAAATACTCAGGTCGGTTAGGTTAGGGTCGCCTCGGCTCGCCGGTTGGCGCGTTATGAAAGTGGAATGCTGCAAGGGGTGGGGTAGGGCGGAGTGAGGCGGGGCGCGGGGTCAGGGCGACTAGAGGGAAGGGAGGGCAAGGCCACGCACTCGGGCGCGCCGGGCAGCAGCGCACCAGACCACTCTGGACCTCTGCCTGCTTGGCGAAGAGCGCATCGCACAGCTCCGCACAGGGGCCTATGTTACATCTCGAGAGTTGAGATGTTTGTGCAATGAGCGGAGTTGGCCACTGCAGGCTGTTGCAGGCCTTTGTAGGCCATTGTAAGTTGTTGTGGGTGGTTTTAGGTCGTAGTAAGCCAGTTCTCGCGGTGGAGCCAGGTGTGTCCTTTTTTTCTATGTGGACTTAAATTTTTGAGTACATTTGTTCTTGTTGGTAGCAAAAATACTTGATATTAGGATAAATTTGTTCTCATACACACTAAAATACTAGGGACAATTTTGTTCCTAATTGAGCACGAATCCGTGCATACGCAACATGTGTACGATTTCTTTCCTAAATAAAGAAGTAAAAGTGCACTATTGTGCAGTTTTACTCCGTTATTAGGCACGAAATCGTACACATGTTGCGTATGCACGGATTCGTGCTCAATTAGGAACAAAAATTGTCCCTAGTATTTTAGAGTGTAACAATTATTTTGGCTTACATGAAGAACAAATGTTCTCAAAAATGTATTACGGGGAGTGGGTTTGGGGGGGAGGGGGGGGGGGGGGAGGTGCAGGGGAGGAGACTCAGGCCCCCGGCCCGGCCCGAAGCTTGTAAACGACTTCCCTCCTCAACGACGGGACGGGCGGCGAGGCAATAGGTTGTCGTCAGAGGTGGGAGTTTATGGGAGTGATTGAACCCTCCCGCCCGCGCCACATTGGTAAGCAGCCCGGCCCCGGCGAGGCGGGGTCGCAGGAAACGCGTCAAGTCCTGTCCTGAACGCTGTTTGGTGAACTGCAGCCGGTAACTAAGATGGGGGGGGGGGGGGGCGCTCGGGGGTGTAGGGCGCGGATGCAGGTCAGGGACGGCGCGAACCGCGGGGCGGGGTGGCGCGGGGTGAGGCGCGAGGCGGAGCGCGACGGGTGTGGCGCCAAGGACAGAGGCTCACCGCTCGCGCGCTCGCGTGGTCCAAGGGCGTCAGCGAAGCGTCTACCCCATTAGTAACGCGGCCGGGGGCGGGGCCGGGGGCGGGGCCGGGGGCGGGGCCAGACAATGACAGCCCGATGGTGCCTCGCGGAGCTCGCGGCCCGCACCGACGACGCCCCTAACGCTCTGCTCGTATCAAGCGGTTTGAACTCGGAGTCAACATACCGCAGTATGTCTTTTTCTTTCAGAAGCTTAAGAAAATCCCATAAAATTTCATGAGAAATTCAAAGACTTAAAAAAAAATAAAAAAAAATCGCAGTACGCTTCGAATCCATTTCATCTCACTCAATGCGTGAAAATGGCTCTTGTATTGTTGCGAGTGAAACGTGCAGAAAATGATGGCAACTCATTCTGGTGTCTAATCCGTTCCGCTCGGCTCCACAGCCCTACCGCACCACGCCGCTGGTCCTGCCCGGCGCCAAGGTGAAGAAGGAGGACAGCGTGACCGACTGCTACCTGCGCCACCACCCCAACCCCATGATGCGCGCGCCGCCCGGACACGGCGGGGAGTGGCTGCCCGCCGACGTCGTCATGAAGCAGAAGGTGATCCGGGCCGGGCCTTGGCCCAGGAAGAGAGCGATAGGCAACAGGCACATTAGCTCTTCTTGGGATTTTTTACGCACTTTTAATTTTGCGTTATTTTGGGCGACCCGTTCTAGAAACCCAAAGGGCAGGACTGTAGCACGCACTTGTGGGAGTGTGTTTTCCCTCCTCATTTGTTCACTTGTTGTAAATTTGAGTGAAATTATAAGGGAAAAGCACAGGTAAAATTAAATTTGGACTAAAATAATAAAATGACTTGGCAAAGGCACGACAAATGAACTTCTTTTAAAAAGAACGATGTGCTACATTTGCTTTTCATTGAATTCACACTTGTTCAAGTGCCCGATTGGGAATTCACGCACTTGGGTTTCTAGTATTGGGGCGAGCCTATAGCATATCATATATGAGCGATTGATTACGTCCACGACGGTTTCTCAAATTAGACCCTTACGAAGAGGTCTTTACTCCGGTCTGCTGCAGTGCACTTACCAAATAGGCTATTTCAGAGCCGGACGGGAAGAAGTAGAATGGAAGAACAAAAGCGCTCTGCGCACGCCCGGGCGGCGTTGTAGGGGGCGCCCGGGGCCGGGCCGGGGTGGGGACCCCGGGCACCCCCCACCACGCCGCCCGGGCATGCGCAGAGCGCTTTTGTTCTTCCATTCTACTTCTTCCCGTCCGGCTCTCAAATAGCCTAATAGGCCACGATTACCGGATTGCCTGTGTATTTTCTGGCCTTTCAATGGAAAAAGAAAACCTGCAAGCGGGCAACAAGTGCGGATTTTATACCGAGTTTTGTGAGAACATCGCCCTAATAGCGTAAAGATTCCTCAAGAATTGCTACTCTTAACTAATTTTTGTACATATATCTCTCATAGTCATAGTATAATGGCTTGCGATAACCGTGAATTTATTTTTTTTCGGAGTAGACGAAATAGATGAGAAGTGTCCTTTTTTCCCCCCCTGTGACTACTTTTGTAAATACTGCAAGCTGTAGTTCTAGATGTGTAACGTTTTTACTCCAACATTCCAGGACGCGATGGTTGTGTAGCCCCTTTTATTTATTTGATTACGAAGCCTCCTAGCGGCTGCCAACTTCTCATAAGTGGTTTTGAAGTGGTTCTGTGCAGTTATGGATGCAGATCCTCTCGACCCATGAACCACTTGCATTTACAAATGCATTTAATCTTTAACACCATAAAAAAGTATTAACTCGCACCGTGTTTCTTTTGTTGCTCGTAATGTTTTCGTTCCTGTCCTGGAAGTGTTTGGTGTTGTAGTATTTCCTGTATAGACTGTAGAGTAGAGCGTGACTCGTGCTGAACGGCCACAGGTGGCGGACACTGTATTGCAGCGAGTGGTGCCCAGCGACCCCGGCAGACACGTGAGTACCGACCACCAAGAGCACCATCAGCCCTACGTCCTTCTCTTTGATCCCAGAACGGAGCTCTGCAAATCACAAAACTTACAATTATATTTTTCCAGGCTGCTGACTTCGCTTCATACCTGCCGCTTACAGCCTTTACTATACCTTTGCCATGGCAAGAGGGGCATTGTGAAAAAAAATATTCGTAAATTTACGACATTTTTCGTAATCTGCTATCACGACATAGTAATAGAGTTGTAAACTTACGAGCGCAGTCGTAAATTTACGACGGCAAAATTCCTACTTGTAAAAGAAAACTAAATCATCACATGGTGTGAAACAATAATCGTAACAATACAACTGGAGGTTGAAACTTTACGTCATTTATCATGGAAAAGTTTTCCGTAACCCTTACGAATATTTTTCACGGTCGGGTCGTGCACAAAACAATTTTTTTTTCTATTTATTTATTTTGGTGGAGCTGACGAGAAGGGTGGTGGTGGTGGTGGGGCGGGGGGTGGGGGGGTGGGGGGAGAGAAATCAACCCCTTGCGACGGATGTTCTTTCCTTAACCGGAATTCACCTTTATTCGCTGAGAGACCACAGAGCTCAAATGTGATTTAAGTTAAGCCACTTCATAAAGAACGAATTCTGAAAGAACATTGTTTTGGAGCATTTTATCCTCAATTTTCTTTAATATCCATCCATATTGCCAAGTACGTCACTGAGGTTGAAAAAGGGGGGGGGGTCAAAAATGGTCCAAAAACGTGTGTGCACGGCCCCAAATCGTACTGAAATCCCCTGGGTGCATGGAGTCAGTGTCACTCACTCACTCAAAGGATTGCGCGAATTTCCGTTTGTCACTCAGTCCCTCTAACACCGTAACTTCTTTAAGTGTGCAAACGGAAATTATAACCGCTACAAGAGGTTGACATACTCGCACTTGAATTTCCTGAGTGAATCCATAATATAATATCATCCAAATTTCAGCTTTCTTGTTACCCGCATAACACTTCAGTAAAATGTAATATATGCTGTGTAGAATAGAAATGCTCTTATCCACGTTGTGTACAGATTGGATTATAACAAAGAAGGCAAAGTTCCAAAAGTAATCCGCTTGTTCTCTGCACAGGTCGTAAACAAGCCGTTCAACACGCCTATCGGCCTTTACTCCGAGCAGAACATCGTCGACACCATCCACAAGACGCTGGGCACGCCGTAAGTATCTACAGGAATCTACAGCAGACCAATCGACTGACGATTGATGATTGGAGTTTGTCTTAACGTAATAACCTCGGCTCATAGTGCCAATGATTCGAGATGAGGGGCAAAGTTTCCACGGTGCAGCCAAGTAAGACAGCCGGCACATTGGAATAACGTATGTGTGACATCTCACCTTCGAAATGGGTGTATAGACAGTAGACAGCTCTGTAATCTAAAGTGTTCAACTGACGCGCATTTACAAGTTACAGTGTTGAACTGGTTGAACAAGTTTTTATGCTAAGTCGAAAAGCCGAGGGGAGGGCGGCTAAAAAACACCTGTAATAGCAAAGAAAATAATCTCTGGCAAATTTTCAAATAGGAAAAAAAAAACGTTACATTTAAAATATGTATTACAATTTATTGTGATCCCTGTAAATCGCTCTGCAAATCCAAGTGACGAACTGTTCGACAGTTATAAGTGTCGAACTAAATAGTTCTGCAGTTGCAAGTGCACCTTTCTGACTAAGATGGAAAATATTTTTTCCGAGGACACCATCATCTTCGTCTTGAAATTCTCTTTCAAACGAGTATATGGTTGATAGGGTTGCGGCTTAAATTGAAACGGGTACGCAAAAGAATACGAATTCCCAAAATTTCATTTAAGGACTAGTAGCCGTTTCAATTTAAGCCGCAACCCTATCAACCATATACTCGTTTGAAAGAGAATTTCAAGACGAAGATGATGGTGTCCTCGGAAAAAATATTTTCCATCTTAGTCAGAAAGGTGCACTTGCAACTGCAGAACTTTTTAGTTCGACACTTATAACTGTCGAACAGATCGTCACTTGGATTTGCAGAGCGTGTAATCCAGAGCTCGTCGAAACTCGGAGTGGTGGCCTTCTCCTAAAAAGACCCATGTATTTCGTAAATGAAGAAAAGCGTCCAACACTCAAGTGGCCACATTCTGGTGGCTGGCATATCGGTCTAACAGTCGAAGCCCCGTGTGAAAACATGGGTTTTCGTTGCTAAGAATCTAAAAGTTTTTACTAGCACTGTCTGTCTGATAGTTCGAAGTGGGAGTAAGTTGTTCACTTCTGATTACAGTGAAATCGTAGAGCGTAATGGCTTTGCAATGCGTCGAAAAGCCTCGAATAATGATCAAAATTAATGCCGTTGCCAGTTTAAGTGCACTTTCAAAGGAATTAAAAATGGCACATTTTTTCAAAGGCGCCAAGAAGTTACACCTCTGTTTTCCAGTGTCTTGATGCCTGCCAACTTGTTTTAGCTTGGCAGGCCTGGATAGTACCCGCCTCACTCGGGTGTGCCGCGGGAAATATTTGCGTTCTTATCTGACAACACTGCCAAACCCAGGGCATCTTCAAGTACAACTTTTTCCTTCGCGCATTGCATCGTTTAATAGGCCACATTTCGATCACGAAATATCACACTCCACATTTTTGGCCTGCAGTCTTCAAATTATCAGCCTAAACCATTGAAGCTGCCCTGATTCCAAATGTATCATATACCTCCAGTCTGCTTTTGCATCCATATTTTTTTTTCTGACCCGTGTTCTAATACGTTTTGGGTTTTGTTTTGGTTTGGTTTTGGCTAGGAACAATGCGAGTCTTCGACAGGCACCTAAAGTTAGGCAAGTATTCAACCAGCATGGCCTGTCACCCTCACACCACGCCACGCCACGCCGCACTCCACCGCCAGGACTTTGCATAACCGCCCCAGGCCCGGCCCGGCCCGGCCCCTCAGCATGTGCACTGGTAGGGGGCCGGTCTGGGAGACGTCCACGCAGCTGCTCCGTGGGACAGTCCGTTGCCATGCTGCTGCAGGTGTCCCTCGCGGATGATAACTGACCGGCGACCACCGATTTCTCGGAACAGACACATTCCGAGGATGGCGTTTGGTATCTTCGTCTTCGTCGCAGTTTTTGGGCTCCTCCATATGCTCTGAACACTGTACACTGGTTAAACAAATATCTAGATCTGCACGTCACTTGGTGTTTCGTTTAAAATGTGCAAACATTGCAAACTTCAAGGTGTCGACCTTAACTAAACGTCATTTGTTGTTCAATGTTTCGACACTTCCGAAACGTTCAATAAACTGCACACCATTTAGTGTGCAGCTAATGTCCAAGTAAGTGTGCAAACATTCGACACTTGCGAGAAGTTTAAAGTTTAAACTTTATATTGTAATATTTCGTAAAACTCGATACCATGAAACGTGTAAAGTCACATATTCGACTCGTAAGTGAGAGAAAGTTGCACATTTGTTTTACCAGTGTAAAATGCTTGCAAAGAATTGGTTCGTATTGCAAACAAGTTTATTTCCAAGTAGCAAAGAATTTAGATGCATTGTATTACGAAGTAATTCTTCGTAAGCTTACGCACTATTTCTTTGCAATACGAACAAACTCTTCGTAATACGAATACCGTAAACTTCTTCGCAAGGTTACAAAGAATTTAGTTTGTGGGCTATCTAATTAAGCGTCGCTGAGGCGAGAGCGACGAAAGCGACGGGAGCGACGAGAGCGAAGACTGTGAGAGCGATGCGAGGTCGAGTCAGGACGGTCAGAACAGGTATAAACCGCTTTGAAACAGATTCAAATTACCCATCCTGACTCGTCTTCGCAGCGCTCTCGTCGCCTTCGCTCTCGTCGCCTTCGCTCTCGTCGCCTTCGCTCTCGTCGCCTTCGCTCTCGTCGCCTTCGCTCTCGTCTCAGCGACGCTTAATTAGATAGCCCATTGCTAGCATTGCATGGGACGTCACCATGAGTGTGACAAGGACGGAGATAGGAGAGGAATCCTTCCCAGGACATTCCCCCACATCCCACGCGACGGGACGAGAGCAGCACGCCTCGGCTTGGTCTCGGATGCAGCCCGCCTGAGAGGTAGGCCAGCCCGCTGCGCCTATGAGCACGGCGGGCTGGCCTACCCCGCCCTCCACAGGCTGAATGCCTCCTCCGGGCGCAGTGTTCGCAATCGGTTTAGGCTCTTTCTCGACCGATTTCGAACACTACATCCGGGCCCGGCTGGCTGGGAACTGGATCGGGTGGAGCGGAGGAGAACTGAACGTGAAGTCCACATGTATAATGTGGAATTTTCCGAATTAGAAGAACAGGAGGAATATCGTCTGCTCCTGGACCATCACAAGGCCTCGACCAATCAGAGAAGGGCTCTCTGGACCGGGCCACGAGAGAAGCCCTCTCTGATCGGTCGAGGCTTTGTGATGGTCCGGGAGCAGACGATATTCCTCCTGTTCTTCTAATTCGGACTAAGTGTCCTGGAAACGTCTTGCAAACTGATCTTAGTAGGGGGAGAAAATACCTCACTGTACAGAGAAAAAAATGTAGGGGAAGTGCTGAGGGGTACGATGAAGCATTGGAGTGCGTTTACAGTGTGGGGGGGCATATCTTCACATGGGGCTTTAAACTGCCTTCTAACTTGCGAAATTCCCGCTTCCTGCTAAACACCCAGCTTTTTGGCTTTTCACACTCTGGTCCTGGTGGCTGTAATATGAAAGACCTTGAATGGTCTACCGCTTTCCTAAATCACACGCACTGCATGTACCAGAGCGAGGATTCTCGCTCCTCAGGGCAGCGAGAATTGTGCGTTCTCCTCAGGGCTATGATTGGATTTCCCGCTCGAGAGCAAACTTAAATGTTACAAAAATCTCGTCTTATTTGAATACATATTGGAAACCCAAGCTCTTTCGGAGAGATGGTTCAGACCTTTAATCTAACTTAATTTGAGTGAGATATTACATCTTTCCTCAATAAGAGCGAGGTTCCTAAACAATCACTTGAATGGTGCAACGGAATAATCTCGCTCTGTTTAGATATGACAATTGACTCATGCATTCGCAGTGTACTGTGTCTTATCGATACTCTTTGTCTAGTTGTTCAAGTTCTAATCTATGTCCATTGTTTTTCTTCCCGTTTCCCACCCTAATGCCAAATACTACACAATACCAAAATGCCTGTCATCTTAAACATCTCCTGGGGAAGTGTCGTCTATCCGCCGCCTCTCATGAAATTCTGATCAAATTTTTGTGTTTCGGTTTTCGCGTGTTTTCGTGTTATTCTCTGCCCCTGCTGCGACTACGGCCGCACATCCCCCGAACTCTTTTGGTTCACATTAACAAACCCCTCTTTGCTCCGCGGTGTTCTCCCTGTCCCCACACTAACGTCGCGACCCGCGAACTTCCCTTTTTGCGTACGGAATGTTTTGATTACCTTTCGATGTTTCTTTATCTCCTCTTCCCTTTATCTTCTCTCAAACCATTTTGACCGTTCATGCGAGTTCTCTTTCAATTCCTTATCTCTCACACTCGTACACACACTCGTACACACACACACACACACACACACACACACACACACACACACACACACATGCGTGTGCGCGCACAACCCACACGTGGCATTCCCTGACGTCCAACCACAGCCTGAAGCCCACTGTCGTCTACGACCCGGCCAAGTCCGAGACCTACAAGTTCCTCCAGGAGCAGGAGCTCGGCGACCACGTGCAGGAGGTGACCGTGCCGCCGCAGCCCAAGGTCTTCACCCCAAACAAGGTGCCCGCCGCGAGGGTGAGTACCTGGGTACCTGGGTTAGGTGGGGCGGCCTAGGGCGGCGGACTGGCAGTCCTGTCACAATTGTTCTCGTTCTGGACTGCGGTGGTTTAGTCTTCCCAGACCAGGTGGTAGTAGTGCCTGTAACGGTTTTGTTTAGTCTAGCGGTTGTCTGCAGGCCTAGTCTCACCGGAAAAAACAAGTGCGTGTTAATCTCACATCATTCTTTCGGTTTGTGCACGAACCGAAGTATTTATTCACATATGTGTAGATGTGGGAATTCCCGTGAGCCTCAATAAGTACCGGCGTGAAATTATCCTTGAAGTTCCACGCACTTGCACGCACAAGAATAAGAGCTGAAATTTACGCACCTACAAGACAAGTGTGTTACGATGACACGATTGGTTTTCCAGACAGAGCCGGTGGGACTGACTCGGGATGGACTGGCTGCTGTAGAATTAGACCTTTGAGGCCACGGCCAAGGCCGCAGACCTGTAGAGCTGCTTCTGCTTGGAGTTGAGGAGCACTTGGACTGAAGCTCTAGAATGTGTTGCCTTCGCTGCCCTACGTGTCAGGAAGGACTGCTCAAGTATCTAGGGCATGCTACAATGTTCGCATTAGGGGTTTAGTTCCCAGCCAGGAATGAACCCTCGAAATGGATTTCGATGTCGAAATTTTTAGTCGAATCGACGTATCTTTGTCCTCAGAATCGATGTCGAATAGAGGTCGAACGTCGAAACGACATCGTTTCGACATCGTTTCGAATGACCGACGGTGATTCGACATCGATTTTAAGGTCAAAAATACGTCGATTCGACTAAATATTTCGACGTCGAAATAATTTCGAGGGTTCATTCCTGGCTGGGGTTAGTAGCTGGTGGGGAGCCTTACAGAAGAGAATCCGCTATGAGTCCACCTCGCCTGGACCTACTGTGGTCTGAGGCTCAGTCTCGCACCGCTACCACACCTGTTACATGTTGCGCCTATTCTCTTGTTCTAACTGTGCCCCCGCCCCTGTGAGGAACGGGACGGCCGACGGAACGCGTCTGCCACAGGGGCGGGGGTGCACATTACTAATGTGTAAATAGTCTGGACTGCGCTTGCTCATGTTTTCCTTGTTGGTTTGTTGCATTGCAGAGAATTAATCCACCACCGACTCAAAGGGTTCATCAAGTAAGTGACCAAGGACCTCAGCGTTACACAACACAGACTGTAAATAATTTATGCATGAGATTTCTCTAATTTGTTTTGTGTTTTCCCTCCCTGTATAGAAAACCATTAGCACGGCCCCGAATCCATACTACCACGTAAGTCCACTTTCACCAAGCTTTCACTCTCTCCGGCTAGGTGGATTGGTCCAATGAAAAATGATTTTGTCTACGATATAGTAAAAACAACAAAAAAACACGCAAAAAAAATCAACTTTGCAAAATTTTGTGGTGTGAGAAAAAATGCTGGAGAGGCTGAGCTTAGCTACCTTTACGCTGAGAATCTACATCTACCTCTCAGATGAGGACATGCCACCTGGTTCGCATCTCTCTCTCTCTCTCTCTCTCTCTCTCTCTCTCTCTCTCTCTCTCTCTCTCTCTCTCTCTCTCTCTCTCTCTCTCTCTCTCTCTCTCTCTCTCTCTCTCCCTCTCTCTCTCTCTCTCCTTTTCTTTTCTTCATGTGTGCTAAATTTTGCCTGTAATGGCAATTGCACAAAACTTTTTTCTTTTTTTTAAACTATTTTATCTCGGATCCTATTTTTCCCGACCTGATAAAAGTTATGATTAATTTTACGATTTGGACGTGAAGCTAGTTAATGCGCCTCACCTGCTCGACTCGCCTCAGCCATGGGGTCGGGGGCCTCCTGCTCCTGGCGCTTCGTGACTTACCTATGTGTGCTCCTGTTGCAGGTGAACACGATGGGGGTGCCGGCCGAGCGCATCCAGCAGAGCGGCTCGTTCAACAGGCTCATGCACATGGTCATGAACGACATGTAGAGCTCCTCGCGGGCCCCAGCAAACAGGGGGGGAACAGGAGCGGGAAAACTCGCCACGGGAGGAATGTACATTTGCTCTGCCATCTGTCTGTCAAGCAGTCAAACCAAGCGTCCTCAAGTTCACGTCCCACCGGCGGCCAGTTTTCCAACCTTCCTGTTCGACCTGTTCCCCCTCTCGCGACCCTGGATCCTGCTTACCGTCCATAGTATGTGGGCGATTCAGGGTAGGGCATGCATGGCTAGACATCAACTTCAGCTTGCACTGTGGGACGCAGGCTGTACCTTGTGATCGACTGAGAGCGCCAAAACGTTCAAGTATTCTGTGAGGTATATGCATTTTACTGCCTAAGAGTCTCGGGACTAAAGTTTATTCATCGGTAATAACCATGCATCAAAGTATTAGGAGGGTGAATGGAGGTAGACAAGCTATTTGTTGACAAAATTTTTGTCTCCCGGACTGTAAATACATAGCTCTAGAAGTCTTCCACAAAGTGATTTATTCATCATGCCAACTCGTTCATCCAAATATGCTTATACTCAAGAACTGCACCAAAGTTAGATCAAAGTTCTATCTGTCTTAACTTAAAAGTATTATGCTTACTACTAATGTCAGTGCCCCAGATACTTCAACTCTGTTCAAATGTGGGTGGAATAAATGCAGGATCTAGCAATAATAATTCTGAACTTTTTTTTCTTTTTTTTTGCTGCGTTTTGTTTAGTTTGAAAATGGAAGAGCTTTAATGTAAATTTTCATGTAAAACAGGAGCAGGTCTCACTTGAGAAAGTATTTATTTTCTGTTATTTATTTTGTATGTGTGCCAATCACCTTTTATTCCTAGATTACTAAGTAAGAATAATTTATTGAGTGTACTGTCTAGTCAAAAGCGAATGTGAATGATTTCATTTTGTTAAATGTGCTTAGGGTGACAAAAGGTCGTTCAAAGTAAAATAATCATCACAATCTCTTGTTTGTTTTTTTAAAAATAGCATGCTGCACTTCACAAAAGCAGTGATTGATTTGATTTCAGCATCTTTGTAAACTGAAAATGTGTTTCAAATATTTGTTATGAAAGTGGCTTACACAATAAAAAGAGATAAGATACTGCTGGATTATTTAAGTTCCATGACAGCTCATAACAGAAATACAGATGTATTACAACACAAGAATAAAAATCAAACTATGAAATATTTTGAGCAAAACAATTCAACAACTTACAAAATATGGAATTCTTTTATCACACAAATCTTTCTCAGGTACATCATAAAATACAAAAGAAATGAAAAGGGCATTGATTGCACAGATAGACGAGATTCAGTTTTAGGCACTCATCTAATCTGATCAGGGCATTGAAGACCCGTAAGAAAATTATTAAGCTTGCATTTAAGCTGAACATTTTTCTCTTTTAGTACTTACTACTTACTCATACTCTTCATTTAATGCACGCCCAATAATCATACGTCGGATCTCACTGGTTCCAGCGCCTATTTCATACAATTTAGCATCTCTTAACAAACGTCCTGTAGGGTAGTCATTAATAAAACCATTTCCACCTATGAAAAGGAATAAATGAATGTTATAAATTAAATCACACAACATTTAGTCATTTCAATTAAATTTAGAAATAAACCAAAAATACCTAAGCATTGGATAGCATCAAGAGACATTTGCGTTGCCTTCTCTGCTAAATACAAGATTACTCCTGCACAGTCTTTCCGATTAACGCTTCCTTCATCACATGCTCTAGCAACACAATAAAGATAGCTCCGGCATGCGCTAAGAGTTGTGTACATGTCAGCTAGTTTTCCCTTAAAGAATAGAGTTTTGAAAATAGCATAACAGTTCAGAAAAAAACAATAATGTTTTAGGTTGATAAAACTTACTTGGATAAGCTGGAATTCTCCAATGCGTTTCCCAAATTGCTTTCGCTCATGTACATATGCAAAGGTTACATCACAACATGCTTGCATAATACTAGATAACACAAAAGAAAGGTGTTTCATTACAAAGTCAAACATGATAGAAAGAGTACAATTTATCATAGTCCATTTACCCCAGTGGTCCTGCAGCAAGTACAAGTCGTTCAAGATCAAGACCGCTCATTAAAACATATACACCCTTATTCAGTCCTCCCATTATATTTTCCTCTAAAAAAAATAAAAAAATAATTACTTTAACACCATATGTGATCACATATAAGATAAGAAAGGAGGTAATGTGTTGGATGATATTTACCAGGAACAACACAATCCTGGAAAACAAGTTCACAGGTGTTTGATCCACGCATCCCTAACTTGTCCAATTTTTGGGCAGTACTAAATCCTTTCATCCCTTTCTCTACAAGGAATGCAGTTATACCATGTTGAGGTTTGGCCTTAGTGTCAGTCTTTGCATAAACCTGAAAGAAATATGAAAAATTAATAGGAAAAGAAAACAATTCAAATCAATCAAGATAAACAAGACTTGAAAAACTTAGGAGTGATTACTCACTACAAGAACATCAGCATCAGGACCATTTGTGATCCAGAATTTATTTCCATTTAGAACATAGCTATCTCCTTTCTTATCAGCTCTTAGCTTCATTGAAACTACATCAGATCCTGAACCAGATTCTGACATTGCTAATGCACCAAAGAATTCCCCGGAGCATAGCTGATTTCCGCGAGAGAACAATTCGATTAATGTACTTACAGTATGTATTCTCATTCAGTAAGAGATTCTAATTATATAAGAGAGAGTATTACCTTTGGCAAGTACTTTAACTTCTGCTCCTCATTTCCATTTCGATGAATTTGGTTGACACATAAGTTGGAATGAGCACCATAGCTCAGAGCGATTGATCCGCTTGCACGACTAATCTCCTCCATAATCACAACATGGTCAAGATAACCACCATCGCTCCCTCCGTACTTGGACTTGACAGTAATACCTAATGCCCCAAGGTCACCAAGCTGACGCCAAAATTTCTGTAAGAAATAAGGTTCAAAAATGATAAATAGTTAGAAAAATAAAATTTAAAAAAAATTAAAAAAGAACACAGAGTAGGAGCACATAAGAGAACCATTGTTTCCTTACTCTTAGATCCCTGAACTCATTTGTTTTGTCTATTTCAGCAGCTTTGGGAGCTAGCTCTTTCTGAGCAAAGTTAAAAACAGTCTCTCTGAGCTGCAACATAGCAGGGAAGTACATTAAAACAAAAGAAACCAGAGATAATAAAAAAATCAACAGGTAGCATGTATCCATACCTGAAGTTGATCTGAATTTAATCCAAATATCTTTTCATCAATCGGGTAGTGTGAGCCGAAGCGACACTGAACGCTTTCTAGAGACGCTACTTTTTTACTAAAATGGGCATAAGATCTTACGAAACGCGGATTAAGAAGGGCAGCCATGGTCGAGAGTGTGGGACGTGTTCTTCTCTTTAAGATGCTACAGCAAAGTCCAACCGGCAACAAGAGCGGAGGCCCACGTGCCCAAGGCACGGCCCCCTCTCAGCATTAAAAAACAACATTACAACACATTTGTGCTGTCGTCCCACACGGAACATGCATCTTATCAGCTGGTCGACGAGGGAGAGAGAGAGAAACATACTTGACGTTTGACGTGGCGCCGAGAGAGATAGCAATCGTAGACGTCACTCACCAAAGCTGCCAACCTCTAACAAAAAAATTCACGGCAAGAGTTGATGATTTTACCCTCACATGCCTCATGTTAGCGTCTTTCTTCAGCTTCACAGTGAGTTTTTACTTTGATTCTTGCTATAAAATATGATCCTATAGCCGATCACTCACATTTATAATAAAAATTAAATGTTGAGTGATACCTTAAAGAGGAATGGTCGAATGCCCAGCAAAGCAGAAGAAAACTTAGTGATTTTGTAAACACATCTTTTGCACTTTCATAGAAGTTTCCAGTTACTTAGAAGCACCATTGTTGATTGACTTCCTGGCGAAAACTATTTCGAAGTTATTTTTCCGTTCTGAACGATAGATTTGACTGCCTATTTCTCGGTAGTTCAGTCGGCGAGTGTAGTAATGACGATCCGTAGTAGAACCTAACCCATCAAAACCGTCATTGTAGACAAGATTTGCAATTTTGCCTCATCATGCCTGGCGGGGAAATTATGAAGAAATTGAAAACGGTGAGTACTTTGCATTTATTTCCATCCTGGTCACAAAGAATACAGAAACCTAACCATCATCCTCTGAAAATAAAGCCATTAACCTCATGCAAAACTCCTCAGAAACTGCCAAAGCTTTTATTATTAAATTACTGTGAACTCCTGCAGTTTCTTCTTGGCATACTTATGAGGAAAAATTCTTCAAGTAATTTTTTCATTTTTTAGCCCATCCTTTTGCTTTGTTTATTATTGAGGCAATTATTTTGTAAGTTACAATATGGTTCTCTATTTACTTTTATAAAACTGTAATATTAGACAAGCAACAGAAAAATAATTTAGAACGAACTGCCAATCTAAGTAAACTAATGCCCACTCTCAAGCTGTCATATCTACGGTGCATTTGCTGTGTCATTCTGGACTGCCAATTTTCTCTATTCTTTGACGGATTCCTCCTTATGCATTTTCACAATATCAATCTTTGCCGCTGATTGATGCACATTTTACTTTTTTTTAAAAATAAGGCTCTACCTGCCCTTGTGTGTGTGTGTGTGTGTGTGTGTGTGTGTGTGTTTTTTTTTTTGTCGGCAAGTATTACTATACCCATAGATGTGGATGGGCGGGAAAGACAACCTGTCCCGCTTAAATTTGAAGAACAAGAACTCTGGAAGTGGCATTCGAATCTTTGCTTATATGGCGAATTTTCAAGCAAACTTGTGATTTCTAGCTACATTCCATACTAAAGTACCAAAAACCACTGACCGCGAAAAGAAATATGCCCCTTTTGTCGAAGATATAAGGGCATTTCCGGAGTTCTTGTTCTTCTTGTAAACACGGGACAGGTCCTCTTGACAACTGAGTAATAACTTCGATATGATATCTACCGATTCGGAAATAGCGCGCTAAGTTGTGGCCACAACTGCCACGCTCACCAACCACCTTAATCCGATTCTACATTTCTGATGAGCTCGCGCACTCGTGGGACTTACTGACCATAGGCATCAACGGTATATTAAGTTCAAGTTCAAAAACATACAAGGCCCCGGGGACACGTCAGACCTTAAGGGTCCACCACGCGGGGGCGCACGGGCTGGCACGGGCTGGCACGGGTAGTGTTTTCGATCGGGCGGGTTAGCCTCTCTTCGCTTGCCCGACGCCGGCTGTTGTCCATACCCGACCCGACCCGACCCGACGGACTGCTAGTCGGGTACGTCGGGTGAGCCGGACAGTCTCCGAATCACCGGCCCTCCGCCGCGCTTCCGCACGCTCTTCGGATGCAGACCCCCGCTCGGCTGGGCGAGAGGTGAGGTTGCGGGGACAGGTGACGCCTAGTGCTACTTGGCGTGGTCGGCAAGCCAGAGTCGTGGTCATCGAGTGAGACGTGTGCGAGAGAGATAGCTGTGGACTGCATCATGCTGTCTCACTCTTACGCTCTGAGCGTCGGGCAAGCGAAGAGAGGCTTACCCGCCCGATCGAAAACACTAGGCACGGGCCCACACAATCACAACGGGTGTCCGCCCAACGGGAGTGCCTACCCACCAGGCGCCCCTAGGCTAGGCAAATCCTAATCTTTCTCGATCCCGCAATGGGCAGCAACGGGGCGCGCTCTTGTGACGTCAAGCTGGCCAACGGAGACGTTCGCACCCACGTGGCCTCAGGCGGCGATCGCTTTTTTCGGTCACTAGATAGCCGCCTGGAAAGTAGGCAAATAGCGCGACAAAACCCCTGTATGTAGGCAACCTGCGGTGCACTTCCAGTCGGACCTTCCTTCAGCCTGCCCGGAGTTGTTGAACCATGGTTGAACGTAATTTGTCTCTCGATGCCGTGGAGGGGAGGGGGCTCACAATGGCCAACCGCAAGCGCGATGGGTCACAAGCGTGACAGGTCGCAAGAGATTGTCTGTTGTTGGTTCGGATTAAGCTGGATGTACGCACAACGCGGGTTACATAAAAAAAAAAAAAAACTTTTGGCCACAATCAGGGACATACCGGACTCCGAAATGTGAGACTCGGAGTCTCTCCAACTCCGACCTGTCTGTCCGTTCCGTACCCCATCATTTCCGATCATTTACATTTCCATGCGAAGGGGGCAGGCGCAGCGGGCGGCCTCCCGTGACCGTGCACAAATCTCAGCTAATGCAGTCCATAGCCATAGCGCCGACATGAGCTGTACGCTTTTTGTGTCCGTGAATTACTGTCGGCGCTGCGCTCAGCGGCGCTCAGGCCACGTCTCTGCTGCATCGCGGGGGGCGCCCGGGGCACGCGCGTGCCTGCGGGCGTCGCGCCAGAGGAGGACAAGGTAGAACACAGCGTGCAGAACCTAGATTCAGAATATCGTTTTGTAGTGGCCTCTAACTCCCTCCAAGCGGCCTAGATACGAAAGCGCTCTTCTGAATCTGACGGCAGGCAGAGGACTTCAAGATCTCGTTTTTTGCCATTAAAGGCGAAGGCTTTTAAATCACACGGAAAAGAAACAAACATACACACTGTGAAAAATATCCTCGTAAATTTACGACACTTTTTGGTAATTTTGATTTACAAAATTTGCCGTAAATTTACGACAGCCCATTCTTGCTCGTCGGTCAATTCCAAGTCGATAGAGAGTGCTTGTAAATTTACAATTTCAAATTGTAATTTTACGACTTTTATCGTGGAAAATTTTCCCGTAACCCTTACGAGTATTTTTCACAGTGCACAATTATTTAAGTAATAATTATTGCGACCCCGTGCCAAGGCCAAGTCATGTTTATGCTTTCGCCCAATAAAGGTTACTTGAAACAAAATATAATTTTTCTGAGAGGAGTAGGCGAGTGGATGGCGGAGCTCTCCACGGCCAGCCTAGCCCAGAGAATGTGCCGCGGAGACGTGTGACAAGGCTCTCAAGGCGAGAGACTTATCTTGTTCTCCAGTTGTAGCGCTGTGCTCGGCTCAGCTCAGCTTGGACTATACGTTTGCCTTCGACAACCTCAGTCCTAGCTCGGAACATGTTAGTGGCTGGCATTCGGTCGAATAATACTTTCTCTCTAGGACTCCTTCCTGTGTTGCCAGAAAATATTGCACTAAGTCGCCCGAACACAGAATAGTAATGCGGGTTGCATTCGCGCCTGTTTGCTTGGCAACGCCTTCGCGCGGATGCGTGTATGGTCACACCAGCCTAAGGTCACACTTTTCCTCACCCCATCTCGTCTGTGAACTCCTACTCCTATATGCTGTCTGTGCTTTAAACTGTACGACCTTAGGCTGGTCTCACTTAGGGTTTTAAAAATGGAAGTGATTTATTTTTCTTACGTAAGTTTAGTAAAATATAGGTAAAATACGGTAACATTGGTAATTTATGGGTTTTTTTAACGTCTAAATGGCGATTTTAATTTCTTTTCCTATTGCTCTTTAATTTTAAGGCTACACTGGAAAAACAAAGGTAGGACTTAATGCCTTTCTAGGGGCATGAAATTTTAATGCCTTTGCAAAGGCACGAAATTGTCCAAAAGCATTAAAATTTAACACCTTTGGGTCAGTTTTAATGCCTTTGTAAAGGCATCAAACCCCTCCGAGTCCTACCTTTGTTTTTCCAGTGTACTTTCCGCAGTATTAACTTTATTTGGACATGTTACTGTGGTAAAACACTTTTGTGTTTCTCCCAGCGCATAGTCAGTTTGAGTATACGTTTAAAATTTCGCGCCTCTTACCTGTCGAGACATTAGTCGCTATAGGTCAGAGGACTCTGGCGCGACGAGCGGGAGGACGAGGGGGATCAGTTGACTGATGAGGACTGTGATGAGGGCAGTAGTGATTCTGACTTTTAAATTGTACGTTGAAACTAATGTGATCTTCTTACGTCAATGAATATCTTACTTTTGTTATAGTGTTATAGAGAAGTAATAGTGCTGTGATTATAGTGCCATTTTTAGTTTAAAAGCTTAAAACCACTTAAAACTAATAAATAGAAAGCACACAAAAACCAAACTTGAGGAACCATAAAGTTCAATTTTACCGATGTAAGTAAAAAAATAAATAACCGGACTTAAAACCCTTGTCTCACTATATGTTGCCCAGTATAGGCAGGCGCTGACGTGTTTGAGCTACTTTTTTCCTGCTTTTCTGGCAACACTGGCTCCTCCTTACCGAATTCTTATGAACCTTTTTCATACGCAGCTACAGATTTCTTTATTAAACATGCTCTATTTATGCATAATTTTGTGCTCAACTATATGAACAAAATAAGCTTATGGACGATTTTCTTCATGGTTGCACACAAAGTGAGGCGTAAATAAAGCATATTTCCAGAAATCTGTAGCTGCGTACTGAATACAAAAAGTTCGTAAAGAATTTAGTGTATCCCTCCCAACGTCCTCGTCCTCTCGCCGCTCACACGTCCGGATGTGCTGACTTAACCGGAAATGGAGGCGTCGGCACTCTCGCTCTCAGGAGAGTGATACTAGAGATATGACCCAAATTTTATCGTTCCTTTTGAGTCATCTCATCCTCGATCTCATCGTTATGAACGGTAACGGAGGTGACATGAACCCATCTTGCTCTCACTCCATTTGCGTTACGTAATGAGGGAAAAGCGCCAACACGCACATGACTCTAAATGTCCGATATAGAATTTACTCGCCCGTTCCAGGTGGCGTAAAATGCGCCCATCAATTTCAGTCATAAACGTGTCTCGCAGATTTACAGCACAGTACGGTTCTCTGACCCCATGACCAGACCACCGGAGTGGAACTGTGGAATACCAGACCGTGACGGCGCTGCGACGGTTCTGCGACGTTGTAGCGGCCAAGTAAGAACCTGTAGCAGTGACGATATAGTGACGAGGTAGCGACGCCGCGGGATTCGCCTGTCGCCAGATCGTCTCCTCCTCGTCAGCGTAGGTTCCGAGGGGGCAACCACTCCTTATCCTAGTGTACACAGGATTTCTAATGACATGGGATTTCTATGGATAGCGTAAAGATTTCTCCGGATTTTGTAAAGATTTCATATGGTACACTCGGGTACATTTCACAAAAATATACCAAATTCCACAAAATTCTAAATGATTTCAAGAGGTTTCATGGGATTCCTCAAGGTTTCATGAGATTTCACTGATTTCTGTGAGATTTTTATGATATTTCTTGAGATTTCTCAGTTGGATTTCGTAGGATTTCATCGAGATTTCAGAAAATTTCATCGAGATTTCCGAGGGATTGTACACAGGATTTCACGAATGGTTGCCCCCTCGGTAGGTTCTTATTACTTTGGCCGCCACGACGTCGCAGCGCTGTCACCTGGAAGGAACGATACTGTGGCGGTTTGGTATTCCGCAGGTCCACTCGGGCAGCTCGGCAGCTCGTCTCGCCTGCACAGCTGTCTGACGCACTGTGCTCCGTACTTCGCGCCCTGCCGCGCTACGCTCTGCCCCGGCACGCTCCGTCCGCCCCACCCCGCCGTGCTATCGCGCAGCAGCGCTGGCAGAGGAGACGACTTTTACACGGGCAATCGACCGTCATGCCTATTTTCCAACTGAAACTAGGATGGCCGGTCTGATCGCACCACCCTGCACTGCCCCCCCTCCCCCCTCTTTTCCTGCACGCCCATCAAATAACTTACTCATGCCGTGTCCCTTGAAGTCAGACAAATGCAGTGGTGTCAGAAAAGAAGGCAAACAGTATCCTTAACCCAAAGAAGAGCTTAGTTACCAGGCAGCATGCACGCAACTGTGCCAAAGAGCTGCCTCTTTTTAAGATTAACTCGGTTGTACTGTGTTTGAGCTACTTTTTGACGAAATTTCTTGTTACACCGCTGGAAGGCATAGCTTTTCGAAGGGTCTGGAAGCTATAAGTGACTCAGCGAAGTCCAGGATCCTTATCCAAATTATTTTTGTTGGGGTAAACAAGCGAAACGGTGAATTTACTCCGTGATAGCTTACAACCCGGAGCAGAAGAGGGGGAAAAGCTACAGTGCTGCAGCGTAGCCTTCCAGTCTCTCCTCCGCCGAGAATCATACCGAGAGATGTGCGTCGCAGGCGCAGGACACCTCGAGGTGCTGCTGCAACACGGACTACTATCTTGCGTCAACCCTCGTTTGTTTATTCGTTGAAACACACATCTTCCTAGGCGATAGGCGTATGTGCATGTGGATGCCAGCGGGGGGAATGTCAACTAGTCGTTTATTTTCCGTTCGGCGTTGCCGCGCGGACTTATGCAGCGCGCACTCACCGGTACGCGCCAGGTACTGACCGGAACCGTTCTGGCAGGGGTGGGGTACGGTGGGGGCAGGCCTCCATTACTGGACACCCCCCTAGTATGGGGCAAGGAGGAACCCCATCAGGTCACCGAGCTTCGTACTCGCTCCTCCCTGGCTGGTCTCGGGGTATTTAGCGCCAGTACTCGTAGCTAACTGTTTTAACATGCCACCGGCACGGTAAATCACAAAACGGCCCGGCCCCCTCGGGGGCCCCCTGGCCCTGCCTCCTCGGGGCCACACGGATCTAATCCCGGTCCTCTCCTCGTCCCCTTCCCCGCTTCCGCGCGCCACTGTAGCGCTGCAAAATGGCTTTATCCGCGCGATCCCGCCTCGCCATGCCCGGGCCGCTTCAAGGGAAAAACAAATCAGCGATCCAATTGAGGCGTGCAAAATAAAAACATAATACGCGCAGCACGTTTATATACAATGGAGCGCACCTCATCAACCCAAAGCGCCCCGCCCCGTCCCGCCCCTCCCGCGGGCGATAGCGCGGCGCGCCGGGGGCTCACGGGCGTGACGATAAGCGTCGCGTCGCGAATCGCACGGAGACGCCGCTCCGCACCGAGCTGTGATGGAAACCAGGGGGTAGCAACGAGTGTGTCCCTTGTTTCACGTTGTGGATTGTTTGAGACAAACGGGCCGTCCCACAGTAAAAACGAGTTCAAATTTGAATTCAGCACATTTTTCGGCTCAAGATAGGCTACTGCTAATCTTTCTCCTAAGATTACAAGAGCGCTGTTGGGATCACGCGCTGTGAGAAACCGCTCCCAGCCTATGCGCGAGCCCCTCGTTTCCCGCCAAAATGTTATTGTATTTTGATCCTCTCGTCCCCCAACATGTGGATGAAAGTTGAGCCAAACATTATCCTATCCTGTGCCTTATTTGTTCATCTTTCAGGCCCTGCAAACCGATTTTAGATATCTTATTCCGTTTTCCCCAAACATTTTACACTCTACGGTCATGTAAATGGGCCGAAACGGCCGCTTTTTGCATAATTGTGGCACAAGAACCGTCCGAGTCGTCTTGCTTGCAAACGGTTTAGTATTTTCAAACACTTGAGGTAGCAAGCGAAAGAGGGAATTATAAAGGTGAAATAAGTGACTTGTACCAAAGCAGGGATCCCTTTAAACGCGGTGCAGACGACTTGAAAGGAGGGGCTCGCGCATGGGCCGCGGAACGCGTTTTTTGCTAGCCCCTGTGGAAACGCTTATATCGGAGCAGCCGGTGAGAAGTTTCTAGCCTGCGTTCAGATTCAGAGGAGATTTTTTCAACAGTGTTTCGTATCTCTGTCCTCGTCACACGTATGGGTCTCGGCCACTAGGAGTGAGTGAGAGGGCGCTACAAAACGATCTCCTGAATCTGGGGGCTGCTCCGCCCCATCGCCCCGCCCCGCCCGGCCCAACCTTGCCCGACCCACCACGCCCCGCTCGCTTCTCACGCCGCGCTTTGTCAAGCGCGCCAAGAAGTTTGGTGAGTTTGTTCCATTTGCGCTGAATGGGCTCGGCTCGGCTGGGCTGGGCTGGTGCGCGTCCGCCCAACCTTGGACAGGAGATGAGGGGCATGACGCTGCAGCCTCGTGCCTTGGCCCGTGGTCGCCCGCCCGGTCCGGCCCGGCCCGGCGCAGCGCTGCTGGCAACAAGTTCGATTAACGAATTTCGATACCGGCTGCTCTTATCGTAGGCACCGACCTCGTACATGATCTGTAAGGTTCCTTGTAGATACGCCTCTTATTATCTTTTTCTCCATGCCTCTTGGTATTTCCGCGTGGATGGTTTTATCACGACTGACGAGTGTCGCAGTCTCCGTAGCGCCTTTGCCCCCCCCCCCTCCTTTTCCCCGTCCTTCCGCGCACGCGGCTCGGCTCGGCTCGCGGCTTCGGACGACTCAGCGTTGTCCCCACCACTACGTCCTTGGTGGTGCAGCGTGTCGGGGGTGGTGCGACAGAGCAGTCGGCACGAGCGCGAGCACGGTCCTCTGACCCCCGTAGGGCGTCAGCCAGCCGGTTAGTGTCCTGGGAGTCCCGCGGTGTGTGCATCTCCGTTGCGGCGCCGCAGGCCGCAGGCTCTTGTGAGGAAGAAGGGGAAGTTGACGACGCGACCAGAAGAAGGGGCCTTGCCCTGACTCGCCCCGCCTCCCCGCCCCGCCCTGATACTGGTCCCGGTGCTGTAATACTTGCGTAACGCATGGCCCAGCGTGGCCTGGCCCGGCCCCACCCCGCCCCGCCCGGCCCCGCCCAGCCCCGCCCCGGGGCTGGGGCTCCTTCCTCCTCCTCCGCCAGACGCCAGCGCCTCAGTCACCTCACCCACAGTATGTCGGAACATTCGGGGGTGCGGTACCGAGCTCAGGAGCCGGGGGAGGGGCCTGTAGGAAGAGCATGCTGGAGGAGACCTGCCCGGTGCGATGTCTGGCCCGGCCCGGCAGGGGCCGGCTCCGGCGCCAGCCAGGCCAGGTGGAGTTAGTCGCAGGGTTGTTGCGGGGTGTTTGCGGTCCTTGGGGGCGCAGCGGCGAGGCTCGCAGGCGCCCGTGTCGCTCTTTGACTCCCTGCCTCTTGCCTCCTGATTTAATCTGCTCCTTTCATATTGACTTGATTCTATTACCTAAATTTTTTCGGTGGTGCTCCGCCTCCCCAGTCCCCAGCGACCTGCCACGGCCGCGGCGAGGCACAGACGGTGCGCGTTCCAGGCGCATGCGCGTGGTACTTCCCCCGCTGCGCAGCGCTACGTCCCGGCCCCCGGCCCACGACAGCGTTTGATTAAATCTCTCTTTCTCTATCTCTCTCTCCGTTCTGCGCGGCGCGGAGCTGCGGGAGGCTAGATTAGCTAGGCTCGGCACGCGCGCCCCGCCCCGGCTAACCTGACGTTCATAGCAAGTAGAAGAGTCATGTGTTCTGCGGAGGGAGACAGAGCACAGACAGGTGCGGCCGGGTCCCGCGGCGGGGCATGGATGGGCTTCTTCAACTTCAACTTGGGTGATGACGTAGGTCGGCTTCGGTTTATTCCGGTTTCCTGGGAAGCGGGCCCTACCCCATCTTGTCCTACCCGGCCTCGCCCTGCCCCTTAGCCCGGCGGCGCCGCGCTCTGTACAGTGGTGAAGTTTCCTCCTTGTCACACTCATAGTGCACGGCTATAAGGAGCAAGACAGAGGACCCTGCTAAACGCCTTTCAGAATATCCTGCCGGCGCCTGCGGTCCTGCGGTTGCCGCCGCGGTGCGTGTAGCTCTCCGACGCGGCAGGCTCGCTCACTCATAGTGGCCGGGGTCGAGAAGTGCGATAAGGACAAGGAATCACACGGCAGTAGGTCATTGTTTACGTTTCTGCGACCGTCCCCCGTCCTCCAACTCCCCCTACCTCCCCCACCCTGTCCCCTACCCGGCACAGGCCCAGGCCCCGAGTTTGGCGCCAGTCTCTCGGCGCGACGTTATGGTGTCTCATTTTGAAAAGCGGAGTCGTTGATCGCGGAGGTCTGACCGTTTCAAGATAGATTACACCCGCAAATGAGCCTTTTCAAAGCAGCGGGGTGCCGTCCGACAATGTTTACCAGAATCGAATGATTCGGGAACGGAATATGCACCCAGAAAACGCCATTCTTGTTTTCAGAATAATATTCTAATGTTTAGGTGGTTTGCTTACTATAATACGAACCAAGAATGTCATACTATTCTTTAGAATGTAACATCCTAATCAACGCACATACTACGGTTTAGTATGTTTGCTTAGTATGTAACATACTATTCTTTAGTGGGTAGTCCCCTTAACTAGGAAGGAAAAAGAGACCCGGGCGAGATTCGAACTTGCAACCTATGGCTTATGGTTCTCTTACGCTGACCACTAGACCACTGAGGAACCATGATGATGAGGCTCCGGACTGCCCATCTTATTCAATAACCAAGCGCTCGGGAGTTCCTGGGGCGTATTCGTCCGTAGTCGACAAATAGAAGGTTTGCAAACCAAATTTCTAAAAAGATTGTCCTATTTAAGATTTTCTAAATTCTCGTGTTTACGGCAAACTCATTGGAAGAAAAACTCGCTGTGATCCTTATATAGTGGGGTCAAAATCTAAAGGTATACATTCTAAAAATTAGTATGTAAGATTAGAATGTTGCAATAGTATAGTAACATTTAGAATGTCAGTTAGGGTTTCTGGAAAAGTATGTTTGCTTACTAATTACTAGTATGTACTTTAGAGTTTCCAGTATTAGAATGTTTACATACTTAAAGCTAGAATGCCATTTTCTGGGTGTGTGCAATAGACAGAGGACGCTGGGCTCTGGCCCCTTGCCACCGTGCCTGGGACTTGGCTAGACTTAACTGGAAGAGAACCAGGCCACCATCGGACCGCGTCACCGCAAAACCGTTTTCAAGTGGAGGTCCGGTGGGGGAAAACCATCAGTCTGTTGTCGCGGCGGTTCGGGTCCGTGTCGTGTTAGCGACGCTTCGAGTCCTACGTGCCTAGACGTCGCGTCTAGGACTCTAGAGACGCTGAGCCCGTACCAGTTCCGCGGACTCGGCTGTCGTCGCCAACAGCTACTCACGTGCTCATGAGGGTGCAGGCGCGGATTAAGGTCCGACTGGAGGGGGAGGGGGGAGGGGCGGCGCACCCCAGGTTGCCTACATACAGGGGTTTTGTAGCGCTATTTGCCTACTTTCCAGGCGGCTATCTTGTGACCGAAGGGGGGGGGAGGAGGCGATCGCTGTAAACCGCGCCTGCAGCGGGTGTCCGTTTGGTGTCCGTGCACGCCCTACCCGGCCCCGGCCCGCGCTCACAGGGACTGTTCCACGGTGACCCCCTGCCCCTCCCCCCTCCTTCTGCACTTCTCACTTCTCCAGCTGGGGTACGCTGGAGATGGCCGGCCAGGGGCCAGGCGGGCTGCTGTGCCTGGCCAGCCTGCCTCTGCCCGCCGCCCCCCACCGCCCGTGCAGCCCCGCCGCCCCTCCGCGTCCCGGCTGGCCCGGCTGGAGCTGGAAGAAAGCGGGGCGGGGTGGGGCGGGGCGAGGTGGGGCATTAGGACGGGCCGGCTGGCTGGCTCTCCTCTCAGTGTATCGGGACTCTTGGTGGCGCCTGGCAGCAGGCCCCTCGGAGCAGAGTGGAGCAGAGCGGCCCGTTGCGGACTGTCAGTTACTGTGTCAGTGTGCAGCCGTCAGCGCAAGGCCGACCATGTTCCAGCGTAGGGCGTACATCAACGGCTACGGCTGGAACAACGAGGTGAGGTCACCCGCCGCCGAACCCGCGCCGGAGAAAGTATTGGCGCATTGACTTCGCCAGTATACCGCTTTAAATCGCTGTTGAACTGCTCTGAAATGTGCTGTGCTCGAGTTTACCCGCGAAATCCGGCGAATCCTGCCCTGCGGTCTGCGGTGGCCCGTGTCGCGTTTGTTTGTCTTGGCGCGCGCGTTCTAATGGCATTGGGTCGAGGGGGCATCCACTCGTGTATTAGTCGGGTCACTTGTCTAGTAATAGATTTTGTAATACCCGTAATATTCGTGTATTGGGCGTAATAGATGTAATATCTCTGTAATAGCCGTAATAAATGAGTAATAGGTGTAATAGTCGCGTAATTGGTGTAATAGTTGTGTAATATAATGTAATAGGTGCGTAATAGCACGTATTTGTTTTGTAATAGATGGTAATATTCACGCAGCAGTTGAGAAATGCGGTTAAATATCGTCTGGGACGTCAGATTTTTCTAATTTACTCGGCACTCTCTCCCTTGGAGTCATTTGTCGTTCCTTGGTCATTCCCTATGGAAAAGGTAGGGGTGCAGCTGGGGAGGGGGAGGGGGACATAAAAGTCGGACGATACCTGGAACACGGAGGCAAAACGCAAGGTGGCCGGCGCAACGAAGAGTCGTTGTCGTTGGGGCGTGATTGGCGGGCGGGAAGGCACAGTGCTTCTCCCTCTCCCCCTCCCCAGCTGCACCCCTACCTTTTCCATAGGGAATGACCAAGGAACGACGAATGACTCCAAGGGAGAGAGTGCCGAGTAAATTAGAGAAATCTGATGTCCCAGAGACGATATTTAACCGCATTTCTGAACTGCTGCGTGAATATTACCATCTATTACAAAACAAATACGTGCTATTACGCACCTATTACATTATATTACACAACTATTACACCAATTACGCGACTATTACACCTATTACACATTTATTACGGCTATTACAGAGATATTACATCTATTACGCCTAATACACGAATATTACGGGTATTACAAAATCTATTACTAGACGAGTAGTCCAGTATTCTACTCCATCTTATAAACGAATGAAAACTTTTTCCGAATTACCAAAATACGGAGGAAGAGAGAGAGAAAGATAAGCAATAACTAACAGTGAAGGCAGATAGGTAACAATTTCCCATAGCGGATTCCTCATTACTACGTGCTACGTGGTGTATACAGTATCCACTGTTGGCAGTCACTACTGCGGAAGTTCATCCCACAATACTTTGGCGCGAAATTTCAATGGTAATGGAGGTGTATTAGTTTTGTAATAGTCGAGTATTACCTGTAATGTGAGCATAATAGCTGTAATAGATGCGTAATAGTCAGGTAATAGAGGTAATAGTAAGTAATACATGTAATATCCGTAATAGAAATGTATTAGGCGTACACTGTCAGAAATTTCCACGGTAATTAGTACGGTTTTCCCCGTTAATTTTTTACCTGGTCCGGACCGTTTTTATTGGGTACGGTTCGTCCGTACTACCTATGACCGTACATTTTACATAAGCCTGTATTTCAACTTTTTTCGAAGTTTCAAGAAACTGAAACTACGGAATTGGTCACGGAAAACACAGTAATTTTTCAGATACGGTCGTCCCGTCACCAAACAAAACGGTTTTACCGTAGTGTCTAGGGCATGGGGGTACGGAATTTTTAACAGTGTAATAGAAATCTATTACAAGTAATAGATGTATTAGGGAGTAGTCGGGCCGCGATATTTGGGAGTGGATGCCGATGCCCCCTCGCATTGGGTGACTGGCATGGCATCGTGCCCTGTCCACTGCAGTGTTACCCCGCTGCAAACTCGCGATGGTCTCTCGCTCGCATAAATGTGGAAGCTTATAGCGATCGTGCCATGTCGCTCCTTTGGGTCGCGTCCCGTGGAGCGTCTTGTGTTGCTCCGGGAGAGGCCATCTCGGGGCCGAGGCCGGGATCGGGACCAGCGCCGGGTCTCACGCGACCGCGGTAAAGCCAAAGCCGAGTCACGGGCTGAGCCGCGACCGCGGTGTACTCCCAGTAACAGATAACTAGCACGTGAGAGTGTTGCGGGTCTGCCTCCCCTCGGGGGCCATGTTGCCTCACGGCGAGAGCAGGTAGTACGAGGTTGTAGGCACACCCGCATAATGTCTCTTGTTCTGTGTCACACCTGGAGCTGCAGCTCAGTAATGAAGAAGAGCGCCCTTGTCACTCTCGCATCTGTACGGCGCACCCCATGAGTCCGAGAGTGAGACAGCGAGGAGATCGCTCTTCTGGATCAGTCTGCTGGGGAAGTTGCTGCCGCTGCGGCGCGGCACGCGGCACATGTCTCCCCGCGCCCCGTCCTGTCCCGCCCCCCGCCAAGCAGAGCCCCGCAACGAGCGAGCATCAGATACTCGGATGCGTCCGAAAACGACAGGTGAGAGTGAGACGTTCGAACTAGAAGATAGCTCCCTCTCGCTCTCGCCTTTTTTTCGCACGCATACGGAGCATCTGATGGTGATGGTGCTCGCTCGTTGCGAGGCTCTCTGCCGCCAAGGCCTCCTTAGAGCAGAGCTCGTCCGCATCATCACCCTCAACGCCCTCAAGGCCTCGAGGCGCGTCGCGAAGTCCGCTGACCCGCGGCGCGGGTGAGTGATGTGAAAGGCAACACCCGCGCCGCTGCAGCCGCGCTGCCCCTGGGTGCTGCTGTGTTCCCGCCCCACCTCTCCCCGCCCCGCCCCGCCCCTGCCCGAGCTCACCCACCGCACGCCGACTCAACCCGACCCCACTCAACTGCATGTTACATAAAGCGCAAAGCACCGGCAAAGGCTCTGCGCGTCGCGGCGAAGGGAAGGGGTTTGGCCGCGATGTGAGGTTGGGCGGGTGGGCCGAGGCTGAACCGAAGAGGTGATTATGGTTTGAAGCTACAGTGAATGATGGGTGCGAAAGTATAAGTAGCACCTTTTCGGTCTGTTCATTGCGGCCATCCAAGATTTACGGGGGCGGTTGCGGTCGTGGGACTTCTCTACAGGCGTGTTGCACCCAAAGCCCGCCCCCCACCCCTCTTCCCCGGACCCAAACAAAAGTTTTGACTAGAGCCCGTTTTGTATTCTACGAAGCGCGTGAGTGTGCTCAATTTCCATAAGTGTACAGTTGCAGTTTCTGTGATGCGCTCGTGCTCGCCGCGTGCTCGCCGCGTGCTCGTCGGGTACGCGTGAGGACGGAAGCGCGCGGAAGGCCGTGGCGAGCGAAGCGGGCAGCAGTTTTAACTGGTGTTAATGGAGCTGCAAACTGGCTGGAGCAGCGTAGCGAGCGTAGCCTGGGCGGACGAGACGGGCAGAGCTGAACCGAAGGGGTGCAGCGCAAAGCCATTTGCATGTTTTGACGATTTTATACTGATGCTCCAACATAGTGTACAAAGACGTCGGGATTGATTTATTGTCATGCAGCTCGACGGACCCGCCGTTTTTGGCAGTGTTTCGCGTTGGCTGGTGCATTCGCGATCTAATGACTGCACTAGAATTAAATTTTTCTCAGCAGCGAGCCAGTGCTCAGCGCATCTTCAGTCGGCGAGTCGAGTCAGTCGAGTGCACCCCGCCCTTGCGACCTGACCTCCGCCTCCTTTTACGACGGGCTGGCCGATAAAGTTTTACGGCAATATGAAAAGATACTTTTTTCACAGCGCAATAGGAGCCCTTTTCGTCGTTGTATAGCAACCGTTCTGATGACACTGTCCGCGACCCCACAATGCGCTGACAGCGCGTGCGCCCGCGTGGTGCATATGAAAAATGTGGACAGATGCTACTCAGAAGTGTACGATAACAGTATCCGTAAGTATTGAACACTAACTGTTAAACTTCTCTCAGGGCACTTTTCAGTTCTGAAACAGGTACGGCTGTACCTGCAATTTTCAGGTACGATTTTTCCCGTATTTTGGAGGAACGGATCACTCCGTCCGTAACAAAATACAGCCGTGCGTTCCGTAGGGCTTGCCGAAATGCGTTACGGTTTATTTTCCAAACAGTGTCAAGCCACCAACTAGGGAAGAAAAATAAACCGTAAAAAAATAAAAAAAAATAAAAAAAAAAATCGGAGGAAAAAAACGTTTTTTTTTTCCAGGGGGAAAAAACGGGTTCAAACACTAAATTTGAGTAAAAACGATTCTTTTTCGTTGTTTCACAATTAAAACCAGGATAATTATTAGAGGCTCATTTTCATGCAAATGGTAGGTATTTTATTGGTAATTCGTCCGTTCACACTGGCTCGATATGCTTGATATTCCCATTCGGTCGCATGAGATGCGCTGTGTTCCTTCTGCTGCACGGATTTTCACACGTAGAGTACTAGTGGAGCACCACTAGTCTCACGTGGGGCTATCCTGTAAGGGTTACGTTACTTTTTCCTCAGCAGTTTTTGTTAATAATACACTGGAAAAACAAAGGTGCTATCTAATGCCTTTTAAAGGCGTTAGTGAAATAGTGCCTTTAGAAAGGCGCTATCGCCTCCCAAAGGTGCTATTTTTGGCCCTAATCGTACCTTTATAAAGGCATTAGTGCAGTAACACCCCAAAAAATGCAATAGCACCCCAAAAAGAGTGCTATATAGCACCTTTGTTTTTCCAGTGTGTAAAGATTGAGAACATCATTGTTTTTAAGGGTTTGGATAACATTAGAAAGACACTACACACTTTATAGCTGCAAATATCTTTGATTTGTAACTAATAAAACAATTTTTATTTCAAACTAAGTCTAAAACATTTAACCTGCTACTCGTGGAATTGATATATTAAAGTAAGGCATTGTCCTTTCCCTTTGCCTTGAAGGCAGAGTAGATGAGCACTTTCGCTTTAGATACATATCTACTCAATTTCAATTTATACCCCACGAGTTCGAGGTACCGCAAGAGCACCTAGGCCGGGAGATAGGTACGTCTCTAAACACACAAAACAACAAGGTTTGTTTGTTTGTTTGTTTGTTTTTTTTTTAAATGTGATATTTTGCTCTTTATGCTCTCATTGCAGCTTCAAGAAGCGTTTTTTCGCGTTTTTTCCCCGAGGGCCTCGAAAAAAAATAAAAACTATTTTTTTTTTTTTTTTAAATCCTGATTTTTTTTTCCAGCGGGTGTAACCACCATAACCACCAACTCGCGGGTGTTGGTTGAGGTGAGCTGCATTATTACAAATGCGGACCCCCCCCTCTCTCTCTCTCTCTCTCTCTCTCTCTCTCTCTCTCTCTCTCTCTCTCTCTCTCTCTCTCTCTCTCTCTCTCTCTCTCTCTCTCTCTCTCTCTCTCTCTCTCTCTCCCCCCCTCCCCCTCCCTCCCCCATCCTCTCTTGCTCTCTCTCTCCCTCTCTCGCGCGCGCTTTCTCTATCCCTCTCACATAGTCATTGAGGCCCTCTCCGAAAATCTATCAATGGAACAGATGTGTGTACCTCTTTTAAAACAACGGTAGACTTTGTACTATTTTTTTTTTAAGCAGTGAGACTCTCCCGTTTCTGAATTTGAGAGCAATTATCTGAGTGAGGGGCTGGGCGGGCGGGGCGGGATGGGGTATACGGACGGGTTATCAGCCGCACAAATGAAGTGATGGATGTGGGTGACTGAAAAAGTCGACATAGTGCGGCGTGTTTGTCTTGTGCGAAGCGAGGAGGGTTTCCCCGCGACTTGAAATAATCGACATCTGTGTAGGATGTGGGCGTGGGCTTGGACTGTTTCGACGACGTTGCACTTTTATCTTGCGGGTTTCCCATATTTCCATCTCGCATATTGTGTAAAACGTCATAAAATAATTTAAGTGAAGAATGACCGGCCAAACTGGGTGATGGGTCTATCCCCGCACCAAGACGGTCGGGTCGGACAGATCATAAAATTGAATTTTGAGAACGGTTTTTTTTTTTTTTTAATTTTTTAATTTTTTTTTAAATTAGTTGGGAGCGAAGTGGGCCTACACATAAACTGCATGTATTTGTATGTTGCAACTGTATGTGCCGCATCATTCGACATTCATTTCTTACACACCAATTTTTGCGCAAAACCACATTGCTTTGTTTAAATGCGAGCATAAAAAAAGTGCAGATCAACGCTCAAATTTTAGCGAAAGATTTGATTTTGTGAGGTAATGAGATTCCTAATACAGTTAATCAGCTGAGCGAAGCGAAGACCAAGTTGCAGAGGGACCAAGGTGCTCTCTCGGTCGTGAGTCTGTCCGTCCGTCCGTCCGTGTTCTCATACGCTCGATAGACTACGAAATGACTGCACGAATGGGGAGAAGCGCATTTGCCCAAACATTGTCAATGTGTGGGGCAGATGTATTCGCACAAACATTATATATTTCTTTAGTTTGAAATATTTAAAAGCTTAATTTGAAACTCACTTCTGGAAGGTTGGCAGGGGGACATTCAGAGATAGCGCCACCTAGCGGCAGCACGGGAACTACTTCGCGTCAGCCATACTCAAGAGGCTCGGCTCTTCAGGCTCGCCCGGCGTACATCTCGGCTGTTTACACTATCGATATTAAATAATTATAATAGTCTTTTTCGCGTAATATGCAGTCTGAAGTCTCTTTTAAGGTTGCGGACGTCGCTGCACGAAGTTTCAAGTGTCGACATTGTGTAGAAGTGTGGGTTCGAGTTATTTGTTGTTTGTTTACGTCTTTGGCTTGGGAAGGAGTGAGATGGGTAGTGCCTCAAAATACTTTTTATTGCGTTGGATTTGTGAAATGAACGTCACGGACTACTGAAATGACAGCCAGTATCGATGCAACATGGTTGTGTTCTTGCTAGGTGAGTGGGTGACATAACCTAATATGATAGACAATGTTGTTTACAGCGAAGCTGTGAAACTGTTTGGTGAACATTAGCGTATGGTCTGAGTATTGAAATCAGGTAACCCCATGGCCTGGCCCAATGAGAGTTAACTATCAGCAGTATGATTTCCTTATATTTTGTTTCATTTAGTTTTGAATCCCTGCTTGGTTCCCTAGCGTATTGATTTATTGAGCCACCACAAGTTAACCGCAGCTGAACGATTTCTTCAATGCGGTGTGGATGTTTAATTGTATTAGTGGAAGTGTGCCCAAATTTGACATACGACAATAGGCATTTGTAATAAAAAAGAATAATAAGTTTAAATCGTAAACTGAATATTTGGTGTCTCATTATTCTACTAAAGATAAGATATGAAAGTGCGGTTTGGGTATTGAAATCTTACTACTCTTAAGCCTACCAAGAAACAAGAAAAGAGTTTGGGTATTACTTTGGTAAACTTTGTAGCATTTGGTTCCTAACCTACTCCGTATTTCTCAGTGATACGATTTCTGATTGAGCTACTTCATGTGCTTACCCAAATTTATTCATTAGTCCGTTATGCCTAAGAATTCAGATTGAAAAAAGGTCACTCCACTAAGTCATTGATAGAGAAAAAAATTGCTTTGAAAACATGGTTATTTTAATAAGATTTGACTCTTACAAATTTTACGGGCGATACTGGGGATAGGATTTAGGTGAGAGACCGTACTTGTTATATATTAGTTATGCCAGGAGTGTTTACAATAAAACAGTCTTTCTAAAACATTGAACTACATACTTTTACATAGCTTTTACTATCTGCTGTGAGGTGAAGTGGTTGAAATTCACTCTCGGTGCTGCGAGCCTCCTGCTCTTGCTATGATACCCGGACAGCGTTACCAGCAGTTGATACGCTCATGCCACCCAGATGACGTTGGGTTGGACGAGGCGAGGGGCGGGGAGGGGTGGGGTGGGCGCTCCTGCCTGAGGGGGGTGGCTCCCTCCCTCGTACGGGTGGCTGCCTACCCACTAGGCGCGTGTAAGCTAAGTTGCCTAACCCCCCGCGTACCGACCCCAGCGATGATGTTACATTTGCCGGACCGACTCCGCTGCTCCCACCACCCCTTAGCCCTCGCCGCCCTCCCCACCTCCGCAGCTCCTACCGTCCCTGCCACTCCCGCCGTCCCCATCGCCGCCTCACTGGAGGGAAGGCGAGCACGTGGACGACGGCCTTGCAAACATTCTATTCTTGTTCCCCTTACATTAAATCTAACTTCTATTCTTATAAAAAGAAAAAAAAACACGATCAAGCTACCATGCTCTGTAATATAATTTTAACGGACTTCGCTCAGCTACCCCGTGCGAAACTGTAACGCACGGGCCCCTACGTTAGTGTGTTCGAAGTTTCTGAGGGAAGGTACGGCCCTGCCGTCTGATTCCGAAGATCGCTTTCGCGTCTCCGTCCTTGTCGCACCCATGGGGCCCTGCCATACCCCACAAAGGGCACCGACGTTATAGGTGCGACAAGGCAGGCGCGGTTTAAGGTCCGACTGGAGGGGGGGGGGGGGCGGGGCGGCCCACCCCAGGTTGCCTACATACAGGGGTTTTGTCGCGCTATTTGCCTACTTTCCAGGCGGCTATCTGGAGACCGAAGGGGGAGGGGCGATCGCCCTCCCCCCCCCCCCCCTTAAACCGCGCCTGCGACAAGGACGGAGGCACGAGAGCGATCTTCGGAATCAGCCTGCTGCCCTGCACGGCAATCCTGTGCACGGGGTGGGGCCGACCCTGTGCACGCACGTGGGGCCGCGTGGGAAGGGCACAAGTGCGCGAGAGCCTCCAGTCTGGTCCAATCAGTTCGAACTTTTCGCCGCCGCCCCTACTGCGCGCGCGCTATGGCGCCGGCTGGCGTACTGAGCTTTATCGTGTCGCGTGCGTTTATCTTTTCCGGCGCTCCGCTCTCATGCGGCCCCGCCCCGCCCCGCCGTCACTCTGATGTCTGCGTTAGGAAGTGAGCGCGCCGCGCGCGGTCTGCCTCTGTTGTGGCGGGGCGCGGCGGGCGGGGCAGGGCGGGGCGGGGCGGGGCGCGGGACGAGACGGGACGCGACGGGCTCAGCTCAATCAGCTGTTAGTAGTCTGGACGCCGCGGCTCGGCTCGGCTCGGCGCGGTGCAGTACTGCTGCTAGCACTAGCAGCACTTCGTACGCGACGTACGCGACGCCGGTCCGAGAAGACGACGGAACGCACAGCGCCGACAGTCATGTCAGCTGCGACCGACACCGTAAGCGCAAGTGTTAAGTGCTTGAGCGCACCAGTCCTCCACACAGCGCTTTCTTGTGGATTATTAGGGCGCCGTTCACTGTGCTCATTCCGAGGTTGGCTCTGTCCTCGTCGCACACATGTCGGTGCCCTAGGCTTGTCTGGCAGTGCCCTATGGGTGCGACAAGGACGGAGGTTCGACAGCGACCTTCAGTATGAATCAGTCAATAGTCGCATACAGATCTGCTATAGGGCGGCGCGAACGCTTCACCACCCGGCTTAGCTGGAGAAATCCCCCCTCCCGCCTTGCCTCAAATTGAGCGGAAGCGCGCACTTTGACCTCCGGACCTGCCGCCCCGCGCTTCGGTCCAGTTAGTGATTTTGTGGTTTTGGTCGATTGCCTTCGCGCGGACCTCGTCCCGCTTTGGTCCCGCCCCGCACCACCCCGCCAGTCGTCTGATTCCGAAGATCGCTCTCGCGCCCTCCGTCCTTGTCGCACTCATGGAGCTCAGAGCCCAGTGCTATCCCTAACCTAGGGCACCGCCAAATAGGTGCGACAAGGACAGAGACATGAGAGCGATCTTCGGAATCAGACGGCTGACCGTTATCGTCAGGTCTCTTGAGATTGGCTGAACTGGGTCGGGGCGGAGCTGGAGGAGAAGAGATGGCCCTTCCTCCCTCACGCTCGGGCGCGGTGCGGTGGGGTCAGGCCGAGGGGCCGCCGGCTGGAGCGGGTTGCCTACCACTTGTGCTCTCAGTGACAGCGCGGCCGGGCCGGGCCCAGCCGCTCCGCAGCCTCGTCCTCCCGCCCCCCTTCTCCCCCGGCTGCGAGAGAAGCACAACCGCCTGTTGCGGCACTGGGAATGGAGTGACAGCTCTGCCGCGGGCGGGCCGTGGCGTGGCGTGGCGTGGCTTGGCGTGGCGTGGCGTGGCGTGGCGTGGCGTGGCGTGGCGGGCCGCGGGATGGCGGCGGCGACTGCCAGCGCGGCACAGTGGCGGCGGCGGCACGGCGGGCCGGCCGGGGCGAAAGGTCAATTTTGTTTTCTTTCTTCTTTGCGCGCCGCGCAATGAAAAATGCATGACGTGCAGGGCTTTTGGGCGCTAAGGCGGCTTCCCGTGTGAAACAAAAGGAGGAAGTGGCGGGGGTAGGGGTGGGGAATACACGGATACCCGCCCCGCGCCTCGCCGACACCAGCTCCATCTCGTGAGTGTGCAACTCCTGGTGGCCGGCCGCGGCCGCTGGTCAGGCAGGCCTCCTGTCCTGTAGACTGATTCCGCATGGGACTTTCGTACCTCTGTCCTTGTCGCACTCATGAGGCACTGCCATTGGACGGGAGAGAGAGGACCGCGTCAACCTCCCATTGACCGATGTGCGGAATCAGCCTACTGACCACGGCGGCGGACGCGGGAAACCCCGGGCACCGCACGGCGGTCGCTGCGCCCAGGGGGAGGGGAGGGGTGGGGATGGGGCGACCACTTTCGTTTCGTGTGTACACACATGCAAGGTGACCTTGCACACAAAATTCCCAGATGTCTCGTCTCAATAACCCACTTCTATTGATTATCTGAGGTTTATAGTGGCAGAAAACGGTTGATTAATTGTCTTTATGATTTCTGCCCCTAGCGTCGGCTGCAGGCTCTGCTCTGTCGTCTAGCCGCGAACCCCCGACCGCTGGACCTCAGGACCTCTGGCTGGAGGTGGAAGTAAACCAGGGCAGGGGCGGCGCGTGGCAGCGTGGGGCGGCGCAAGGCACGCACGAGAGCGAGAGTAAACATGAGGAGGAAGTGGACCGGCTCTGCTCCGGTCCGTGTGCCGGTCCCTGTCCCGTCACGTGACGTAATAGATGCTCTCAGCTGGGCCCTCCGCTCTTCCTCTCGTCACAACATGGTTCTCGGTGCGTCCACACAATGCCCACCCTCAGAATCCTCTGTGAGCCCGAATGTGAGAATGTCGTACACACACCACTAGGAGTGTGAATTTCCATTTCGACGACAAATTGTCTAGCAGGGAGGCTTATTGCTTTCGCTCGAAAGTTTTGTTCTTCTCGACGATGGGCCCTTTATGACCGCATGCCGTGGTGATTCGAACTAAAGTACAATGAAAAAGAAAGAAAAGAAAAACTTCGAAAAATTAGAATTTCTTTGGTATAGGCTAGGTCTGATGTCAAACCGTCTATTCTTTCCGTATGACAGGTTGTTTTTTCTTTCTTTTATTTTCAAATGCGTAACAGTGTTGCGGGATCGCATTTACACCAGCGCTGCAGCAGTGGCCCGACCGTGGCGCCTTACGGCCAATTAGTTAGGCAAACCCGCAACACTGTTACGCACTCCGGGAAACACCCGGCACGGCACAGGCGGTCAGGAACAAGAGACCTCGCCCTTTCAATATCCAGACCTTGATGTCGGTTTCTCCTCACTGAGTTGCAGGGGGTGCAGGTGGCGACCAACGTCACGGAGCAGAAGCACCACGTGTCTCGAGACAAGCGCGGACAGATCCTCGGGAACCTCCGCGGCTTCCGAGGATGCACAGTCTGGTTCACAGGTAAGCTCGGGTGCTCCTCGTCCTCCTCCCGGCTCTGTGAAAAAGGAAAGAAAAAGAACATGTCGGAGGTTTTTCATGGGAAGATTTTGGAAGACTTTCCATGAATCGTTCTCTTAAATTAATCGTTCTAATTTGTAAACTCACATGCACCACGTTTCTACTTTGAATTCAGAGACGCGCAAGAGTGGGGTTTCGCAAATTACTACAGATCCAGATGCAGCCGAAAACGTTCTTGGATTGAGAACGATTAGGGCTCAAACTGGAATACAATCTTCTGCTCTGGAGACAGTAAACGTCAAATGGCACTTGATTCAAGCGCACTACATTTAAATTGAGAACTCGCTTTTTTGGGTGCAGACTTGGTAATGGCTGAGTAACAAATGTGTTCCTTTTTTGCGCATTTTAATGCGCTATACAGCATTGAATGCTCAGTTATGCGCATCGCCGCTCCCGTGGTAGTTATAACAATAAAACAAAATCAAATTACTAGGAATGCCCGAAGTTAAAACCTTATGTAATGTAGTCAATTAAGTTATAAAAAGCACATTCAAGTAGGCTCTTCTTAATATAGTGGTTTTAAATTTCTTTATGGGTAATTTTCTTATAGTACTTGGCAGTAAGTTATATACTCTGGAAAACCAAGTGCGTTCAAGTATTATTATCTACTCCATATATAGAAGTATCAGCAAATAATGTCTACATGCCCATGTATGCAGTAAATAGTGTGTACAAACCTATGTGCTTACGAAAAATCACAAGGGAATCTCGTGTGTACCTGCCCAGGTAGGTATTCAGTAAATAACGAGGGGGCATTCACTCTTAAGATCTGTGACCCGACTACTACGTCTATTACGCTGTATTACACTCCGAAAATTTACAGATTTGGCCAAAGTCAGGCGATAACGGGCAAAATCAGCCTAAAATGACCCAAAAATGAGTAAAATATGGAGAATTTTGGCCATTATGCCTCTAGTACGCACACTATTATGCCTTTTTACGGACAGAGTGACCCGACCCGACTAATACGCGAGTGCATGCCCCTCAGTAAATAATGTGTGCATAGGCATGTACACACTATTTACTGCATACATGGCATGTACACGTTATTTGCCGAATACTTCTATGTATGCAATAAATAATGAAAACTTGTACGCAGTTGGTTTTCCAAAGTAGTTTAGGGCCTAGCTGTGAGAGGAGAAAAGCCTTTGCTGTAACTAGCCCCTCCCTCAACTCCCCTTCCCCAGGACTATCGGGGGCGGGCAAGACGTCCGTGTCCTTCGAACTGGAGGCGTATCTGGTCGGCCGGGGCATCGTGGCGTATGGCCTGGACGGCGACAACATCCGCACGGGGCTCAACAAGAACCTGGGCTTCTCCAAGGAGGACCGCGAGGAAAACATCCGGCGCGTGGCAGAGGTCGCGCGGCTGTTCGCCGACAGCGGTGTCGTGGCGCTCTGCAGCTTCGTGTCCCCCTTCTCTGAGGTGAGTGAGTGTACCAATGTCGTGAATTTTACTGAAATTTGGTGAATTTCCATAGATTTTTTTTTTTTTTTGCAGTGGTTGGTTTTAATTTTCTTTGATTTCTCTGAAGTTTGGGGACTTCTCTTGATTAATTTTGCATTTTTTTAAAATTAAAAAGTCCCTCCCCTTTTTTTTAAAATTTCTGAATATCTGAAGACCGAGTGAGGTCTACAAAAATATCCGACTTGTTTCCCTCTAGGCCGCGCTACCTTCGACTCTGTTTCCCTTCCCTTTTTAAACTTTTGCTTTTTTTTTGCTTTCTCAATGCCTGCAGGACCGAGAGATGGCCCGTCAGATCCACCGGGATGCCGACCTGCCTTTCTACGAGGTGTTCGTCGACACCCCGCTGAACGTGTGTGAACAACGAGACGTGAAGGGCTTGTACAGGAAGGCACGCGCTGGCAGCATCAAGGGTGAGCAGGCATTCTGGAAATCCAAGTGTAGAATATCCAAACGTTATCCCTTTCAGATGAGTGAATTTCTTCACACGTAGGGAAATGCCAGAAATGCCCATTATTTGTTCCTTTTTGTTAGGTATTGAAGTGAATATGGCTTGCAACTGTACGAATAACCATTTGCTCACCTACAAGTGAATGGATAAAATGTTGCATAAATTCAAGGGGGGTTTAAAACAATTGTTTGTGAGGGACGGCCATTCACACACTTTGATTTCTGTGTCTCAAACATAAAAAAAATATAAAAAACATCAAAAAATAAAAAATATACAAAATTAACTCTTAAAATAAACTTGCAGGATTTACTGGTGTAGATCAAGTATATGAGAAACCCGAGCACCCTGACCTTGTTGTGAAGACTGTAGGAGCCACAGTGGAAGAGAGCATGCTTCAAGTTGTGGAAATGCTGGAGGAGAATGTGAGTACATATTGTGACATATTTTTCCTATGTCTCCTAATAATTGTGCTACTTGTTTGTGACTGGTTCCTTTACTTTCTCCCTGTGATACCAGGGAATCATCCCTCGTTCTGTTCGCCCCTCTGCTTCTGGGATTGTGGAAGAGTTGTTTGTGCCGGAAAACCTTGTCCATGCTGCTTTGGAAGAGGCCAGCAATCTACCAGGGCTCCAAATTGCCGAAGTTGATTTGCAATGGGTGCAGGTGCTGGCGGAGGGTTGGGCAGCCCCACTTAAGGGCTTCATGACTGAAGACCAGTACCTACAGGTAAGTAGTTTCAAAAGCAATCTTATATTTGCATAAACTCTGCCACATAACCAATATTTAAACCTACTCTTAATCCCATCGAAAATCATGTTCTATTCTTTTTATTTTATTTAGAGCCTTCATTTTAACTGCCTAGTGGAGGAAGCAAAACCAACCAATCAATCCATTCCCATTGTCCTACCTGTAAATGATTCTGATAAGGAGCGCTTGGAAGGGGTTGAGGCAATCGCCCTCATTCACAATGGGATTAGATATGCAATACTTCGCAAGCCATCATTTTATCCTCACCGTAAAGAAGAGCGTATTTGCCGACAATTCGGAACCTCTCATCCAGATCACCCTACTATCCGCATGATTCTTGACAGTGGGGACTGGTTGGTTGGTGGGGAAATTGAAGTTCTGCAGCGTATAATGTGGCGTGATGGACTGGATGAATACCGGCTCACTCCCAATGAGCTCCGCTCAAAATTCCATGAAATGGGTGCAGATGCTGTCTTTGCCTTCCAGCTTAGGAACCCCATTCACAATGGTCATGCTCTGCTAATGCAGGTGTGTTCTAGTTTTTTCTTTTGTTGAGATAGCTTCTCTTAAAGCTTAGAGCTTCTCTTATAAGTTCTACTTTGACCTTGGCAATTGGACTTTTCTAGGATACACGCCGACGTCTGTTGGAGAGAGGGTTCAGACGTCCAGTTCTGCTTTTGCATCCCTTGGGTGGCTGGACAAAAGATGATGATGTTCCTTTACCTGTGAGAATGAAGCAGCATCAAGCCGTTTTGGAAGAGGGAGTGTTGCATCCACATGATACTGTTCTTGCAATCTTCCCATCTCCAATGCTGTATGCGGGACCAACAGAGGTGTGTTTATACATTGATTTTTATAATGTTAGTGTTCTCTGTAAATCACCTCAAGTTTTTGTGTTGCTAACAATTTTTTAAATATAAAATTCAGGTGCAATGGCATGCCAAAGCTCGAATGACTGCTGGGGCCAACTTTTATATTGTTGGAAGGGACCCGGCGGGTCTTCCCCATCCAGACAAGAGCAAGGGTGGTGACTTGTTTGATCCAACCCATGGCTCTCGTGTTCTCAAAGTAGCACCTGGTCTTACATCTCTTGAAATCATTCCATTCCGTGTAGCAGCATATGACAAAGTGGCTAAAAAGATGTCCTTCTTTGATGCAGAGAGGAAACAAGACTTTGATTTTATTTCTGGTACCAAAATGAGAGGTAAAGTTTTAATATCCTCAATTTGATATTAATTTAGTGATGTCACTTCATTCTTTTCTGTGCCAAATTTCATAACTTTTTCCTTTGTTTTTCCTCCCTTTTTTTTCTTTCTTTTTTTTCTTTAAATTTTTCATACACATTTAGGTCTTGCCAGGAGTGGGGAAAATCCTCCAGATGGTTTTATGGCACCCAAAGCATGGAGAATACTGGCTGGTTACTATCAGTCCCTTCAAAAGGGGCAGTGAAATTATTCTTTAACACTGATACTCAGTGACAGTTTTAATTTAGCAATCCATGTAAGAGTTTTCTCTTCTTTCAATTTAAGTCCATCCATATTGTAATTCTACGGATTGGTCACGATTCCTCTCTTTTTGTGTGATCAAGCTGCTTGTATTGCTTTAGGAGATCTTGTTAAAAACCTCTGTGACAAATTTATTTTCAATATATGCTAATTTTATGCTAGGTGTCCAAAAATGGGACACATCTTATTTCATTCAGCATTTTACATATTCACAAAAGTTTCAAAACTGTTTTTTTCTGTGAAACTTCCTTTTTCAAAACTCTCCAAGCAGCATTTAACACTCCAAGAATAGATATTTTTACAAGCACATTAGGATTTTAACTTACAGAGCTACAAAACCCACGAATTTTTACTTGGAATTATTGTAGTGCTTCCCAGCAGTTTGACATTGAAAAAAGCAAATAGCTCCTTTATTAGTTTTAGAATTGCTTCTCAATGTCTGATGTATGAAACACTTTCCAAGAAGGTAATGGGTTATATCATTGTAGGATTAATTCAGGAACATTTGACTTGATATTACATTTTCCTTACAATTGTGTTGTTAATTTCAGATGCCTTATACTTGAAACAAACAGATTAAAGATTAATTTAGCTAGTCATTTGTAATTTCAGAAGTTTAAGGTGCTTTTAAAGCTTTTGGATTTGTTTATGCTTTGGTGAGATTGTGGCACAGCACCAATACCAAGCATAATGCATTGCTGTCCAGCTTTGTGTTGCCTCTTAACTAAAGAAAGATGTTTCCAATTTACAACTACTGTATTTGATGTTTTAAGAAGAAGTCTGATGCAATAGTTTGTTAGTCTTTCTTCCGAAAATTTTTGTCTTCTCATGTAATGCAGTATTATTAAAATGTTTTATAAATCACTTTTCTTGTGAATTTTGTGCAGGAGAACTGTTGGAATCAAAGAATATTTTTATCTTGTTGTTATAATCTATTTTTCTGCATAAATGGACTTTTCTTAGAGAGCTTGTTTTTATAAAGAGTTGTTGTTGACCACTAAAATGTTTTTATGTTGACTTTGTTTTATTTGGATATTTAAGGATATAAATATTATATTGACCATTCCATATCAACCCTTTTCATTTATTTCTTTTTCTTCACAAATTAAGAAAAGCACCAAATAATCTATGCATGTAACACAATTATTTCACTCCTTCACTGGACACTGAGATATTACAAAAACTTCCCAAAGAGAGATGGGTGCTTTTCATAACAGTTATTTTCCTTACATTGGAATTCCCACACTGTTCAATATAAAGTCTTGTGTTGGGGATGTGAGCCCAATACTTACCAAGTGCAGGTTTTATATCAATAACTGGCACACTTGACTCAGCTTCATTTTCATCATGAACAAGAGGAGCTGATTCCTCCTCAACCCATAGACTTGCTAAATTGACTATTACTATGGATACAAAGTGCTCATGAGCTATGTATTTGATTAAACTAGCTAAAGAGTTTAATAAGCCTAAGCTGTCCAGATTATGAGCGCCCATATACTGAAAGAATACAGCAGGTAAAGACTCAATAATTATCATACGAGCAACACCAGGTTCTTGAAGAAGTTGATTTTTTAGGTGGTACAGAAAGGAGTATAGCTCATTGTACGAATTTACTCTAGTTACAAGAATTTTTTCCATAGTGCTACCAATTATTTCCACACAAGGCTCTTTGGTTTCCAAAATAGAATGAACCCTTTTCCCAGAAAAATCTAATTTTGTATCCACAAAATGGACTGTTTTCTTCAATTTAAGAGCTACATTTGTAGCAACAGTTAAACAGAGTTGTGTTTTGCCTGAACCTGACACACCACATACCTCATACACTCTCCCCGTCAAAAAGCCACCACCTAACAATTTGTCAAAACTTTCAATTCCAGACGGCAAGTAAGAGCATTGAGACAAAAGCTCATTATATGCATCAAGGCCTTGACGAGGAAATGGACAGAAATTGGTAAGAAGAGTTTGCCGAAGAGTAACAATATCTTTGAAATCTAATTTAGATATTGCAGCTAATTTCTTGGGATCTTCTTGAAGTACGTCAACAATGCTGTAAATCTTCCGCTGTCCCAAATTTTCAATAGCGGCTTTGGTTAGAACTTGGCACATTGTAGTTGTAAGCTTTGCCATGATTCTGGATGATATACAAGCTAGAACAAGAAATCTATTTTAAAATATCAAATTCATTTCTAAATACAAATTATACTGTTTCCAATCCTCTCACAACAAAATGACACGTCTGCTTACTCGACAGGCAGGGAAGAGGTTACTCTTCACATTTTCCACAGCCCAGCACACAAATGATTGGAACTACACAGTTTGAAATTCCATTGAAGTACTATACTGAAACCTGGACAGTGAGAACCTGGATAGTAAGAATGCTTCCTCACATAGTAACTTTTCTTGTGGCCTTAAGTCACAATTGTTATTATGAGGAAGAACAATGTTGTGTTGTGTTGTGAGATAATGTAGATATAACATACTAGGATCCCAAGCACTTACAACTATCCCAATCGGTCTGTACTTTCATTTAACGTACTACTTAATAGAGCAAGTTGACTCAATCAAGAAAAATCAAGTGCAACAAAAACTTCCTGAACTAGCCAGGTATTTGAATAGTCCGCCGAATGGGAGGCAATGCATTGCGCACGCGTTTGAAAAGGAATCTGGATATGTCGAAAATCTTCCCCCGCTTACCTTGTTCCCCCCTCCCCCTCAGTCCCCCAGTTCCCCCCCCTCCCCCCCTCTCCCTCCCGCTTGCCGCGGCAGCGAGCGAGCAGCCGCGACAAGTCTTAATTTCACGATAATGACCACTACGAAAGGAGTCAGTATTTTATTTCAACGTAAAATTCTTCAGTTGTCCAGTGTTTTCAAAGACACAGCAAAATCCCTCCATTTACTTTGCAAATGTGATGTTTTAAAGTCTCGTAAAGTCCTTCCGTTGCTGTCACCCCTTGTGTCTGGTAGGTTAACTGTTAACAAAGCAACTTATTTTATTTACTGGCCTCTGTTTAGGTACTTTCAGCCTTCTTTAAGATTGACAGTTTTGATGCATTTCTAAACGCACCTGTCACTCTTAGATCTCTTATTTCTTTGAAAGTTTGGAAACATGTTAAATGTTTTTAAATTTTTTAGTGTCTGTTATGCTTTACAGTTTTTAAAAATTAATATTTTGTATAGGTTCAACTTCAATTTTAGCAACATCATGCTCATTTCATAGCAGTTCGCATTTACTTAAGCAAGATTACTATCAAGTGCTTGGAGTTGCTCGCAATTCATCTGCTAAGGAAATTAAAAAGGCATACTATCATCTAGCAAAAAAGTATCACCCAGATACCAACAAGAATGATCCTAATGCTCCCCGTAAGTTCCAGCAAGTGTCTGAAGCTTACGAAGTAAGTGGTACAGGGTATATGGCAATCATTGAATTGCGATTCCATTTTCAGTCTAATCTCACTTCATTTTCATGTACTTTAAGGTTCTTAGCGATGAAACTAAGCGTCAAGAATATGACCAATGGGGTACAACAATGGAACAAATGAATCGAAGTGGTCAAAGCACAGACTTCAATAGCTGGAATTTTGAGTCTGACCTCAACCCTGAGGAACTGTTTAGAAAAATATTTGGAGAAGCTGGATTTAATCCGCGTGGATTTGGCGAAAAGCTCCATGAAACTGATCACACGGCTAACAAGCAAGGATATGGTGCTGCTGAAGAGGTAGGAATACTAAGCTTCTCATCTTTGTGATATTATTTTATTAATTCGATTATTGTGCGTGATTTAGTAGACTTATTGATCCATCTAATCTTTATAGATCATTTTAAATCTTACCTTCCATCAAGCTGCTAGAGGTGTTGTTAAAGAGGCAGTCATTAATGTCATTGACACATGTGACCTTTGTAAAGGGACTCGTTGTTTGCCAGGAACTAAACCTGGGCCATGCACTTGGTGTAATGGGTCAGGAATGGAAACTATTAGCAATGGTATGCATGAAATTTATAACACTCATACAGTTTGAAAGGCTGCTGTTTAGGCCTTACAAATAATTGAATTTTTCAAATCAACAGGTCCTTTTGTCATGAGAAGCTCATGCCGTGGCTGCAAGGGCTCTGGAAAGTATATAAAGTTTCCTTGCACTGAGTGTGATGCCGTGGGCATTTGTATTCAAAAGAAGAAAATAAGTATCCCAGTTCCAGCAGGTGAATATATGTATATTTCTTTTACAAAATGTAACCAATTTTAATTTTGGATGTATCTGTTAATTTTTCAAAACTAGAATCTCTTTTTTTCTTCCAATTTTTCTCTGGGCATTTGCGCCCCTATCATGACATTTCTCATCTAAAACTAAAATGCCCTTTTCATCAGGTGTAGATAATGGCCATGTACTCAGAATTCAAGTTCCTAACCGAGAGGTCTTTGCAACTGTGAGGATTGAAAACTCCAGATATTTTAGACGTGAAGGAGCTAATGTGTACACAGATGCTACTATTTCACTATCTCAAGCTGCCCTTGGAGGAACTATCCATATTCAAGGGGTTAATGAAAATCAAACTGTTCAGGTATAGGTGGAACTCCCCTGAAACACAACACCCATCATACCACATTTTGAATTCTCAGTGTGGCCACATGTCAGGGAAGTCAGGGAAGTCAGGGAAATGTCAGGGAAAAAAAAAGTTGTCAGGGAAGTCAGGGAAATGTCAGGGAAAATGGCTCAATGTCAGGGAAAAATTTTCAATCGGCTGCTTTTGCCAATTCAATTATTCGCTTGACGCGGTGCGCATCGTTTCCCCGCCAGCTTGTCTCTCTGTCAAAAGAAAGCAGTTCGGGAGTCCTTTAAGATGTATGATAGGTCCATAACTCGTGTTGATCATTTTTGTAGAAAATTCGTGTTGTCCTACAACTGCAGTGAACTCTTTTGGAACTTTCTAAAGAAAGTTCTGATTATAAGTCACAGAAATGCCGATGTTGAAAGAGGGTTAAGAAGCCATTGTAGAAAACTAACTGAATGAGTCTCTTATTGCTCAGCGGCAAGTGTATGGAGGTGTGCTGGAGATGGGAGGTGTCGTGTGCAATATCGTGGACATTCCAAAGGCTATGTAAGGTGCGTAACTCTCGGTCTATATTACAAGGATGACTTCAGAAAGAAGCAAAATAGGGAAGAAACTGCTGACGGTGAGATTAATAGGAAGATACTAAAAGACAGAGTGGAGGAGTTAAAAAATGAAAAAAAAAATGAAAACTTTTAATGGAGAAAGACAGGTAGCTTTAAAGTGTCCAGCAGGAGATTGACAATCTATTGTGATTGTAAACTGTTTTAACACTATAAACGCAGTGGCCATTTTTAATGCCACCGTGTTGGCAGTCTTTTTCGAATGCCATTTTACGGCCACTTTTAATGCCAAATTTTGGCCTTATCCGAGGAGTGCCAGTTTTCTGACCACTTTTGATGCCAAATTTTGGCACTCTCCGAGTAATGACAGTTTTCTGGCCACTTTTAATTCCAAAGTTTGGCCTTATCCAGTGAGAATGCCAATTCTCGGCATTAAAAGTGGCGGAAAATCGGCGTGCAGTAGGAGGAGGTCAAATGGTTTATCAGTGTATGCATATATTCTATGCCTTTTTATCTTTGAACTTTGCGTAACGTTTTGTTTAGTCTTTTATTTAAAAAAAAAATATTTTCCTTCTAATTTACGTCGGTTCACAGTTTTCCACCCCCTATATTCTCGCATTCACGTCAGGGAAAAATACAATTTTGTCAGGGAAAAGTCAGGGAAATGTCAGGGAATTTGACTTTCCAGATTGTGTGGCCACCCTGTTCTGGGCTTGTGAGTGTGATCTGAATCGTTAAGCAACGCAATAAATTTATTTTTACTCTTTATGAAGATGGTTTGGTGCTCCTGGAGGGATGTACTAAAAATTGATGCGTAACTGATTGGTTCGTCACAGAGGCACCAATCATCATCTTATGGGGGTAAAATAAATCAAATGTTTTGATGAACAGCCCCGATGACATTAGCAAACCCAGGCTGAGCCAATTAATTCAAAATCTGGGATGATGGATGATGTGTTCCATTGGAGTTCCACCACATGACAGTTCAGTGCAGTACTCTATTGTTCTTATAAATTCAAGTGTATGCCTTTGTAACTGCAGGTGGCGCCTCTTACTTCCTCCCACACAGTTATACGTCTAAAGGGAGCAGGTATAAAGAAATTAGAAGGTGCTGGTTATGGTGACCATTTTGTTACCCTTAAAATAGGAATGCCCAGACAACTCAGTAATAGGCAGCAATCCCTCATTCAAGATTATGCTGAAACTGAAACAGACACACCAGGCACAATATTTGGTATAGATGTAAAGGATAATAAGAGAAAAGGTTTGCTTTTACTTTATACCTGAATAAACTTTCACCATTAGTATTCCAATTAATTCTAGATTTTTTATTTCCAGAAGAAAGTGGCGGTGGCTGAAAACCCAAAGCTATTTTTTTAACTTTTAGGCTCATAGGAAAAAACAAGATATACCAGTGGTTCTTGATCTGGAACTTGTTTTGAATTATTAGATCTAGTCCAAATCTTAATGCTGAAGCAATTACTATGTCCCACTCCTCTCCCTTTTGTTATCTGTGCACCATTGTGTTGATGAGGGTATGAAGCATAGCGAGTCTTGTAAAATAAAAAATAATTATAATGTACAACTTTCTTCTTTCATGTGATACACTTAAAGTCCTTTGTGGATTGAAAAAATTACAAAGTGCACCTATTGAAGTGCATATTTAAACAACATCATAAAAAAATTAGTAAGTTTAGAAACAGTCTTCATCTCTTCACAGTAAATATTATAACAAATATTTACCCATATTTGTAACACATAGTACACAATTTAAATTAAATAAAAAAGAAGAAAATACAGGTTTCAACACAATTTCAGTCTTACAGAGGTTTTGTGACAGCTACACAATGTCAGCAACAAATATCAACTTTCTCTGCATTATCTTCATTCCAGTCATTCAGCATGATGGCATCACTCTCTCGTGCGATTTCACGATGACGGGAACCCATGGCGCGCTCCACTAGAAACTGCATCGCTTTGTCTGAGCAAAACAATAATAAAAAGAAAGGGAGCTGTAATTAATACAGGTTAGCTGTCATCATTTAAGTGCACACAGTCCAACAATCCAAAGCTTCCACTTCAAACGGCATGGGGACCATATGAGTTTACGAGAGCAAAGTAGTGGGACCTTTGCGGCTGCCCAATGCTACAGCAGTCCAGTTAGGATTCCGTACCGACGTTGGTGTTGGTCTTGGCAGAGGTCATGAACCATGCCTGAATGCCCTGCTCCTTGCAGAATCGGGTCACGACTTCGGGCTGAACGGCGTAGCCGGGAATGTCGCACTTGTTGGCGAGCAGGACGACGGGCACCGGCTCGCCGTCCGCGAGCGTCAGCTTCTCGCGCAGGTCCTTGAGCCACTGCAAGGGCGAGATGAGAGAGTGTCAGATTGGTTGCCTAACACTCGAAAATCAGTGGTTATGCTAAGGCAGTGGAATTGAGGGAGTTTCCCTTAGTGAATCCCACTATTTGGATTTGGAACAAATAACTAATGTGAGCGTTACTGTCTCGATCACTGAATGTGGTCTAAGACTGTGGTATCATTCGGGATGCTCGTCAATCGCACTCTGTTAAAGAATAAAAATATTTTTTTTTTTTTTAAAAAAGAGAAAAAAAATCTGCTCAGGTCATGCCGGCCGATGAAAGCTCACATGGCGCCTGACATGTAGGCAATTTCTCGCCTTAAATGTATGGGTGTTCTGCGGGTTGGCCTACCTCGAGTCTCACAGGCTGAATGCATACGAATGAAACGAACGTATAGTACTTTCGAGGCAAACCCTTACCTTGCGAACGGATTGAAAGGTGGCTGTCCGGGAGAGGTCGAACACTATGGCTGCGCCAACGCTGGAATAGAGTAAGTACATTCAAGCCTGGTAATAAGGTATTGAAAAAAAAAAGAAGAAAAAAACAGGCATATGTTTATAACATTCTTTTCCTCAGACTCACGCATATTTGTAGTAAACCCTCGTCATGCAGCCAAAACGTTCATGGCCTGCTATGTCCCTGTAACACGCATAATTTTGTTTGTAAGGAAAATGTTGTGATCCGTCGTGGATGAAAATAACAGTCACAGGAGGTGAATCTGTGTAATCTTGAAACGGGGAGAATACCAGGATCACTATTCTGTTATTTCCCAAAAGTAAGGGTGCTTCAATGCACTGTGAATCAAATGTAAACGGATCACAACTCGCTAACTCGCTAGCTAACTCGCTACATTTACTGTAGTACTCGCAACTCGTAACTCCTTAACTACATATCCTCCCGCTCCCTCTCTCCCTCCCTCCCTCCCTCCCTCCCCGCCCGCCCTCACTCACTCACTCACTCACTCACTCACTCACTCACTCACTCACTCACTCACTCACTCACTCACTCACTCACCACAGCTGCAGGTTTATCTTCGTGTTCTCGTCCCACTGGAGCGTCCGCATGGAGAAATCAGCGCCGATAGTTATCTTATAGTTGGAGGAGAAGCGACCTGTAGAGGAACAGGGGCGGTTTAAGACAAAGACAAAGAGAGAGAGAGAGAGAGAGAGAGAGAGAGAGAGAGAGAGAGAGAGAGAGAGAGGCGAGGAGGATGTGTGAGGGCGGAGTGCGTCGAGGCTCGGCACAAGGTAAGGGGCCGTGCACAAAATACGTCACGCAATTTTTCGGGATTTTCGCCCCCCCCCTCCCCTAAATCACCTACTCATCACATCCGACCGGTGACGTCACGTTTTTCGGGGGTAAAAATGGGACACGGTAAGAAAAATATCTGTTAAACTAAAAAACGACAGTTTTCTTGTAAAGAAGAATTTTTATAGGAGATTTATGTGTAGAAGACATAATTACATATAAACTAAGACATTTTTACAAAGAATCTTCAAATGGCCGCCCGGGCCGCCTCAGCGCTGCCACGGCGCTGCCGCTGAGATGCGCTGCGCTGCGCGCTGTAGACCAGGTTTTCTGAGTTTGCGAAAAAGCGACGTCACGCTCCCACTGACCCCGAAATCACCCTCACATCACATCCGACCGACACTCTCCCCCCATCCTCCCCCAAAGTGCGTGACGTATTTTGTGTAGTGCCCCTAAACGAAAATCTCGGAATCCGAGAGCACACCTCGGTTTTGGATACGCTGAAAAAAAAAAGCAACATAAAATCGAGATGCACTCTCGGATTCAGTTAATTTTGTTTACCGTGAACGGCCAGGGAAGTACCAGATACAAGTCCACCCCTAACCCCGCATCCGTGGCCCGCGGCCCGCCTACCTCTCCATAGGTGTCGTCTCGTCTCCTACTCACCGTCTGTGTAGCGGCGCACGACGGCTGTTTTGCCTGCGAACAAAGGACAAGGAGAGGCACTTCGTCAGTCGCCATCAGCAGTTCGTTATTTCTGACCCGGTCCCAAGCGGTCGTCAACTTATTCTCACCGTGTACGGAGGAATATTTCATCCTACTGGTAATATTGGCACTTTTGAAGTAAATTGCATGTATTGACAGGGTAAATTAAAAAAGTCATGTAATATTCTATGTAGTAATTACCAGTATTGCATAATGTTCAGGAAATAGTCAAAGTATTATCATCCTGAGTACGGAGGAAAATCGAAGTTGACGACCCCTTTGCCCAGTACGGCAATGTCAAGTCCGCCCGTAAGAGTGCACTATC